>CM060314.1:69193236-69303236 GCA_030674185.1 Monoplex corrugatus | reverse complement strand
CATCTTCTGGCAAGCCATACTGGGCACGCGCTGACAGCACCACACAACGGGGCACCTCCTCCCCTGTAGCAGCTTTGTTGTTTGTCTGCAACACCATTTTCACTCATGACTCACATAATGGCTTACAACCATGTCTTGAGAATACATCACACTTCTGAGCCTCCCATTAGTAGACACCCTCCCTTGCATGTAGCATATAATCTCAGGCAAGCATATATCATATAACTTAAAGCTAATAAATATTCATAATGAAGAGATACAGATGTTAGTCGACATTCTGAGTTTCTTGAGAAAGACTTTAAAGTCGAAAATTTGACCTCTCCACAAGGTGTTCAGGTGTTGTGTACAGTAAGAAATATTCATATCTTAGTAAAGATGGCAGCCCCATTCTCGACTCAACTAAAGCTATGATAAAGCAATCACTGGGCAATCTTTTTGAGATCTCTGATAATTTTTTCCTCATGTAAATTCAAGATAGCATTGAGATACAACCCTATTGGGTTCTATTTGATGTTTTTTTAGGTTGGACATCTCAGCAATGAAGTATAAACATGCCTGCATAGGTGCTGACTGTATGTGTTTGTGTGGTAAAACAAGGGCTGTGGTTTGTTTATGTTTGAGACCAATTGAAAAAAGAGGACAGGGGGAGGAATTTCAAATACATATTAATTATATCTATACATTTTTTCCAAACAATTAAATAAAAAATATCACCAACAGACACCACTACAAAGACATCTCCACAGCCCAACCTGGAATTAACAGACACACAGATGCATGACCCTTACAAAAAAAAGAAAGTGATAAGATTGTTCAGAGGCTTGTGCATGCATGTTTGTGTCCTGATGATACTCATTACATCAGTGAAGAATACAGGAACGGCACTTACTACCTGGTTAGTGGTCAGTCCATTCTGCACCAGGACATTTCCAACATTGCACTGGGGCTGGTTGGAGGTGATCATGGTCTGCAATGTCTGAACCATGGCCACTGGTAGTTCTATCACTGTTGTCTTCACTTCTCCCACTTCTCCATTAGGCAAATCTGTCGTCAGTCCTGACCGAGCTTTCTGGGTGTTTTCCTGCCATCAGTCAACAGTCACACTCTATCAACATCTTGTCATTGTAAATCTCCATAATAATTCTTATTAAACTTACCAGGCACTCTGTAATTAAAGTCAACCTTTGCTTATTTTCTCTACGTATCGCCCACCCTAAACCCTTTTTCTTTTTCACTTCAATGGACAAGAAACGGAAACTGACTGAAACACATCTGAAGCCTAAGAGTTTACTCATTTCTTATTGCTATAACTAACGGTCTCATCTCAGCAAAAACATACTGAGCACCTACTGCCCAGAAAATCAGATAAAAATTCATTTCTCAAATCAAGGCATCTTCATTACTGGAATGTTGGCCTGTAGTGTCAGTTTATCAATGAACTGCAGCATGTATTGCTTTGGATACAAATATAATACAAAGCCTATAAAGATGTTAAACACTATGAAAGTGAAGTGCCCTTACGTGCAGAAAATTTTTATTAAATTTGTCTTAATTGTCGTACTTAAATGACAGTACATACAACACTTCTGTTCAGTGTAAACTCACAATAAATGTGAAAGCAAGTGGCTCAACAATAAAACAGTAAAACTTCCAGCAACAAACAGTAAACAACATCCTACAAGGGTTGAAGGTCAAGCACTAAACAAACCTCCACAGACGTGGCCAGTTGCTTGATGGAATCCAGGTCTACCCCACTTAGGATCCAGTGGTACTTGCTGCCTGAGTTGGTATCCACAATACGCAGCAAGATGCGTTCCATCATATGAGGAAACATGTGCTGGTGATCACCAATGAAGAATGTGTCGCGCATAAAAGCCAGCTTCTCTGAATACTGGTCAGCCAGTTCTGCTGGGGATGTGATGGAGTCAGTCACAATGTAGTCCATGAAGGAGGCTCCACTGGTACCAGGGTAACCCAGCCACATCACCTGCACAGGTGAAACAACAAGAATGTTACAGTTACAGGGGGTAAAGAAACAATTTCTTAAGAATACACTCAATTTGTAATGCAATGTCCTTTAAACTGAAGATAGCTTTTTTAGCTACTATAGAGTGGTTTATGGCTGAGATACCAATGCCAACCAACAATGTGAAGAAAATTGCATAAAACTTTTTTCAGCATTTGTTTCAACAAACTCGCTTCAGTGAGTGTCACAGATCCAATTTTTAAGGATATCTCCCTCCCTCCATCCCACCCAAAAATAAAAACCATCTAGTTTACACCAGCCTGACAAATTCCTTAACACACTCAACATGGAAAATACTACTGATTTTATCTTGTAAGAACAATATCTACAAACTCTTACTGAAACTAGTCTGCTTAAGAACAGTATTTGTGAACTCTTACTGAAAATAGTCTACTTAAGAACAGAAGTGTGAACTCTTAGTGAAAATAGTCTGCTTATTCTGAAAGTTGATTACAGTCTAATTTTCATCTGACAATAATATGGACTCTGTCTTGACAACATTCAAATAAAACACACAGAAAACTGCAGGTAACATAACTACCTGTATAGGGGCTGGTTTCAGGGCAAACAGTTCGTTACGAGCTCCCTTTGTGTAGCCATTCATGTTGACCAGGATATGAATGCCATCTGCATGGATTCGGTCAGCAGCTTTTCCATTGCAAGGAATCTACAACACACCGTAAAATAATACTCTTATTAGAAATATCCTTATCAGATGCGTACTTTTGATGCAACAACCAAGTGGTTTCCATGTCCAACTTATTTGAAGGTTTGAATTAGATCCTGCCTGGTGGCGGGTAAAAGAGATTTGTCTGATCTCCCAGATCAGCATATTATGTGAATACCTATCAACCCATCCATTGCAGACATTTTTTGAGGTCTGATGTTTTCCATATGCCAAGGAAAAAAGTTATGTGACTATCATGTATACCAAAAGTATTGCATCTTCTATTTTTTGTGGAAAAGTATGCATGAATTTACACAGAATGATGCATTAGGCATAACAAGTTGTACTTTCAGATGTTTTTTTTTTTTAAATCACTTGGTATCTGCAACATTTGAGAATATTCACACACACACACACGTCACCATAGAAACAAAACAAAAACACAACAGAGATAGGGCTCTCCTGACAAATTCTGAAAATGTTGATATCCTGTGAATGACCACCTACTGGCGAACCACCGACAGCTGTGCTAAAGACAGAAGCCACCTAACCAGAGCACAAAGCAGCTTGACCAGATCACGTTGTCCCCTGCCACGCCATCATGCCACCCTCCCACCCCTGATCAGCCTATTCCTCCTTTTACCACAAAAAATAAAACTCTTCGGTTGTGGTGAGGGGAATGAGAATGTGTACTCCCACATACTGAAGCTGTTGGCTGGTTGCCAGAATCGCCAGTAGCCACTAACTAATTATCACATGTTCGTGGATTGTTTTCAGTGTCTCCTCTTTCCAAACCACACTTCTCACCAGCAGCGGGTAATGAATGTTGTTGTTAGCCACTTCTTGGTCAGAATAGTTTTCTAAATCATCAGAAATCATTCAAAACTTTTTCAAGCACCTAAAGTTTTCAAAGCTTTCAAACACTGAAAACATGCAGGATTATGCCACAGTCCTGGCCATGCCAAATTGGTAAAAACCAGTTTCGATTCTTGGAAAAATAAAACCAGTTTGGCAAGAGCTGCATAGGTCACCAAGTCATGTCAGGGAAACTAATCACTTTTAGGAACCCTTTTTGAGAATGATGATGTCAATCAGTGGTTCTCTTCCATTTCCATTAAGCTGAAACAAGTGATAAGCTATCTCTGTTAATTCTACATTTGCAAGTGTTACAGAAGGCTTTGTGAGCTTCGTAATTTTACTTTGGTGTCCGTCTAGAGGTTACAGTCTGAATCCCTGTGTATATACATTCAGCCATTTCTATATTTATTGCTTTATAGAACCCTAAAAAAGCAGCATTTTTAACAAAACATATTCATCTCTATACCTGCCATCTTGGACTTTGAGTTACAGTGCCTTAAATCACACTACCTCAACCAATTTAAGCAATTAATGCTGAGAGAAAGCAGAAGTAACCTTGACAGGGAATTATGGTCCAGCCCTATGTGCTCCTAAGGTGTGCGCGTACACTGATCAAACCTCTACTCAATTCATTCTGAAGGACCCCAACCAAATCTGCAGTCCCACTGTGTACTATGGCAAATTCAGCAGGGAAGGATGGGCAGAAGTTGAGTCTGACATACACAGCCAAACACATACGTAGTTAAAAATACTGCTTTTGGACTCATATACTCTACCCTGTCGGACTGTGCAGAATGTGACGATAGAAGGAGAATGGGACCGAGTGGACAGTACAGGGATTCTCAGAATACCAGCAAGCTGCATGCGAATTTGCTCTCAAAAGGAGCTTTCTGCTGAAAAACCAAAAGATATGGCTCTAACCACACAGGCTCTAGTATGCTGGTAGGTTATGACTGTAGATTATAAAATCCATCCAGCAAGTGTCCACAGAAATGTCTTAATCAACACTCCAGTTGATGGAGATGAGGAGCCAACATTTAGAGGAGCGTGATCTTTTGTTCTATCTAGGTAATACATAAGATACCAGACTGGGCACTGGCTTTTATCTTGGTCTGACCCATCTGAAATGGTAAACAGAGCATGAGTTTTTATCTCTGGAGAGGATACCTGTGATCTTTGTCTCTGGCTAGGAATAAATCTAAGCGTAACAGAACAATCCTTCCATCTATTTATCAATTTATCACTTTCCGTTCAGGGGTAAACAACACACACCCAAGTAATATAATGCATACACATAAACAACACACTAGCTTTCTTTGAGGATGTATCCTACCTTTGACAAGTCGATGAAATTCTCCGCCTCCACAGCGATCTTGCTCCTGAAACTTGTGCTATCATCAGCACTCAGAGAATAGCAGAATACCTGGAAAAGAAATTAACACATATTTGATGAGCAAGTTCAACACTTAAACATGACAAGTTTATATGATTTTTGTTTTCATAACTATTTAATCATTTTCTCAACGTTTGACAATGATGTATGGATGGAAAGGGTTGATGGGGAGAATGACAACAGATCGTACAAAGACATTTGTAAATGAAGCTGCTAAAACCACAGATGTTAGGGGGGCTGAAACAGAAAAGCATATTGTAGTGGGGATGGGGGGTCACAGGGGCTGGCCTTACATGAGGGGCATGGGCAGCACCCTGCAAGGAGAAGTTGTACGGCTGTTCCAACCCGACTCTTTAGTTGCAGAAACCCCTAGCTGTGACCTTATTTCAGCCAGAGAGGGCTGACCATGCACATTACACCAGCTGATAGCCGTAGGGCAGTGGAAGGAAGAAAAATGAGTTAGCTGCTAAATAGCCTTAGATTTTACAGCGCCTTTTAACAGTCTATCTGATATATAAATGACCATGTTGCTGATACAAACAGCTTTAAGATGATACCAAATATGACCAGATCAGTCTAGTAGGCTACACTACCACATCATGTACAAAGCAGGCTTAATTTGACAGAGTAGAGCAAATCTGTCAAGATCTCATATTTTTTTCATAATTTTCAGCCCCTCTAGCCAAGCTTCTGAGGTTTTCACACACTACTTAAAGCTATGTCGCACAAACTTCAACACTTCAGAAAGGGTCTCCGTTCAATAAAAAAAAATTTCCACCTTGGCAGAAATGGAGGGAAACACGATATAATTACCCCACTGTACGGCGACAACTTAACTGACACAATGTCTCACACCTAGAACAGACCATTTCCATTCTCTTTTCTTGTGTAAGTGCACTCACAACCATGAGGAGAGGGAGAGAGAGAGGAGCAAAACAGGGAGAGAAACGCACACGAAAGAACAAGCGAGCGAGCGAGAGACAGAAGAGAGAGAGAGGAAGAGATAGAGACAGAGAGATGCTACAATCTTCAACACACTGTCATACATATTGATATCACTTACCAGATCCCAGGAAGTGGTTTGCGGCTTAATTCGAGTGAGGAGAGTGACGCAACTTAAGTACCCCACTTTCACGAAGTCGGCCACTTGACTTCGCTAACACGGTATGGGCACATTAAACACCGCTCATCACTTGTAGTGTTAATTTGTCTTTTATTATCATTATTATTGTTATTATTATTATTATCATTATTATTATTTTGGTCTGCTTGAGTCGCAAAATACTTGTACATCAGAATGAGACACTCAAGACACAATCGGTTCTGTTCACCTTCAGTGCCTTTCTAATAAGGTTACATCAGTACTGATGAACAGAACAACATGTCTATCGCTCAAAATAGTAGATCTTATATTTAATTCAAGATGTTTTGCTGAAGCCAGATATAACTGACGTTATGTATTATGCTCCGTTGTGTTTGTCAATGAATAAAGAATATTATGTTGGCAATTTGGACCCAGTCTGTGAGAATACTGGTAACAAACAGACGTAAGAAAGGTAAATTCACACCTTTCAGAAGGCAAAGAATATATACATGTACGGCAACATCCAAGCTGTGGGAGCCACAATAAAGATACGCCTATATGTCTGTACTAACAAAGACATGTCCTCCAAATGTATTCCATGCCCCAGAATGTGTTTGTCATCATTCTCGCAAGTCACTACACTCGATTGATCCCGGTAAGCATTACAATATTTAAAATTTTGCTAAATAAAGTGAGATAAGAATGACATTCGTTGTCACTATAAAATATTTTCATCTGCTTTCTCGTTCTGGTTAAAGGAAATGATACACACGAGTCTGCACACTATATTACACATGATGTTTCGCCGGGTCTGTGTTAGGGGATCATGAAGTTGACATGAGTCTGGCATTTTGTCCCATAGTTCTTATCTGACTTTGTCTCTCTTTCTCTCTTCACATGTGTGTATACTTTCCAGGAGTCTGTAATGGCTTCTAATTACTAACAAGATGTCACGCAGATATTTTATTCCTCAACACTATCCGGGGCATGATCTGAGACTGTGCCGCTTCCTTTCATTAACAGTACCAGGGTCCTATCTTGGGACAGTGCGTTAGCATGGCTGGCATCCCTGCTGCAGGAAACTATCGATGGACCGAAAGCGAAAGGAAATATTTTCGTAGGCCAATTTCACATGTTATGGAGCTGTCGGAAAGTGTATCACCATCTGAAATATCAGATTGCTGGTAACGATGACACGATTACAAGTTCATTGCGTAACACATCTATTGTTTCTTTGGTACAGGAACAAAGACAGTGTGACAAAAAATCCTGTTTCATATTGACAAGTTCATATCTCCAACAGAGTGAATAACTGTCCCTTGCGTTCAGCTATTGTGATTTACATCTTTCTCAGAGTGAAAAGACACACAGAGAGAGGGAGAGAGAGAGGGAGAGGGAGGGAGAGGGAGGAAATGAGAGGGAGAGGGGGGAGAGAGAGAGAGAGAACACAGTCATTTCAACAGTAACAGCCAAATAATAACTCACTTAATTCCACTTGACTTCAGTACTCAATGTGCCCCACTCTCAACATCGACCACTTTATGTTAATTTCACTGAGCAATGCTGGCGGTATCTTGAAATTAAAGGCAAATAAATCACAAATGATTAGGGTGGAATTTTTCAATTTTCGTCCAGACAAGAGTCAAGACACAGAACTTTTACTTGACAAAACACGGATGCTGACAAAACCTTGACTTATTTGTAAATCGCTTTCAAAAGAAGTGAAAAATCATCACTTTTTAACTTATGTAAAGAAGGGAAAGACCCGTGTCAGTTGCTTGCTGACACTGGAATGTCTATCACAGCGTGTGATCAGGGGGGTCACGGGCCAGGCTAGGTGCCATGCCTCTTGGGCAACTAAAGATGCCGTTTCTGGTCATTTTGCACAGTTGTGGTTGATGAAAAATTGTTTGCAACACTTGGAACTAGCAAAAATTGCCGAATACACATTCATTGCTAACAGTACTGAAACAGCTTATAAAAAAACCTCATAAACAAGAAACAGTGAAATGAGTGAGGCACACATTTTCACTCGAGTGAAATAGACTGAGTGATCATATACTTGGGACTGTTGAAATGACAGTGGGTTCTCGGGTTTTTTTTTTTTTTCATTTTTCCTTGAACTGTATTGCAAATTTCTCTCTCCTCTCTTCTCTCTCTCTGTGTGTGTGTGTGTGTGTGTGTGTGTGTGTGTGTGTGTGTGTGTGTGTGTGTGTGTGTGTGTGTGTGTGTGTGTGTGTGTGTGTGGTGTGTGTGTGTGTGTGTGTGTGTGTGTGTGTGTGTGCTGTGTGTGTGTGTGAGTGTGTGTAAGCCTTTGCACACAAATCTTCTGTATTTGTATTCTCAAATAATGTGAACCCCCAATGTTAGTAATTGTGTATAGTATGGGTAACTAAAAACTCCAGCACTCATCCACTGTTATATACAGTTGACAGCCCCCTCCCTCTTGCGCCCCCTCCTCTTTGTCCCCCCTTCACCACCGTTGTATTCCTTCTTCCTCTGATGCACAAGCAAGCGTGCCTGACTCTCCACCACGACCTTCGCCCCCTGCACTCATACCTTCCTCCCCTACTCACCCATCATCCCCAACATGTACTTTTCTTATCCTCTGCATGTTCCTTCCTTTCCATGACCCCTATCTTGACCTACCACCTCTCTCCCACCTCTTCCATCCTGAATATCATCCTAGTTGTCTCCCTCAAAACATTAAATTTTTGTTCCCTGACAGTGCACTGTTAGCATTACGACTGTCAGCTGCAGATGGCCCGCCCACTTAGTCTGAAATAGGGTCATGTCACAACTACATCATGCTGTCGGCCTATGTTGCAATCACATTTTTATGTCTGTGCTGGCTTAGTTTAAAGGATCAGGTTGGAACAGCCATGAACTGGCCAATCTTTGCAAAGGTTAGAAAATGTTCTAATAAGGAAATCCACTTAACATGAATAATCTTTCTGATTCATCCATGTCTGCTACAATCACAATCATCCATACACTTTTTGGGGTTTTAAGAAGACACAGAAAAGCGCATTCACACATCTCCGCGTAGTTCTCACATTCCTGTGAAACTGTGCATATAAGCACATTGTTTTTAGCCTGGATGTATATGGGAAATATACAAAATCAGTCTTCAATTATGAGGTCAGCAAGTATAGAGATGGCGGAACTTACAGATAAAATCAATGAATCCGAGTATGCTTATGTGGTTGACCTTTTTCTTACAATTTGTTATCATCAACAAAAGCAAGACCTAATAAAAACAGTATGCAATAACACATAACAGAACTCTTTCAACACTTCTAAATTATGATGTGTATAAATTATGACTTCGTTTACCTCCACTTTATCTCTGTCATGCATGCCAGGAATACTTTGCATCAAATGTGAGGTGGGATGGTTTCCAAAGTCAGAGCTAACGTAGCCAACGCGTAGACGACCTCCACCAAGGTCCTTTGGATGCTGGTAGGGTGGCTTGTGTAGTACGTTGATCTGTTCAGAGCAGTGGTTACATATTCACTATGATAATAATCCATGGAACCATACACAAACATCAAACATTAACACATGAACTTTGATCACTACAAATATGATTAATACATAAAACACAAATTCCGTAGCAGCAGAATCTCTCAACATGCTCAAAGGACAACTGATCATACACAACACAGCTGGATCTCTTCCTTACGACAGCTGGGGGGCAGTCCCATGGAAAACTTGGGAGGTAAAGGAACCACCAAAAAGTGGAAACAAAATTCCCATACTAGCAGCAATACGGTTTCAGGACTACACTGTGGACCCTGCTGCCTGCATATGCTAGGGCGATGAACATGTGCTATGTGTGAGGCCCTGTTGTAACACAAACAGCAGAGAGCCCCTGTCCTTACGGAGAGATTGTTCAAGTGTGTCCCCTCCTCCCCCCCCCCCCTTTTTTTCCTTCCTTTTTTGCTCCCCTAGAAGGCAAATGGCATGTTGACTTTGAGGAGATTCAACCTCAACTAAGAAGAGGACTCGCACCCCAAACTAGTTTAGGGCCAAAAGGTCCATAAAGGGACACCTCAGGAATGATGAATAAACGAATGACATAAATTCCTGACCATCACAAAGTGTAGTGGATGAGATTTGGCAATTCCAACACCCAAATTTGAGGGACTTGAACCGTTAATTCTGCTATGATTGAGCCTTTGACAAGAGGCTCAATGGAAATCAGAAGTGCCAAGCTCATAGCAGAACAAACTTACTAGACAATAAAACATAGCGACATCTTGTATTCATATTTTTTAACAGAGTACACAGAACTGTTGTGTCATTTCAAAAGTGTCTACATTGTAGAAACTTCTTTACAATTTTGAGCATGTGGTGCAACACATAATTAGATGAAAAAAAAATAACCTACTTTTTCTAAACAAAGACTGGCATGTCTGGCAGCAATGGCTTTCCTCATAGGGTGCGAGAGTGGATACAGCATGCTATGGTGAGGATGGACGGATGGTAGGCGGTTCTTCTCCAGTTGATCCTGGACAATCTGCACCAGCCGCTTCATACGTGTAGCATAGTCAGTCCAGTCACACACAATCTGAAAAAGAAATTACGTTAACTCAACACAACAAACAGCAGAAAGTAAATGTTCTCCCAAATTAATATTCAAACACAACTGAAATAAAATTCTACAACAATGACAAACTATTTTTCCAGTTGGTTATTTGGTTGGATGTATGGTTTTTTTTTCTGGTTGTTTATTTGGATGGATGGATGATTTTGTTTATTCATAGATCTTCAGGCAACTTTCGTCAACAAAAAAATGAATTTTCATTATACTGAGTCAGTATGCTTTCCAACTTCAAGACAAACATCTACGATTTTCAAGCTAACCAGTATGTATGCTTTCTTCCACATACCTGAAGACAATGGGCCAAATTGCAGTAGGCATCAGGAAAGTCAGGCTTCAGTTTCAGGGCAGTTCTGTAAGATGCTATGGCTTCTGGGATGTTGCCAGAGTCCTGTAGACAAATTCACACAACTTTGTAACATAAGGCCGTGTAACTTGTCCACGTATACCATAATCACATATATTCATCAGAGCTATCACAATTTTTTCAAAACCCTGAAAAGCTAAGGTCCAGGGGCCCAGCACCCCATCTTAAAAGGCAAATTGAAAGGCTCTCGCTGAAAATGAAAAAGAAATTTTTGGCATGAAATTAAACATACATATCACAAAAATAAAAATACCAAATTCCATAAGAAAATCAAAGACCACACTTTTTATATATATATATTTTTTCATACAAACTACATCTACACATATCTTCATAACATTTAATTCTACATATACAGCAAACTATGTCATGAAGTGAAAAGGATGCCTTGAAATGTCATGAAAATTCACAAAGAGCTCTATACCCCATGACACAGTCAAGGCACTAACTCTGAATTCACTGAAAACTATATCTACCTCATGAATATAGTCTTGGTAGATGCTACAGATGCAGTTGTAGTTGGTGGAAGAAAAGAAACCACAATACAACTATTCTAAAGAATGCAATCTTGGCATTCAGTCTGAAATTAGAACATTGGAGATTGAAGTCATGGTAGTAACAATGTCATTATGTTGGAATTCATCCGAAGATGTAGTCTGACATATCACTAAGTCAGAAAAGTGCCAATACTCTATCTCAACAAATGCAATCTTGGCATTAAATTTTAAGTGAAAATGCTGGAGGTATGCACAGTTATGGTAAACCTAACTCTTCCATAGATACGACTAACTGCAAGTCACAAAACTTACAGCTGCACTTCAACCCCTTCAGTGCCAAGTACACTTTTGTTAATGTTTGCCATCTTTCACGTGACTTTTGCAAGGGCAGGGTAATATTACTAATAATTAACAAAAGCATGCAAACTCTTGTATGAAAGTTATCATAAACTTTATTTTCTGAAGGTAAATGAACAGAGGTAAATGAACAGACTATCTATTCATGATGGTCTAAACTGTATTTGACATTTTGGTTAGTGAAGAATGGGCCATATAATTGGCATAACGAAAATTCTTTAAAAAAAATTGTTGCTCAACTTTTTAAAAATTGGCAGTGCTGGCATCAGCCATGCTCAAAAAACAGAATTCTGGCACATAACCAGCACAGACGTACCCATGCACAGTTACATAGCAATCGCAATAAATGTACAATGCCCATAACAAGTGTTTTTCCATGATATTCAACAGGGCAAAAAAAGGGAGGAGGAACTGGGAGAAAACAAAACATATACAATATTCTTTTACCCACATGCATGTACTCTGAACTCCCACTTCCCTATATCACTACAGTCACCATAACTGCTATACAACAAGCTGCTAATAAAAGGTGATGTGTGTAGACTGAAAAAGAAAGAATGCGCACTCACCTTGTGTATGGAAGCCAGGTTGCTGTGGGCATCTGCAAAGGCTGGGTTGATTTGAATAGCACGAGTATAGCACTGCAGGGCTCCCTGAATGTCCTGCATCTCTTTCAGAGTGTTGCCCATGTTGGAGTAGGCATCAGCAAAAGCAGGAGATATCCTGAAAAAAATGCCAACAATCGTAACGATCATACAGACAGTCTATCTTTCGGGTCTGGTCCATGCCCAGATATATCATTATAGTAAGCACAGAGTCCAGCACTCTCAACCTTAGTGGAAGCATTAGTATCTTGGTCATCATCTTCATCATCGTGAAATGGTCACTCTAGGCATATTGTGCACAGACATCCGAAACAAGTGTGACTGCCCGTGTTCAAGCAAACAGGAACCAGAAAAAAATCAAAATGCATATTCAATACAACCAGACAAGACAAGCGCATATTTTCGGCCAACTGGCCTTTGTCACCCATAGACTTACACGATCAATACGTCTATGATTGACAAAGGCCAATTGGCCAAAAATTTGCACCCGTCTTGTCTGGTTGTATAAAATACGCGTTTTGATTTTTTTCGCGTTTTTTTCTGGTTCCTTTTGTGCACATATTAATTAATTAATAATGGGGTGTTTAACCCTCTGCCTACCGGATCGACCGCGATCGACCGCGAGATTTCCGCTTTCTGAATACCGGATCGACCAAGATCGACCGCCGAATACTAGGTCAGCAACTTTCACTTTCACTATCGCATATCCCAGAATGCAATCGCGATATAAGCGTCTTCCGGTTGGGCCGTTTCCGGACGACATTTTGTGCTTTGTTGCAAGAAGTTTGGTTGAGTAGTTTTGCTGCTGTGATTTTTCAAAGTTCAGCCTTTTTTTTTGCGAAAATTTTCTGCAAAAATGGCGGATCAAGAAACCATGCAACTTCTGGAATCCATTTTTGGATATGTTAGTGATGAAGAGAGTATTTTTGAAGGCTTCAATCTTGAAGAAATTTTGAAACAAGATGAGTCCGACGTCGATGTTGACCTAGTTATCAACAGTGATCGTCTGCTCATTGATTTGGAGTCCGAAATCGATAGTGAATCGGGTGATAATGACGGTGATATCGATTTGCCTATCGCTGCTGGGCCCAGCGCCAAAAAAAAAGGAAAATTCGGAAAACAAAGGCTGCTAGAGATTCAGTTATTGTTCATTGGAGTGATAGGCTACATGAGGTGAGGCCCAAAAAAACTTTTGCTGGTTTTGACAGCCAGGAAACTGAATCGGACGATGACCAAATTTTGCGGTCAGTTGGCGTGTCCCATGATTTGCCTGTGGGTGCGTCACCTTTTGGATTTCTTTAGTCTTTTGATACCAGACGAATTTTGGCAAATGTTGAGCACAGAAACAAATTTATATGCTGCACAAAGGCAAGCAGAAAATGGTGTAGATAAACTCTGGCAGCCTACCACACCTGATGAAATGAAATTATTCATCTATGTTCAGTTTATGTTTGGGATCATTCGCGTACCAGAAATCAGCAACTACTGGTCCACAGATCTTTTATGTATTGCTCAGGTTGCTGATGTCATTAGTAGAAATAGATAAACTATATCAGTATTTTCATTTAAATGACAGCAGTAAAGCTATTCCCAAGGGTCAGCCTGGCTATGACCCCTTGCACAAAGTGCGTCCTCACTGGAGGTTCTGCGCGCCCTGCGTAACAGCGACTCTGTTCGCCAGAAATCTGCTCCCCGGTCTGTGGCACAGGCAGGTGTCACAGCATCAGACCCTCTCTCCCATGGACCTGTCCGTCTTCCAGGCCTAATAAAGAATTGCCTGGTTTGCCAGAAGGCGAAGAGGAAGACGGACAAGGGATATAGCATCACCACAGTGTGGGGATATGTAATTTGTTCTGTTCATTTGTTTAAAGGCACATGTTTTGCTGAGTTTCATCAGCACCTGAAATCTACCTGTCACTAGTGTCAGCAATTATATGTTCATTTTGTTGTTTTTTTCCCCTCAGTAGTTAGTAGACAAATCTTCTGTATGTGACGCTTTTAGTTTCACAACACTGTTGAAGTTTGGGTTTTTTTTCTTCACCACAAAAGTTAACTATTCAGTGTGGAGAAAACACAGAATGACTTTATTTTGTTCCTGAAGGTTTCAGTACTATGTCTGGACATGGAAAATCACTATTTGCTCCTAATCCATGACATTCTGTGGTTCCAGTGAATTCAGGAAATATTCTTACAGCGCCAAGAACTCTGACGTAAAAATTAGTCTGATCGTTTTGTTTTTTTTCTTCATATACTAGTTCACTACATATGAAAAAAAATGGCTGTTTTGGATGAAGTGATGTCTTTGGCATTTTTTCATCAAATTTATGTAATTGGTGAGTAAAAATTAAATTTTTTATTGAGGTTTATTTGTGGTGGGTGTGCATGTGTTGCGGAGTTACTTCCCTTGCCATGGTATTCTCATTGGCATATAGCACAGTCATGTGGTAGGCAAAGGGTTAAGAAGACCTGTGTTTAAAAAGACCTGTGCATGAAAACTAAATATATTAACATTCCTTCATGGTACAATTAAAATAGATCCTTAAAATTACAAAATTATCCTTCATTTTATTCATAGTTCATGTCTTCAATTTCCTTAAAACAAATTAACAAACAAAATAACTAATGGAAGCAAGCTGGCAACACAAGTAATCTGGTCTCTACCTAGACAGACAAAAACAAATATCCTACCATCACATTTTGAATCTTAACAACTGTACTCTAGTACCAAAAATGTATTCAAAGAAACTACTGCCATCACAATGGAATGGCTTAGAGCATAACTGGTTGATCTCACATAATGTTAACCAGTTTGGCTCTAAATCCATCACTATAAAGCTCACCCTGCATTGATAATGTACAACATTTCAATTACTTTTGATATATACATTTGGTACGCTTGCCAAAATCTGATTCAAGCATGCTATTCTTTACAAAAGCACAAAATTCTTCGTTTCGATTCAGTAATACATCTTCCAGATAATCCACTAACAATGCTTTGACAATGCAATGACAGTGTAATAATTATCTACATTACGCTGCGACTTTACAGACGTTGAACAATTCTTTATCGCAGGAAAGACCATAAAATCTGTAATACACTCACCTGATGGCTTCCTTGTAATGCATTAGGGCTTCATGAAGCTTGCCTTGCTGTTGTAACACACTGGCCAAGTTGGAATGAGCAACAGCAAATTCTGGATACACCTGTGTAAGACACAGACACATCTCTGTAATCTGTTGTATTTGGACCAAAATTGTTATGATTTGATTAAAATAAATACAGCACAAAATACTTAAATATGTTCAAAAGAATGACTGCAAAATTTCTACTGATTGAACAGCTTTGCTCAAAGGTGAATTTATGCTTCACTAGATAAAATATTCAAAAGAACTATTTATTCACTACAACATACACAGCCAATTCACTTCCTTTGTTTTTCTCAGACTTTTGAAAGGGATTATGCTGGGGGGGGGGGGGGGGGGTCATACATACAAAAAATACAATACACAAAGTCAGACAATGAAACTTCAGAACTGATTATTCATATGCTGAATTGGTATACATGACAGTCTTTATTTTCATGTCATAAGATTCATATATGAGGCAATATTGTCTTCATACCGTATTGCTTCCTAGACTTAAGTGGAAAAAGATCACTAATTTCAGGCACAGCATTACTGTACATTAACAAACTTTCAATGTGTCCATTGTGGTGCAAAAAGCTGGAACAATCATATAAATGTACAGAATATGACTAGAATTTGCTCAGAATGTTTAAAATATGAAAACAATCTAAATCACAGATTACAGTATATGGAACTGGCACTCATCCAACATAAGTAGATACAAAAGCAACACATTCTGAAAATATGAAAACAATCTAAATCACAGATTACAGTATATGGAACTGGCACTCATCCAACATAAGTAGATACAAAAGCAACACATTCTGACTAAAACTGTCCAATGCCATTCATGCATCACAAAATGTACACATTCTTCCTTGCCTCATGTCTTTCACTACAACCAGCCAGCTGACTCTTGTGTGCCATACACACTACCCCCATCCATCTTACTGACTTCCAGTGTTTGATCCACTGTCTCACTCTTTTCACTTGCTTTGCTGCCGTATTTATCCTGATCTACCTCTTCAATATCTGAACCTTCAGTCTAACATTTCAACCATTTCAGCAAAAATACAATGCTGTTGTTGTAGTCTGCTCTGCCTGATGACATTCAATGCCTGTGTTGACAGGAACCGAGTCTAATCACTTTGCTGAGAAGTACTGAAGTACACACAAACAAAGCAACAAACTGCAGCAAATGGTTGCACTCAACCATAGAAAAGGTCAGTGATGTCATTTTAAGCTGATAATGTCATGCAAACATCATGGTGCCTGTCCAATAATTAGAAACTTTCCAAATTCCCCATTTCCATTTAGAAACTTTTCCAAATTCCCTACCACCACTCTTCAAATGAAACTCATGTGAACTGCATATTTGTGATCCCACAAGTTTGTACACAAAGTTCAGGTACTGTCTAATCACTGGAAAATCTTTTCTCCCTTCTTAATCTAATATTCTTCCAATTAGTTCAACTATTAATTCAATTTATAATATAAAAAAAAGAAAGTAAAGATAAAACATAAAAAATTAGAACAAACAAAAACCAACCATTCCCCCTAAAACGACAACAACAAAGAATCAAGGTATTTTTGAAAAAAGGAACAGAACAGTCAAAAAATCATTACAAACCTCCAAAGCTTTAAGATACAATCTGACTGCTTCTTCAGTGTTGCCTTGTTCTCGTTTGATGTTAGCCAAATTATTGAGGGAGTCTGCATGAGTGGGGCTGAGTCGTAAGGCTGTGTTGTAACAGTCCTCCGCCTCCTTGACCTACAGCAGCAATAATGGTATACATATACAACAATGAAATCTCTATTTTTATCATACAAATTACCTCTTGGCAATGGGCAAATGCTTATACTCTGAAATATTCAAATACTCTACACATTCAAGTCCTTTTGTTTTTCGTAATAACTGAATGTAACAATGTAAATTTATTGTTACTAGGTCTCTCAGCTAATGTCAAATAACAACAACAGTATCTGCAAAATAGTATTACATTTATTACACAGGCAGATCTCGATTTCTATTTTCAATTTATACAATTGTTCGAGAGAAAAAAATACTCATATACAAATCATTTCTGAAACAATGTTGGCAGAAATGTTCGCATGAAATCTGGAGTAAATCTTTTTTTTTCTTCTTGAATTACATTCAAAAATTAAGATTCATTTAAGAATGTATTTAAGCCCCTAAGAGTACAGTCTGTAAAAAAATTGGCAGAAACTCACCTGCCCCTTCTCTTTAAGAGCATTAGCCAAATTACAGTAGGCATCAGGAAAGTTGGGTTGGAGCTCAATGGCCCGTCTGTATGTGTCAATGGCCAAATCTATCAACCTGTAGAAAACAATGATTTGTTGTGATACTGTGCAAACAGCCCACTTGTACCTAAAATAAACTATGCAAATATAGACCAACTGATTTATGTTCCTTATAGCCTTGACAAGCTACTTACCTTAATTAACCCCATGACTTCCGCCAACATACAAATTACGGCGCTCTCAAACTCTTCTGTGACGCACGCAAATGTAAAATTAATGGCGGAACTTTAACGCACATTTCAGCCTAATGTTAATGGAAGAGAAGCACTAACTGATGTTGTCAGTCAGAGAATGTTCATAATTGGCTTTCCTTATGTGACTTGTTGACCTATGCAACTCTAACCAAACTGGTTGTGTAACTCTCACCAAATTGGTTTTATTTTTCTGATAATCAAAACTAGTTTTCAGCAAAGACATGACCGGATCGCGCTACTTTGTGCACTAGTAGGCTGCTCCCTTTTGTAGTTTGTCAGTTGTCAGCGATCTGTCAGTAGGTGGTCATTCACAGTCTGAACACTAACCGTAAACCCAAGAGAACATTTTCCAAAAGAGGGAGAACAAACTAGGCAAATACAATACAATGAAAGATGTGAGGCTATACCAGGCCACACTAAGATAGAGTAAAGGCAAGGCTTGACAAACGTTAACATTGAACAGGCCACACTAGGACAGAGCAAAGACAAGCCCAGATAAAGTTTAAAACTGAACAAAGACAAGCTGGTCAGTTGAGATACATCTGTCTGTGAAGATGATGGCCAGAAGAATGATTTGAATGGGAGCTGGATCAGGCATATGCACACACAAGGGACTCCAAGGGTTGGACCATGATGCCTTGCCAGAGCTACTTTCGTTTCCTTGTTATTAGCAGCTACTAAAATTAGCTAAGACAATACGAACTACAACACTTGTAATATTCAGTCTGACATGGTATATGAAGCCAAATTAGATACAAACAGGAAGTAGGTGGAGCTGAATTAGATAAAAACAGAAAGTAGAAAACCACTTGCACAAAACAGAACAACAAAAAAGTGGCTTACCCTTGTTCATAATAGACACAAGCGAGGTTTCCATGAACAACAGCATGATTAGGACTGAGATTCAGAGCCCGGAGGTAGGCTGCCACAGATCTGGAAACACATAACACATTTCATTTAAAGGAAAAAAAAAACAGCAAAACATTCTGCCACAAAAAAAAAACATCAAGAAACTGCATGATAAAAGAAACAAAACAAAACAAAAATGGTCATTGTGGAACAACTGTACTTTTTCAACAAGCACAATTACTGCCATCAACTCGTTTCCAGCAACTGCTTTTGCAGGCAGGGATACCCTTTCCCTCCTTTCCACAAACTAAAAAGCCATCTGCAAGTCTTCCCTTCTTTTCCCACAGCCTGCATTTCCTGCGGTTCTGGTGCCAACCATGATAATGGTATCCAGATGGTCATGCCTAATTGTTTATCGGGCCAACATCTGTTTACTCATGTCAGGTATTATCTTTGACTTGACTTCCTTAGCACTGTTAATGAGAGGAAGCAGCACTAGGATCCTACAATGGATACATTAATGAATGATACATCTGCCCGACATCTTGTTAGCCATGAGAAAGCTGCAAACTCTTAAAAGCTGCACACTCTTTGTATCCCAGTTGCATTTACAGCTTCTGCCAACATAGTATTTTGCATCAACCAACAAATACAGCTGTGTATAATTCATGGGATAAACCATAGCTGACAGCAATAACATCCCCCTTTGAATTAAACACCCTATTTTCAGGAATAAGACTGCTCTGGAAACTGGAAAATGAAAAGAACTGAAGGTTCTGTGGAATACAGATAGAAATTAATAACCCATATAATCTGGGGATGAAAAAGTTAATTATAAAGCATGATGCACAAACTTATTTCACTAGTAAACAAATCCTGGTGATTTCTGCCCTCCATTCTGAACACAATTCACAATCTCCCACTGACAATTTTACTTCCAATACAACAATCCAATTTACAAGATTTAATACCAATGTTTTCACAATACTTTCCAAGTATTCTTGCTTTTTCATGTCCTTACCTGTCAAATATTCTTGCTTCTTTCAAAACATTTCCCAAATTGATGTAAGCGTCCAAAAAGTTTGGATCCAATGCAACTGCCTGAAAAATCAACACAAATAATAATAATAATAATAAAGAGCATTTATATAGCGCCTAATCTGATGAAAACAAGAGCCCTAAGCGCTTACAGGTATCACGCAGACACAACCAAACACCACACACACACACACACACACACACACACACACACACACACACACACACACACACACACACACGCACGCACACACACACCAGCCGACATTCAAGGCTCAAAAGACAACAAGGGGGGATTTGGGGAAGTTAGGTGGTACAGTCTTTATAAGTATCATGAGAGGGACTGGAAGAGATGGGTTTTCAGAGAGGACTTGAAAGAAGTGAGAGTCGCAGAGTGGCGAACAGAGACAGGGAGCTGATTCCAGATTACAGGGGCCTGATAGGAAAAGGAGCGTTGACCATAGGTTTTAGTGCGACAGAATGGTATGCGGAAGGTACGAGTATCAGCGAGGAACGAAGTTGACGAGAGGGGGTGTACAGATGGAGGAGGTCAGAGATGTAAGGGGGTGCAAGACCGTTGAGAGACTTAAAACATAACAAAGCAATCTTGTAGCGAATTCTCTTTTCAACAGGTAACCAGTGAAGAGATTTGAGAAGAGGAGTGACATGAGAGGAACGAGATTTTCTGAAGATGAGCCTAGCAGCATTGTTTTGAACTTTTTGAAGCTTTTGAAAGAGAGAGAAAGGACAGCCCGAGAGGAGGGAGTTGCAGTAGTCGAGACGAGAGAGAACAAAGGCACAGAGGAGAGTTTTGGTGGCTTCGACAGAGAGGATATTGCGAATAGAAGAAATTCTGCGTATCTCAAGATAGCATAATCTGCAAACATTCTGGACGTGTTTTTCAAAGGACAGGGTGTTATCAAGAGTGACTCCAAGATTGCGGACAGTGGAAGATAGTGGAATGTCAGATCCAAGCAGAGAGACAGACAGAGAGGAAGGGAAGAACACTTAGCCAATGTGGTGGGAGAGATAAGGCTAAGTTCAGTTTTAATGGACGAGTTGTAAACTACAGCAACTGAAATTCAAATAAATGCTATCAGGCAAGAAAACTAGTTAAGGTGGTGGGTAAGTGTGAAAACAGGGGGTCCATGGGCATTCTCCCATGGGAAATTTTTGAACAACTAGATAAAAATTCATGCAATGAACATTGATGAAATATACAACTTACAACTTACAATAGCAAAAACTCGTGAAAATCATCTTCTCTCTCCTCTCCTTCCCTTTATCTTGAGCTCAAGTATGCAACTGAAGTTCCACATACATGCATGTATGTGGAAGGCATGTCTGACAAACAGGATACTTGGGGGGTGTTGTATGTGTGTGAGCATGTTTGCGTGAATGTACAACTTGTGCATATGTACACACACAGAGGTACTTTAGCAAGTGCATATATATTTACACACAAAATCGCAAATACGCATGGTAAAAGACAAATTTTTTTTCTTTTCTTTTCATCTAATGTTAACTGTAAAAGTACTGAAAGATGTACTGTACAAGTGGACCAGACAGAGAAGTATGGTGACAGTAGTCATGGATGAAATGTTTTTGGAATACTTCAATGCTAGTATTTCAATTTTTTGTCTCTGATGTCAACCACACAAATAAAATAGTTTTTGAACGATACAGTTCTGTTTATTTTCAAAGCATCTGTACGTCGTTACATACTACACGTTAGATTTAGACCATGTTCATTCCCTTATGTCCAACAGGAGATGTGTTCTGTCCCAGTCTTCATAATTTTGCCATATGACACAGGTCCCTTTATGATTGTTAAGTATTGAATTATAAGAAAACGAAGAATGACTGCAGATGAGACGAGAAACAGGTACGAAAAACAAATGTACTGTGTTTACTGTATGGCTTGCAAGCTGTTCATTCTAATACAGATGTACATGAAATACCTTCCGGTTAGGACTTGAATACAATTCACACTTACACACATGTAGACAAAATATACCAGTTTTTGACCTATCGAGTCTTCAGCAGGAAGCAAAAACAGGTGATAAAAACAAAATGAAGAAACATTTACAAGACATTAGCAATTTGCACATCATATAATCAAGCAGAAAAAAGAACCCTCCCAACTTTTCTGCTTTTTTTGTACAATATGCCAACTGTAATTATCTTGTAAATGTATCTACACTTTGCTTTGTGTTCTTTTCACATGTTTGTGTCCTATTGTAGATCAAAGATTGGAACCAGGTGATAATTCATCTACATTTGTGTAAGTAAGAACAGCAGTCAGTCATAGGGCAAGTATAATTTCTTTATCATACAAGAATTTTGAAATAAACAAACAAAACTGTCAGGGCGAAACACATTTCTATGCAGATCATGGTTAAAAGTAAGTATAATTTCTTTTTCATACAAGAATACTGAAATAAAAAAAAAAGGTCAGGGAGAAAGACACTTCAATGCAGATCATTGTTAAAATTACACTTGGATAAAAATCATAAGAAAGAATAGACAACACTTACTTTTTCAAAATGATGGATGGCAAGCCAAATTTCTCCTTGAGCATTGAAGACACATCCTAGGTTGCTCCAAGCCACAGCAAAATTAGGGCAGGTCTCTATTGCTTTCAAGTAGCAAGCCTAGAATGGATTCAAAAAGGAGAGGGTGGTGGGAAATGTGGGGAAGAGGATGGGGAGGGGAGAAACAAGAATTAATGACAGAATATTGCCATCAATGTGTCGCGCACCTAACAGCTCTACTGTAGTTCTTCGCAGCGACCGCCAAGCGCTTTCCCTAAGTGACTGAAGGCCGTTTTTCTACAACCCTCAGTCTGCAATTTACTTTGCTCTTTCTTTTTGCTCTTTATCTACAAAGACGGAGTAAGCACATTCTGATCTTCATTACTGGCAGAGGGGCTTGTGTTCAAAATACATAATACGTTTTAGTCTAGCAGATTTGCTGTAACAGACCTAGATCAAATGTCTGATCAGAAAACTTACACCTTTTCTTGAAACCAAAACAGATCCATTCAGATCCCTGTACATCTAACAGATGTACGCATACATAAAATTTTGACACACCTCTTCCACAAGTGACTCAGACCAGTGTGCTTACCCAACCTGTGCAGATTTTATGTGGACCAACGATCTTTACTTTGGACAATTTTTCTTGACAGAAATGAATTAAAGTTTATTTTCAAACCCAATAAAAGTCCCATCAAGAAAGAGCAAAGTTTGCGCAGCCTAAGCGTACGACTAGCATAAGCGCAAACAAACTGCTAATATGAAATTCTCTGTAGATACTACTTCCACTTCTTGCCAATGCGCGCGCACAGAAAAATTACGCCTAGGCACAGGGAGAGCAAAATCACAAATATACAGCGAAACTTGTATGATATGTAACCTTGCATTCTGAAGCTTATATTGGTATAATGAATACGTTTTGATAAAGAGAACTCTGTGGCGTTGGGTATCATTTAATTTCTGCAAACAAAAACATCGTCTTTTCAACGCTTTTGTCTCCCAAACTAACAGAAAAATGAACAAGTTGTCTTGAATCATTCACAAGTCACAGAAAGAAAACTTCACTGATAAACAGACTTCCATATTCCACACAAGGAGTACAAGTGTCGCTGTATTTTGTGCTCTGTACTGCTGCAGGAAAAAGGAGGGGATACCTACTGGTTGTACCTTATCTTTTAATTTAAATAATTTCGCCGCCTTTTGCAATGCGGAACGCTTTTGCGTTATACAATACCTCCGAAGAAGACAGGCGTCTGTGAGGCAGCCATCAGCCAATGGTCCGTCTGGATTTCAGGCGACAAGACCACTTATCCATTATTAGCACACCGCGTCTCTGCCTATAGACTTGTAAATAAGAAACACTTATTAGTCAGATCCTGCAGGTAACAGAGTTTTATATACTCAAATCAACATGTTTAAACTATTTCAATAAACACAATTTCTCATTCAATACAATAGTCACTTTTCATCCAAACATATAAAGGACATATATATTAAAGTAATCAAAGTGACAAAAATTACATGAAAGTCTTTATAACTTGACTGACTACCATAAAAAAGTAAGCTCGATTCAAAGCATTCCCAAGAAAAATTCTTATAAGGCAGCCTTGAGGCCAAATCGGCAATCAACCTCAGTTAAACACAAGTTTAACATGGAATAACTCATGTTCGGAATCTTTGTTGAATTGTGTGGTCTTCACTTATGCAGAACAATTTTTCTTAGAATAATCTTTTCAGCAAAGAGGCAAAAACTCTCACATAAAAGAATGTTGTAACACCCACACCACTTTCATTCCCTTCCTTCATCCCTCCTAATTCTCATACAAACACAATTTACACCCTAAAATGAAACAAGCTTTTAAAAGTTCGAATATATAAACAAAAAAGAAGTATTTGTAATCTAAACAACTTTTCAGAGAAAAAGCACAAGCAAACTTTTTCCAATGGAAAAAGTACGCCAGGTTTGGTCAAGATGACCTATCATTGCTGTTCTGTACTCGCAGCTGCCTTCATAAAAATCTGAAACTGTTCAACTGTTCTTTTTTCGTTTTGTTGGTCTTAAACCTTTCATCAATGTCTTCTTTCATAATAAAATACATGTTTTTCAGACAAGACAAAATCAATTTCTGGTTCTTGATTTAAAATGATTCTAAAATAAAGAAAAATTAAATTACTGAACAAAATGTTTATGCTCACAGGATTAACTTTTCAGAAAACATGTATTTTAATTTAAAAGAGAAGACTTTGAAAAAGGTAACAACAGCCATTTCTCCATGGGCGTCAGGTCTTTGAAGAAATTCTTTGCAAAAAAATAAATTTTGGTTGCCACAATGAAGTCTTGCCTTTTGTAGTTTTAGAATAATCAACTTCTGAGAAGATGTTTCAAACTCTGACATTCTAAAATCTGAACATCAAGTTTTTAATCATCTTCTTCCTCTCTGTGGGTCTGGGGATCAAAGAAGTGGAATGGAACAGAGCAACAATATATACTACACCAATATCATAAATCTCATAAACCAGAGACAGCCAGAAAATTTAACCGAGGTCAACGTGTGGAACATATTATGGAAAACTGACCACATTGATTGATATGTTTATTTCAAGGATGTCGCACAGGTCTAGCATCTTATTCTAGGAATGTGCTCAAAAATTCATCTTCCTGGTGGCAACCTGCATTGCAAACATGTTCTCATTAGAATGTTTGGGAATGCTTTGAATGACAGAACTGAAAGACATCAAGAACAAACGCGATCGTTTTTGACTGAGGGTGGGACTGGGGTGGGGCTGTACTTGATACTTGCTGGTGCAAGCAGTTGATTATAAAAGGCTCAAAGTCAGAGCAGGAACACTATACAGATTACTGTCTTTTACCTTGGCTTCATCTAAACGGCCCAGAGCCTTGAGAAGGTTGCCTAGGTCACTGCGAACACAGTACAAATCCTGAAACAAAAATGACGGCAGAAACATCAAATGAACTTCATTCAATTTCTAAAAACAACAGTTCAATCTTTCAAATGCTACCAGATTACACACACACACACACACACACACACACACACACACACAAATCACATATACACACACACAAACATATAGATAGATAGAGAGAGAGAGAGAGAGATGAGAGAGAGAGATGCACAGTAGACATCAGGAAGGTGCTAAAGAACTGCATAGTAGGTTAAATTTCTTTTCCTTTCTTAACCTTTACAAATTAGACCATAATAGCCAGTCAAGATTTTCTCTGACTGGATTTCAGTAGCTCTAAACACTGATCCCTGGCACAAAAGTATTTGGATGATCTTGCTGATCTATCATTGACCCCTAGCATAAATATATTTGGATGATCTTGTTGATTTATAATTTAGCTCGGAGCCCTCACCCCTGGCACAAAGATATTTGCTGCTGGTAGCATCCTGAATTCAAATCAAATTTCCACATCCTTTATGACAATTCCAATACAAATTCTGTTCCTTTAACTAACTCTGACAACGTAACAATGATCCATCGTCAATGCCTGTCATATCCGATCTAATCTTCAATGGGAAACAAAGTCTACAGTATTACTGGAATGCTTAGGAAATGAACAAATTAATAAATAGCTCCCTTTTGAGATTTTTTCAATTCTACTAACACCGCTATTTTTTTCACGCATCCACGATTCAGGTAAACATCATGGTTATGCCCAGAAACGCGGTTTACATTCACAACATAATCATCCTAGCAAATGAAGAGTTAGCATTAGTGATGCACAACACATCTGATATCAAGGAAGAATTAGAAAGAGCCAGTTGTAAGAATTCTGCTGATAATGTGACTGCTGAGTAAAGAGATGCTTGTGACAGTGGGAACAGGATGGGAGTATGTCATACTCTGATTCTGAGAATGAAACAACTTACCTTGGTAGTCGAATAGTTATGCTAGATCTGAATGTGTACATGAGACATGAAAACATTTTGGACAATGAAATCCAAAGTGAAAAACAGTAGCAGGTGAAAAAACTCGACATTCTTTCTTCTTCTTTTCTCTGAAGTTCAGCAAAAATGTTAGAGAATATCTGTGTACAATGGCAAGAATGTTATGCCCTCTTCATATCATATTTCTGCGTGGTAACTCTTTTGGATTAGTCTGGATTAGAATACAAGAGTAAAAACAGTGCGCTGTAATTTGTAAGTCCTTTGCAAGTGTTGATACATGTCAAATGTTTAAGACAGAAAATTTTCTCCAGAGCTCTTTGTTCATTTTATAAGTCAACCTCCAATGTTTTCTCCAGAGCTGTCTGTTCACTCTACTGTCAATCACCTATTAAGTGCAACATTTCTATATTCAATTTGCAAGACACGATTACCTAAAATAATCAAGAATATTGTAGTTGTAAGATGATTAGGATTACCAAAAATAATCAAGAACTGTAGTTGTAAGATGATTAGTCTCCTGTAGGTTAGATGTTTTGTTTTGTTTTTCTAGATAAACAAAAATGGTAAGCAACAACAGTTATGCTGGGCCAGAACAATGTGACTGCAAACAACTGGACTCCACAAAATAAGCACAAGGGTCTCCAGTAATTTCTGCTGGACAGTATTAAGGACCATCTATCAATCTATAACAATGACAGCCCCACAGATGGAAATGGTGCATGTTTCTACAGAAAATTTTGGAATTTATATTGATCAAAATCTGTTTAACTCTTATTGTCCTTTAGGGGTTTTAAGCCTGGCCCAAGGCTTTGCACTATGCCAATTTTCAAAGAGGGGGTCAGGTCAGTAAAATGATAACTTTTTTTGTATCCAACCTACATCAAACAATTTGGTATGCCCATGTTCACAATAAAATGGTCCATCTTGTGAATGTTACACTGATATTATTGTCATATTTGCGGTCCTCATCCGACACCCGTCTCTATAGTATCCCCATAGTCCGCACTAAAAGGTTTGGGCAGCGTTCTTTTTCCTATCAAGCTCCAACTATCTGGAATCAGCTACCTCGCTCACTCAGATACTCACCCTCTCTGTCCACATTCAAACGCTCCCTCAAAACTCATCTGTTTCCCAAATAACTGGTAATTTCTGCCCCCCTCCCCCATGTAACGTAATGTTGGCTTTATAATGTCTTAGTGTCAACGTGTCATTGCATTTGCATATCGTGCTGTGTGTGTGTGTGTGTGTGTGTGTGTGTGCGTGTGCGTGTGGTGTGGTGTGTGTGTGTGTGTGCGTGTGTGTGTTTGTGGGCGTGTGTGTGCGTGCTTGTGATTTCGGTTATATGTTTTGCCATTGTTAACGCCTAGGGCATTAATTTGATTAGGCGTACTAAATGTTCATAATAATAATAATAATAATAATATTGAGATAATTAGAAATGCTAATTACAGACACACATTTTACCACGCAGACAAAAAACAGTTGAATGGTTGATACTGACAGCACTATAGCTGACCAGGTAATCTTTGTACATCCAAACTCAAAGGAAAAAAGACGTTCCTTGACATCCTAGCATGCAATGCGTTCATTACCACAAAAAATGTCATTGCTGCTTCATTTTGATGCTTTTCACCTCTGACTTCAGGTCACATCCCCGAAAATGATAAAAACCAGACACTTTAGCTGTTACACATGTCACAACTTGTTCTTGAGTTGTTTTTTCTAAAGTGGCTGCAAATTTTCTAGCGTACAACCCTCATTTCATGCAAAAATAAGTAAAAACCACTAAAACAAAAAAGTGTGTGCTCATCTGTGGACTTTTTCGCTGATCACATGATATCAGGTGAGTTTCAGAAAGTCGTCATTTCGTTGAAGAAGGCCCTGCTGAAGTGTCACCACCATCCAAAGAAACCAACTCAACATTTGAGTGTCAGAAAACTCTCATCACTGTCACCGATAATATTATTGCTATTGTTTCTTGAAACAATTTTATCGCTTGCTCAGCAGTCAGTCTAATATGGCGCCACCCACTTCATGCCATGACAAATCAAAACACAGCACAAGATGCAAAACAAAAACAAAAAAAACAAAAAAACTAAAAAATACAAAAAAAAACATTTCAAACTACTTCACCAGCACAGAAAAATGTGAAATGAAAGTGGAAATATCTATTGCCTTGAAGCAAGCCGCAAAGCTGGCTGATGTCGGAAAAGAGTGACAGTCGCAATCAAGATGTCCGGTAACTGAAAAAGCCAACTGAGTCGGCTCGCCATCCATTCAGGTTGGGCGGAAAGCCAACTCAGTCGGCTTGCCGGACAATAAGAATTAACTTGGGGCTATCTGATAGCCAGAAAAAAACGATTACATGACCGTCAATGTCTGCAATATTTCAATGAACAGTGACAAATCACACATTGGGGGAGAACAAGACAAAGAAATCACTGCAAATACAGCATCAAAGGAGAAAAAGATAGAATAAAACAAAGACAGAGAAGGAAGGGGAAAAGGGTTTGCAAATCAAGGCAAATACAAACATTATAATTTCTTTTATATTAGCTATACTTACCGGGTTGTACTGCAAAGCTGTAACATAGGCCTGAACAGCCTGCTCCATATCACCAGCAGCAACCAACGCGGCAGCAAGATTGATGTATCCATCAATAAAGTCTGGCTTTAGTCTCACAGCATGTCGATAGTTTTCCAAGGCTTCTTGCAACTGTCCACGCTCTTTGTACACATTGCCTAGGTTAGAATATGCCTCTGCCAGCATGGGGTTCTGTTTGATAGCTAGCTGGCTAAAATACGATGACCTGCAACAGAACAAAACAAATCAATGAAACTGAACGCTATACATCAGTCATGCTGTTTACCAAAATGTTATCATCATTATTATCCGCATTGCTTGAAACCCAGCTGATTCCACCTATAGAGCCTCAACAGAGCTATAACTATCCGCACTGCTTTAAACAAAGCTGATTCCACCTATAGAGCCTCAACAGAGCTATAACTATCTCACCACCTCTTTGAAACTGGAAAATAACCCTAGGGGGGAAAAATCAGACATCTGATCTATCAATGCATCTTCGCACATAATCTCAGCATTTGTGCCCCTGGTGTTGACCACTCCATTCAATTTATCACCAGAAGGTCTAAATAAATCAACCTGAATACAAACACAGAATTAAAATCATTAAAGTGTATAAAATGTGCCTATATCACCTTAAACTAAGTTAAAGTGATTAGAACTGCACACAACAATATCATATCCTTGGTCCCAAAATATCAGTTAATACATGCCCAATTATCAATCCTAAGAGAAAAGAGAGGAGGCTTTAATGGAAAAAAAACAGGTCAATAGACCAGTAAGGCAGAAAATGATAGAAACAGACAACAAAGTATCAGGAAAGAAACAAGAGAGCAACAAAAAAGAGGAAATTTCTAGTACAGAACTTCCAGAGGGTGGGAATACCATTTATACTGAAAGAGCCCCTGGCAACCCCATAGGAGGAGTCGCACTACGTGAAATAAAGTTATCCTAATATAAGAATTGTTGTAATGATAATAATTTAAAATTCAAATTTATATTTCTTAAAATGACAATGAAAATTTAGCAAGCCAACTTTACTCCAAAAAATGGAAACCAGCAGAAATACTATTCTTAAACATATCAACAATTACTGCATGTCTTATAAATTTAACCCTTTCACTCCCGAACCATATCCACCAGCTTCCAGCAAGGTTGATGGAAAAGTGTAGCCTTCACTGTCTAATGTTTTTATAATGCACCACATTTCATTCCTTGACAGGTATCTATGACAATCACCGTAAAGAGTCTGTTCAAGAGGGATTCATCACACTCACAGTACCACATGTACTCCATCCAACCACTGGCAAATTTTTATATCACCCAACTGCTGGCAAACTTTTACATCTGGCAGACTCCCTCAGTCTGCACAAAATCTTATGCACTGGCAAGGTCTTGAAAATGGAGAAGAGGGACAAGACCTACAAAACACTATGCTGACACCACCAGAATGATGGAACCATTAAGATGGACAGTGAACACGGCATATTTTTAATGTTGTGGACCCTCAATCCGACTTACCTGTCTAAGCGACGGCACTGGAAGTGTATAGAGCTAAGCAGCAAGAGAACACCAGTGTTTTCTGGCTCCTGTCGCCACAGCTGCATGCAGTGTTGTTCAGCATGTTCATAGTCTCCAGCTTGATATTCACGATGAGCCAGCTCTGCCAGCCCTGGGGAAAAAAAAAGGAACTTATTAAGCCTTTTTTTGTTGTTGAGGTTTGTTTGGTTTTCTGTTTGTTTCTGTGTTGCCTTATCTTCTGCGCTGCCTTTGTGTTGCTGACCACTCCTGTCCACTGCCTCTCCAAAACACCTCCGAACCTACTGAAACTATCCGAACCTCCTAAAACTAGTCTAATCTCGCTATGGCACCAAGGCACTGAAACCAGATTTACAATACTGCTGCTACTTCTTTCACCAACCTCACTATGGCAGCAAGGCACTAAAGAGCCACCGAGTCTGGATCAACTTTTTACAAAGCTGCTGCTACTTCCTTCATTTACTGTCTACAAAGCCAGACAACATCTAGTATGAATGTGGCTATTTTTCCACTTAAAGCCAGCTAGAATGAACCTTAGTGGTCAGCTGAGGGTGAATCCTATTGAGGCCTAGGACCTGGTGCTGCTCCATTCTGGATGGCCCTCAATCGATGAGCACATTTGTCTGAATTAGAGGACCATGTAGACATCAGCATTATACTGTAAGATATCATGGTTTGTTGGAAGATGTTTGCAGGCCTGGTAAAGTGGTAGTCTACTTCAACCCTCTAGGTTTTCTGTAGGTGTTACCCCATGGCCAAAAGGCCTACCCTGTGAGTGCAGTGTCAATCCTTCCTAACCTGACAGAAACCATCACCAACTGATCTGAGACTTCTTATTCATCTTTAAGCCTCAACTTTTCCTTGAAAACTGTTGTCATTATGGTGGTATTGCATGGCCAATGCATTTCACTTTTCTTTGTGCCAACAGTTGATACTGGACTGTGAGTTTGCTCAAAATGCTTTCAATTCCTCTTTTATCAGTCCATTTGACTCAAAGAAGCTGCCCTGTAATTAAAAACAAATGATAATCATAATGACTGTAAAACTGTCGGAAGAATATACTTAAAATGTATCATATAGCAAACAGATGCAAGGTTAATCAATGCTGCCAGTGTGAATATGTTAACAGTGACTGGAAGGCTTTTAGACCTCGACTGTGACAAAGCTGAAAAGCATTTGTTCAAAATTGGACTGAGCTGAAAAGCATCTATACTACACGTCATTATTGAAGGGCCAGGAACGTTTTTGAGTCAATTTTTGAAAGGAGAAATAACCTATTTTCTCTTACTCTTTTCTCCAATTCGTTGCCGTAACTGAATGGATAAGAGCTCAGACAACATTGCAGTTTCCTTTTGGCACGTGTTTGGGGATTTGCCGATTTGCAATGGGCGGCCCAAGGAAGACAATTTCCACACGAAATTGTCGAATCTTCAGCAGGGTCTCTCTGACGACGCAGGCAAGGTAGCGACAAAATTCGCTTTGCACGTGCAAGGCAAGCCCTTTTTGAACACTACTCCAGCCAAAGTTGCCCGCAGACGAGGATAAAAAGGACCCGTTCTTGGTTCGTTTTAACCATGCTTGCAAGACGACGGATGACGGATGAGCAGCGGGGGAGAGCCCTCGCTCTGCTTGATGAAGGCCTAGCGCAGCGGGAAGTTGCTAGACGACTTGAAGTGTCGCATTCCACAATCCAGAGACTGCTGGAGCGCTTCAATGAGACTGGAGCAGTCCAGGAAAGGCGTCACACGGGTCGACCCAGAGTAACGACAAGACAGCAAGACCGCTACCTTGCCCTCTCCGTCCTGAGGGAAAGGGCATCCACTGCGGTGACCTTGAGGGGTCAGCTGAGGGACGCAACAGGTGCTAACATCAGCTGCAGCACGGTGAGAAGACGGCTACATGAGGCAAACTTGAGGTCACGGAGACCGGCCGTCCGACCCGTGCTGTCACCGGTCAACAGAGTGCGCCGCATGACCTGGGCCAGGGAGCACGTGACCTGGACAAGGCAACAGTGGGCCCGGGTCTTGTTTTCGGATGAGTCCAGGTTCACCCTGACCTTTAACGATGGCCGGGCTCGGGTGTGGCGACGTCAAGGGGAGAGGTTCGCTGACGCCACTGTCCAAGAGCATAACCGGTACGGCGGCGGGTCGGTGATGGTGTGGGGTGGCATGAGCCGTGGTACCCGGACCCCCCTGCTCCCCATTGACGGCATCCTGAACGGGGTCCGGTACCGGGACGAGGTTCTGGCGGCCGTGGCACTGCCTGCGCTTGTGGACCTTGGTCAAGGTGCCATCTTCCAGGACGACAATGCACCTGCGCATCGAGCACGCCTTGTGACCGACTTCCTGGAGCAGCATGAAGTCGTCCGTATGGCCTGGCCAGCGTGCTCACCTGACCTGAACCCAATTGAACACCTCTGGGATGTGCTCGGGAGGCGCATCAGGGACAACCACCCCCCACCGGGCACCCTGGCCAGGCTGGTCGACATCCTGCAGATCGAGTGGGCGGCCATCCCTCAGGACACACTCCGTACCCTTGTGGGGTCGATGCATCGGCGCTGTGAAGCATGCATCCAGGCTCGGGGCGGACACACGCGATATTGAAAACAGATTGGCCAAATCTGACACTTTCTGTTTTTTGAAAAGGGGGGGATGTTCCTTTAAATGCATGTGCTGTTCACTAATGGGTCATTGTGCTAATTTCTTTTTCCAAAACAGGTGTGGAAATGATGAAATAAAACATAGAATCAATTCTAAACATTGTCAATTATTTCAACTTAAAATTAGAGAGGAAGGAAGAAGTGGCCCTTAAATTATGATTAGGAGTATATCTGTTCAAAATATTAGGCATACATACAAATGTCTATTTTCTCCGATAGATTTTTCAGGTGCCGGATGGTTGATCTATGTGCTGCATATGTGATAAATAAGAGGTGGTGAGCCAGGGATGATGGTGGTGGTGGCTGAGGGTGGTGGTGAATTCATAATAAAATTTATCTCATTTCAAAGATTTTTCAAAGCTGAGAACAGAGCAGCTTCCATTTTTAAAACTGGACAATAAATGTGGCATCTACAGCAGTTTTCTTGTTTGTTTGTTTGTTTGTTGTTATTGTTGTTGTTGTTGTTGTGTTAATATGCTGTACTTTGCTGTCGTAAAAAATGTAAAAATTATTAAGTTCGGTGTAGCAGTATGCTTAGATGAACAAAGCTACCAACCTGAAAATAGTGAAATTAAAAGACTTTATATAAATCATTAGATGATCCTACACTTCTCCAATTGCTATGACCGATTTTAAGTTTGAGAGATTGTTCAAATGGAACAAATTTTGAAATTCGACAAAACTGGCAAAAAACAGGCTTGTATAATATATATTATATACCTCACCTGTAATGGCTGTATCTCTGGTTCTAACAAAGATAGAAACAAAGTTCCTTCTGTCTTGTGTTTGCTTTATGTTCCTCACTCAGATTTTTTATATTTCATTCCTTAATTAATAATGACATTCTGATCTGTCAATACATAATATGATAACAACAACTAGACACAAAGGAAGAAAGGAGAGCAAAATGATATCAATGATTTCAGAATTCAACAGGTCTACAACATACTGCATACATACACTGATACAGCCTACTCATGCTGAAAAGCTAGAGGGCAGAGTTTGGAGTTTGTTCAAGAGAGACTTATCACACTCAAGACAAGTCTACATACTCTACCTAAAACTGGCAGACTCCTGAGGTCTGTGCAATACCCCAGATGCACTGACATGGTCTTGAAAGGGAAAGACTGGGGATGAAGAGACCTATGAAACACTAAGTCAACACCACCAGAATGATGAAGATAGGCAGCAAATAGACCAATTTTTAATGCTATGAACTGGGATTGAACTCAAAACATCAGATTTCAAGTCCACAGCTCTCTCAAAAGAACAAACCAAACTGCATTCATCGAGTTGTCATCCACAGATATCTTACCTCCTCTTGCACACATGTGACATGCACACAGACACACAGTTGGAAAATTCTTCACACATACAGAAACAATGCATTGACACTGAATGAAATGAACCTGTAGATTGGCCTATCATAGAAATGCCAAGAAACAGCTTTTCTTTTATTTATCCATTGCATCTTTCACTAGGTAGGTCCACCCCAAAAATTCAAAATTTTTGTTTGTTCACATAAAGAGAAAAACTTAATAGCATTTGAAAGACAACACAACACTGAATATCTCTGCCAAATTTTATCTTCCTATCAATGATAGTTCAAGAGTTATGAGCATTTAAAAATGCAAGAAAATGGCACAATTTAGCGATTTTAACGAAACACCATTTTTCTGGCTTGATAAATGGAGAATGAATACACAGACACAGCTGAAAATGATAAAACCTAAACTATATACTACTTACTGTAAGAATAATTTTTTCCAGGGGTAGGCAAGCCATAGTTTTTCATCCAGATCACTTCAAAAATGAGGAAAAACACATTTCTCGCAGGCGGAAAAAGATGACATGAGAGAGAAATAACACCAAATAGTAAACAAGCCATATCTCAACAACTACTGATGCTACAGACTAATTTCAAGTACCCTTTTGCTCAGAATAAAGAGTAGAACTTGAATTTCACATCCACAGGCTTCAAAAGAAGTTCTAAAGTAGTCAAAACTATCCTGAAACACAACCAGTTTTTACATATGGAAATCATGGCAAGTAATGTTCGCAAATGGCTCATACAGTACACCTAAGCCCCCAAGCTTGAAATACACCACAGAAAAAAAACCAGTAGCTTGAAATACACCACAGAAAAAAACTAACAGTGTTTTCTAGTGTATTTGGACCAGGAGAGCTGCAGCTTCTTCCAGTCATCGCTGGTCAGACACCACGTCCGGCCTACAGATTTCATATGGAAATCACTGAAAAAAATGTACCGTGAGCTCAGGTTATTTTCAATGTCACCAGACTCAGGCCACTTAAATACATTTGCAGAACCTCTCTGACTGAGGAAAGTCACTGCAGCTGTATTTCCGTCTTTGATGCTTAGCACTTGGCCAATGTAGTAGCAAGGCTCTCCTCGCTCATCACTGTAAAACGCAGCAACAGTCTGTCCAGGCCCATTGAACTTGAAGTCCATGCCATCCTGTTGCTCTTCCTCGTCTTCTTCGTCCTGATGCTCTTCCACAAGTGCTTCATCCTGTTCTTCTTCATCCTGATCTTGTCCTTCATCCTGATCTTGTCCTTCTTCTTCCTCCTCTTCAGACTCGTATTGTTGTCTTGGTTGGCGATGTCGCTGGAGGGCCGCCATAAACTCTACATCCCCCTGGGACCTCACTTGCTCTCCTAGGTCAGACAAGAGACTGTCAACAAGATCTTGGAGCTTGCCCGTTACCTTTAAATGCTTGGCCACAAAGAATTCCTTCCGATACCGGATTTGGGTTCTTTTCCTTCAACACCAGCAGCTGCAGGAGAAACCTGTTGTTGAACTGGATCTCGGGCAATTTGGGTGGTCTACCCGGCCCTTTCTGGTCAAAACGAGCTAGCAACGCTGTCAGCTGGTCATCATCTGATAAAAACATCAAACTTGCGCTTAGAATCGAGAAGAAAAACACGTTAAAGAAAGCGAAACTACACAATCTAGGAAACCGGAAGTGAAGAGTTGTCTTTCCATAACAACTTTCGCGATCTCATTGCCGAAGAATAAATCTCAAGATCATAATAAAAAAACAAACATCGAGCCAATATAAAAAATAATTGAGTCTTTGAAACACATTTCTTTCAATCCATTTCATCAACAGTACAAAATACGTTGAGATATTTCAGTATTTTCCAGCCAACTCAAGTCACTCAACACAAAGTTCGCTTTCTTAGCGCTACTCGTATGCAGGTGCCCTAGAAACATTCATTTCATTCATTTCCTCTCAAGAAACAAAAGCGAAAAGTTTGCAAAGGCAGCGTAAACATATAAAATTATTTAAATATGATATTTACTTACCGACTAATTGGCGAATTCTCGAATCACAAGACGATAATCCAGGCGAAGAGCAGCGCTCGCTCAGGCTGCCTGACGCAGCCGCCATCATGCACTCGAGAGCGGCACTCGGCTTCGATTCACATTGTTCCAAACAAAAGCGCGTCAAAGTGCAGTCGTCTGCGATTTCAACAGTGCACTTATTAAAAACTTCAAAGTCTAAGCTTCAATTTGATATAAAAATTGAAGCATCTTGATAAACAGTTCCGAAGATATCGGCTCTCAGAAAAGTTCCTTGTTTTCAACTCGCGATATCAAATGGTTCTTACAAGGCTGTCTGCACAATAAATAGACCAATGGAATCGCTGGAAATTGGAGTTTCCAAGGACGCTAGTTCTAAAAATAGACACAGCAACACTGCGAAGCGATCGCCGTGTTTCTGACCACACTCGTTTTGAACGCGCTGACGCAGTGTTAGTCATGGCGGCTCGGGTCGGAGCAAAGACAACAGCACCCGCATTGTTTAACCATGAAGCGCTTCAAAGTTTTATATTTTATTGTAAAACAAACAACACAGTGTTGTAGAGCAGAAAACAAGCTTTATTTCAGTATATTTTTTAAACCATTTACTCAACATTTTAAGCAATATAAAGAGGATCAAAAATACACTCAAAATGCTCACAGCAAGCCGATGCTGACTGCTGCCACTGCAGAAGCGGACCTATCTACTTTCACAGTAAACAGTCATGTCATTCTAGTACAATAAAAGGGAGAAAACCCCTGAAAGTGAGTACATGTATCCCCTCGATGCCTTGAGTACATAGGCCCTAATTATATACTGCATCTTTGCTTGCGCCTCGCTACCTACTGTACAAGTGTACCTTCACCAACCAAACAATCCAAAATCTATCCATTCCATGCCATGATGATTGGATAACCACACACTAACATAAAAGGATAGGCTAGTCGTTTTATTTCAGGTCTGTGGACAGACTAGGTCAAAAGTTTAGAACTAGACTAGACGAGCCTGTAAAGAGATGATCTGACTCTAACTCTTGCTCTTGATTATAAGATTCTTAGAATAATTATAACTAGGCCTATAATAAACATAAAAACTTTTTATGTTTACTAGGCCTATAGGCTAATTATTCTTTTAAAAAATGCCCCCCCAAAATAGCTTAAATGCACATGGACTGGTCAAAGATCTTTTAGGCTATGTTGAATGATAGGTCAAGGTGTCGTCACTGTGGCCGTCAGGATCACCTCACGCCGAATGCCAGTCAAGTCACTTGACTTTAGACAGTTCAGTCGGGCCATTTACTGAAATTTATTCGTTGACCAGTCGCACCGAATCTGCGTCGATCAATGCAAACACTGTCTTTAAAGTGCCGTCAGCATTTAAGTCCCAACCAATTTCATATTAATCTACTTTCTATGTCAATCTGTTCAGCGTTCGTTACTCATAGCATTGGACAAGATCAAACACTCACCAGTCGCGTCCAATGTGATGTGTGCAGTCATGGGTTCTTTGTTTAGCATCAATATGGCGAATCTGCTGTGCAAACTAGCAGCAGTTTGGCCTGCAGGTACGTCAGCAGAAATGCCAAATGACCTGCTTCTAACATATATTATCAACTGTCGGTTCCAACAAAGTGCAAACGATTACACACCGTAAGAGTGGTTTTACAATTAACAGAAAAAAAAGAGCGAGAAGAAATCCTAGTCCATGTAGACCAAGTCAGGGTAACATAAACCCAAAATGGTGGCACTGTTGACGTCAACACATGGATAAATAAGCGTTCACAGCGTACACAGCCTCGAAATACCGATCACATATCAGTTACTCATAAACAAACTGACAAGTATGACAACCAAAAAACAACAGACCAAGAAGTGCCTATTGTTTAAGCCGTCATCAAGAGTATTTCATAAATAATATTTCCGATTTTGAAAATACATGTTCATGGTTTATGACGTCATAGTACCACACACACACGTGCATAAAATTTTCAGGCTAAAGCGGAAACTCCTTTAGAGGAAGGTCTGATTACAGGGATGGCGCAATATAAAAATGTCGTTATAAAATTCCTGTGAAAAAATAATCTAAGAAATATCGGCCACTACTCACGCAGACATCGTTGTTATTATTTGTTTGGGTTTGTTGTTGTTGGTTGTGTGTGTTTGGTTTGGGGGGGGGGGGGGCAAAATTACGATTCAACACCATACCAGAACCATAACTATAGAGGTGTAACGTTGCAAATGAATACCACGAAAAATACGATACCGAAGGCGATGTGTTGTTTAATCAACTTCTTAGGTTTCATCTACTCAATTCTCATTTCCACATATTGTTTTCGTTTTCACTGACTAAAAATCAAACGTAATGATTTAGTTACACACGCACTTTATTTGCTACTTTGAACCTGTTTAATTAATAATTAAAGCATGTAATGTCACAATACAAGCTTGTATAATTTTACAGATCAACAACTAACACACACGCGCGCGACCACACACACACACACACACACACACACACACACACACACACACACACACACACACACACACACACACACACACACACACACACACACACACACACATACACACATACAAAGGTTTCATTCTATAATGCTAAAATTACGTCTGCCACAACTTTTAAACAGCTCTTCAACATTACTAACACTCTTCTCTGTAAAACTAAAAACAGCCCTATACCTTCTCATGTTCCACCTGCTGACCTTCCTCTAGCATTCTCTAACTTCTTTAATGGGAAACTTTTTGACATTCGTGATAGTCTCGATTCGCAAAATACCCCTCCTCTTTCAATGCCTGAACCAACCTTCTCTGGCTGTCCACTGACATCCTTTCAGCCTGTCTCTGAGTCTTTTGTGAAGAAAACTATCAAGGATTCTGCTATCAAAACCAGTGAATTAGACCCCCTCCCGGCTTCTGTTTTGACACAATGTTTGGATACTCTACTCCCATTCTTTACATCTGTCATCAATCATTCACTGGTGTCAGGCATCTTCCCAAGCTCATTCAAATCAGCTATTGTCAAACCTCTCCTAAAGAAACCTTCTCTTGATCCAGATATTCTCAAAAACTACCGGCCTGTCTCCAATCTCCCCTTTCTTTCCAAGGTAACTGAAAAAATTATTTTACACCAACTTCTAGAACATCTTGAATCAAACCACTTATTATATCCCAATCAGTCAGCATATAGATCAGGACATAGCACTGAAACTGCTTTATTGAAAATTGTGAACGATCTTCTGACATCCCTTGATGATGGTGACATTTCTCTTCTCTCTCTCTTAGATTTGTCTGCTGCCTTCGACACTATAGACCATGAGATACTGCTTTGGCGCCTCCACAACTGCTACGGAATTTCTGGCTCCGCTCTCTCCTGGTTTCAGTCATATCTCTCTGACCGCACACAGACTGTATCTGTAAATGGCTTGCCCTCACCTCCCTCAGCCCTCAGATATGGCGTTCCTCAAGGATCCGTCCTGGGTCCAGTTCTTTTTGTTTTGTACACGCAGCCTCTCGCAAATATTATTCTCCGCCATTCTGTATCACATCATAGCTTCTCAGATGACAATCAAATTTACAATTCTGGTCCCATCTCTAATGTAAACAACATCGTACAAACCACTAAAGCCTGCATTTCCGACGTGAAAGACTGGATGACTTGTAACAAATTACAACTAAACCAAGACAAAACTGAAATGATTTTCATTACTCCTAAAAAACTTCTCAACTGTGACTTAATTCCATCTTCCATATCACTGAATGGGACAGACATCACCCTCTCCCAAAAAGTTAAGAATCTAGGTGTCACCATCGACAACACTCTTAACTTTCAGCAGCATGTCTCAAACATCTGTCGTGTCTGTTACCTTGAACTTCGTAGAATAGGTTCCATCCGTCATCTCCTTACTCTCGAAGCCACTAAAATATTAGTTTGTGCTTTCGTTCTTTCTCGTCTTGACTATTGTCATTCCCTTCTGTCTGGTTCCCCAAAACAGCTCCTTGACAAACTTCAGAAAGTACAGAACCATGCCGCTCGGCTAGTATTTCGGTCTTCCAAATTTCAGCATGTCTCTCCTCTTCTCCAAGACTTGCATTGGTTACCTGTGTTGAAAAGGATCCAACATAAAATTGCTGTTCAGTGCTTCAGATACTTCGACAATTCTATACCCTCTTACCTGTCTGAATATCTTCAACTATACGTTCCATCTCGTCATCTTCGTACCTCAGCCGATACCCGCTTATTTCGAATCCCAACTTTTCGAACAAAATCATATGGTGAGCGATCCTTTTCTTTTCAAGCCCCTTCCTCATGGAATTCACTTCCCTACCCGCTGAGGCACAAAACAAGTCTTCAGTCATTTAAATCTGGCTTGAAAACGCATCTCTTTCCTCTCTGAAATTTATTAACCTAAAAGAGCTATGCTGTCTGCGCGCTAGCGTGCTTCTGTGTATGTTATTGCTGTGCGCCTATAGATATGTCTCGGGGTGGGAGGAGGATATGTGTGTGTGTGCCAGAGAGTAGGTACTAATATTTGATATTATTAACGGTGTGTATGTGCTTGTGGGATGGAGTGACAGAGGTCCGCCATGTATGATGAAAATTATATTAGGCCTATGTTTCTATGTTCGATGTAATGTGTATTGTACAGTTTGTAAGCGCTTAGGGCTTTCCAGAAAGATTAGGCGCTCTAAATGCCCTTAATAATAATAATAATACACACGAGCATTTTTATGCAGATTTATGTTTAGCAATTATGTACCGTTTAACAGAGTGCGCTTGGATGTGCAACATTTTCATTTTCTGCACTTAGAACGATAACACCTGCATAAGAAAGACTGTTCATCATTTACCTCCAATCTGTATCCCAGGGCATTCTTCTTTGTTTCTTGTGATGATTTCACTGTAAAGAAAAAATAAATCTGATGACAGAACACACCCCGTCTAATCTCTCTTTTGATATTTTGAAAAAAGAGCTTATATCATTTTCTATTCTCATTGCTGCTGTTTGTTCTCAGTACACATTCCTTGTTATTCTTAGATCTTTTTCATCAACATTAAGCTTTTCCAGTTGGTTGATCAGTTCTTCATGTCTTACCTAATCGAAAGCTTTGATATAATCAACAAAACGTAAACATAAATCCTTATTCAACTCAATTGATTTTTCTATGGAAATATTTCGAATATATCACATGTCATTAACAGTTCCTTTCCCTTTCATAAATCCACATTGCTTTTTCTGCTATTTCTGGTTTGATTCTAGTCCTTGTCCTCATCATGATTATTCTTAATAGAATCTTTGTCACATGACCCATCAAGCTGATTGTACGATGGAGTTAGCATTCTATAGACCCTGCTTTCTTTGGAAGTGCACTGAAAATTTACTTAAACATATCCGTACGGATTTTTCTAGTGTTATCTTGTAAATGTCATTTAGGAGGACTGTTACTTTTTCAATACCAAATTCATCTAGAGCCTCAATCACTTCGATAGTAATATTTTCTGGTCCTGAGGCTTTTCCTTTTTTCATCTTTATCATTGTACTTTAAATTCATCTTTCATTATTCGTGGTTCTTTACTTTACATTTATTTCTAATAATGTGTTCTTCCCTTCTGTCATCGTCAAAAAGTCTTCGATGTACTCTCCCCATCTATCTAATATTTTGTCTTTTTCCATAACAATTGTACCATCTTTTGATTTTAAGCAACAGTTGATGTGTATGTCATTTTCCTGTTAGCAATTTCTTCAGTATTTCTGTGTATCAACTTAGGATTTGTTTTGTGTCGATCTTGTGTTTGTATTCATTCTGTTTCTAGGCAAGCTTCTTTAACTTCATTGCGCTTATTCCTGATTTGTTTATCTATCTTTTTGTATTCTTTCTCTTTTCTTTTACCTTTCTACGTTCATCCATCAAGTCTAAAATTTCTTTTGTTATCCAATTCCTTTTCACTTTTCTTTCAGCTCTTGGGATTTCGTCACAAATTTCTTTACAGAGTTTTTCAAATGTACCCATTGTTTCTCACTGTCCTAACATTTTCCAGGGCACTGAATTTGTTTTGAACAGACACGAAAAATTTTGCACGAGTTGATTCATTTGTCTTTAAGACTCCAGGATTTAATTTGATGGTTTTCTGCTTGTTTGGTTGGGTTTTTTTTTTTTTCCAGTTTCGACTTATTTTACAAATTTCCGATTGTCATTACGGCTTACCGGTTAGAATTTGAACAGTGTCGGACGACTGAACTGTAAAAACATTGATCTAAGGAAACAATAGAAATTTCGCCTCGAGGACATTTACATTGAGACATACATATTTTTCTGCAAAAATACAGTGCATTCATTACTCAGTTCCTAGCTTTTAGGGACTCTGTGTTAGAGTTACACGTTTTTCTGCAAAAATAGTCTTAAATTACTCTGTTTCTAGCTTTTCGGGGCTCTATATTAGACTTTTCCTTCTAATATTTTAAGAATTACTTAACCAGGGACAGTAACCATAGTCAAGGTCGCTCGAGAAAAAGGCAGCTATTACGCGCCTTACTTGTGATTACAATTATAGCATACGTCTACATCTCTATCTTTATCTATCTATCTCTCTATCTCTCTATCTATCTCTCTATCTATCTTTCTATCTATCTATCTATCTATCTATCTATTTATCTATCTATCTATCTATCTATCTGTCTGTCTATCTATCTATCTATCTATCCATCTATTTATCTATCTATCTGTCTGTCTATCTATCTGTTTTGTTCCGCCAAGTAGGAAAGAGCCAGATGAACAACCAAGGAGAGCTGCATAGAGTCTCACTGGCTTTATTACTACTCACGTTGCATTCGTCAAGGGGAGTTACTTGGTCTATATCAGGGGATCTTACTGTGATGGACATGGGGCTACAAAACGACAGGGTTATCTCGCATTGTACAGTGCATTCAATCTTACATCCCCCCACAGAAGACAAATAAGAATTTGCCAAGGAAAACAGAAAAAGACAAAACAGAAAAAGGAAGAAGAAAACAAAATGTAAGGAAAGGTAGATAAGGCTATTTTCGCTATGTCTCCAGTAGTGGATATAATACTGATGCTAGTACATTGCGATGCGGGCTGGTCGCGCCCTACAGGCACAGCCTGAGTCTTTATTAGGCATGTCTGGTCACACCTTACAGGTTTAGCTTCTCTGGTGGATTCACGTTTCGGCCGCTCCGGGTCACGTAAGTCTCCATCGGAGGGGTGATGGGAACATCTTGGCAAGGCGTGGGGAGAGGCACTTCAGGAAGTTGCTCTGGAGGTTCGACCTTGCTGGGTTGTACTGTCTTGGGTGGTGGCGTCTGACAGGATTGGCGCAAAAAACGGCGATTCCTCCGGAACTGGTGACCTTCAGGTGTCTGGATGCGGAACGATCTGGGGCTGTCAGTTGGCCCCACAACTGTCGCTGGTTTCCACGTGTCACCCTTGGTTAGTTGTGCGTAGATTTGTTCCCCGTTTTTGAGAGTTGGCAGAGTGTGAGCAGTGCGGTCATAATACTGCTTCTGGTCGGCCTGCAGTTGTTGTCTTCTGGAGATGACTGTGGTTGGGTCAACCGTCGTTGGATCGAGCTGCTGTGCGGCAGTGGGTAGGACGGACCGTAACTGGCGGCCCATTAAAAGTTGCGCTGGGGATTTCAGCCCATCTACCGGGGTACTCCTGTACTCGAGGAGGCTGAGTAGGGGGTTTTTGCCTTCTGCTTTTGCTCTGCTCAGGATGTTCTTCATTGTCTGCACCGATTTCTCAGCGAGACCATTTGACTGGGGATAGCCTGGGCTGCTAGTGGTGTGTTTGAAATCCCAGGTTGATGCAAAGTTGGTGAACTCTTCCGCAGAAAACTGTGGGCCGTTATCACTGATGACGACCTCGGGTATGCCATGTCTGGCAAAGTGGACGGCCAGCCTGCGGATGATGGCACTGGAGGTGGTGCTGGTCAGCTCGTCTACTTCTAGGAAGCGGCTGTAGTAGTCCACAGTGATGAGATACTGTTTGTTGTCCCATGTGAAGAGGTCAGTGGCTACCTTCTGCCATGGACGGGATGGTATTTCATGGGGTATCATGGGTTCTTTGGGATTTGAGGGTCTTGTGGGTGCGCAGATGGGGCAGGCCGCAACTTTGTTATAAATCTGAGTTGTCATGCCGGGCCAGAAGAGGATCTCCCTTGCACGCTGTTGTGTCTTTTCAATCCCAAAGTGCCCTGAATGTATTGTGTCCAGCATTTCGGGGCGTAGAGGGGGAGGGATCAGTATCTTGCTCCCTTTGAAGATTACGCCATCAACTATGGCCAGTTCGTCACGGAAGTTCCAGAAATCAGCGATGCTTTCCTTGCAGTTCTGGCGATATCGGGGCCATCCATCTTGTATGGCACTCTTCAGGTCCTGCATTTGGGGGTCGTTCTGGGTGGCTGCTTGGATTTGTTGCATCTTTCTGTCGGATACAGGCATGTTGGAAATGATAGTGTGGACTTGGACGTCAAGGTCTTTGAGCATTTCGTCTTCTGGCTCTGCTGGCAGATATTTCCTGGACAGTGTGTCTGCCACAGGGATTTCCTTGCCGGGAACATGAATGATCCGGAGGTTGTACTTCTGCAGCTGGAGTAGCATGCGTTGCAACCGGGCTGGTGCTGCGCTGAAGGTTTCTTTGTAATGCTTTCAAGCGGCTTGTGGTCAGTTTGGACAGTGATTTCATTGCCGTATATGTACTGGTGGAAACGCTTGCACCCAAACAGTATTGCGTACAGTTCCTTCTCTATCTGTGCGTACTGCTGCTCTGATTGACTCAAGCTTTTCGAAGCGAAGGCTATTGGCCTGTCACTTTGGAGGATTACTGCGCCTAACCCATTCTTGCTGGCATCCACTTGTAGTGTGACGGGTTCCCCTGGCTGGAAGAAAGCGAGTACTGGTTGGCTGAGAATGGTTCGCTTCGTCTCTTCGAGGGCTTGTTGTTGTGGCGTATCCCAGGTGAACTCTGCATCTTCTTTGAGAAGGTCCCGGATCGGTTTTGTGAGTTCTGAGAGGTTCGGTGCGAATTTTGCCAGATAGGTGATCATTCCCATGATCGTTTGTAGCTCCTTTTTGTCTGCTGGTGGGGCCATGTCTTGGATTGCCCGTATCTTGGAGGGGTCGGGTTTCAGTCCCTCTGCCGAAATAATATGGCCAAAGTATTTCACTTCTCGTCTCCCCACAATGAGCTTGTCTGGGTTCAGCTTCAGATTTCTTGCAGCGGCCCTGTTGAGTGCTGCTCGCAGGTTCTTGTCATGCTCTTCGATGGTCTTCCCACTGACAATGATGTCGTCAATCAGGGCAGTTACCCCGGGTAGGTCCTCGAAGATTTCGTCCATTTTTCTCTGGGAGTCATCTTGCGAGCTATTGATGCCAAAGGGGAGTCTGTTGAACCTGTAGCGCCCAAATGGGGTGTTAAAGGTGGTAAGGTACGAGGACTGTTCGTCTAGTTGGAGCTGCCAGTATCCTGACTGGGCATCTAATGTGCTGAAGTACTTGGCACCAGCCATTTTGGCAAGCGCATCCTCCAGTGTTGGCATGGGGTAGTGGGGGCGTTTTATCGCAGTGTTCAGGTCTTTGGGATCTAGACAGATTCGTAGTTTTCCGTTGGGTTTTTCTACCACGACGAGCGAGTTTACCCAGTCTGTTGGCTCAGTGACTTTGGTGATGACACCATTGCCCTCCATCTTTGTCAGTTCCTCTTTCAGCAATGCGAGATAACCCTGTCGTTTTGTAGCCCCATGTCCATCACAGTAAGATCCCCTGATATAGACCAAGTAACTCCCCTTGACGAATGCAACGTGAGTAGTAAAAAAGCCAGTCAGACTCTATGCAGCTTATTCTTGAGTGCGTGCGGAACGCGCCTTGGTGGGTGGACGATCGGAATGGCGTCTGGCTTGAGATGGAGGGTGATTTTGCCTTCCAGGGAGCCTAGTCCTGAGAACAGTTCCTTGTATTCTTGAAGGATTGACCCTTTGCTAGCTGGAGTGGTGGTAACTGAGAGAATCAGCTTCATGAGTTGGAGTTTCAGGGACGCTTGGAGACCAAGGACTGGTTGGGAAGGGGTGTCAGCAATGTAGAATCTGCCGGTGTACGTGTGCCCTTTGAACGTTCCTGTCAGGTGGCAAAAGCCGGCGAGTTTAATTGGTTGCCCAGTGTAGCCCACTAAGTTGTCTTTGCAAGTCTGCATTGGTGGTGGTTCTGACATCTTGTTGTATGTGGGCAACGGGATGACATTGACTTGTGCCCCAGTGTCTATTTTAAAACGCACTGTATCGTTTGCGTTGATGATGATATCTGCGTAGGCGACGTCCGGAAGATCGGCTGTGCTTGATATCGTGGATACATACAGAGGTGGTTCGCCCTCTTCCTCTTCTTCCACAGTGTGGATTGCCTGTGTGTAGTTCTGCTCTCGTTTCTTGGTCAGGCATACTGTGGCCCAGTGGTTTTTCTTCTTACAGTGATTGCACGTTTGGCCAAAAGCAGGGCACTCTCTTCTCCTGTGTTTTCTTCCACAGTTCCGACAGTCGTTGGCTTCAGGGTGGTTTTGTTGAGGCCTGTTGCCTTGGCCGCGTTGCCACTGTTGCTGGGGCTGTCTGTGCACCGGTGGTTTGCTGATTGCGTCGACATTTTCATTGGTCTTGCTGGCCATAGACCTGAGGTGCTGTCTGGTTGTCTCATGGCAAGTTGGCGATATCTATGGCTTTGACCATGGTAAGGTTATCTCCTTCAGTCAGTAGCTTCTCCCGCAGATCCTGGGACGATATGCCTGACACAATCCGGTCCCTGACCATCTCTTCGGGTTTGTCATATGCGCACTCCTTGGCTAGATTTCTGAGGTCCGTTACAAAAGAGTCAAAGGTTTCATCCTGTCGCTGTTTTCTCTCATGAAAAATGTATCGTGCAAATACTGTGTTTTTTCTGGGTTGGAGATGTTGTTCAAACTTGGCGTACAATGTGTTCAGTACTTTGGTTTCCTCGGCTAAAAGGTTCCATGAGTTTAGGATCTCACGTCCTCTGTCTCCCACCCAGATTTGCAGGAATGCAGCTTTTCTCTCCTCTGTATGGCTGTGCAGAGGCCCCAGAAACATCAATTCCGCATGTTGTTTGAAACGCTTCCATTCGGCATGGAGGTTGGTTGCAGACCAATCCATAACCGGATTTTGTTGCTGAGATGCCATGTTTCCTTGTACATATCACTGAACCACGTATTGCCTATTCTTGTGTGGGGATTGTGTACGTACCACTAAACTACGTGCCAGTCCTCCCGCCGCTTTGAGAGCTTGTGAGAGGGGTCTGCCACGGTACCTGATCTGACGGATTAATGTCCTCAGAATTTACAAGTGATTCGGCAACGTTGTTGGCGGCAAAATGTAAAGGGGTCAACGGATCGGTAATGGGTTTATAGCTCGATGAGCACTTACTTGCTGTAGATTTACTGCTGCATCTATCCCACTTCTGACACCATGTTTTGTTCCGCCAAGTAGGAAAGAGCCAGATGAACAACCAAGGAGAGCTGCATAGAGTCTCACTGGCTTTATTACTACTCACGTTGCATTCGTCAAGGGGAGTTACTTGGTCTATATCAGGGGATCTTACTGTGATGGACATGGGGCTACAAAACGACAGGGTTATCTCGCATTGTACAGTGCATTCAATCTTACACTATCTATCTGTCTATCCATCTATCTATCTATCTATCCCAGAATCCTATGAAACATCAGTAGAACAGGTCCAGTTCTATTCTACTGTTGTTTCATAGGATTCTTGGATTGTGTCACATCGTTCTGAGAGTATTCCTTGGGGGATTCTGATAGTTCTTCCAGGTGGGTCGGGTGTTGATCTAGGGGTGTTCTTGGGAGGTTGTGAGTTATTCTGAAGGTGTTCCATGGGTGTTTTGAGATCATGGGAATGTTCTGGGGGTTTCTGGATTATCCAATCTTAAGGTTGTCATATTGGCAGATGTGATGCGTCTAGTGTGTTGGCTTCAGCCTGCACCGCTGGCTGGCACTGCTGTGCGAAAAGAAGAGCAGAAGGCATAAGTCTCTTCCTGTCAGTACATAGCCTCTCCATCAACAAGCCCTACGCTGTGCCTCCTCGTGGCGACAGGCGGTAACTGAGCACCTCATGGACTCAGGCTGAATCTCGTAGGACTCGGAAGAGGTCTGGCCCCCAGACGTGAGGCATGCAGGCCCACCGGCGTGTGGATACGCCCTGGTGCCCACGAACCAGACCCCCAAGCTATGGGTGAATAGCTCCAATGCCTTGTGGACATCTCGGGAGAGAGTAAGGCTAGCGGAAAGACCGTACACAAACCAATGGAAGGCAACGGGAAACCACCATCGTAATTTTTCCCAGGTTATCATGGACAGAAACAAAAAGATCAAAGACAACGACGTAAGTAGGTGCTCCTATGGAGCAGCTTTGTCCGGTAGGGATCGTCATGCGGCGCAGGTGACACCAGACCGTCAGCAAGTTACTGTGAACCCTAAACTCAGATTTAAAAACATCAAAGCTGCAACATGGAATATAAGAACACTGTTGCAAAAGGGTAAATTAGAAAATATCAAGACAGAGATGGAAAGACTTAACATTAGTATTTTAGGACTAGGGGAAGTGAGATGGAAGGGGGCAGGAATGATAACATCAGGAGAATACACAATGATATACTCTGGTGGTAACTCACATGAAAGATGAGTAGGCATCATGATGGACAAAGACAAATCAAAAGCAGTTAAGGGATACTGGGCTGTGTCCGACAGAGTTTTGCTGGTCAAGTTGGGAGGCAAACCATTTGATATCAACATCATTCAGGTGTATGCACCAACATCCGCAAGTACTCAGGAAGACTACGAAGTATTAGAGATGGCCAAAGTCCAATGTAAATCACAAGAAGTTACCGTAATAATGGGAGATTTTAATGCTAAAGTGGGACAGGATAGGGTGGAGGATATAGTTGGACCTCATGGCCTTGGTACGCAAAATGAAAGGGGTGAGAAACTTGTAGAATGGGCACAGATGAATGAGTTTATAGTAGGAAACACCTGGTTTGAGCAACCTAATAGAAGAAAATGGACTTGGATGAGTCCAGGAGATAATACCAAAAATCAGATTGACTACATCCTGATCAACAAAAGATTTAGAAATTCTTTACTGTCAGCAAAAACACTACCAGACGCAGACTGCAACAGTGACCACAGTCCTGTAGTGGGAAGATTTAGACTGAAATTGAGGAAAAGGAAACAGACCAAAAACAACATCAAATTAAACCTTGGAATCTTAAAGACAGATGAAGTGATACGTAAAATATTTAATGTACATGTTCAAAACAAATTCAGTGCTCTGGAAGACGCTGGTGACAGTGAGGAACAATGGACAAAGTTGAGGAATTCGATGAATGAAGCTTGTGAGGAAATCCCTAAGGCAGATAGAAAAGCAAAAAAGAACTGGATGACTAATGAAATTTTGTGCTTGATGGAGGAAAGGAGGAAGGCAAAGAGAAACGAGGAGATCTACAGGAAGATAAACAAGGAGATCAGGAATAGGTGCAATGAAGCTAAGGAAGCTTGGCTGAAATCAAAGTGCAAAGAAATGGAAGACCGACACAAAACGGATCCTCAGGGTATGTACAGACGAATTGAAGAAATTGTCCACAGAAAAAATACATGCACATCAACTGGTTGCTTGAAATCGAAAGATGGTACGTTTATCATGGAAAAAGACAAAATATTAGACAGATGGGGAGAGTACATTAAAGACCTTTTTGAGGATGACAGAAACGAAGAACACATTATAAAAAAGAACTTTGAAGGACCACCCATAATGAAAGATGAAGTTAGAACGGCACTGAAAAAGATGAAACCGGGAAAAGCCCCAGGACCAGACAACATTACTACAGAGATGATTGAAGCCCTGGAGGAATTTGGCATAGAAAAAATTACAGTCCTCCTAAATGAAATCTACAACACTGGAAAAATCCCCAAAGATATGTCAAAATCAATTTTCATTGCACTTCCAAAGAAGACAGGGGCTATAGAATGCGAACTCCATCGCACAATCAGTTTGATGAGCCATGTAACAAAAATCCTGTTAAGAATAATCATGATGAGGACAAAGAATAGAATCAAAAGAGAAATAGCAGAAGAACAGTGTGGATTTGTGGAAGGGAAAGGAACTATTAATGCCATATACATCCTAAGAACTATCATAGAGAGGTCAAATGAAATGAATAAGGATTTGTATTTATGCTTTGTTGACTACACCAAGGTTTTCGATCGGGTAAGACATGATGAACTGATCAACCAACTCGAGAGACTCAATGTTGATGGAAAAGATCTACGAATAAACAGAAATATGTACTGGGAACAAACAGCTGCAATGAGAATAGAAAACAATGTAAGCTCTTTCCAAAATATCAAAAGAGGAGTCAGATAGGGTTGTGTTTTGTCACCAGATCTGTTTTCACTTTACAGCGAAAACATCATGAGAAACCTAGAAGAAGACCCTGGATTAAAGGTTAGAGGGAAAATGATAAACAACATTCGATACGCAGATGACATCGTGCTAATTGCAGAAAGTGAAAGAGACCTACAAAACCATGTGAATATACTGGAAATAGAAAGCAAAGGTAAGGGGTTGGAACTAAACAGCAGGAAGACTGAAGTCATGGTGATCAGTAAAAAACATGAAATCCCTTCACGCAAAATAACAGAAAATGGCACAACCATGACACAGGTTGATAAATTCAAATACCTGGGAACGATCATTTCATCAGACGGCAGATGCACATCAGAAATAGTCGGCAGAATCGGCCAAGCCAAAACAGCATTCAAGAAGATGACAAGCATTCTTACCAACAAATGCCTGTCAGTTAACATCAGGAAGACAGTTCTTGAATGTTATATAGAACCAATACTGTTGTACGGATGCGAGGCATGGACAGTCAACAAACAAAGCTAGAACAAGATTGAGGCAGCCAAGATGTGGTTTCTAAGAAGAATGTTGAGAGTTCCATGGACAGCAAAGAAAACAAACGAGACAGTCTTGATGGAGGCAGACACAAGTAGATCACTCATAAGGAAGATTAGGAAAAGACAGGCAACATTTATAGGCCATTTTATGAGGAAGGGGGATTTGGAGCACCTGGTCACAATGGGAAAGCTGGAGGGAAAGAGAGCACCGGGTAGACCCAGGGAGAAAATGCTGGGCGGACTTGCAGAGTGGCTGGGGACGAGGAGGGTGGTGGAGATGCTAGGGGCAACGAGAGATAGAGACAGATAGAAGTCCATGATCGCCAACGTCATACGGCAGGGCACCTGATGATGATGAAGGTTCTGATTTTGTTCTCATTGGTTCTGAGATTGTTCCAGACGTTTTTGGGGGTGTTCTGGGGTATTGTGGTAATATTCCAGAGGGTTCTGATTGTGTTCTATATGTACTCTGAGAGTGTTTCAGAGGCTGGTTCTGGGATTCTTTTTCAGGAGTTTTCTGATAGTGTCTCTGAGGATACTGGCAATGTTTCATGAGACCCAGGTCTGTTCAGTGGGGTTCTATCGTTGCTTTATTGATTCTCCGATTGTTCTGAATGTTTTGGTTTCCCTACTTTCTACTTTGGTTTTCTATTGCTGTCTGTTGCCTGTTGAGTCGTGGGTACCGTACAAATATATCCCAGAATTTCTTATGTATCTTTTCAGAAATATATTATTATTCATACATATGAAGAATCTACGAATAATCAGAAATATGTATTGGGAACAAGCAGCTGCAATGGGAATAGAAAACGATATAGCCCTTTCCAAAATATCAAAAGAAGGGTCAGGCAAGGTTGTGTTTTGTCTCCAGATCTGTTTTCACTTTACAGCGAAAACATCATGAGAAACCTAGAATTAAAACCCTGGATTAAAAGTTGGAGGAAAAATGATAAACAACATTAGATATGCAGATGACACCGTGCTAATTGCAGAAAATGAAAGGGACCTACAAAACCTTGTGAATATAATAGAAATAGAGGGCAAAAATAAAGGGTTGGAGCTAAATAGCTAGAAGACCAAAGAAAAAACAAACAAACCCAAAACAAAACAAAACCAAGAAACCCCCTGATGCAAAATAACAGCAAATGGCACAACACTGAGACAGGTTGATAAGTTTAAATATCTGGGAACGATCATCTCACCAGACGGCAGATGCACATCAGAAATAGCCAGCAAAATCGGCCAAGCCAAAACAGCATTCAAGAAGATGAAATGCATTCTTACCAATAAATGACTATACAATTAGCATCAGGAAAGAGTTGTTGGATATTATATAATGTTATACGGTTGTGAGGCATGGACAGTCAACAAACAAAGCTAAAACAAGATTGAGGCAGCCGAGATGTGGTTTCTGAGAAGACTGTTGAGAGTTCCATGGACAGCAAAGAAAACAAATGAGATAATCTTGATGGAGGCAGACACGAGAAGATCATTGATAAGGAAGATTAGAAAAGACAGGCAACATTTATGGGCCATTTTATGAGGAAAGGGGAATTAGAGCACCTGGTTACAACAGGAAAGCTGGAGGGAAATAGAGCAGCAGGTAGACCCAGAGGAAAAATTTTGGCCGGACAGAGAGGGTGGAAGATGTGCTTGCGGCAACAAGGGATAGATACATATGGAAGGCCATGATCGCCAACGCCAACGGCAGGGCACTTGATGATGACGACGATGTATGATCCCGCCTAAAGACCACAGCAGATTGAAAACCCAGTGCCTTAAAAAATGTGTTTACAAACCATGTTCCCCAATATATCTTCAAAAATCTTCTTGAGCAAACAGCTAAACTCTCTCTCTCTCTCTCTCTCTCTCTCTCTCTCTCTCTCTCTCTCCTCTCTCTCTCTCCCTCCCTCCCTCCTTCCCGCTCCCTCTGTCTGTGTCGTTCAAAGACTATTCACGTGAAACAATTTCAGACAAAGGATAAATAAACAAATAATTCTTCAAATTAAAAATGTATTTAAAAAAATCAGAGAACCATACATTTTGACGCGTAATTAATATTTGAGGTTTTATTTTTTACGAATCAATTCACAATTACAGAATACTCTCAGTGTGTGTGTGTGTGTGTGTGGTGTGTGTGTGTGTGTGTGTGTGTGTGTGTGTGTGTGTGTGTGTGTGTGTGTGTGTTTTGTGTGTGTGTGTGTTGTGTGTGTGAGAGAGTGTGTGTGTGTGTGTGTGTGTGTATGTGTGTGTGTGTGTTTGTGTGTGTGTGTTTGTGTGTGTGTTGCGTGAGTGCATCTCTATCTGTATGCTGAGAGAGAGAGAGAGAGAGGAGAGAGAGAGAGAGAGAGAGAGAGAGAGAGAGAGAGAGAGAGAGAGAGAGGAGAGAGTGAGTGAGAGCATTGTTACAGCTCTATGACATCAGATTTCGAAACTAAATATTCAGCTTTGCATTTGAGACCAAGAAAAACTACTCTGTTTTTTTCAGAACTTCGCAAGACAAACGCGACAAAAGTTTCGTATCACAGAAAGTACACGTAAAGCGCCTTGCGCGTAGAATTTAAAACATGTATCTCAGAAATGCGTTTCTGTACGCGGTGCTCCTGTCACTTGTCCAAACTATAGCCTGTGTTGAACCAATGTCTGGGTTCTATGCATTAGGGGCTGCTGTGATATCCATGGGCATGGCCAGTTACAATGTTGTGAAGTGCCGTTTCTATGAATGCTGTGATCGTCGTTGGATTAGCAACAATACAACAGGTTTGAAATGAAAAAAAAAAGTATTAAAGATTTCTTTAAACATTTAAATTGTCTTAAATTTACAACGTGTTCCAAACGCCTTTGTAGTTTGACACAATTTAAAAACAAAAAACAAACAAACAAAAACGAGAGAAAACAAAAACAAACAACAACAAATAAACCGGCTTAAGTGAGTTTGTTCGGCATTTAGGCTTTAGCCTACAGATTTAGACAGCTTAGAAATAAGTCTAGTGAAACGTAAATGACAGAAATAGTCCACGTAGGCCTATAGGTTTTAACATTTTGATTAATTTGAATGTCATCATTATGATGGAGACCTTCCAACAAATATTTGCCACTGAATAAGTGAATTGACCCCTTCAGTGCCAAGTACATTGTTTTGCTAGTGTATGCTATTTGCCAAGTGATTTTGGCATGGGTAGGGTAATAATTAACAAAAAATTCTAGCAAGCAAATTATTGCATGAAAGTAATCATAACCCTTTCTGAAAGGGCAGTGAAAAGATATCTATTTATGATAGTTTTAACTGTATTTGGCACATTGGTTAGTGAAGAATGGGCCATAAAATTGACAAATACATTTCACAGAATTTATTGTTATACATTATGGGTTAGTAATATAAAGCACAAAATATTGTAAGAAAATATATACACAAAAGTATTGGAGATATGTCTTCAAAGTTCAAACCCTGTATATGCATATATACTATATACTAATATAGTACTGAATAGTAACATACACAAATACACACACACACTCACTCAGTCTCTCGCTGCCATGCCCACCACTTTCTTTTCATTTCCTCCCGAATGAGATAAACGCTTTACAGGAGATAGAAAACTCAACAGTGTTGATAACCACATGTTGCAATGGACTTGTGAAGTTGTGTGTTTGAGCTGGCCATGCAAAACATGCTATAGGCGAGTTTCACTGACTAAAACTAAAAGTGCGGGCACAGTAGCTGACAGCTGTAAACAAAACCTCCATCTTTTCATCACTCTTTCCCTCCCCCTCCCCCATTCGTCAGTCTGAAGTGTGGGTCAGTCAAGAGTTCACATGAAGCTTGGCTCAGTATGTGCAGTGATGAAATAGCTAAAACCTTTGGCAACACGCTGTCTTTCTCACAGCACTTGGTCCAGTCAAAGCATCATCGTCAGCCATTGTGGAAAAAGGTAATTTCTGATGGGGTAGGTACACACTGCGATGAAGTGACCATAGCAAAGTATGATTGGCTGCTGACCTCATGCATAATTCATACAGATGGACAGAGCTTTCTGATTCATGTGAATTGGGATTCCCCAGATTAAAAATGGAGGTAGGAAAATTCTTGATGTGATGTGAACGTACATATATGTCATTGACAATCGAGATACACATTATCTTAATATATATATATGTCTGTCCATGGCACTGAAGAGGTTAAAAGTCACCTTGCGCTTTTTCCAACATGTTTAATGTTCAACATATGCCAAACAAGAGCGAAAGCTGAACTGTTCTCACTTGCGCTGTCTTCACTGCATCTTTGGCATCAGGTGGAGCGACAAAACACCAAATACTAAACACCCTGGCCCTAGCATGTGCTGGTTTCCCCACCACGCGCATGCTGCTCAGACAATGCAGGCTGCATTGGCTTGGCCATGTGTGCCAGATGGAAGATGGAGGTATCCCAAGGGATATCCTTTATAGTGAACTAGTCTCCAACAAGAGATCTGGTAGCTGCCTCCAGACCTGAAAAGACACAGCAGCCGACTGCAACAGATGGTGTAGTGTGCTCCAGAAACAACTTGGGGAGAAAAGACGATCCAGACTGTAGCTGAGGAAATGAGAGCCAGGTGGAAAGTGAATTCCTGTGAAGGCAACCCTGTGGCCAGCATCCATATACATGCGTCCAGTGTTGAAAGACTGCCTTCCTGGCATCGGCTTTTCTAGCCACAGCTATCACTGTTCCAGAAGATCAACTTGACGTCGACACCTACTGACGGAGGCCTACTGCTACTACTACTGTGATTTACAGCATTTCCCATGAATGAGTCAGTGAATGTGAAGAAAGAGGGCTATGAATATTTTTCTCTCTCACCGTCAGTAGACGTACATACTTTTGTACCTTAAAATGGGATTACAGTTAAATACCTCACCACCATACGCAGCTCTTTCAGAAAATGTCACCTATCAGACTTTAGTGTTCAAGTATTCTGCAGTCTTTTAGTTTAAGACATCAGGCCTGCTAGTGCTATTTACAACATTGAAACATTTTGTGAGTGATTACCTGCACCATGTAATGTGTCGACTCCAGCAACAGGAAATGGGCTATGTCCACTTACCAATGGGTATTACCATAGTAGTTTATTCTGCTTATGTGTGTGTATGAATGGGAATTTTGGATCCCAGAAAATAATCTCCATCTCCGTTTGTGGAAACCCTGTAGTTTCTACTGCAGTATAACTTAACTGTTCAACTTTGTCATACACATTAATTTAATTATATCAGTAGAACACTTAAGTAGGCCTACTCTTGAGGCTGACTCTGAGCCAGAAGGGTAGGGGAAAATTGATGAAGTGATCACTACTCTTACAATTTTTTATACTAATTATACTCTATAGTGAATAAAATTTATTTTTGATAATAAAATGATTATATTATATATGTGTATATATATGTGTATATATATATATATGTGTGTGTGTATATATATATATATATATATAGATATCTATATATATATATATATATATATATATATATATATATATATATATATATATATATATATTATATATATATATATGTATGTGTGTGTGTGTGTGTTACATACTTATACTAGTTATAGTGGAATGGCATCTTGTTGCTAGGGTGTCAGTCTGATTTTTAACTGCAACATTTTTAAGTATAAACTCTTCTAGTTCAGCCCACAAAACTATAATCTTTCGCTGCTTATTACCATTTTTCTTTGTCGAATTATGCAGCACTGTACACAGAAATGGAGAGCCGTTTGTATGGTCAACACCTTGTGAAGAAAGTGGTCACCAGCCATGTGCAAGGCCATGTAAGGACACAGAATCCGGTGAAACCTCTGGTGTTATCCTTTCATGGACCCACAGGAACTGGCAAGAACTATGTAAGCCGCATCATTGCTGAGACATTGTATAAAAAGGGACTGAAGAGCAAGAATGTACTACTTTTGTCATCCACTAAAGAGTTCCCACATCATGAAATGGTGCCTCTCTATAAGGTTGGTGATAGCATACATGCGTGGCCTAGGTGAATGTTTTCTTTTTTTTCTCATCTTTTTCTTCTTTTTCAATTTTGTTTCTTTTCCCATCTCCTTGAATTTTTCTAAAATGGGCCTGTAGTGAGCATAATGTTTGATCATGATATGATTACAATTGGTTGTCTTTCGAAGCTAGGTTTGTGTGTGTGTGTGTGTGTTGTGTGTGTATATGTATGGGCATGGATTGTTATTTGTTTTTATTCATACTGGTCATAATATAAGTAGAATCTGAAACTGAAAGAGTCCTTGTGTTATGATTCAACCATTTTTACAGAAACAACTGTGGTAGAAATGTTAGAAGTGTGAAGGCCATGCATTATGAATCAACCATTTTTTACAGTTTAAACAACTTTAGTAGTAATGCAGCTTTGATGTGCATATACATATCAGAAAATACTCAAAACAAAGGAGACTGTCTTTTGACTGAAAGGGTCTTTTGATCAGTTGTTGTGAAATCCCTGCAAAACACATTAATTTTGATGAAGTTGAAGGTACAGGGTGTGCCCATACTTTTCTTCTGGTTTTGATTTTTTGTTCTTCTCCCAAGACCTTTCTAGAGTTGGACCAATGGTGGTCTGAGAACAGTTTTGGGAAAGTGTACCAAATGAAAATTGATAAATTCTGGGAGATTATTTGTTTCACTTGATATGACAAAATCAGCTCTCTGTGTTCAATATTCTGTTGATTTTGTTTTCAGGATCGTTTGAGAGACATCGTTGAAAAACAAGTCACGAAATGCCCACAGTCTTTGTTTATTTTTGATGAGATGGACAAAATGCCTGCTGGTCTGATTGACACTATCAAGCCTTATCTGGACTACCATGAACAACTGGGAGGAGTAGATTATCGTCATGCCATCTTCATTTTCCTTAGGTTAGTTTCACCTTTATTAAACTCTTGACTGCCAACATTTTTTGGTGTCTTCCATATGCCCAGGAAAAATATTACATCACAACCATGTACTATCATTCGTAAGGAAGATTGGGAAAAGACAGGCAACATTTATAGGCCATTTTATGAGGAAAGGGGAATTGGAGACCTGAAAGCTGGAGGGAAAGAGAGCACCAGGTAGACCCAGGGAAAAAATATAGGCCGGACTTGCAGAGTGGTTGAGGACAGAGAGGGAGGAAGATGTGCTTGTGGCAACAAGGGACAGATGCATGTGGAAGGCCATGATCACCAATGCCATGTGGCAAGGCACTTGATGATGATGACGACCTTGTACACTAAAACTACTATAGCTTCTATATTTGTAGGAATCTTTGTGTGAAATGATACAAAAGGATGCATTAGGCATAACAAGCTCTACTTTTAGGTGATTTGTTTAGTGCTTTCTTAAAATTTTTACATACTTGTAATATTTTGTGAATATGCCTTAAGAAAATTCCCAATGCTCACCATAGAGACAAAGGCGATATGGCCTGTCTGACAAATTTTGAAAATGTTTACTCAGTTTAGACTGTGAATATGATGGACAGGCCGAGCGCTGATTGCTGTGCTAAAAAAATAAGCGCCTGTTACTAGTGCACAGAATATTATGATAGTTCAACTGGGTCATCCCCCCTGCTTCCATGCCCCCAACCATCACTCTATTCCTTGCCTTCCTATCTGAGATACTACCCACCGGTGGTGAGTGATTGTCACTACACTCACTGCTGGTGGTGTGAATAATAAGATTGTATGTTACACATCTGAGGTTGTTGGCTGGTTGCCAGAATTAATTGTGGACACAAACCTTTCGTGAACGGGCTGTGTGCAGACTGACTTCCAGTGTCTGCTCTCCATGACGCAAATTTCACACCGGCATCGGGTAATTACCACTGTTGTCAGTCTTTTCTTCATCAGAATTGTCTTTGATTCAGAGAAGAATAAAACCAGTTTGTTTTAGAGTTGTATGGGTCATTGAGTCATGTGAGGAAAGCAGATAACTTTTATGAACCCTTTGTGAGCCTGGCAACATCATTCAGTGGTTCTCTCCCATTTATGTTATGCTTCAATGTGTGAAATACTACTACTGTCAATTCCAGGTTTGTAGGCGTCACAGAAGGCTTTGTGAGCTCAATAGTCTTCATGTTGATGGCAGTCAATAGGTTAATGACTGTGAGTAATGATAATTAAAAGTTCTGATATAAAAAATTGTGCTCTTACAAGGTCCAGAGTATTGGCCAGCCACAAGCTGACAGTGAGAATGTCTTTATTGACTTTACTTTTATTAGGGCAAGGTCATTTTATTAGGGCAAGGTCATTTTATTAGGGCAAGGTCATGAAACAGCGTGCATACTGACGTATAAAAAAAATAAAACAAATCATGCAGCAATCAGTGTCAGTTTTTAAACACAAGTTGTTGAAGATTTGGTGAAACCAATTCTATTTGAAAAAAAAAAACACACTTGCAAACTGTTTGTTTTATTTAATTTGTTTGTACTTCTTACTGTTTGTTTGCTTGTATGTTGTAAATTGTTGCGAATTAACACATTTTAGGTGCTCTTATCCATAAATATGTTTATGTGTTGACAGCAATGCTGGTGGTGAATCAATCACAAAGTATGTTTTGGAACAGTTGAGTGGGGGAACTAAAAGGGATGACATTGATTTGGCAGAAATGGAAAGTATTCTGGTTAGAGCTGCCATCAACTCCGAATCTGAAGGTAATCTGTTCTTAATGTTACATTCTGTTCAAATGTCCTCTACCTTCGTCTTTTCATAATTAGTGATGTGATTGGTTTGTGTGCTTGGTTGTGTGTGTATATGTGTATGTGTGGACAATAATGGTATGTTTGGCGTTGTGTGACAAACTTTCAGATATGATTGTTAATATATGCTGAAATGGATAAGATGTTGAAAAAAAGTCTATTCTCTCTTAACTCCTATCATCCTTCCCAATGTGACGTGATGATGGAAAATCATGTTCCAAGTATTGAGTCACGTGTTTATCTCATCTGTCTTTGTGCTTTTGCTGTCCATATTTTGTTTACACTGCAGACACTGTAAAATATTATCATGTAGGATGTAAGGTGTGTATGTCATCATAGTAGTACTCTTGTCACTGCGCTGATTTTAGTGACCATTTCCTTCATTTAGAATCACAGTTGAGATCTCATTGACTCAGACTGACTGACTGTCAGAGTTACTGACTGAAAGGTAAGTGGACTTTTTTGGTGTGGGTTTGTTTTTATGATTATAAAGATTACAAGATTTTGTATAGAAACTAGCTGGGTTGAAAAATATGTGTGCATTGATGGTAGTTGCTGGTATGGTTTCATCATTTTGCCAGCATAAGTTTTTAAGTGGAGATAAAATGAATATGACAGCCAGAAAGAATTTTACAACATTTTGATCTCAGGTTTCATCAACAGACAAACTACAAGGCTTTTTGAAACTTCATAGTTTTAATTCTCCTAAAACATCTTCATATTCATGGTGATAAAAAATATTTTGTCTTGACCAAGGCTGACAGAGAAGGGTTTCAGGTGAACAGTAGACATCCTCACACTAATAAGCATTCTTTCTTCAAAGTGAAAGAGTCCCCAGATAATGAAACATTGGCACAAAGACCTTCAGTCATTTGATATCACTACTACATGGAAAGTATTTCACAAACATTGCAGCAGCTGCACGATGAAGTTAAGCAGTACATGTTGATACGAGTATAGCTTTCCAGTTTTACCAAAACAAAGGTGAAATGAAAATAAATCTCTTAAATACAACATAATTGGCTACATATTTTTCATCTTATTACATATAACAATCTAATTAGTGACAGATTTTTATCTTGTCTCACATATGTATATATTATGGATAGATATACTTTGAAGGGATTCTGCATTCCATGATTTTTGCCCAACATACTTACATCATTTTCTTCTAGTCTTAAAAAAATTTCTTTTTGAAGACCATGTACATGTAGTAAACTGAATGTTCTCAGTTTTTGCTGCAGGGGGTTTGTGGCACAGTGAACTCATCAGCAATCACTTGGTCACTGCATTCGTTCCCTATCTACCCTTGGAACGCAGACATGTTCGTCAGTGTGTTCGAGACACGATGGTCATGAGGCAGCACTATCAGTCTCTACAAGAGATACCCAATGAGAAGGTGGATAAAGTTATGGCAGAACTGACATTTTACCCAGAGAAGGAGCAGTTGTTTTCTGTGACCGGTTGCAAACGTGTAGCTGAAAAAGTGGATTATGTTATGCTTGGCGAATAGAATACATTTTCTGAATCTGTGTGTGTGTGTGTGTGTGTGTGTGTGTGTGTGTGTGTGTGTGTTGAGAGAGAGAGAGTGAGTGTGTGTATGTGTATGTGTGATCTAGTATTGTGGTTACTTTTTGTTTTATGTGTGTGGGTTATTATCTGCTGCCTTCACTCTCTCCAACCATTGTTGCATTTATAACGAAAGGTTCAGTGTACATGTTTGATTGGTAAAGAATATAAAAATGGATGTTTTGTAATGTAACTGTGGATAGATTATCATAGCCCTAAAAGAGGGAGAGAAGGGTTATTTTCCTAGCAAAGGTAAGATCAAACAACACAGGGAGATAAAAACAACCTTGTCTCCTTGTGTTTTTTGTTCTTATCTTTGCGAGGAAAACAACCGCTCTTTGTCTTCTCTTGTTCTATGAGTGTGACACTTTATCCACATTTGCCTTATCTTATAGTCAATCCTGGCAGTCATTTTCTTTTTATAAATGGCCTGAGTTTTGTTAAAATCGTTTTGATTTTTTGTGCATGGGGTATCATTCATGATATGAAAATGAGAATGTGTGCTGTAACAATAAGATAAGACATAAGGAAAGTATTTGTGGTACTGAGATTTTTGTAGTTTGACTTGATCTGAAGACACACACATGCACACGTGCATACACAGATACACATACATACCTCACATCACAATACAATACAACATGCACATAAAAACATGCTCAAAAAGACAGACCAACATACACAGAAAAACGGTTTAAACTTGAAAATCACATGCACGTATGTGTTTCTGGTTTTTAGATGCATCTGTGTGCTTCTGATTTATCTATAGAAATGTTTTATACAGAATTATGTTTGAAAAAAGAAGAAAAACAAAACTAAACCGAGGATATGTATCAGTTCATTTTCAGGGGATCATTAATTGCTACACCCAGTATTCAGTTTCAAACAGTAATTACAAGATACTTGAATATAAGCCATATGATTCCTGAAGTGCAGATATATTGGTGTAGTGACAGTTTTGTTGATATATGATGTTTCATTGCTGTCCTTTCCCACGTGGGGATGCTGGGGGCTCTTTAGTGTAAATAGTATCCCCATTTTCTGGAAATTCTGTGCTAGAAGTTTCCTCTTTTCTGTCACTGTCTTTGTTTCAGCCTTGCTCCTTTGCTTTCTGTCATTTCTTTCTATCATTTTCTGCCTTGCTGGTCCATTCACCTGTATGTGTTCAATAAAGTCTTACATATTTTCTGTTAGGATTTGATAATCGGGTACATATCATGATATGTTAATTGTGTTTTTGGCTCTAGGGAAATAAGTTATGTGGAAGCAATTTAATTAAGGTAACTTAGGCCCATTTTTGTATATGTTTTAGTGTCCTTTGTTATGTTTCAATTTGTGTTGAGGTATGGTTTTTTTTAATCTCCTGTGTGATAAATTGGATGGAGTGGTCAAGGCCAGTGGCATCTCCATAGATTATGTGCGTAATTGCATTGATATGTGTACTTAATTTTCTGTTCCTTTTTTTTCCTGTTAAAGTACTGTGAAACAGTTCTGGCCCTGATATGGTTCTACGCAGTCAGCTGGGCTTCAAGCAGCAATAAGAATAAGAATAATTCCTGTCCTTCCTGAAAGACTTATTGACACTTGTGTTGATATATGATATTTTATTGCTGTACTTCCTGAAAGACTATTGCATATGCCATGTTTTGGCTGTTCAGTGGTGCTACAGTCATGCTTGTTAATTGTAAATAGTGATTTTTTTCCATGTTGTGCTTTTATGGCTTCTAGATTCTCAATTTTGTATATCTTCTGTTTTCACTCTGTGTGCCTGTTCTGGTTATCGTCTGTACTTCTTCACTTTATTTAAAAAATCAGTTACTGCAGTATATGATTGTACCAGTCTTTGTGTATTCTTTTATACACATGTATACTAGCACACACATATACATGCATGCATGTGCACACACAGATGCACAAACACACAGATGCACAAACACACAGATGCACAAACACACACACACAGATGCACAAACACACACTCACACAGACACACACACACATACACACACACACACACATCTACCTGCACACACACACACATACACATATTTACATCAACATTTCTGTACACATGTAATCTGCACAGCCTACCAAGAAATGTGTTAATACACAAATCTTTGTTATACCCAACTCTCAGTATTTTTATGCAATGATGCATGAAAAAAAATAGTGCTGATTGTTAAACTTGTGAAACTGTTAGTTTTGTTTCATTGCTGTTTACTGATTAAAATTAATTAATCTAGAAGGTGTAGAAAATTGCATCCAAAGATTATACATTGGAAAACAAAAAAACAAAAAAAACAACCACTACAAATTTTCAGCCACACAAGAAGACTTGTTTTTCTGGCTTTGTCCTTGACTTTTGAGGCATGAGAGATGAAGAAATCTTAACATCCTTAACAGAGCGCACTAGTAGATCTTAACAACCTAAACAGAGTGCTGTATCATTCTTCAGGTCGTCCACAAAGAAAGTTTTGAACTTTTCTCTTTTTTTTCTGTCCCAATATCTTCAACACCTCAGTGATCTTGATCCCCTTTCATTCATTCCTTCTCCTCTACACACCACCAACCTGAAGTTCATTATGTCAAATCCCCATGCAAGGAAGTTTAGGGAACCAGAAATGTCAAGCTACTGTTTGGCTTCTCACCAGAAGAGAGAGTTCCATGGACAGCAAAGAAAACAAATGAGACAGTCTTGATGGAGGCAGACACAAGAAGATCATTGATAAGGAAGATTAGGAAAAGACAGGCAATATTTACAGGCCAATTTATGAGGAAAGGGGAATTGGAGCACCTGGTCACAACAGGAAAGCTGGAGGGAAAGAGAACAAGGCAGACCCAAGGAGAAAATACTGGACAGACTTGCAGGGTGGCTGAGGACAGAGAGGGTGGAAGATGTACTTGCAGCGACAAGGAATAGATGCATATGGAGGGTCAAGATCGCCAACGCCATGCGGCAGAGCACATGATGATGATGATGACCAGAAGAGACCATGCACTATTGTATGGTCACTTGATGGAGTTCAGTAGTGCCTATCCTGATCCAGCTTACTAGGGATTTTGCCTGGGAAGCTCTCTGCTTACTTTAGAAGGTTCAAAACGCAGCAAATCAGGTAACAGCCATGAAACACCAAATCTAATGAGTTTTTCACAAATCCAAAGTTCTTTTTTTTCTGAGTGCTCAGATTTTTTTCCTTTTCTTTCTTTCCCATTCAAGTGTTTGCTATAAACAAAATTTTAAAGAGCTCTTTTTTGCTCTGTGTGGCTATGTTATGTGTTGTTGTGCAGTGTTAGTAATGTGTGTGTATGTGCATGCATGTTGGAGGGTAGGCTATATACACAAGTTGTCTATTTGAGTGCACAGTTTATAACAGTTCCTGTTACTTAGGGTGCAGTGTTTCCACCATGTCACCAGATAACACAAATAATCCTTGTTATTGTTGTGTTTAGTCAGTAGGCCCATTGGGTGTCAGCGGTAACTGATTTTTGTATGAATAGTTAACCCATTTTCTGATATGCTGTAAACATCCTCTTTTCTGTCTGCTTTCTTGTTTTTTGATCTTCAATGTTTCTGTGATTTTTTTTTTCTATCTGGTTGATTCCCCTCGCACCTTCTGTCTTCCATCACCATCTTCTCCCCTGGCTATTTCTGAAATGCTCCTTTTCAAGTATATGAGACACTTGTCAGATTGCTGTATTCAACACCTTAGCAGTGAGATTGCAAGCACTGGGATGGGTACTTGCTATCCATTTTGTTTTGTTACGGGTATTTACTGAAATGGCTAGTTTGTCTTTATTGTGGAGATGTTTTATTCTCTTTTCTTTAGTATTCTGTTATGTCCTGAGTTAAGTGGTGCCATTGAAGATCTCACTGATACAACATTGTATGATTGATATCAAAGGAGTGATACAGAAAATGTTGCACTGTGAGACTGTCTTGTTTGATTTGCTGAGTTTGTACAGCCCAAACATGTCACAGGTGATCAGCTGAGACATGGTAAACAACAATGAAACTATATAATTACTTACAAGATGCATGAGTTATGAAAACATGTTCATATGTGCACATAATGGAAAAAAATCATTCTTATACAAGTGTGATCTCATTCATTATTTCTGGTCCACTTGATGATAACATGTTACTTTGTACTCACTTTGTATGACATATGTTTGGAGATACAAGACTGGCTGATATTACTTCTTTTGCTTCTGTTTTATAGATGATGCCAGATAATTTCTGTTTATTCATTTTGCATGGCTTAAGTTTTGAGAAGCAAAGACAGCTAAATTGTCGATACTTTTTTGCATTTATCTGAAGATGCATAGACAGCATCACTAACAAATGGATGAAAAGATTGACAAGTTATATTTTTTTAAAGTTTGTGAGGATGCAGTATACAGATCCTTATGCAGCACAGATTAAATCTTCCATGTGTAGCTTCTGCTGTCTTGTACAAACTGACACTGAAATGCTTTTGTTGTTGCTGAGTATGTCAGATGTATAAATGTACGCATGATGACTTTACATTAACCTGTTTGTTATACTTAATCCTTTTGCAGCCCTGTTGATGTGCAATATAGTCATGATTGAATGATTGCCTATGTGTTGTTGATGTATACTGTACATCAGATATATCAATGTTAACGTTTTGCTCAGCATTGCAGAAATATTGACTAAGTTAGAAGATTAATTCCTTCGTTTTCTTTTCTGAGTATGGCTAGTTCACATACTTTCATTATTAGTGAGAAGTTTTCATGAACTGAATCGTACTGATCAGCAGCAATAGTAGAACAAAAACAAGAACATTTAACTTAACCCTTTCAGTGCCAAAGTGTAAATGAAAAGGTGAATTGCCTGTGCCACGGAGTTTTAAACATATTGACTTAAAATTAAAAAAAATCCATATCTCTTCATCCAGTCCAGAAAACCCCACAACACTATGTATTTTCTTGTTCAGTATGCGTTACAACACACCAGGAGCCGCAGTACTTTTTTTTTTTAATGATCGCCAGTGCTAGTAATATCACTCCGACTCTTATCTGGGTCAAGTCCAACATCGGACATCAACACCGAAATGTTGCCTGCATGCACCAAATTATCATCATTTTCACTCTTATCGACAGACTGCAAATCAGAATCAGCTCCACAAGTAATGATTTCTGCAACTTCTTTTGCTGCATAAGTTGTTTTTCAGGTCCAGTTGACGCTCGGTGTTGAAGCAAGTTTGTCCGTCATTTTTTGCAGTCGCTGAATAGTAATCAGCTGTAGGGGGTCACCTTTTCAACCGCATGGCAGAAAGACCGTAAAACGTCACACATACATAAATTAGAATCTATTTATAGAGGGAATCCTGAAGTTTTTGTTGATATCTCATATGTCACTGAAAGTGTTGGGGTTTTCTGGGTAAAAATATTAAATTTCGCCGACTGAATATTCGGTTGGTGGCACTGGAGGTGTATGTTTCTTCCGACCGAACATTCGGTCAGAAGCAGTGAACAGGTAAAAGGAAGTATTGGAAGAAGTTGTTCAGGATGCTGACAGTGGTGATGAAGATTTTTGTACTGACAAAGTTGAACTTGTTGAATTTTGATGCCAGTGACCCAGATTTGGGTCTGGAAGAAGCCTAGCTGCATAATGATTTTTGAAAGAGATTATCAGCTTCTTTCTTTATGTGAAAACCTGCAGTTTTTTTTGTAATTAAAAAAAGATTTTATGTTCATTTCTGTTTCATTTGATGTATAATTTTATGGGAGTTACCTGCAGTAGTTTCGGAGACATGAGAGAACAGAACTCATTGGTGTTAATTTTTAGGTTTCCTGGAAATTTTCCTGGACATACACTTATGCCAACAATTAGTGGTGAAAGGCTGAATGGATTGAGATTTTCTAACATAAAGATTTGCATCGTGCATATTAACTGTTGTTTAGATCATTATTACATTTATTTAACCATTTGACTCCTTCACCCTATCCTCCAGCTTTCTACATATCTATGCAGAAGTACATCACCCATATCTGTCAGTCTCATTACTATCAGTTGTGATGTTTCAGTTCTATTTGCTGATATTTTTCAGGTAATAGAAGTATTGATTTTCTTATCTTTGTCTCATGTCAGTTATTGTAACTGTCTGTTCTTTGGATTGCCTGCTTTTTCTGTCACATGCCTCTAACATATTCAGAATTTTGCAGTCCAACTTGCCCTTTATTAAAGGAGGTATGATCATGTCTATTCCTTCAGTTTCTGTGCTGGTTTCCTGTGCTACAAGTGTATTAATAGTATTGCACCTGCTTATCTGTGTGACCATCCCCAAATATACACCATTGCCTGACCTCTCCATTTTGCTTCTGACACTACTTGTTTATGAATTCTTAGATACAGATGTTCCACAGTCAGTCACCACTCATTATCTGTGTCTGGGGCATACACCTGGATGAGCTTCCCATGTCTCTTTGAGAATCATATATTCTTGTCTTCCGTCAGATCTTACCCCAAGACATACCCTTTTGTTCAGCAATGATTTCCCCCTTTACGCACTAACCCCTTTGTCCCCCCTCCCTTTCTGCCCTCCCCCTCACCCTGAAGTATGCATGTGCAGTGCTCCCCAAGTTATTTTTTCATTCTGAGTAAATGTTTTAGTGAATGATGAGAATGTGCACTTTGATTTGATTTGTATATCAAGATTGAATGTGCACTTTGATTTGATTTGTATATCAAGATTTAGTGCCTTATAAACATTATTATTAAAGTAGTAGTTGTAATGTCTTTATCAGCCATGACAGCAAAAGCAGAAACTTAATCCTTTCACTCTGTCATCCTATCCACCAGCTTCATGCAGAAGTTGTTTGATAGGATAAGGGAATTAATTGTTGGGTAGTGTCAGGACATGAAAGAGTTAACTTTTTTGCAGCTAACAGGTAAGGTGAGGAAGTGATAGGGTTATTTTAACATTTTGTTTCTTTGTTTTTAGTAGGTTTTCTTATTGAAAGAAACATTGAAGACTGTAATGTGCACATGCATTGGATCATGCCTCTGATTTTGTTTTTATTTTGACTTTTCAATTTGCTTTGTTGACTTTTCATTTGCTTTGTTTTGATTGTCCTTTTTCAGTGTTGACTTTTCACTTGCTTTGTTTTGATTATTTCCTTTTTCAGTCTTGCCTGTTTGTTTTTTTCTTTTTGAAAAAGGGAAATTATGTTATTACCATGGAAGGATATGTGTGTTGTGTATACATGTATGTGTGTGTTTTGTGTGTGGTGTGTGTGTGTGTGTGTGTGTGTGTGTGTGTGTGTGTGTGTGTGTTTGTGTTTCTAATGTATATTATGAGTAAGGAAATTTGTTAGAATGGCTCATTCGTCTTGTATTTTTTTCCTTCATTCCTTTTTCTCGTATTGAATTTTTTTCCTTTTTGTATTCACCATGCGAGAAGGCCTGTTAGTGGCAAAATCCTCATTGTGTGTATATGTGAGTAGAACATCACATGTACATGTTAAAAGATCGTGTAAATCATGTCAGTTTCTGGTGGCTTATGGAAACATGAAAACACCCAGCATGCATGCCCATCAGATATGGAATATGGACATTGTGTCAACATACTGCTTACACAGTGGTGGCAAAACAAGTGCATCTGAAAATCATGCATGACAAGAAATAGATAAAATGAAAATATTAATGCATCGAATTCAGTCAGTAAAAAGAGGCATGAATTTTCAGCAAAAAAGCCTCTGCCTTTCAATCGGTGAATAAACATTCATGTTCTATATTCACATGTGTTCTGATTTGCTTGAATGCTGACACTTTGATTCAGGTTATCTTGAATATGCATTATTTGAGTGGTAATTCAAGAGATGATGTTATTGCTGTGTCCAGGGAATTTCTTTAATAGTTTAGAGAGAAGTGGAAGGCTGTTTTTATGATACCACCAGACGTTGGTTAATTGAAAGAAAAATCTGTTTTTCTCTGTTTCAAGTGTGTATGCTGCCATCTAATGTATTTTTTGCTTGCAAACATGCAAAATAGCATTGTTGTTAACATTTTTGATTAAAAATCTGCAGAAAAAAAATGTGTATGGGTTTGTGAAAGGGAAAGATTGTGTGTGTGAAAAAATATTTGTAACTAAGGAGACCAATAAATTATTTGAATGATGGTATGATTGTGATAATTACAACATTAATGAAACGTGTTCCATTGATATGCCCTATTGCATAGGTTCCTGGTGTGTTCAGTTTTGTATTTTTTCTTTGTTCTGTTTGCTTTTTTGCTGATAAAGCTCACCCTCATTCAAGTAAAATGTAAACTTATTCATAAAACCACTGCTACTCACTTCAGCTGAAGCTCAAGATCACGGTCAGTTTTGCTGACATAAAATAAGCTGTTGCACTCTTACTTTCTCCAGTGAGCTGGCTGTCACATGCATGCAAGACACCCCCCACCCAACCTCTACTACGGCACAGTACGGTTTTCGAAGCTTGTACCGGTAGGTGAGAAGAAGAGGGAGAGAAGAGGAAGCAAAAAATCTCTCTTTCCCTTCACCCTCCATCATTTTTATGGGTGTTTGACAAAAAGAAAGAGACAATATTTCTGTCAAGGTGTGTGTGCGTGTGCAAAAAAGAGTTTCGACGGAAAAAATCAACAACCTGTGTGTGTATGTATGACCGAGTTTTTTATAAAGAGGCACTCATTTGCTGTCTTTTTGATTGTTCATTTGAATTTGACTATCATTACTACTAATTTGTGGGCTGTGCCTTTTAAAACCAAGTTGTTCACAAATATTTCTTGTGCCCAAACAAAGACCTAAGCTTGGTTTCAGTCCATTCCAGGAAAGCTGAGAACTTCAGTTTTTAAAAAAAAGTCAAAACAAAACTCCTGTCTCTGTTTCTCTCTTTCTCTGTCTCTCTCTGTTAAAACAATATTGTTCACAATTATTTCTTGTGCCCAAACCAAGACTTTAACTTGGTTTCAGTCCATTCCAGGAAAGTTGAGAAATTCAGTTTAATTTAGAAAAAGTCAAAACTCGTGTTTCTGTCTCTCTTTTCTGTTTCTGTCTGTTTCTCTGTCTCTTTGTCTCTCTGTCTCTGTGTCTGTCTGTCTGTCTGTCTCTCTCTCTCAGAAGGATCCCCACCTTGCCTGTTACTGATGAGCTGCTCCTATTGCCAACAGAGGACAAACTCAGCAAGGCCATCAACTCAGTTGCTCACGCAAAGACAGTATCTCTGCTAAAGAGATTCAGTGCTGGAAACTACACAGCGCTTCTGTGCCATCAGTGCTGGAAGAAGGAATTAGCTCTCGAAGACATACAAGGTGCATACACCACCACACTACAAGAATAAGGGAGAGAAGGGATTAGCTCTCCAAGACATAACAAGGTGCATACACCACCACACTGTACAAGAATAAGAGAGAGAAGGGATTAGCTCTCCAAGACATAACAAGGTGCATACACCACCACACTTACAAGAATAAGAGAGAAGGGATTAGCTCTCCAAAACATAACAAGGTGCATACACCATCACACTGTACAAGAATAAGGGAGAGAAGAGATTAGCTCTCCAAGACATGCAGGATGCATACACCATCATACTGTACAAGAATAAGGGAGAGAGGGATTAGCTCTCCAAGACATACAATGTGCATACACCATCACACTGTACAAGAATAAGGGAGTGGAGGGATTAGCTCTCCAAGACATACAAGATGCATACATCATCACACTGTACAAGAATAAGGGAGAGAAGGGATTAGCTCCATAAGGGAGACCATAACAACTATAACAGCTATAGAGGCATAGCACTGTTCAGCACCATCACTGAGACTTTTGCTTGAGCGGTGCTGAAAAGGCAGCAGACACTAGCAGATATCTATCCTGAGACTCAGTGCAGCTTCAGGACAGACAGCTCCAACACTGATGTCATCTTCTTACTCAAGCCAGAACAGAGCCATTGATATTATCTTCTCACTCAGGCAGCTATAGGAGAAAAGCCGGAAGCAGATGCCTTCATCAATCTGACCAAAGCTTTTGATCTGGCTTGGAAACGAGACTTCACTCCTGGAAAAGATTGGATACTTATTGAAGCTACTAATTACCATCTCAACCAGTCGCCATGGTGTAGTGGTTAACGCAACGGACTGCCGACTGGAAGGTTGTGGGCTCGAATCTCCATCAGACCCTGCAAAAATCATCGTGGAATTTTTCGGCTCTAACCAGCTCCTACCCAGAGTTGGGCGTGCTATGGGCTCATTGGGAAGACTTGGACCACAGTCATGGATGCGTCATTGAGGGTGTTGCTCAAATCTTCTGCCAGCACCGCAGGTGTCTGTATCTCTCAGGCCTGGTTGACGCCATTATGATGTATATTATGATAGTAAGCGTAGAGTACAGCCTTGTCACGCAGTCTCAATCCTAGATGGAACTCCATAGCGTCATGATTATCATCCTCATCGACATGATCATTATCGCATTGTGAAAAACTGTGCCAGCTTCTATGGCCAATCAGGTGGAGTAGAAAATGAGATGGAAAAAAAAAAGGTGAGCGCAAAGGTGACATCCCTTGGTGCAATGATCAAAAAAAAAAAAAAAATTATTTACCATCTCTTTTCATGACGGCAATCAGGCAACAGTGCAGTCTGACATATCCTAAGAGCCATTTCTCATTCTAAGCAGTGCGAAGCAAAACTCTGTCCTTGCCCCCATTATCTTTGGGATTTTCTTCTCCCTTGTCCTGTCATATACTTTCAGAGCATCTGATGACAAATTATATCTACACACTATATCCAAAGCTCTTCAAACTTGAACGCCTCAGAGCAAAGATCAGAGTGCTTCTGGTCTTGATATCTGCACTAGTACGCGTTTGTCGAGACTTCAATCAGCCTCATCATCAGCCTGGTGAAGACAGAGACCATGGGTCAGAACATCAGTGAAGATCCCAGCATCAGCATAAGTGATCACACCCTGCAAGTGGAAAATAAATTCACACACATAGGGTTGACAGTCTCTAGCAACCTGTCCCTTGACTTAGAGTTCAACATGCGGCTAGAAAAAGCTGCCACTGCCATGCTGTCCAAGAATGTGGGAAAATAAGCTCACCACAGCCAGCAAGATTAATTAAAACATACCAAAGCAGTATACTGGGTATCCTTCACGTGTAGTAGTCTACGATAAAACCATATCTCTGCTGCCTCAATTCTTTTGCAGTCAGCTTTTCTGAGAGTCCAGGCTTCACAGCCAAAAATCATGATTGGCCAGATCAGACATTTTAAAAGTTTAATTTTCAGGCCATTTGGCATGCCTCTGTCTTTCCAGATATTGTTGAGTTATACCATTTTTTGGTTTTTTTTGGTTTGCCTTTCCAATTCTTATTTTGATGCCTTTAGAGCAGGTTCCACCATCCGTTTTTACAGAACCAAGATATTTGAAATCGTTAACATTTTCTAAAGGAACTTTCTTAGATAAGATGTCATGATTGTTTTCAGGGTCTCTGCCTTTAATACGTAGCACTTTTGTTTTCTTGGCATTGAAGTTTAGGCCAGTCTCTTTGCCCGCTGCATCCACCCTGTATAGAATTCTTTTTATATTGGTGATGTTGTCTGCTAATAGCGCAATATCATCGCCATAGTGCAGGTTTATAATTTGTTCCTCCTAGTTATACCCATGCCTTCTATATTAGCATATCTCGTGACTTGTTCCGTATAGATGTAATTACAGAGACAAGTGAGAAGATACAACTTTGTCTAATTCCCCTGTGGATGTTGAAAAATTCACATTTTCGACTGTTCCATGTAATTGTAGCCTTTTGGTCTTTATATAGTGAGGCAATTCATGAAATGAGATGTTTAGAGATGAATGATGCTATCAAATGCTTTGCTATAGTCTATGAAGAAGACAAAGGCTTCTTCATCAGTGCTTTTTATTTCCTCTATGAGTATTTGTAAACAAATAACATATCAGTAGTGCCTCTGTTGGATCTGTACCTGCCTGGCAGTCAGATAGTTTTTCTATTATGGACGTTAATCTGTTGAGAATAAATATGAGCAAAATCTTACTGGCGTGGCTGATTAGGGCGATGGTTTTGTAGTTGTTTTATTTGACATTGCCACTCTTATAAAAGCATCACAAATTCTTGAAGTTTCCAATCTGTTGGCCACCGATGAGTATTCGAGATTTTACATCAAAGATGGTTCATTTCTTTTAGGCCTTCTTTTCAGCATCTTTAACAATTTTCCTGGAACATTGCTAAATTCTGGTGATTTTCTTGTTTTTCCATGCTGAGAGTTTTCTTGTTTCAGCCATATAGGCGTTACTTAATTTTATGACCATTGTTTTGTGAAATTATAATAGGCACAATCTTATTATAATTTACACATATATCACGCCTAAACGAATATTATCCATCAAGGAATTTCACTTACTTTTTGTTAGGCCTGATCGGTTCAGCGAACCCTCATCAGACTGGTGGGCAGAGGCTTGTTGTAGAACTATTCAGCTGTGAGAACACTTCTCACTATCCGTGTGTGACCCCATTCTGATTTTCTGTTCATCAGTAGGTTGCTTGGGGCGTTGTGTATTTGGACTGCTTCACTGATTTGTCGGTCCAATGCACTTTTATGTTTGCCTGTCACTGTCATCATTTCAACTTCTTCAACCCACATTTTGATATCGAGAAGGGGGAGTTTATTGTCTTCATGCATGGATGGGTAGTATATCTCTCGATATCAAAATGTGGGTTGAAGAAGTTGAAAAAGAAGACAACAAGCACGTTAAGGTAGTAATGCATGAGTACTACGCAAAGGAAGTATCTACCAAATCTGTCATTCATGCCAATTCAGCCATGCCCAGAAGTACCAAAAGGACTGTATTAACCCAAGAAGTACTGCGCATACTACTTAGATGTAGTCCTAGGCTCCCGTGGGAAATGACAGTCAGGCACATTAACAAATTTATGATGCGCATGCAGTACTGCAGCTACAGCAAGAAGTTTAAGACCCAAATAGTCAAATCTGCCCTGGCAGCTTATGAAAAGATCAGAAACAAAGATGAAGAAGGGGAACAGCCGATGTACAGGCCGAAAGGTTGGAAGAGAGCAGAGAGGAGAGGGGAAAAGAGAAAGAATAAACAGGAATGGTATAAGAAAGGAGGATATGAGAGCGTTGTCTTTGTCCCTCCAACACCAAAATCCAAACTGAAGAAAGACTTTGAATGTGAAATCAAGAAAACTAACATAAAGATAAGAGTAGTAGAGACATCAGGGAAGTCAATCAAAAACATCCTCCAGCGATCCCACCCGTTTCCCAACAGAAAATGTAATGACCAACAAAATTGTATGGTATGTGCAGGGAGTGAGAAGGGGGGATGCAGGGCAAACAATATCACATATCAAACAGTGTGTGATAAATGTAAATCTGTTTACTATGGAGAGACCGCCCGTAATGGCTACAGTAGGGGGTTAGAACACATGGCAGCCTATAAGAACAAAGATAATGACTCAGTCCTCTACAGACATGTTAATACTACACACAAACATGAAGAAAACACACCCGAGTTTGTGATGACAGTGACAGGCAAACATAAAAGTGCACTGGACCGACAAATCAGTGAAACAGTCCAAATACACAACGCCCCAAGCAACCTACTGATGAACAGAAAATCAGAATGGGGTCACACACGGATAGTGAGAAGTGTTCTCACAGCTGAATAGTTCTACAACAAGCCTCTGCCCACCAGTCTGACGAGGGTTCGCTGAACCGATCAGGCCTAACAAAAAGTAAGTGAAATTCCTTGATGGATAATATTCGTTTAGGCGTGATATATGTGTAAATTATAATAAGATTGTGCCTATTATAATTTCACAAAACAATGGTCATAAAATTTCTTGTTTTTAACTGCGTGGTAGCTGCTACAGTTTCACTTGAAAGTGGTTCTGGTTCTGATTCTGGACAGTTCTGGTCAGAGCATAGTGTGTGTTGGGGCCTTTGTCGCTAAAATGTAGTAAATAGATTAAAATAAACTAAGGGACGCAACTCTGTAAACAGATGAAACCGAAAACAAAGTGACTATTCCTTTGCAGCTGTACTTCGTAACAAGTAACTTTAGCAAGCAACAAGTGACTGATTTAGATAGCCTGCCCTACGAATTCATCGAGGTACTCACGTTCAAGTAAGAACAGTAGTAGAACAGTATATTTAAATGCAAGTTGTTTGTTGAATAGCTTTTAAAGTGGATTCTCTCCGACTAGCACATTTATGCGAGTAGCAGTCTGCGAACACGTCAATACCGAGAATATGCCATACGCCGATACGGTCAACTCCCCGTCAAGTGTTCATGAATAGCATAGTATGATAGTATCATAGTGATAGTATGATAGTTACATGACATGATGACAGTATCAGTATGATTACAGGTTATATATAATATTATATGTATAGGCTATATATATCATCATCATCATCAGGTGCCCTGCCGCATGGCGTTAGCGATCATGGACTTCCATCTACCTCTATCTCTCGTTGCCCCTAGCATCTCCCCCACCCTCCTGGTCCCCAGCCACTCTGCAAGTCCGTCCAGCATTTTCTCCCTGGTCTACCCGGTGCTCTCTTACCCTCCAGCTTTCCCGTTGTGACCAGGTGCTCCAAATCCCCCTTCCTCATAAAATGGCCTATAAATGTTGCCTGTCTTTTCCTAATCTTCCTTATGAGTGATCTACTTGTGTCTGCCTCCATCAAGACTGTCTCATTTGTTTTCTTTGCTGTCCATGGAACTCTCAACATTCTTCTTAGAAACCACATCTCGGCTGCCTCAATCTTGTTCTGGCTTTGTTTGTTGACTGTCCACGCCTCGCATCCATACAACAGTATTGGTTCTATATAACATTCAAGAACTCTCTTCCTGATGTCAATTGACAGGCATTTGTTGGTAAGAATGCTTGTCATCTTCTTGAATGCTGTTTTGGCTTGGCCGATTCTGCCGACTATTTCTGATGTGCATCTGCTGTCTGATGAAATGATCGTTCCCAGGTATTTGAATTTATCAACCTGTGTCAAGGTTGTGCCATTTGCTGTTATTTTGCATGAGGGGATTTCATGTTTTTTACTGATCACCATGACTTCAGTCTTCCTGCTGTTTAGATCCAGCCCCTTACCTTTGCTTTCTATTTCTAGTATATTCACAAGGTTTTGTAGGTCTCTTTCACTTTCTGCAATTAGCACGGTGTCATCTGCATATCGAATGTTGTTTATCATTTTCCCTCCAACCTTTAATCCAGGGTCTTCTTCTAGGTTTCTCATGATGTTTTCACTGTAAAGTGAAAACAGATCTGGTGACAAAACACAACCCTGTCTGACTCATCTTTTGATATTTTGGAAAGAGCTTACATTGTTTTCTATTCTCATTGCAGCTGTTTGTTCCCAGCACATATTCCTGATTATTCGTAGATCTTTTCCATCAACATTGAGTTTCGCCAGTTGGTTGATCAATTCATCATGTCTTACCAGTTACCCGATCGAAAGCCTTGATGTAGTCAACAAAGCATAAATACAAATCCTTATTCATCTCATTTGACCTCTCTATGATAGTTCTTAGGATGTATATGGCATTAATAGTTCCTTTCCCTTCCACAAATCCACACTGTTCTTCTGCTATTTCTCTTTTGATTTTATTCCTTGTCCTCATCATGATTATTCTTAACAGGATTTTTGTTACATGGCTCATCAAACTGATTGTGCGATGGAGTTCGCATTCTATAGCCCCTGTCTTCTTTGGAAGTGCAATGAAAATTGATTTTGACATATCTTTAGGGATTTTTCCAGTGTCGTAAATTTCATTTAGGAGGACTGTTATTTTTTCTATGCCAAATTCCTCCAGGGCTTCAATCATCTCTGTAGTAATATTGTCTGGTCCTGGGGCTTTTCCCGGTTTCATCTTTTTCAGTGCCACTCTAACTTCATCTTAAGTTTCTTTATGGGTGGTCCTTCAAAGTTCTTTTTTATAATGTGTTCTTCGTTTCTGTCATCCTCAAAAAGGTCTTTAATGTAATCTCCCCATCTGTCTAAATTATATTTTGTCTTTTTCCATGATAAGCGTGCCATCTTTCGATTTCAAGCAACCAGTTGATGTGCATGTATTTTTTCTGTGGACAGTTTCTTCAATTCATCTGTACATACCCTGAGGATCCGTTTTGTGTCGGTCTTCCATTTCTTTGCACTTTGATTTCAGCCAAGCTTCCTTAGCTTTATTGCACCTATTCCTGATCTCATTGTTTATCTTCCTGTAGATCTCCTCATTTCTCTTTGCCTTCCTCCTTTCCTCCATCAACCAAAATTTCACTAGTCATCCAGTTCTTTTTTGCTTTTCTATCTGCCTTAGGGATTTCCTCACAAGCTTCATTTATCGAATTCCTCAACTTTGTCCATTGTTCCTCACTGTCACCAGCGTCTTCCAGAGCATTGAATTTGTTTTGAACATGTACATTAAATTTTTTACGTATCACTTTATCTGTCTTTAAGATTCCAAGGTTTAATTTGATGTTGTTTTTGGTCTGTTTCCTTTTCCTCAATTTCAGTCTAAATCTTCGCCACTACAGGATTGTGATCACTGTTGCAGTCTGCGCCTGGTAGTGTTTTTGCTGACAGTGTGAGTAAAGAATTTCTAAATCTTTTGTTCATCAGGATATATATATAATATGTATAATATATATATAAGTATGTATTTGTGTATGTCTGTGTGTACCATTAGTAGTAATGATGCTTGTTGCTGATGCCTGATACAACTATTAGTTATTACTGTGACTGTCTGAATTGATATTTCTGTCTTTGAAGTTCTTGATGTAACATGTATTACACTAAAGTATATGAGTATGTAACATTAGATTGATTAGTCTTAGTGTTGAGTGTGTAAAACAGCAGTCCTAGTTTTAAGTGTGTAATACTATAATAGCAGTCAGCATCCTTAGTGTTGAGTGAGTAACATCTGTCCTCATGTTGTGTGTGTAACAGCAGTACTAGTAGTAGTAGTATGTAGTACCATAATTTAAGAAACTTCATTTCAGTTACATTAAATTAATATGATGACCCCTTGGCCTATTTCCTGAGCCTTGTCTTAACTCTTTTACCTCCAAGTTTCCCCAGAAACGGCACTCCTCAGTGCCAAGTATATTTTGGGCAGACAATTTTGCAGTGCAGTATGCATTTTTAAAAGCTTATATCATTCTCAAAGACTATTAAAGATTTTCACTTACTTTTTTTTTTGCTGTGTAAAGGTCAGATGTTGTACTTATATATGAATGCTTGTTTATGTTTGTGTGCTTGATTGATTATTCCACAGATAATATTATTATTATAAAGAAAAACAATTTTTTTTCATATGGTTTATTAGTTGTACTACTGACCTTATTTTGTGAGTTGTGCACCAGATGTCATTATAATAAATGAGGAAAAGCAATGGAAAATCTACACACAGAGTCAGCTGTCTGCTTATATCTACTCGGAGTGGTAGACAATGCATGTTGATTTGCAGCCATTTTGGAGAAAATGCTTTGTAGAAAACGTGACATAAATTCTGACAGTTAATAAAGCCACACTTCGGCCTTACTGCTGAAAACTAGGTCGCTGGGTAAAGTTTAAAAATGGCACAGTCGCCTGTATTCACCAGTGGAAATGACAGAAGCTTTGTACCTGCGTGAAAAGTTATCGTTTAGCATGACCCCTCCAAGTCGCACAAATGCGACCGTGGCGGTTGTATGAAAGTCGCTTGATGCGACCCTGGTGGGAAAAGAGTTAATTTGAATTTGTTGTGTAAATCTTGACTGCAGTTCAGTTGATTGATTAGGTTTGTATGAAATCCGGTTATAGAAAGCGAAAAACTATGACTATGACTATGAGTGTTTAGTATTGCAAAAAGACTTATACACTTAGCAGTACATCTAGATTGGACACTCTGATTTGAGTAATCTTATATTCATTTATTCACAGGCCATTACTATGCTTCTGAAAAACCACTTGCTGTTTATTGTTTACATCGGATGGATCCCATTCGTTTGGAGCTTTGAACCAGTAACAAGTGTCCTCGGAGTGGGGCAGTTGTGTCAGCATTTTATGGAGTCCATTATGCGTTGAAGTGCCGTTTCTACGAATGCTGTAATCACCATCGCTGGGTTGTCAACAACATCACAGGTTTGTTATTGAGAATATCAATATTTTTCTACGTTTTGCATTGGTAATATATTTAGCATATTTTCCATCAGTTGGTGATTGTTTCAAATGCTGCAAATCAGATTTGAAAAATTAGTCGCAATATGATTGTTTATCTGCAGAATGCATTATTGGTGACTGCCATAGATTTATTATGATCTTCTCACAAAATGTTTCTATAACTTCTAGTGTCCTATACTGCAGATGTCTGTATTTGCATGTACAGCAAGTCTTATATCACCACTATGAGCCTGTACTTCACTACTATATTTGTCACTCATGCTTTTGCAAGCAGAGTTTTCCTATTAAAGAAAGCACAAGAGGTACTGGTTTTAGAAAGGTCAAGGCTGGTTACAATAAAGCCCAGTTTTAGTAGTCTAAGCTGATTATAATAATTATAAATGAATTTTAACCACCTTGTGGAAAAGTATTGTGGGCAATGCAACATCTGCCGAATCTTCATTAGCCAGCAAAGTTCCTGTGATACATTATCAAGTATCTCACAAAATATCAACCTATAGAACCTGATCTGGACGATTTTGGAAGTGATATTTCATGCCAGTGATCTCAGTGATTATTCGGAATCAAGTCCTGATGGTGAGACAGCAGTTACGCATGTTTCCTTTTTCATCAGCTGACAGCTTGTGTTGGCATCCAATGCTGATTTTGAAGACAAGAATCCAAAAGTTTGTATTAGGTTCTCCAGAAAAAAATGTTTCAACTCGTGTACAAACAGGTACACGCAGCAGCAAAATTGTGGTAAAATATCTGTGATCAGTCACTCATGGGAGTTGTGATACTGCCAAACTACCAAAGCTATTGGAGTAGCGAAGAAGTTCTGCATCAAGACTACGTCAGTAGGGTGATTACAAGAAACAGATTTAAAAATCTAGGTGTGAACTTTCACCTGATTAATACACAGAAACCCACCTCGTGGGACACCTGGACACAACAAATTTGACGAGGTGGAGGCTGTTATTGACAGCTGTAAAAAGTTTTCAAGGTATTGTGTGAACCACACAAAAAGGTTATAGTTGATGAAGCTATCAGCCTGATTGAATTTAGAGGCAGGTGAATACACACAACGCATCCATACTGGCTAAGTGCTATGACTGTTCTCACAGCATGTTGTTCACTAGAAAATTGTATGTTGCTAGAGTATTCACAGCATTTTGTGAAAAAGTTAAAACAAGTTTTAAACAATTTTTTAAAATGTTAATTGGAATCTTAAATGCTCTGTTGTTTTGATCTGATATTTTGACAAGTATGTTTTTGGTCACATTATTTGTAAATTTATTCCTACTGTTGAAACAAACAAGAAATTGACAAAAAGAAGAAAATGACATTGCTCTGACTTCGGTAAGGTAGTGTAAGTTGGACGATGATGGCCTTGGGTATAAGACAGTAGGATATCTAACCTCTGGTTGATCTTGAATCAGTTACTTATATATGTTTCACCTGTCTATTGGACTATTTGATATCAGAACCCAAACAACATGCCTTTAAAGGTAAAATATAGAAAACATTGCCACTTTCCAGCCCTGCATCTTGAACTGGACAGACATGTGCATGGCCAACATCTTGTGAAGAAGGCAGTCATCAGCCATATACGAGGACACGTCAAAAAGCATCATCCACTTAAGGCACTTGCGTTATCCTTCCATGGGCCCACAGGGACTGGCAAGAATCATGTAAGCAACATCATTGCCAAGGCTTTGTACAAAAAGGGACTGCAGAGTGAAAATGTCCGATTGTTTGCAGCCACGAAAGATTTCCAACATCGGCACAAGATAACAAAGTATAAGGTGGGAAATTGTCATCCTAATTGTAAGCAACCAGTATTTTTTGTTTGTGCTGTGATGCTTTTACATATTTTTTCTTTTGCTTCATATATCTCTGCACTTCCTTTATGTCGCTGCCCTCTAACTTTTGACTCCCCAGCACACCTCCAAACCCACCAAAATGAGGTCACCTTCAGAGTATAGGGTATGAAAGGTCATATTATCACTATAAGGAATCATGTTTCACAGTGTTATGATGATGACAGTGGGAATGATAGTAATGCTTTTGCTGAGTTCCATTTTAGACTTAGACTGCGTGACAGGGCATACTCTTGGCTTACATCCATGATATATCCTGGCACAGCCAGGTTATAGAGGTACAGACATTATGGTCATGTAAATTTGAGCAGCACACTCAGTAACTCGTATGTACAGAGGATGATACTTAACTGTGGTTCCAGTCTTCCCAGTGAGCTCTGGGTTGGAGCTGATCAGGGCTGAAAAATTACAGTCATTTTTTTTTGGATTGATGTGGATTTGAACTCGTAGCTTCCTTATGAGTGAACTGTTGCATAAACTACAATAAATTTTTCGATTGATATGGGTTTCATAGACTATAGCAAAACATTTGACAGCATCATTTATCTCCACCTGTTCATCACAATGGTCAAAATGGGCTTTCCCAAACATTTCATTGCATTAATTGCCTCATTATACAAGGACATAAAGGCTGCAATTAGATGGAACAATCAGAAATGTGAATTCTTCAACATCCATGGGGGAGTCAGACAAGTTTGTATCCTCTCACCATATCTCTTTAACATCTACACAGAACAAGTCATGAGAGATGCTGATATAGGAGGCAAGGGCATAAAGATGGGAGGAAAAAATCTTACAAACGTGTGCAATGCCAATGATACTGCGCTGTTAGCAGACAACGTTACCAGCATAAAAAGAATTCTACTTAGGGTGGATGCATCAGGCAAAAAGGCTGGTCTAAACTTGAAGGCCAAGAAAACAAAAGAGCTACATAACAGAGGCAAAGACACTGAAAACAACCATGATATGTTAATTAACAAAGTTCCTTTAGAAAATGTTCAGGATTTCAAATATCTTGGCTCTGTAAAACCTGATGATGGAACCTGCTCTAAAGACATCAAAATAAGAATTGGAATGGCAAAACAAAAAAGGGTCCAACTCAACAACAGCGGGAAAGACAGAGGCATACCAAATGGCCTTAAAGTTAGACTTTTAAAATGTTTGATGTGGTCAGTCATGATTTATGGCTGCGAAGCCTGGACTCTGGAGAAAAACGGACTGCAAAAGAATTGAGGCAGCAGAGATGTGGTTTTATAGGAGACTACTATGTGTCAAATGGATAGACAGAAGAAATAATGACAGTGTCCTGGAAGAACTTGATACCACCAGAAAATTACTGGCAGACATCAACGAGAGAAGACTAAAATACATTGGCCATATGTCATGCAGCAAAAAAACAGACTTCATGATTGATATGTTAATTTTCTTTTCTTTTTTTCCTGTTGAACTTTTGTGTATGTCTTGAAACGTTTATAGCCCTGATATGGCTCTATGCGGTTGGCTGGGCTTTAAAGAAAAATAACAATAAGAAAAATGCATAATATACCATCAGTGTTTTTTATGTAATCATTTTTGTTTCACATATATGTCCAAATGTGATGCAAGTGTCATTACACTTTGCTATTGTTGTTAGTATTTGTATCGCTTTATTTGAAATGAATTAAACACATTGAAAGAAGAAAAAAAAGAACCTCAAGCAGCTTGTTTGCAAACACAGTGACTATAATATGTGAACCTTAGCTGCATTCAAAATCATTATTTAATTAATTGTTACTTTTTCTCCATGGGCATCCACCAACCCCAAACCCCCCCCCCCCCCCCCCCCCCCCCCCCCCCCATCCCATGCCCTCAACCCAGTTCGAACAATTTTTTTCTTGACCATGTACGCATGTTGTTCTGCTTGTTTGGCTCATGCTGTGCAGGTGTACGTTGTTACAAAGTCTGCATTCAGTCGGCAGTCATACTCTTTTTTTTTATGGATGTGTATGCTGGGTATTTTTATGCGTCTGGAAGTAAGCATACACTTTGTGCCTTTCAAGGTCTTTATCATGTATATTTGATGTTTTATGTGCATGTGCGCATGCAGGAGGTTCAGGAACTAGCTGAACTACACCTGGAAGATCACAGTTCTAATACTCCACCTTTTACCCATCTGGCATCATCCAGACAGGGTCAGACTCAGACTTTCAGATCGGAATTTAATATCCTTACTAACATGGCTGTTGTGGCTATTGATAGTTTTGTATAGTTCATGTGTGTCTGTATAAATGTATATGTGTGTGAATATGTATGTTTTGTCTATGTGTACACACACACACACACACACACAACACACACACACACACACACACACACACACACACACACACACACACACACACACACACACACACACACACACACACACACACACACACACACACACACACATACATACACACACACACACACATGCACACACACACACACACACATACACACACACACACACACACACACACACACACACACACACACACATATATATGTAGTATGTATGCATATATTAGCCTTGATATGGTCTACACAGTTGGCTGGACTTTAACCCTTTGACTCCCGCACCATGTCCACCAGCATCCTGCATTGTCAACCATGCTGGCAAAGCAAAATCTTAACCCTTTGACTCCTTCACCCCACCTCCCAGCTTCCTGCAGGAAGCTGGTGGATAAGGCATGGGAGTTAAAGGGATAAGTTTTTGCAGTAGGTGGATAGGGTGCAGGAGTTAAAGGGTTAAACAAAAAAACAAAACAATAACAATAACAATATAATATATATAATATATATATATATATATATATATATATATATATATATATATATATATATATGTATATATATGTATATAGTACATAAACCAAAGAAACAAGACAACAAACTAGAGTTTTAAGCCCAGTACTTTGGACCAGATCATGCTAAACCAAGTCCCTCTAGAAAATGTCAAGGACTTTAGATATTTAGGTTCAGTCAAGACACATGATGGAACATGCTCAAAAGACATAAAGATGAGAATTGGAATGGCCAAGAACAGTATGGTTCAATTGAACAATATTTGGAAAGACCACAGCATAACAGCAGACCTTAAGATAAAACTCTTAAAATGTCTTGTCTGGCCAGTGATGTTATACGGCTGCGAGGCATGGACAATGAAGAAAGAGGATGAAAGACGAGTGGAAGCAGCAGAGCTGTGGTTTTACCGAAGACTGCTGAGGGTCAAATGGACGGATAGGCGCTCAAATGAAAGCATACTGAATGAGTTGGGTACTACACGCAAGCTTCTAGTACTCATACAACGGAGGAAACTGAAATATGTTGGACACGCAATCCGTAATGAGAGAACAGACTTGATGTCCACTGTCCTCCAAGGTAAAGTGGAAGGAAAGAGAAACAGAGGACGGCCACCTGCATCACTTGCTAGAAACATCACAAACATCAGTGGCAAGAAACTCCAGGAGGTGGTCAGACTTAGCCAAGATCGAGAGTGCTGGAGGCAACTTGTGAGGACATCATGTGCAGCGGCCAACACTGTTCCCGGTGACGCCGACAGGTGAGACAGGTGAGACTTTGGCCAGTGGCCTTCCTCAGGGGATTGTTTATTCAGGAATGAACACACACATCATCAAACATTTTTGAATGAAAACTGTTCACAGAGTAATCCAATCTTTTTTCTTTTCAACAACACGAGACACCTGCCCATTCCTCCCTCCCCCACCTCAATCCCAATGCCGAACACCAAATCTCCATCCCTCCACCCCAGCGTGCCCCACCCACATGAACACAACTGCACGCATTCGCATGCACAAATATACAACATTAAACAAACACAAATACTCATTTATATGCACACCCGCACACATGCACGCACGTACCAAAATGGTGCACGCACACATATGTACACACACACATGCACACACACACACAAAACTACAGTACTTTAAATTCGAACAGCTTTGAAGTAAACAAACTTACACATTATTATTCTATTATTCTAAGTGGTAACATAGATGTGTCATAAATGACACTAATAATTGTAGCAAAGAGAACAACAATAATGTTAATCACCTTCATCATCACCATATTGACAACAACGACAAATAAAGCACTGATTACGATGAGAGACGATGACAACAACAGCTAAAACCACAACAACAGTAAGAACAACAATAATAGTAACAACGACAGCAGTCATCATCACCATCATCCTCACCACCACCGCTGCCATCACCATCACCAACATTTCCATCACCATCATCGTAATCGTCACCATAATCGCCACCATCCCCATCATCACCATTACATGTCCCACCACATGGCGCTGGAGACCAGACCCAAAGCGAATCCATCCCCTGTCCCCCGTCACCACAAGCACATCGCCCACCCCTATATCCCCAGTCACCCCACAAGCCCGTCCAATAACAATGATGGTAATACAAAGAATAATACTATTAATAATATGAATGATAGTAATAACTACAACAATGACAATGATAAACCTATATGACATCAACACCACAACACCACCACCACCACCAACAATAATAATAACAATAATAATAATAGTACCTAGTAAAAAATAAATGATAATATCAACAACAACGGTAGAATGACATTCCCAACGTGTCAAAACCCAAAATAAGTATCAAACCCAAATGCACACCCACCAGTCACCAAGGTGGCAAGCCAATACTGACCAAGACTCCAATGTCGTGCAAACAGCACACGCAAGCTGTGGGAGGGAGGACAGGAGGAAAAAAGGGGGAGGAGAGGCCACGCAGAGGGTGAAACCACCGTGGACAAAAAAGCACGGCCCCTAACGGACCATTAGGAAGATGGAGTATGTGACTGCCAAAAAGACAGAGAATGTCATGTAGGTGATACAATGAGACACCAAGAAGGAGAGGGGATTGTTAGTGCAACATTCTTGCAGAGGAACCACAGGTAACCAGCACCAGAAGTAGAACAGAGAGATGGGGAATAGGTGTACACCTGGAGGTGATCACGAACGTGCCAGGCACCAACGACCCACCTATGATACAATGTCTCAGCCACCATTGGAACTCCTTGCAAAACAGACAGTCAGGGGAGAAAACGAGGCAAGGGGGCAACTTGACCATGTCTAACATCAAATAGAACAAAATGGGTTGTAGAACTCTGAACACACCACAGGAATGGAACGATAGAAGGTGGTGATCAAGAGCGTGGAGTCACAACAATCAACGGGGGAAAAAAAAGAAAATTTGGGGGGGGGGGGGGGTATCGCGGAAGATGAAAAAATTGTCATTGTACTGTTTAGAGCCCAGGTAGCTGTGCAGAGCCATATCAGGGCTGTATTGTATTCGAACGCCCGCATATGAAAAAAAAAAAAAGGGGGGGGGGGGGGGGGGGGGGGGGTGTTGCCGCGCAAGTTGAAAAAAATTTGTCATTGTACTGTTTAGAGCCCAGGTAGCTGCGCAGAGCCATGTCAGGGCTGTAATTGTATTTGAACGCCACATATGATGCAGAAGTTAAAAAATTGTCATTGTACTGTTTAGAGCCCAGGTAGCTGCGCAGAGCCATATCAGGGCTGTAATTGTATTTGTATTCGAACACCCACATATCCCACAAGTGGAAAAAATGGAAAAGAAAATCAAGCACATCTACTAATGCTTTCGTGCATACCATTTGAGGGCATATAGGAAAAGGTCCAAATACTTAAAATGGTCACTGTACATCACATCCCCCAGAGGCAAAATGCACTCGACACATGTATCTGAAGGAGTAATAATAGAAAGAAGGGGATATGATTTGGTAGTATCCAAACGATCATGAATGGTGGAGAACAGGCATCTTGTAGTTGAAGGTAAAAGGACTTGGGTTAGAACAATATTAAGTTTTAGCTTTCAAGGTTATTTCTGAATACGGCTGACAGTCTATTCTAATATATTGAGGCCATGTGGTTTAAGTGTTTTGAGTTTGTCTATCCAGAAAGATTCCCTATGCAGTCTTCTGGCATAGTCTTGTATGTGTATCTTTTCAATTGCAATGCATTTTAGATTATCATGTGTATGTATATGTGTGTTTATTCCCAGGATCAGTTAAAAGACATAATTGAGAAACAGGTGAAGAAGTGTCCTCAGTCTCTGTTCATCTTTGATGAAATTGACAAAATGCCAGCAGGCCTGATTGACACCTTGAAACCTTATCTGGACTACCATGACCATTTGGATGGGGTGGATTATCGTCAGGCCATCTTCATTTTCCTCAGGTGAGTGACTGAATTTTGTGTGACTACAGCAGATTTGTTATGTTCTCAGTTCTAATTTTGTTCTTTCATTTTGTTGTTGTTGTTACTTGTTCATTTATACTTAACACTTACTTAACCCTTTGACTCCCACACACTGCCCACTAGCATCCTGCATTGTCAACCATGCTAGCAAGGCAAAAACTTAACCCTTTGACTCCCTCACCCTATCCATCGGCTTCTGCAGGAAGCTGGTGGATAGGGTGAGGGAATCAAAGGGTTAAGTTTTTGCAGTTGGTGGATGGGGTGTGGGAGTCAAAAGGTTAAACCCAGATTATTTTTCTTTGTGAAATGACCATACGAGGGTACTTTCCAGTAGAGTGAGACCAACGAACTTAACATCAAAGACTCACCGGCAAAAAAAAAAAAAGATTAATTTCATCTGTTTGAAGTATTCACCTCCTGCTGCCACACACTTCTGCATTCGCTTGATCCACTGTAGAAATGCCGCTCTGTAGGCTTCTTTGGGTATATGTGACAGACACTGGAAAACTGCCATTCTCAAGACTGCTCGGCTCTTGAAACTTCTTCCTGCCAGCGATTTCTTCAGATGTGGAAACAGGTTAAAGTCACAGGGTGCAAGGTCTGGGGAGTAAGCAGGGTATGGCAAAGTATGGATGTTCTTGGTTGCAAGGTATTCTCGTATGAGCCTTCACTTGTAAGCAGGTGCGTTATATGAAGAATCTTGATTCCTCTCATGCCTGCATTGGTCGGGAAGTTGCATAAAACTTCTTATGTCAGACAGTACTGAGTCTCTGTAGAACTTTCCGGTGATGGTCTCTCCTTGTTTGCATGGTTTCTGTAGCACGATCCCCTTTGTGTTGAAAAAGATGGTGTATAACACTTTCTTTTGTGAACATTGATGACGAGCAATTTGAGGAGGAATCCCACCTTTAGGAATCCAGGCCTTGTTCTGTGACTTTCTTTGAGGTTCACACATGTACACCCAGGTTTTGTCACCTGTCACAATTTCAGCCAGCGCTTAGGGTCGCAGTTCTTGTAAATTTTCAGTATATCTTGGCAGAAACATAACCTACCCCCCGTATTTTCTGGCATCTAAATATGAGGGATCCATCTTGATGACACCTTCTTGTAGCCAAGCTGATTTCTTAGGATCCTTGATGCAGTTGATGAATGAATGTTGAGACAATCTGATCTCTTCAAGGCTGACTCTTGAATCATCATCAACCATTGCCTTCACACTAGCCACTAACTTTTCATCGCACTTTTTGCTTTTTCGCATTTCCCCCCTGTTGTCTTCAGTGCTGGCCACTTGCAAAATGTTGTACCCATCTGAACACAGTTGCTTTTGAAGGAGCAGAAAGTGGTCATAAAGCTCTCATGTCCGCAAGTATTTCAGATGCATTCTTTCGGAGGGTGACACGTACCTTGATGTAGTTGCGATAATCCGCTGTTGAAAACGACATTTTATTTGCCATTTTTCAAATCAGTGTCTGATAGGGCCTTGATATACACTGTCAGAACTGTAAGACAGATCAAAGATGAATAACAAAATTTGGCACAGAATTACATCATAGACTGACGTTTTCTGTGACTTATTTTTCCATTTTCTGTAAATGCATTTTCAAGCTATACAGACGTGGTCTCATTCTTCTGGAAATTACCCTCGTACAGAACTATAATTATTTCAGAACTGTTATGCTATGTGTATGAATCCAGCTTTCAGAAATTACAATATGTAGGTAATTGATATTGCTGTTCTGAATCTGCTTCAAAATGTGAGACTGATACATCTTTTTGTCCATGTCATATTCTGTTCCACCCATGTTCATATATTTCTTAATCCTAGACTGCACTTTTTGAACAAAGCTATGAGCAAGTTGGTTTATGCATCATACTCACCCAAATGAAAACATCTTTAGGCGTGACATTTTTGAAAACTTAGACCATCTTGTCTTATTTATCACAGAAACCTGAGCAGGCAGAAGCACAGTGCAGGGAATATTTTTTTAAACTTTTATTTATCTGCTTATTTATTGTTCATGGGCTGCAATTTCCATGTGCACTCAAATACACAAATAGTTTTTTTTTGTATGTGTGGTGTTCTTTTCTTAAGCCTCCATTATAGCAGTCATGCTTCATTTGTGGGAGTGTGCATGTTGGTTTTTTTTTCATGTTTTCACAAACCACTAAATACTGACATGACTTACAGGATCTGTAACAAACATAACTGACAGTTTGCTTGAGTATACAAATAAAGGGCATTCAGGCTTTAGCGGGTTTGCATTTATGTTGACATGGGAGATCAGAAAACTCTTCACTCTTTACCTATTAGGCTATACCCATGCAGGCTTGAACCCAGACCTCCCAGTTGGGGGACCAGTATCCTTACCACTCAAGTGTTATGTTAGTCAGAGTATTTTATGACATACTTCCACTTCAGTCTGGTCATATCTCATGATTTTTTAACTTCTCTTGTTTAAAAAAAAGGGAGATTATTTCATATCGACCTGAGAAAAGTGTGTGTCTGTTTGTGTGTATGTGTGTCTGTGACAGAAATGTGTGGACATGAATTTGTCAGCTTTTTATGGTAAGATCTTTAGAAAATTTGGGTCATAGGTGTGGACCTGAGGAGTTGTGAAAAAAGTAAGTTTGAAAGGTAAGGCACTTAAGTCTATGTCAGATGGATGATACCTAAAAACAGCATTTTTAGGGGAAGGTGTGTAAACTGCAGTTCTTAGGAACCTCTGACAGTATCTAAAATCCGTTTATGCGTTGAGAAGTCTACATTGCCTTGGGGGTATGTCAGGTTTCATTTCATATCAAGCTTTTACAAGGCCACAGTGACTAATATTCTAGACCATTTATATCTTAATGTTACACTGTTTGAAACCAGAATTGTCAGAAATTCATGAAACCGACTTTCCATATGAGCTTTAGAACAAAAGCTGTTTTCTGTAGTTATATCTGATTTTCTTCTTCAGCATATGTCTATTGATATGCAGTATTATGGCCTCACTATTTAAAAGGAATATCACCACAGGATGACAGACATGTGGTTTTGGCATTTTCCACTTCTGACAGATCTCAGACACCTTTTGTCATAAATATCAAAAAGCGCTTCCTCAAATTTAATGAATTTATTCCATGTTCAGAAAAAAAGATCATTTTCTTTCTCTTATTCTCCCTTCTTGAAGATGGAGCTTAATTGTATGTAACGTAAAGGATGATTATTACGTGCATAAAAACATGGCGACTGACTTGAAGCTTCATTTCAAAGTGAAACAATTCACAAAGTGATGTTGATTTGAGGAATTGTTGCACTGTTTGAAGTGATGTAAGATATAGAGGAATTACCGAATCAGTGCATTGTTTGAAGCGATGTAAGATCATAGAGGAATTATTGCACTGTTTGAAGCGATGTAAGGTATAGAGGAATCATTGTACTGTTTGAAGTGATGTAAGATCATAGAGGAATTATTGCACTGTTTAAAGTGATGTAAGATCATAGAGGAATTATTGCACTGTTTGAAGTGATGTAAGATCATAGAGGAATTATTGCACTGTTTGAAGTGATGTAAGAATTCATAGAGGAATTATTGCACTGTTTAAAGTGATGTAAGATCATAGAGGAATTATTGCACTGTTTGAAGTGATGTAAGATCATAGAGGAATTATTGCACTGTTTGGAGTGATGTAAGATCATCGAGGAATTATTGCACTGTTGAAGTGATGTAAGATCATAGAGGAATTATTGCACTGTTGAAGTGATGTAAAATCATTGAGGAATTATTGCGCTCTTTGAAGTGATGTAAGATCATAGAGGAATTGTTGCACTGTTTGAAGTGATGTAAGATCATGAACTTTTTGTTAAGCAACATATTTTTGTTTTCCCTGATGAGATGGAAAAAGATCTCACTTCGACAAAGTAAGGTTGTTTGATTCTCTTTTGCTTCAAATGGGTGTAGGGATATTTGTTAATTTTAGAGAAGTGTAGATCTAGTTCTGTTTTACCTTTTGACTGTATTAAAATTTGACTCAAAATTTGTTACCACTGATAGGTTATGATTTACACACACTGTCCAAAGCTTTTTTTGTGTGACTTTGTCTAATGTAACTACAAAAAATTGAAATATGCAGACTTTCTCTATATTTGCTTTAGAATGTCACCTGCTCACAGATTTGCAATGAGAAATGCTTGTGTTAGAAATGAATGTTTCTTTTTTTTATTATTAATTTTTGGATGAAAAGGAAGATTTTAAAACATTTGTTCAGTGTCTTTTTACCTAATTTTTGTAAATGCATGACTAGTTGCTACATAGTACATGTATGAAAATCGCTAACCATCAGTTTCCTTCTCTGTCATGCTTAAATTGTCTGGTCATCCTTTCTGAATCAGATTTCCCTCACAGGGGTACTGGCGGCTCTTTCAGTATTAAACAGTATTCTTACCTTCTAGAAATTCTGTGCTAGAAATTTCATCTTTTGTGTCACTCTTTTTGTTTCTCCCTTGTAACTTTTCTTTCTGTCATCTCTTCCTATGATTTCTGCCTTGCTGGTCCATTCATTTGTATTTTTTTTCTGTAAAGCCTTCCATATTTAAGATTGATAAATGGGCACATGCATTTTTGGCTCCAGGGAAATGTGATGTGCAGAAGCAATTCTCAGTAATTTAGGCCAGTTTTATATATTTTAATGTGCTTATTTTTGTCTATATATTTGTATTTGGGTATATTTTTAACCCACTTGTGAGGGAGTGGTCAATGCCAGGGGCGTATCATTAGATTATGTGTGGAAATACATTGATTGAAATGTGTACCTTGTTTTCTTTTTGTTTTGTTTTTTAGGTTCAAAGAGATTTTGAGATGGTTATTGCCCTGATATGGTGCTATGCAGTTGGCGGGGCTTTAAACAATAATAGTAATGAAAACATGATCCAATTCCTGACAGAATATTGTATTGATAATGTGTGTGTGTGTGTGTGTGTGTGTGTGTGTGTGTGTGTGTGTGTGTGTGTGTGTGTGTGTGTGTGTGTGTGTGTGTGTGTGTGTGTGCTTGCAAATATGTATGTTGACAGCAATGCTGGCAGTGAATCGATCACAGAGTATGTCCTGCATCAGTTGAGAGACGGAATGAAAAGAGATGAGATTAGACTGATGGAAGTTGAAAAAATTCTTGCTAAAGCTGCTGTGAACTCTAAATCCAAAGGTAATGTTTAGTTTTGTATAGCGTTTCATTCTTTTATAAAATGATCAGGAGTGAATGGCTTAAAGGCATTTTTCATGTCATTGTAGTATTAAGTTAAAGCATTTTTCTTTCATATGCATAAAACTGTGAATCCTTGGATTAAAACCTTAAGTGTAACTGTAAGCATTTAACCTTGTCCCCCCCCCCCCCCACCATTAAGCCTCACAGAAAATTTTGCTGATTATTCATTGTGATATCTGAAAATGTGCTATTTCCATTTAATTTTATGTTTGCATTCACAGTTGCTTATCACTGTAAACCTAATCACTGCTGCAGTCAAAGCCTGTACAATACTAGTGAAAAGCAGTTCTGTGCTTGCTAGGAACTTTTTTCCAGTGGGCATTGTTTGTGTTCTGAGTGGAGAAGTCCATCAGGCTATGGTCGTATTTAATGAAGACTGATCATAGTGGATCAGATGAGACTCAATTTTGTTAATTTGACCATTTTTGTGTGTTTTTATTTGCATCACTTTAGTGGCTTCACCCCATACTGCTCATTTCAGTTAACGCATCACTGAACCAAAGGTCATGAAGTCTCAGTGCCAAGAACCAGTTGCTGTAGTGTAGTGGTCAGTGGAACAGACTACCGACTGGAAGGTTGTGGGTTAGAATCCCCACCAGTACCTTCAAAAATCATTCTAGGGTTTTTCGGCCCCAGCCCAGGGTTGAGAATGCTATGGGTTCATTGCGAAGACAGTCGAGTCTCAACCACTTCACGGATGCGTCATTGAGGATGTTGTTCAAATCTCCTGACAAACACTGCAGGTGTCTGTATCTCTTGGGTCTGGTTGACAATAGGATATGTTATGATAGAAAACAGAGTACAGCCATGTCGCGCAGTCTCATTCCTGATGGAACTCTATAGCGTCATGATTATCATCTTCATTTCCGTCATCATTATTGCATTGTAGAAACTATGCCAGCTTTTGTGGGCATTAACACATCTGTGACGGGCCGTGACTGTAGTCATGAACGCCGAGGTTCACCTACTGCCGGGCCATGCTAAAAGTCGTTTCGGTGATATATGGAACAGAACTGTATGGCGGCTAAAAACTATTTAAGTAATTGCTTTATAAATAGCACAGCTAAACTCAGCATCCTTTTTTTCATTAAGTACACAAATTTTGGTGACAATTGGACTTCATTCAGGCCTGCTAGAGTTTTTTTTACAACTACTGGTTCTTTATTGGAGGCAGGCTCAGGCTGTTCAGGTAGAGGCAGGGCCAGTCACAACAGTCACAATAGTGTTAAGGTGGTGTAGAAATTGGTGGGGGGGGGGGGGGGGATGAGCATGAAGGAAATCTCCCTGAATGTGATGGTCCTATGAAAATGTCTGGGTGTGATGAAGTCCATACAAGCCAGTGATATCAAGGTGTCATAAAGTCACCCACCTGAGGAGATTCTGCACTGTTGCTAGGTCACTTCAAGTGTCAGCAATGCCTGTTATGATAAGATATGTAGGACACTAATTTCTAAGCTATTCAAAGCAGTAATTGTTTAGTCATGAAATAATGGAGACCCAGACATGTTCTCTTCAGGTATAAAGTAAATGGCATCAGTGGCAGAAGAATAGAGAACAGTGCTCCATAATACTGGTTTGTGAGAATGGGGATAATAATGATGATATGGAGTTCTGTTTTGGAATGAGACTGCATAACAGTGCAGTGTTTTACGTATGGTTCAAATGTGAGACAGGAGATTTCACCAACGCACTCAATGAGGCATCTTTTAAGGGGATGGGACTTGTCTGATAAGTTTCAGGCTTTCCACTGAGTCTGTAGACATAGGGCCTACTTATCTCTTGGTAGTAGCTGACTGGAGCAGCCAAAAAGAAAACAAAACAATAATGATTTGGATTGATAGAATTTGAACCCCCAGCCTTCCAGTCATTAGTTCATTGCACCAACCATTACATTATGGTAGTTGATGACAGTGATGTATTGGAAATTAAGTTTTTATTTGTTTCTGTCTGTCTTTCTGTCTCTTTTTTGTTTGTTTCGTTTTACAGGGCCCATCATTCTGATGCTGTCAGCTTAGTGTTTCATAAGTCCCTTCTCACTCCTCCCAATTTCAAGAACTTGACGGTGTATAGGGCTTTCCACAGGTTCAGGGACTCTGCCAGACAGTTGCTTTCAGATTTAGATCGAGTGCATATGGAATGGTTGGAGTGCTGTGAATCCCTCTTAAACAAACTCCATACTCCAATTATACTGTGTTTAAGCATTGTATTTCCATGCATTTCTTACTTATTGAGAGCGAGAGAGAGAGAGAGAGAGGAGGAGAGAGAGAGAGAGAGAGAGAGAGAGAGGAGAGAGAGAGAGAGGTATGTGTATGTGTATGTGTTTTTGTACATGTGATATTCAAAAAGAAAACTTTCAGTATGGTAATTATATGATTGTGCTTGACAGGTATTATTTGGAATGGTGTCTGTGTTTATGAGTTTGTTTGTTTATGTCCTATGCTTGTGACAATGAGGAACGCTTGTCATGAGCCATGTGAACACACACTTGTGAACAAATGTTTTGTTGGATGTATGTATGCATGTTGTTTTGCCCACACTGTGCTAGAGTTATGTTGCTGCACAGTCTTCATACTGTGGTGGGTGTGTTTGCTGAGTATTTTCTTATTTCTGTAAGCCACTGACACTAACATGACGTGCAGGATCTTTGTTGTGTGACTCTTTTGATGTTCTGCATGCATATATACAATGAAAGGTTCAGAACTGCATGTATGTAGACATGGGAGATCACTCCACCCTTTACCCACCAGATGGTACACAGCCAGAATTGAACTCAGACTTTCCGATTTAATGTCTGACAGCTGTCACTTGAATGAAATGCATATTTGATATTTTTTAGAATTATAAATATAGATTGTAAAGATATAAATTGTTACTATATACTGTACTATAAGACGCCATTAGGATAGCTAAAGATACATTATTTTGTAAAGGTACATACTTTTGTTGTTGTATTGTACTATAGATGCCACTTCGAACATACTGTTTTATTGCTCACAAAGTCACTTCAAGATTTGTTTGTTTGTGCAGAGGGTTATTGGCACAGTGAACTCATCATCAAACACTTGATCAGTGCGTTCATTCCCTTCCTACCCTGGAACGGAAGCACATCCATCAGTGTGTTCGGGACATGATGGTGTTGAGAAAACACTATCCGTCTCAACGAAAAGTGCCAGATGAGAAAGTGGAAGAAGTGTTGGCAGAGCTGACGTTTTACCCAGAAAAAGAACAGATGTTTTCTGTGACAGGCTGCAAACGTGTGGCTGAAAAAGTGGACTATGTTATGTTTGGATCAAGATAGAAGCTTGTTTGCCTAGTATGGTTCTCTTAAAAGTAATGATGGGAGTATGTCTGCCTTTAAAAAATCGAAAAGAGGAAGAGCAAAAATATAGCAAAAACATCCAGATTAACACAATGAGTAGAATAAATATACATGAAAAGATGAATAGGATAACAATAAATGAAAACTGACATATCCTTGTTTACTTACACCTCAAGAACTAGCTGTAAGTCAGGTCAAGTTGGACCTGATGCTACTATCCTTGAGTAATAAAGTGTTTTGAAGTTCAAAATAAAGTTTAAGATAATGATCTTTTGAGTTTTGTTGACTCGGAAAGGTTTTAGCAAAGGCCCAGTCCATGTTCCAGATGATTCTAATTTTTGAGTTTTGTCAGCTTTTGACTCTAAGAGTTTTTCAAAGCAAGTAAACAAGCTCAAAATGAAAATGGCAAGCAGAAAACCCTTGAGAGTTTGTCGAAATGATCATGCATGCCAGTTATTGTCAGTGTACTGAAGGGCTTGATCTGATTTATTAATATATGGTAAAGGTTATCCTATAACTCTTAGGAGTGAGATGGTAGAGACCTCAACTTTTCTCTGGGGCCAGCATTAAGAGGGCAGAATATACACGTCCTAATGATTGTGTCTCAGCCAATATGGTACCTGTGCAAACATGTACAGGCAGACTAGAAGGTTGAAGCTCTAAACAGGCCTGATTTAGTATAGCAGTATATCGTTATGTCATTTGCTGCTCTGCTAATAGTGTATTGTCTAAGGGGTCACCATCCATATCCATTCTGTTTAAGTTAACTTGATAGATACTTAACACAGAATGGTAGATTCGTTTTACTAGGTAGATACATAGATATACATAAGACAGAATGGTAGATTTGAAACGCTTCATATCCAGCAATTTTGTTGAGTGGTGGGCCCTCTTATACGATTCCTTCCAGAAGTGTATTTTTAACTGGCTTTATGATTTATTCTATAAAACACAGTGTCCTTTTCTTTCATTTTTTCTATTACACTGTTCTAAGCTAGCCCTTGTGTTGTTGCTGAAAGTGAAAAAAAAATAGAGGAAGTCTAGAAATTGTGGGAAAGGGGTCATCACTTGGTGGTGCTATTTCCTGCTGACAAGTACTCACCCTGTGTGACCACTGACCATAGTAGCCAGGAAGGGGTAGAGCCAAGTTTACAAGAAACAACCTTCTGATGTAGACCTTTTTGCTAGATAATGTATGAATTTTTAGGTCATGTTATGACAGAATCAGTTGGCATATATACTGTCTCTTATCTTTCTTTTTCATTCATCATCTACATGATCAGGTCACACTTGTCAATGAATGTGGTAGTTTTTTTTTCCCATTTCCTGTCAGCTACTATGGAGCTGGGGGTCAGAGAAACTGCAATCAGCTATGTCTCCTTTAGCTCCATTGCGAAAGGCTACCTCCAACTTGGTACTGGGGCAGCCATTCCCCAAACCATTGGGTCACAGGTGGCAGATTGCAGGTAGCCTTTAGATATGGAGAATAGTTGTGTAATAAGCTAGGCTTGCCTAGACAAATATGCAGTCTTTGACACCTATGGCGATGGTTTCTGTCAGGATAGGGTGGAATGGGAATGGTGCTTGGTAAGAAACGCTAGTCCCATGACAATGCCGCTGGAACAGTGCAGAAAATTGGACAGTAGAAACACAAGTTTGTTTTTACTTTTCTTATCCTGATAGGAACACTATAGTATTGTTTATCTATCATGCCTAATGTCACTGGAACAGTGCAGAAAATTGGACAGTAGAAATACAAGTTTGTTTCTACCATTCTCATCCTAATAGGAACACTATCGTATTGCTTATCTATCATGCCTAAGTGCCTCGTCAATATCATTTGCAAAAATGATACTTTGATGCCCTTTTTGCTGACCCATTTTCATGCGTGCATATGTGTGCATGCGTCATGTGTGTGTGTGCGTATTTGCGTGTGTGTATGTGTGTGTATGCGTATTTGTGTGTGTGTTGTGTGTGTGTGTTGTGTGTGTCTGTGTGTGTGTGTGTGTGTGTGTGTGTGTGTGTGTGTGTGTGTGTGTGTGTATTGGCATTTAGGAATCATCCTGTTACAAATAATGTTTTTGTTGTTTTCTGTGTTTCTTTTTTTTTTACCATTGTATATTTCACTTAACCAACTTTGTTGTTTTTAAAGATAATGAATTAACAAGGAATGAATATTGTTTCATGGGTTACAGTTTCTTTCTTTGCTTAAAAATGTCTTGCTTGCAAATAAGTCAGAAAAAGGTTTCTTTGGAAGTGGATGAATAAATGAGGAAATAGCATTTAGGGATCATCCTTTATGAATTAATGTTTTTGTTGTATTTGTGTTTTTTTTAACTATTGTATAGTTTGTTTTCCAACTTTGTTTTTTAAAGATAAATGAATTGATTGACAGGGAATGAATATTGTTGCATGGATTATAGTTTCTTTGTATGTGTAAAAATGTCTTGCTTGCAAATGAACCAAAAAATGTTTCTTTGGAAGTGGATGAATAAATGAGAAAATTGTGTGAGTGTGTGTGTGTGTGTGTGTGTGTGTGTGTGTGTGTGTGTGTGTGTGTGTGTGTTAGCATTTAGGGATCATCCTGTTATAAATTAATGTTTTTGTTGTATTTATGGGTTTTTTTTAACTATTGTATATTTTGTTTTCCAGCTTTGTTTTATAAAGATAAGTGAATTGATTAACAATGAATGAATATTGTTGCAATTGATTATAGTTTCTTTGTATGCTTAAAAATGTCTTGCTTGCAAATGAACCAGTGTGTGTGTGTGTGTGTGTGTGTGTGTGTGTGTGTGTGTGTGTGTGTTAGCATTTAAGAATCATCCTATTACAAATTAATATTTTGTTGTTTTTGTGGGTTTTTTTTACTATTATATATTTCATTTAACCAACTTTTGTTGTTTTTAAAGATAATGAATTAATAAGGAATGAATATTGTTTCATGGATTATAGTTTCTTTGTATGCTTAAAAATATCTTGCTTGCAAATGAACCAGAAAGATGTTTCTTTGGAAATGGGTGAATAAAAACAGAGAAAATTATATGTGTTTATGTGTGTGTTTTGTGTGTGTGTGTGTGTGTGTGTGTGTGTGTGTGTGTGTGAGAACAAAACAGTTATCTGCTAGTATTTCAGGGAATCTCAGCTACATATCGATGAATCTTATCAGTCTTGGGTCATATAAGAATTAACAGAAAAATAAAGTGTCAACACAAAAATCACCAAGTCAGATTTCAGGGAGGGGGGCAGGGTCTGAGAGTGATGAAAAGTACAGATATGTATTTGCATTTACACATAAGTAAACAGTGTATTTCCTTGAGAAATATTAACCCTTTGACTCCCGCACCCTATCCACCAGCATCCTGCATTGTCAACCATGCTAACAAAGCAAAAAACTCAACCCTTTGATTCCGTCACCCTTTGATTACGTTAAGTTTTTGCAGTTCGTAGATAGGGTGCGGGTGTCAGAGGGTTAATGTAGTCTTTATCATCATCTCTTTTATATGACAGTCACATTCTGTTGATCTGACTTGCGGCAGGCATTTCATAGACAGTGGTACTGAGTTATTTTAAATCTCATCCTTCAGAGACCATTCACCCAATGAAAAAGACTGGAACTGAAATGGTGTACATACATTACAAGATCAACTAACTGAAAACCACCATCATCAACAACAACATTAACAACAGCAACCTACATAACTGCTGGCAGATTTGGGTGGTGCGTGTATAAAAATGAGTGCAATTAGTCTCTCTTGAAGAGAATCCAGCCTCCAGATTGGGACAAGGATTTTCTCTCTTCTGCTCTAGATCTTGGCATTCTGGGTTTTTCTCCTTTTCAATAAGATGACTGATACACTGAAGCCCTCTGTTAAACGTCACTTGTGTACACACATGAATTTGAAATGACCCATGAAAAAAATCTGTAGAAAAGTTCCCTTTTAACAGGTAAAAATAGCGCGCACACACACACATAGGTGTGGCACTGCACTGCAGCAACACACTATCCAGGAGCAATACAGAAAGTTACTCATGTCAAATAAATAATTCATTTTCATATAGGGCCTACATACAATTTATGCACATGTACATGTATAGTACAACCCACACTGGTATGTATATACACAAATTATGAATTTTACACATTCACTCATAAAAAAAAAAAAAATGAATATCGTAGTTGAATCAATAGTCGATTGAGTGTTGAATTTTAAAGTATTTGATTTCGTTAAAGTTTTGAACGGTCGCAAACTATTCATGAAACCATGGCAGCACAGGCGATTTTGTTAACCTTGCCGGATCTGCCATTCCTGACCGTGTCCCTAAACTGGCTGATCTCCAAACGGGTCAAGAAATGCGTGCTATGACTTGTTGACAGTGGAGACAGCAACAACTGTGACCTATCGCGTGTTGAAACGCCAGCGAAATGGACTCTACTGTACACCTCGATCTTTGGCTGCGCACAGACGTTTGGCTGCCGGTAGATTGATAATCAGGTATTCATACATTCCGTCTGAGTTTGCACGCTCTTTGAACTTTTATGAGGAGGGAAAGACAGGACAGTTTGGCACAGGAAAAAAAAAAAAAAAATTTTTTCCCGAAAAGAGTGGAAGAGTTTGCGTGTGTTTTCATACTAAATCTGCATACATAATAGATAGGTACACAGATACTGGGTCAACTCTTGGCTGAACAGAGTGACAGTCTTGACTTGCTCCGGTTTGGGTCAATGCTGCTTTGTTCTCCAGTAGTATCAGTGGCAGTGTTGAGATATGTGTGAAGTAATTCAGGCACATAGAAAAGTTCAAAAGGTCCGCTGTGGTTTCAGCTTTGTACACCAGATAAGCTTTTGCTATGTTATATGCTAAATGAATTGCAGACACCTATCCTTCATTCTTTAAGCATTCAGGATGTTAATCATACGTTGCCATGTGATGTGTGTGTGTGTGTGTGTTTGCGTGTAATATATATATGTGTGTGTGTGTGTGTGTGTGTGTGTGTGTGGTGTGTGTGTGTAATTATGAAGAAAATGTCAGAAAAATGTTCTCAGCTGTTTTCCCAAAATGAACAAGTCCGATCCAGCAAGAAATCACAAATGCATACATTTACAATTTAATGGGCATGTCCAAATTTTAGGTCATATTTGACTGGAGAAATATGGGAATGTCTTTTGTTTATGGAAGTAGAAGCAAATTGAAAAAAGGCAAAGAGGAAGTCAGCCCACAGCACCTGTAAATCTAGTTTATCCAGTTGTCATCTGGTTTTCTCAGACATCCTTTGAACTGTTCCTGGAAGTTAGTGGTCTAGCCATATATGTCATTCGCAGGAAACTCTGGGGAGAGCTGGAGAGCATACAATTCTCAGAGGAGAAGCCTCCCAGAAGCGAGCATTTTGGTCCTGGATTCTGTACATTCTAATGGGGGCATATTGCCTTTAAAGCATAGTTAAATCACTTCACAGGATTTAAACTTTAAAAGACAAAAAGTATCAGTGCTTTTTACAAAAGAATCATTTTACAAACATGAACATAAACATACTTAACAAAGTTACATAGAGAACAAACATTTTAAAGTTGCAGATTTGTAAGAGATCACATCATATGTCTGTTTCTGCTAGCCATTTTTCTGTCAAAGTGTGAAAACTCCATGTCAGTTTTGCATTAAACTCTTCTATACATGTGGTATTTGTTGTAAGATATTTTATAAAAGAAGTTACATTTAGAATAGATGTGTTTTTATTTTCAAATTTGCATTCATAAATTACATTTTCCTTAGAATGATGATTGAATCAAATTTTGGATCTGGGTACATATTTTTATTATCTCTAAACATTATTATATTGTGGATTAGTCTTATTTGCATATGTAATATACTTTGATATCAGCGATTTTTCAGCTCTTTCCCAGAATCTTTTGACATAAACACTTCCAAAATGTCTATTATTTCCAAACAGAAGTCACCATGAAAATGATTTACAAGTCCAATCTCTTTTAAGATGACATTTGTACCCAGAATTCTGTGTACAACATGTATTTGTAAACATTTTATTTTAATCCCTTGTATTTTATGAATTTTCATGGTGGGCTTTTTTCCATGGAAAGTTTGTTATCAGTTTTTGCAGCAATTTAGAAAAAGGTTTTGGAAGTGTAATCATCTTTTGCTAAAGTATTGTAGTATCTATAGCTATCATCCTTACACTACAGTATGGAGCAATAGTGCTGTAGGAATATCCTGTGCACTTTCATGTGCTATATCCAGTAGTGTTTGGTGCATATAATTCTGTTTGGCATTTTGCATCCAGTAAAGAATAGAAAGTTTACATTTAGACCACATTTTCTATTGAATTCTTCATGAAAGATCATTATTATCCAGGAAATGTGCAATACCAAAAATAAAACAAACAATTAAACAAACAAAACCCCTCCCTTTTCAATCCAACAGATTTTTTTGGATAATATTACTCCCAGCATGAAATTTTTCCATGTATAGAATTGGTTCTGAAAATAAATCCATATATGCAGTATTGGTTTTATATTTCTGCAAAAATGATTGAATACCTGAAATATGATTCCAGAACAAATTCCATTTTGTATGCTGATTTTGGTTTTTGTCTTTCTGTTGATTCTATCTTGTTTACAATTCCAGATAAACAATAAGCACATCTTTTGAAGATTATTCGCAAATTCATCAGATGGATTTGGTGGTAGAAGCCAGAGATGAATATTTTCTCATGTTAGTCTGCTATCATGTTCTGCATTCATTCTGTTACCCAGATTCAGTTTCATATTTGCAAAACTATATGCTTTATAAACCTTTTTAATGGAATAAAAGATTGTTTGACTTATCTTATACTCTTCCCCTATCTACTTTCAGATCATACAGTCATGGAGATCCAGATTCCTGTTGCTGACCAGGACACAGCGACAGAGAGTCAACCAACTGATCGCACATGGACTGATCGCACAGGCCATCAGACCCTTTCAGACAATTGGTCACGTGAAGGTAACTTATCAAATGTTGCCTTGACGTCAAGGTCGCATGCAGCCAGTGTTGTTTCACAGCATGCTATGGCTGAAAATGATGCAGCAGGCTTTAATGTCGGCAAGGAGAATGAGGAATCTGGTGTGGATGATTCATTCTGTGACACTCAGAGAGCCGTCTATGGGGATACTGATTCTCTGACAAATGTAAGTGGAGGAGATGAAAACAGCACAGAAGACCCAACCAAGAAGGAAGATTCTTCCAGATCAACACACTCATCTGCTGAAAAAATTGCAGATAATGATTTAGCAACATGTAGGTCTGTTAGGGGAGAAGTAGAGAATGCGAAAGATGGAGAAATGGCTGAACCAACAGTGTCCAGTAGGGAACCTCCTGATATGGAACAGAAAGAACGACCCAGAGAAGAAAACACGGAGGTGGCCAACCGGAAGTTGTCTGATGGGGAAGGCCCCAATGTGAAGAAGGAAGAACAAACACATGAACCTGATGAAGAAATTGCTAAAAGCAGTAACTCAGATTTGCAAGAAATGATAGATGATAATATTGATCAAACTCAGAAAGATGATGCCATTAATAATTTGGTTGAGTTAGAACTTAAACCATCAGAAGTAGATTCCTCAGGTGATGCCCATAAGCCACCAGAAGCAGATCCCTCAGGTGACGCTGGTGATGTAAAGATGCCAAACAACATGCAGAGTGGTGACGAAAATCCAGATACAGAAAAAAACGCCATTGACATAGAGTCAGGCAGAGACAAGAAAGAAAAAGTTTTCTTAACTGAAAACAACAATCCTGAGGAAGAAGGCAGTGATATTTCAGATGTCAGAGCTGAAACCCCTGACTGGGCAGAGGAGGGAGAAGAGAAGGAGGAAGCGAATGTGTTGGATGAGGTCCGTCGGAAGCGAGGCTGTTCCACCATCAATAGTTTGACTCGACCCTTAACCCGCAGTTCTTTGCATGATGACATTACCCCAGGTCAACGCGCTGTTGTCAACACACCTGCCAGTTACTACACAGCCACAGATATCAATGCTGACCTTGTCAGAAATATTGAATCTAGGTGAGTGTTTTTTCCTCTGACAGTTTTTTTAAAAACTAATGTCATTGTGAATAGTAATATAACATCGAATACTAGAACTAGCAGAAACATCAGCAGCAGAGCAGCAGCAACCTCCTACATACTGCCCTTTATGCCATTGGCTTGTTGGGCAGTGTTGAAGGTTCTCCACTTCTGTCTCTCTGGGACCAGCCACTGTGCAAGGTTAATCCAACATGTAGTGAGGATATGTCTGTAAAAATGTAGAAAATAAACAGGATGATCACTGCCTTTCTATATTCCTTTGACAAAACATCCCTTCCCCTGGATGACCTATTCCCATCTGTTGGGAAGGTCTGAAATGCCTGTTGCTTAACAGTCAGAGTTGATAAACGGTTGCAGATTGCGTACACGACGCGAAAACAGCTTTTTATTCTTCGCTAGTGTCCAGTTCTACCACTTGTAAACAACTCTTTCACAATATGTCCTCGCTTCTTGGAAAAATCAAACCTGTGTCTCTTCCCACTGTGTCCGATGTCAAACTGCTCCCACACATTTTTGCCGATTTTTTCCATAAGAAAATTCTCAAGATCCGTGACAGTTTTCCACCATTTCAAAGTACTGGTTCAAACACTGTGTCGTTTTCTGGCTCACCACTTGTAAATTTCATTCCAGTTTCTGAAGACCTTGTCCGGAAGACCATTCTTAAGACTCCCCCTAAATCATGTGAACTTGATCCCATTCCAACCAAACTTCTCTTTCAACATGTGGATCTTCTCTTGCCGACCATTACAAACATCATGAATCAGTCTATTACCACTGGAATTGTTCCCCGTGAATTTAAGACTGCCATTGTTAAGCCCTTGCTGAAAAAATCTAACCTCAACAAAAATGACCTGAAAAATTACAGACCGATTTCCAATCTTCCATTTCTTTCTAAACTGCTTGAACGTCTGATTCTAGACCAGCTTTTCTCCCATCTCTCATCCCATAACCTCCTTAGTCCTCACCAATCCGCTTACAGGCCAGGGCACAGCACAGAAACTGTTCTGCTTCGTATTCTCAATGATCTTTTGACCTCCCTGGATCAAAACAAAATTTCTATTCTTCTTCTTTTGGATCTTTCAGCTGCTTTCGATACTATTGACCATGAAATTTTGCTTTCCCGTTTGGAAAACAACTTTGGAATTCAAAAATCTGCTTTACACTGGTTTCGATCTTATCTTTCAGAAAGAAAGCAAACCGTACTTGTCGACGGAAACAAATCTTCTGAGCTGCCTTTGGATTTTGGCGTGCCTCAAGGCTCTGTTCTGGGTCCTGTGCTTTTCATATTGTATACTTCTCCTCTGACCCACCTTATTGACTCACATTCCATCCGTCATGAAATGTATGCGGACGATACCCAGCTCAATCATACTGATTCTCCTTCTAACTACGATCATCTAGTTCAGTCTCTTCAGAACTGCGTTTCTGAAGTAAAATCCTGGATGTATGAAAATCGACTTAAGTTGAATGATGACAAGACTGAAGCCCTTCGTGTTTCTCCATTGCCTGCAGATCTTTCTTCTCTGCCTTCCACTATTACTGTCGGTAATACCGCTATTGCTTTTTCTGATTGCGTTCGTGACCTCGGTTTTGTCTTTGACCATAATCTCTCCATGCACCAGCACATCATCAAAACATGTCAGGCTGCATACATCGAACTTAGACGCATTAATTCTATTAGACACTACCTTACATTAGACGCAACCAAGACGTTAGTTACTGCATGCATTCTGTCTAGGTTAGATTATTGCAATTCACTCCTTGCGGGTTGCCCTCAGAAACATCTCAAACATTTGCAACAAGTTCAGAACTCTGCAGCTAAACTCATCTTCAAGGCACGTAGGTCACAGCACTGCACACCCCTGTTTCAGACACTGCACTGGCTCCCGGTTGAACAAAGAATAAAATACAAGATTTGCTGCCTTTGTTATCACATCATTTCTGGAACTGCTCCTGACTATCTCTCTGAACTCTTGACTGTCTACGTACCTTCTCGATCACTCCGCTCTTCTGTGGATGACAAGAAGTTTCGTGTGCCAAAAAAAATATAACAGAGAAACTCACGGTGGTAGAGCCTTTGCAGTTTTTGCTGTTCAGACATGGAACTTGTTGCCTCAGTCCGTCCGCCACTCTAAAACTCTACCATCTTTCAAAACAAGTTTAAAAACTTACTTCTTTAAACAGTGTTTTTCCTGATTTTGGCTAGTGGGTTGATCCTGCTTGACATTCTGGATGAAATTGTGCACAATGGGGTGTATGCCAGTGTGTGTGTGTGTGTGTGTGTGTGTGTGTGTGTGTGTGTGTGTGTGTGTGTGTGTGTGTGTGTGTGTGTGTGTGTGTGATGTGTGGCTGTGTGTGTGTGGGTGTTGTGTGTGTGTGTTTGAAAATGGGGGGAGAGGGGTGGGCGGGGAGGGGGTGAGAGGGAGAGAGATTATTTGGTGTGTCTGTGTGGTTGTTGATTTCCTGTGGATAGTTTTTGATGAGTTTGTTTGTATTGTAGCCTGTTATTTGGTTTATATATGTATGGTTTACTGATGTAAAGCGCTTTGAGGTTTCGGAAAGCGCTCTATAAATGCACTATTATTATTATTACCTGCTTGGACACCTCCACTTCCAATTCACCTGAGTTGTAAAAATGTACACCATGGATGGGTTCTTTCAACTTGAGGAATACATCAAAGTCTGAGGGATTTATACTGGAGAATAGGTGGGATGTTGACAGATTATTCCATTGATATCATTGACATTGACCTCTCTACTTTGTAGCAAGATGCGTTGTCATATACAATCAATGGTGAATTGACTTTTCTACTTTGTGGCAAGACGAATTGTCATATAAAGTCAGTGGTGATTCATTTAACAGTATTTTGTATGTCTTTTCAGTTTCAGGCCTTTGTATTTCAACTATCAGCATCCTGTAATAGTGTTGATTAACATTTCTATTTGAACTTGATATGCCATCAGTATACCCTTGTTATTACAGATGTAATATTATTATCTTTAAATTTCCATGCTTTCTTGATGGGCCTTGAAGAGGCAGGATTGTGCCATTCTGACAATTGTCTTTATAATTCTGGCTCCTAGCTTCTAACCCAGGTTTGGCAACTTCCAGCTTAGAAAGCTCTGAACTTAATTTTTTACCTGTTTAACAGAATTGCTTCAATGGTGATACGTAACCAGTTTTAATCTTGAAAAAAGAAGCACAAGACCTACCTTGTGAGTTGTGGGAAGGTCTGTTCCATCTCTTAGATTGGTGAGGGGTTTGGAATGTTCACTGTCATTACCTCTTTTGTTTTGGCTGACCTTAAGGCCTACTTGTGCAAAATTTTGAGACAGGATGTTTTCTCCTGCATATGTTAGTAAATAGGGGAGACCAGTGCCAGGTTGTCTGCAAAGTCAGGGTATTCTACTAATTCTAGTGTAGAAAAGAGATTCTATCTGATGGCTCTTGGTTAGTCTTCAGTCCTTCATCTTGTCACCCAGTCTTTGGCATTCTGAAGAACGGTGCTGATCTTACATGTCCTTGTCTTACTCCTGTTTTCAGTTTGAAATTGTGGTCATGGTTTCCTACTGTACAACTTCAAGTGAAGTTGGCATAAAAGCTTTTGATGAGATGCTGCAGAAATTGTTACATTGTGCTGTATGCATAGACTTCATAAGATTGCACAGAAATTGTAAATATTAATGACAACAGTAAGCATTTAAAATGAAATTCAGAGAGAGAGAGAGAGAGAGAGAGAGAGAGGGAGGGAGAGGGAGAGGGTGTGGACATGCTTACTGTGTGATTTTATTAGGAGAAAAACCTAGAGACAAATCTGTTTATCAGCATGTCAAAATACCAATTGTTATCTGAAATTCCAGTCTCCAGGATGGCATGTATTGACTTACCAATTCCAATATTACAGTTAGTACAGATGAAAGTCTCCTCCAACAGAAACATTTTACTGTCTGCTTCTCAGGGAGATTTACCATTTGAATTTTGTTACACTCTGTGCAGTATTCTGAGGTTTCTGTAAGCGTGTATTATCTGCTCCCTGTTTATTTCATTTGTATATATTTCAGCGGTTTGTCATGTCTCTCCTTGTGATGGTGTACCTCTTATCTGTCTGGTATATGCATTGTCCCCTCCCCTTGTCCCCAGGTCCTATCTTATCTATGTTCATGGGTGTAGTATGTCTGTGGCTCGGTTTAACATTACTGTCTCTCATTGTTTCTCTCTGTCTCTGTCTTTGTCTCAGTCTACCACTCTGTCCCTCAGCCCCAAGCTTCTCTGAGCCACAACATGCCCCCCTCTCATTCCCCCATTCACTCACCCCATCCGATCCCCAGGCCCAAGTCTGTCTGTTAAAAGTGCTTGTCATATGTATATTACTATATATATCAGTCTCTTTACCCTTGATTAGTTTACACTATATTACAGATAGGGTTTACACATGACCGACCCCCGTACTCATTACCGTCAGAACCCACATTTTGGTCAGACACAATGATTTGTATTCTGTGCAAATGATATTCTGTTAGCCTATGTGGAGAGGCTAGAACTGAGGGTAATTCGTATGGTGAGCTTACAGTCTCACTGGTGGATAAATAGACTGTTCACAGGAAAAATTCCAACTGTCAGGGGATGAGTACAGTTTTCCTCATTTGTCATGAATGTGTCACTGGGTTTGCCTGAACAAAATTTGCTTGATCACTGGTATGTTTTAAGCTGATAGCTGTCCTATCCTATTTGAATTTGGCTGATAATTGCTCCATCTCATCTGACCAAAGGAAGCAGATAGCTGTCCCATCTTTTTCAAATTTAGTCCACACCTGTTCCATCTTTTCTGACAATGAACTGCTCCCACAAAGTGTGTCAAAAAATCACACCGGCGGTTTTCTACAGTTGTCTGATAGATAATCTTGCTTGGGGGTGTGATCATGATTTTGAAGTTTTATTTCAATATTTTCATAATCAAGTGCACTGTCCACTTAATTCCAGTCATGTATCAAATGAGAGGTTACAATAATTTTAATGATGTTAAAATTCCCAAACAGCCAAATTAGATTTAGTGGCCAGCCTTTGTCAGAACAGCCTCACAAATAACACATTTTACTGCAATCACCACAGTGACTTATTCCAGTTGCACTGCAGTTGCAGAGACTTGAAGTTTCTGATTAT
>CM060314.1:69153236-69190736 GCA_030674185.1 Monoplex corrugatus | reverse complement strand
CAGTGGACTGTTGAGGAGTTGTGAAAGGGTCAGTGGACTGTTGAGGAGTTGTGAAAGGGTAGTGGACTGTTGAGGAGTTGTGAAAGGTAGGATGTGAGGTTGGAAGGGCAGTGGATTGAGGAGTTGTGAAAGGGTCAGTTTGAAAGATAAGGCACCAAGGTCAAAGTCACACAGACAAAATAGTGTCTAATATCAGCAGTTTTCAAGGAAGTATGCAAACAATACTTCTGAAGATATTCAAAATCTGTTTTCACAGTTGTGACTGTTTACCATTGGCCTTGATGCACGTCAAGTTTTATTCCATATAAAGATTTTTCAAGGTCACAGTGAATGATAGTCTAGACCATGTGTATGGTTTTACAGTCGGAAACAAAAATTGTCAAAGATTCAGTTAATTGACTTTCTGTATGAGGTCAAGAACAAAAGTAGGGGTGTATTGATATGCAATAGTTAGGCCTCAGCGTTGAAGAAAATATCACCACAGTACAACAAAAGTGTGGTTTTGAGCATCTTACTCTTCTGACAGTTCTATGATCAGCTGTATTGAAGGGAAAAGTTAGGTATTATGGTCCCATACAACTTTTGTTCTTACGTATGTATCACAAAGCGCTTCCTCAGATTTGTAAGTAATGTATTCCATGCTTTAAAAAAAAGTCCTTCATTTTGTTTGCTTTGTAGTTCTATTCTTGAAGATGGAGCTCAGCTGTATGTAATGTAAAGAATGATTATTTTGTGTGTGATCATGGTGACTGTCTTGGGTTTCCATTTTGAAGTGAGATGTCAGATGAGTAGGGAATGTTATTCTGAGGATATATTGTAGGGTTTGAAGTAGTGTGAGATCTTGTACTTTTTATGAACAGTTTACATTTAAGCAACAGTGCGTTTTTTTTTTTTTTCTTTCCCTGATCAGATGGAAGATGATCTCACCTTGACGAATTGAGGCTGTTTCATTCTCTCTTTTAAGAGATACATCTAGGCATATTTTTTTTAACCATTTGACTCCTGCACCCTGTTCACCGGCATTCTACATTGTCAACCATGCTAGCAAAGCAAAAACTGAACCCTTTGACTCCCACATCCTATCCACCAGCTTCCTGCAGGTGGATAAGGTGAAGGAGTCAAAAGGTTAAGTTTTTGCAGTTGGTAGACAGGGTGCAAGAGTCAAAGGGTTAACTAAGTAGACTGCCTACTAATGACAGTACTCGTTCAGTCATGGAGCTAAACTGAATGAGTGACCCCTCCAGTAAGGAGACCACCACTGTATCCTTTCAATGACAGCGCTCCATTGAACCATTGGCACCAGAAACCCCAACCTGAATTACATGTACCTCAGGCATGGCATGAACAGAAGACACCAAAACTGATACCATCACGAGATCAAGGCCTGAAGAGGCCACAGAATCTTGGACGGCTGTTAACCATGCTGTGATGATTGATGATTTCATGATAACCAGGTCTGCTGAAGAGGTCTGTTTAGGCCTAGATTGACACTGCATAACAGGGTTGTATTCTAGGCTTATTTTCATAGTATATCATGGAGTCAACCAGGCCAGACAGACACAGATACCTGCTGTGTTGATCCAGAAAATCTGAGCAGCATCATCAGTGACACATCTATAAAGTGGATGAGGCTTGGCCATGCAGTCCCAGTCTTTATAATGAGCCCATAGCATGCTTAATTCCGGATATGAGAAGGTCACAGCTGAAAAATCTGACAGTTTTTGTACTGATGGAGAATCAAACCCATGCCCTCTCAGTTTGCTGTCCATTGTGCTATCCACTTCACCACATTGACTTGTTTCTTTCAGTATATCACCGGTATAACTTGACGAAAGGGGGTGATAGACTGGAGGGGGGAGGGGGAGACAGATAATAAGGCTAGGGGGAGGGAGAAGGGAGAATGAGAACAATATGGTGACCAACTGCAATCGGTGCCAGTGTTGGCAGGTAACAAATGACTGAGGGCTGCTAGGAACAACTGGAGACTCTTAGGAACTGGTCGCTAAGGCTCACACAACATAGCACTTTAATTGCTTTTGCTTGTGGGCGGTGTGGCATACTGGTTCGACAATGCTTGAGGGGGGATGGGGGGGGGGGGGGTAGAGTTGGGAGGAAAAGTAGGAGAGGGGAGTGGGTGAGGTTGTGTGTGTGTATTTGAGTGAGAAAGAGAGGGAGGGCTGCGTGGGGAATGGTGGGAGAGAAGGAGTGAGGAAGAAGAGACTTGTAATTTAAGAAACTGTTAATTAACGCTTTGCTATAGCCTTTGGACATCCGGCAGATACTTGCCCTTTCCTCCGCATTACATTATACTAATATTCTTATTTTGCCTCCACTTGTCAGACGACCAGTTTTTGTCTCTGTGTTTATCCATCAGTCTACCTACCCTTTTAGTGTTTTGAATACATTGGTATGTGTACTGAAGTTTCTTTTGCAGGTGTTTTTACTTTTAGGGTCAGCAAGGTTGCGCACGCGCGTGCGTGTGTGTGTGTGTGTGTGTGTGTGTGTGTGTGTGTGTGTGTGTGTGTGTGTGTGTGTGTGTGTGTGTGTGTTTTCATGTGCGTGTGTGTGCGTGTGCATTTTAGATGGTTAGTACCTGATTTAGCTCAGCACAGTCAGCTGGGCTTTAAACATTGATTATAATAACAATGTCTGTCTATCAGACATTCTGTCTGATGTATCTTCCTGTTATCAGTTTGGTGTCTGTCTTTCTTTCTGTGGTATGTGTACTCCTTCACTTGTGTTTTAAACATCTATCTTCAATTTAATTGTGATAGCTTTGTTTTTTCACTGAAGTTTTTCTTTTTCTTTTTCTCACCAGACCTTTTCCCAGACAGTATGTATGCACCAGGCATTATTTATATTTACTGTGAAGTCTTTTTGTTTATGCTTAAAGTGCAGTGTTATGGTGTATTATAATATTTACATGCTTTGTGTAGAAGGTACATGCTTTATGTAGAAGGCATGCCTCACTATTGTTCTTTCTCTTGAAATGGGCTCTGTGTATTTTTCCCTATAGAGAATGCATTAGCATAGTTTGCTGTGTGTCTGCATAAATAGATGCAATGCTGTCATTGTTCTCGTATGCATGTCTAAGTCTCACTAGTGTTGCAGTTGAATGTTTGGAGTTTATGACAGTTCTGACACACATGCTTTACATGCTTGGAGGAATGCATAGTGAGTGTCCAGGAGATACCTGTTGATGACTGAAACAGAAATCAACTGTTTATTTTGTTTTATTGTATTATTTTGTGATAAAAAAAAAAAAAAAAAAAAAAAAAATAGACAACAGCAGAAGGGCATCCAGGAGTCATGACCTGGATGTGGCCCGGCCCCCCGAGAGTGTAAGGAATTCAGGGCCGAAACACTTGTCTAAAGGGGGTTACTTCTCTGAAGACCTTCTGTTGTCTAGCTCTCCCTAGAGTTTCTTTCTACCTGCACATGGTCAGTCCATTGACTTCCGGGAATAGTTCGGAGGACATTCGGGAAAGACCGAAGGACACTGGGAAAGACTAGATCTGCGGGCTTTGTGGGTTGGCTTCCCACCTTGCCTTTGATAACATGCCACGAGTTTTCCAAATGAAAGATGCTCCCAGGATTCACCGAAAGGGGGAGAGAATGATGAATCCATCGGCACTGACTCCATCACGACTGGAAACGCACAACGGACCATGATTGATGACCAGTTGGAATTTCCGTGTGCGTGTGGAAGGAGATTCACCACCAAACGCGGCATGAAGATCCACAGGACAAAAATGGGCTGTTTGAAGACACATACGAACCAGCAGCAGCGCACTGCGATAGCAGGTGAGACGTTGGATGACCAAGGCCAGGAATTAAACCATAGTGCCAAGGACATCCACGCTGACGGTTCTGATGCGGATTTTGCACAAGCTCTTAACGCCAAACGTGGAAAACTCAATTTGCCGCCTGCCGGTGCAAAAGAACAATGGGAGAAATTAGATGAGGAACTTGTCCTTAAGCTGAATGCGCTAATAGGGAACAGTACGCTGGAACACAAACTTGACACATACGGAGACATCATATACTCTATCTGCAGGGACACTTATGGAGTGAAGCAGCCAAAGACAAAAACGCCTCCCCAGAAATCCAGAAGACAGCAACAGATGGAGAGCATCCGGAGGGAGAAAAGGAAGCTTAAAAAGCGAATGAAAACTGCCTCAGAATTCGAGAAGCAAGGGCTCCTGGAACTCTGGAAAGATCTGAAGGCCAAACACAATGCTCTCAGCAAAGTGGAATCAGCAAGGCGAAGAAAGAGCAAAAAGAAGAAGACTCAAGATCGTTTCTTCAAAGATCCCTTTGACTTTGCAAGAAAGCTGTTTGAACAACCCAAATCAGGGACTCTCACAGTGGGCAAGGAAACCCTAGAGCAGCATCTCAGGGAAACATATTCCGATTCTCAGCGCGAGGCACCACTTGAAATCCAAAATCTGGTTTGGCCTGCAGCGCCAGAAGGAAAATTCAATAACAAACCACCAACACTGGATGAAGTGAAGAACGTAGTAAAGAAAGCCAGAGCCAAGTCAGCACCTGGACCAAACGGAATACCATACCTGCTCTACAAGAAATGCCCAAAAGTGCTCGAGTGGCTCCACAAGATGATTCGATCAGCATGGAGGAACCAGAAGATCAGCGACCAATGGATGAGAGCTGAAGGAGTGTACATTCCGAAGGAGCAGAACTCCAGCAGCATCAATCAGTTCAGGCCAATATCACTTCTGAACGTCGAGGGGAAAATCTTCTTCTCTGTTATGGCAGCAAGATTGACAAAATACCTGACTGAAAACAAGTATCTGGATATGTCAGTCCAAAAGGGAGGCATACCAGGAATGCCTGGATGCTTGGAACATGCCACGTTGATTTGGGATGCCATCCAAAAAGCAAGAACAGAGAAGAGAGACATTGACGTAGTTTGGCTTGATCTGGCGAATGCATATGGATCAGTTCCACACGATATGATCCAGCTGGCTCTTGAAATGTATCACATCCCAGAAAACATCCGAACAATGCTGAGGAAGTATTTCCAAGGGTTCTCAATGCGGTTCTCTACCAAAGAATACACCACGGACTGGATAGACCTAGAGGTGGGCATTGCAATGGGCTGTGCAATCTCTCCCATACTGTTCGTGTTGGCAATGGAAGTCATCTTGAAAGCTGCAATGAAGAGTTCAGGTCCAGTGAATCTGGGAGATGGATACCAGATGCCTCCTCTGAAAGCTTTCATGGATGACACAACAGTCTTGTCCACGGATGAGGAAGAGACACACCAAATCTTAAAGCAGCTGGATGAGCTGGTGGCCTCTTCAAGAATGAGGTTCAAACCTAAGAAATCCCGAAGTCTCTCACTGCGAAAAGGAAAAGTGGCAGATTCAGTCAAATTCATGGTAGCCAACCAAGCCATCCCCACCGTCACAGAAGAGCCAGTAAAAAGTCTCGGAAGATGGTATGATGACTCCCTGAAAGACACACAAAGGGGATGTGAAACCAAGCAAACAGCAGAAGAAGGCCTGAAGAAAATAGATAACTGCGGACTGCCAGGCAAATACAAAGTCTGGTGTCTACAGTTCATGCTGATACCAAAGCTGCTGTGGCCACTGCTAATCTATGACATTTGCACCAGCACAGTCGAAGCAATGGAAGCCAAAATCAACAAATACACAAGAAAATGGCTCGGTGTCCCACCTGGTCTCACTGATGTTGCATTCTACTGTCGTCAAGCAATGCTGAAGCTACCTCTGAAATCCATAGTGGAGGAATACAAAGTTGGAAAAAGCAAGACTGTTGAGCATGCTGGAGGAATCGGAGGACAATATCGTGAGAGCAGTTCATCCAAAGCTGAGAACTGGCAGAAAGTGGAAAGTCCAAGAGGCTGTAAACAATGCCAAGAGAAACCTCAGCGTCAAAGAAATAATTGGACACACGCAAACCAACAGACAGGGACTGGGAGCAACAAAAATGCAGTGGTGGTCCAAAGCCAAAGGGAAGGAAAAAAGAGACATGATCATACAGGAGTTGAAGGAAGAAGAAGATGTCAAAAGAGTGCAGAAGGCAGTCCAGCAAGGTCAACAGGGGCAATGGACAACATGGGACAGTGCACTCCAAAGAAGTCTCAGCTGGAACGATATGTGGCACATGGCTCCTCTAAGGATAAGCTTCCTCCTCAGATCTGTATATGATCTGCTCCCCTCGAATGCAAACTTAGTGAAATGGGGGAAAGCAGACGACCCAGCATGTCCGCTCTGTCAGAAGAAACAAACAGTGGAACATGTCCTAAGCTCTTGCAAAGTAGCGCTAGCCCAAGGAAGGTATACATGGAGGCACAACCAAGTTCTGAAAGTGATCACAGATGTGGTTAGCGAAAAAACCATGACCCCAAACGCACCAATTGCTATGACAACGTTCTACAAAGCAGGAGGGAAACAGGTCTGGCCCGAAAGGGCTATGACAACCAGCACATTGCCAAAGGGTCTTCTGGATGGAGCAGTCGACTGGGAGTGTACAGCAGACCTCCCAGAGTGGAGAAATTACCCAGATGTCATCAGCAAGACAGGCATGAGACCAGACATCGCTCTCCACTCTGACTCCTCGAAACAAGTGATTCTGATAGAACTCACTGTGCCATACGAAAGCAGAATGGAAGAAGCACATATCTACAAGACCGAAAAATACGCCGGTCTTGCCAGCACCCTGAAGAAAGCAGGTCTGCGGGTCAAAATCTTCGCCATAGAGGTCGGGGCAAGAGGGTTTGTGGGCACCTCCGCTTATGATCTCATGAAACAACTCGCCATTTCTGGGAAGAAGAGGACTAGAGCCCTTAAAGCGATGGCAGAGGCAGCAGAAAGGAGCTCAAGCTGGATCTGGGCAAGGAGGAACCAAAAAAGTGAACTTCATAAGGATTAAATTCCCTACAGATGATGTGTGCCCCGTTAGCACATTGGTAAAACCGCGTACCGCAGTTCTGAAGCGCAGAATCGCCCAGGTTCGATTCCCGGCGTGGGAAAAAAAAAAAAAAAAAAAAAAAAAAAAAAAAAAAAATAGACAACAGCAGAAGGGCATCCAGGAGTCATGACCTGGATGTGGCCCGGCCCCCCGAGAGTGTAAGGAATTCAGGGCCGAAACACTTGTCTAAAGGGGGTTACTTCTCTGAAGACCTTCTGTTGTCTAGCTCTCCCTAGAGTTTCTTTTACTGTGATGCACATTATATTTCTAAATGTGTTCCAGACAATATGAATATGTGTGGTACATAGTGGTATTTATCCCACTTTTTCTTTATGAAAAAAGAAGTTAGCATCAATGGTGGATCAGAGTTGAGTAATCTAACGCCTTTTTATTCATCATTTTTTTGTGAGCTGTAACCAATTGGCCCCAAAGAATTCTTTCTCTCTCTTTCTCTGTCTGTCTGTCTCTATTTCTGTCTGTATCTCTGTCTCTTTCTCTCTCAGTGTATTTGGTCATTATGTTTATAGCCATCTTTTCAGCCAGCTGTTCACCTTATCCATCTCTCTGTGTAAACAGTATGCTGACAAACAGGTGGAGCAGTTGACGCTGTGAATGAATTCTCTAAAGATATTGAAGTGTTAGGCGTGGACATTTTATTAGTGTCAACATTCTAAACAACAGTGGTGTCGAGAAAGGGGCATGGAAAGAAGTGCTAATCTAAGCCCACACTGAAAGATTTAGACAGAGTATCGTCTTGATAGTGAATCAAACGTACAGTGAAACTGCCCCCAATGAATCACAAGGGGGATTCGTTCTGTTAGATATGGTGGAGTGCCACAGCTTTGAACAGGTTAAGATGTTTTGACAGAACTGGAATTAAGTTGACCAGACTTTATTTGATCGTTTGGTTCGCATGCATGAATTGGCTGAAACAATATCATTTAGAAATAAATTTGATAAAGAAATGTCGCTGTAGGAGAGAAAGAGATTTGGTTGGTTATTGCTACGATATTGCACGCAGATTAAAAAAAATTACGAGAATGGAATAGGAGATGCATGGATGAGATGAATTAGAGGATGGTGTGTACAGTAGTTTCACAACATTTGCTGTCATCTGTTTGTGATTAAAATTGCTAGCACTGTTTCGTTCTACTACAGTGAAAGTTGGATCTATTGAAGACTGGATATAGTAAATTTGTGCATATATTTAAGGTCTGATCAGTCCCTGCCCGAGTTAATCTTTTTCTTTGTTAAAAAGATTGGTTGTATTTAAGTCGGTTATATTAAACTTCGCATTTATTGTAGCTCTTTGTTTGTCCCCAGAGAGTGTTAGGCTTATACTGAAATTATTATGTGGTTTGGTTATTAAGAAACGTATAGGCTAACCAGAGCTGCTCGGCGATCTTGATAGCCAGGCAAAACAATTTGACGAGACGCATTTCTCTTCCCAACCCTTATCTCTGCCCTCTTGACATAGGCCATGGCACGCATGGAATAGGAATGGCTCCTCTGCAGCGTCAAGTTGAGTGCAGAGTTGTACACGTTATTAACATGATTTTCCTGTCTTCACCTTCGTCCACAAAAACCGAACAATGAAGAACAAGACACATCTTCTTGTAAAAGTCTGTTAGACATGTATGAGGTGTATAACAATATTAGAATTACTTTGTAAATTACTTACGGGGGGGGGGGGGGGGGGGGGGAAGGAGGGGGAGGGTTGTATACGTGGTATACGTTTATTTTTGTGAATTCACACTTTATTTCGTATCATAAAGGTGGGTATTTAACATGGAGTCTCTTTCATTCTTATATTAATTTTAGAGAGAAAAGTTGGGATTGTGTGTGTGTGTGGTGTGTGTGTGTGTGTGTGTGTGTGTGTGTGTGTGTGTGAGTGAGAGAATGAGTGAGTGAGATAGATAGATAGGTAGGTAGATAGGTACTATGGTAGGTAGGTGGGGGGGGGGGGGAGAGAGGAGGAGAGAGAGAGAGAGAGAGAGAGAGAGAGAGAGAGGAGAGAGATCCAAAGATCTCTGTAGTCGATTTTAAAGACATTTAAGCTAGTTGGATTAATCTACACTTTTCTTCATGTGCTTACAAAAAAAAAAAAAAAAAAAAAAAAAAAAGATGACTACATACATAATGCTTAGCCCTGGAAGTGAAATAGTCCTTTGTGGTTGGCTGGTCTAAAGGCAACAAATTTGATTTCAACATTCAATGTCAAGAGCAATATGTTTCATTAGGCTGACTGAACATAACCGGCAAGAAAGCGCAAGCGAGACTGTTTATACATTTGTATACTTATCCAGTAGATAAAGGACGAAACATCAATCCTGCTGTCCAAAAAAGCCAATGAACATTGTACAGTGAATCTTGATTTATTATCTTCAAAATAAATTGCACGAGTGGAGATGAAATGCCGGTTATCTGCAAAAAAAAGTACAAAAACAAATCCATGGGAAAACAGTGGAATGGTGAACAGTGGTCTGACCTGAAGATGTCTGGGTGTTCAAGAATACTCACATTTTTCAATTTCAATTTATTTATATGGTTTTGGTGTGGAAGATGCACAGATGCAATATCATTTACTGAAGTTGCTGACCAGATTAAATGGAAACTGTTAACCTGAAAGCTGTCTTACAGCTATTTTTAATTTATCAACCAACCCAGGTGAAAATTTCATATAAGCAAAGGTTTGGGTATTTTAAAACTTCGGATATATTAAAGGTCAGTCCCTGGTCCTGAGACACTTCAATATATCTGACTTCCACTGTACTAGCATATGGTGTTACATGAACAGTGTGTTAAGACATCACATCTTCATCATGATACAGAGTCAAACATGATACTATCTTTTGTTGCCATTGATTAACGCTACATTTTTGATTGACATTATTTCTAAAATTACTTTGCTTGTGAGGAGAAGTAGAACTTAATCAAAGGCCTTACATAATCATTAGTGGCAGAGGACCAGAATTAAATTAAGCACTTCACAGTCAATAAAGACACAGAACAACAAATAGAGAAGGGGAGGGAACTGGAGGACTGACATGAAAAAAACTGGGGGGGAGGGGGATGTGTGATGGGGGTGGGGTTGCAAAATCGTGGAGGAGGAGGAGAGAAAGAAGAAGGGAAGGAAGGACTATCAACCATGAGACTTCAGGAGGGACTTATGCTAGTCATATATACAGAAAGCTGTTCATACAGAAAGGTCTGTCCAGGGTTCTGCAGTCTATTATGTGCCTCCCATGTTGATCATAGGTCTTATATCCTTAAGCGTGTTGTGATTGTACCTTCATAACAGTGCCCTCACTTACCCTTGTATCCTTGACTTGCTCTTACTTCTGAGTGTGAAGAGAATAGTGCTTTTTTTTTTTTCGTGTGCATGCCTGTGTTTGTAGAGGAAGGGAAGGGGGCATATTCCAATACTAGAATGCTTGACAAGAACGGCTTGTCATACAGGACTGTTCCAACTGTTGCACTGTTTTGTACCTGGTGTGGTAATTGTTGCAGTCTTTAACAGATGATGGTTGCCTTGTGCTGTGATTGTTTGCGTGTATATGTAGCAGAGTCACCCTGACTTAATTCAGCACCACTGAACAGCATTGTGTGTTTTTACAATGTATCACGGATATGATATTATTCCATCTGTGTTTGGATACAGGTACAGAGGGATTTGATATGTGCTCTGTTTATGCACTGTTTCAGTTCCTATCATGCTCTGTTTGTTTAGTCATTGATCAGGCATTATATTCTCTGTTCATTGATTCGTTTCTTGTGATGTCATTTATTTGACTGAAACTATCCCATCCCACTTTAAAGAAATTGCCATTTAACACTTAGCAGCAGTTGTTTTGTTTATTTTCCAGTTACTGATAACATTAAATGTGTGTAAAAGAGCATACAGGCAAGCAAGCACACAGGCATTTGCATGTTTGCATATTGGCTTGTACATACATGTGTACACATGTGCACATGCATGCATACACACACATGTAAATGTATACACACACACAGGAACATACATGTATAGATATTGGTATCTACTTGTGTATGCAAACATGTATTATACATGTGCATATGCATGCATGCATGCAATACAGATGCATACATGCACACACCTCTTATTTGTGTAATATTTTTTGTTTGAATATTTTCATATATAGATTTGAGATTTACTTTATTCCATTGTTTTTGTTACTTCTATGGATATCACTTTCTTATTCTGAAATTTACTAGTTTGTATTTCTTTCTTTTTTCGTTGTTTTGGACAATGGATTTACCATGTGAAGTTCAGGCAACTCTCTGAAGGTAGAATGCACAACCATTACGCAGTGCCACCCAGTTTTCTTTGCTTGTTTTCTTTTTATGTCTTTATTTACTCATGAAAGTGGAATTTTGTATAGAATTTTGCCAGGGATAATTCTTTTCTTGCTTTGGGATCTGTAATGTACACTGAGTATGTGTTGCGCATGGGACATTGGTTTATTCTCTCTTCTGAAAGACAAGTAAGTACCTGGACCACTATTTAGGATCTGGTGGAAGGGTGAGAAAGATTCTTGTCGGATCCATGATTCAAACTTGAGTTTCTCACATCTTTGGTGGCAGGTGCTTTCATCACTGTGTCACACACCCCACAGTGAGTCCACTGTATCATTACCTCTTATTATGGAAGAAAAATATTACTTCACATGATCTGTTTTTGATTGTAATAATACTAATTGTAAAGAAGATTTGTTTCATTCCACTCCAGAATTGGTGCTCAGAGTGCCTTAACAAGTCATCCGTAATACAGCAAATAAAATTCATACATAAGCAGATACGGTATACATTCACAAAGACATACACAGTATACAACATGTGTATAGGATAATCATCAAATAACAATTATAAAGACATACTTAGTATGCATATGCAAATATGGGTCTGCCAAGTCATGCATACATACATCACCAACTCACACACATTCCTGCACAGACAGACAGAAAGACGGATGGACAGATGGACAGACAGACAGACATGCATACAGACAGACACACACACACACATACATTCATCACATACATACATGCATACATCCGTACGTACATACATACATATGTATCTATCTAACTATCTATCTATCTATCTATCTATCTATCTATCTATCTATCTATCTTATCTATCTATCTATCTATGTATACAGATATATATACACACACTGCCCATACCCCCTCCTCACCATCCAGCGCTTGTTTGCAAACACTGTAGCAATAATTAATCAGGATCATAATCAGAAGGCTATGTTGCAGGGATTTTTTTTTCATTTTGCCTTCTATCACAGATCCTTTGCATTCAGAGAAGATAAAATAGAAATATTAGCATCAAAAAGAAAAATTATGTCACACGGTTGAAAACATGATAGACATACAATTATGACATAACCTTCCCATACCTTCTTATTATAATGGACTAATCTTGTGCAACACAGCATAGTGCAGCACAATATGAGCACATACTTTTGGCTTTCCCTGTTCCACTTCTCTCATTTTTTTTTAGCACCTCTTGTTTGCTTAAAGCACCTCCTGCCTGGTGGGTACAAGATGGAGATTTTTCTGATCTTCTATGTCAACATATGTGCAGACCTGTTAGTGCCTCAACTCCATTCATGTGTATGCACACGCAGAATATTGAACATGCACATTAAAGATCCTGTAAGATATGTCAGTGACCGCTGGCTTATGGCATGCCCAGCAAAGGTGGAGTAAGTAAATTGACATGCTACCTGCCGAGCGTTGGCAAAATAACTTGCAAACATGCATTCAAGAAGAAATCAGAAAACTTAACAACAAAAAGACAGAAGAAAAAAGTGCCTCGTATTGTTCTATTGTTACACTGTTGTGTTGTGTGAGAGTATCTAAAAATCATATTGTGTTTTGGGAACTAAGGCAGGCCAACGAATGGCAGGCCTACTTACAATGAAATATCAGTATGACTGTCACTGAAATCAAAAGTGATACAGGGGAGAGAAACATACAGCCACTGGCATATGTATATTTTCTATTAGGTAACCTTTGTGCTCACTATCTTCCCCTGTCCCATTTTCTACACCACCTTAATGGCCACAGAAACTGGCACAGATGTTACAATGCGATGATGATGATGTCGATGAGGATGATAATCATGATACTATGGAGTTCCATCTAGGATTGAGACTGCATGATAGGGCTGTACTCTACGCATACTATCATAGTATATCCTGGTGTCAATCAGGCCCGAGAGATACAGACCTGCAGTGCTGGTCAAAAGATTTGAGCAACCCCCTCAATGATGCAAATGTGAAGTGGATGAGACTTGACTGTATGGTCCCAGTCTTCCCAATGAGCTATAGCATGCTCAGCTCTGGGTAGGAGTCGGTTAGAGCCGAAAAATCCCACAGTGATTTTTGAAGGGACTGATGGGGATTCAACCACAACCTTCCAGTCGATTGTCTGTTGTGCTAACCACTACAGCTTGATTTCTGTGTTGAACATGTTCCATTCAGCCATTTGATTAAAAATTATTAAAACATTTTCATCAGTGAATTTTCCCCTTTTCCAGGGCACACAGGGCTGTCTCGTCAAGAAATGCACTTAATACCTGATTATTTCTTTTTGCATTTTGAGCTTTTTGCTTAGCCATGTGCCTGAGCTGGGAAAATGTTTTTGAATGTTTAACAGCCCAGTCACTAGCAGGTAGTATCACATACCGCTGCCTGAACATGATCCCCTTATTTATCAGTCTCTTTAAAGAATAAAATGAAAGGAAAGGATAGAAAGAAGAAAAACGAAAAAAGAAAAGAAAAAAAAGAAAAGAAAAATCAGTTTCAGTTGATCAACTGAGGTAAAGTTCTTTGAATATGTGAACAAACTGGCTCCAAAATTTAGTGTAAAGATTTCTTAGCTAATGTAGACTGGTCTTCTATAAAATTTGGATAATGTTTGCTGCAGTGGAAAGTCATGAATGATTGAGTTTAAATAGGGCATTAAGTTTTGAATAAGCATGACACAGCTTTTAGATCAAACAGATAAAAAGATTTTAAATACTGTCATAGACTTGTATTGTCATATGTTTGACAAGTTTTGTACACACACACACACACTCACACTCACACTCACACTCACACACATACACACACACACACACACACACACACACACACACACACACACACAACACACACACACACACACACACACACACACACTTCATATTGTATTGTGATATGTTTGACAAGTTTTGCACACACAAACACACACACACACACACACACACACACACACACACACACACACACACACACACATCATACTACATACATACATCACACACACACCACACACACACACACACACACACACACACACACACACACACACACACACACACACACACACACACACACACACACCACACACACACACACACACTCACACTCACACATACTCACACTCATACTCACACAACACACACTCTCACACATGCACACACATACACACCACTTATATTCATGCATGCAAATTGCCTTGTGACACTGGACACACACACACACACACACACACACACACACACACCACACACACACACACACACACACACACACACACACACACACACACACAACACTACAACACACACCCCACACACACACACACACACAATATCGCCTTGTGACACTAGATAGAAAAGGGAGAAAAGAGAATGTTAGTTTGGTTTGATCTTTTTTTCCTTTAAATTCTTACTCTACACGTTTTTTTTTATATCCAGTCTTTTCAGATTTGTCACATCAGTGTGGACTGGAGTTAGAAGAGCAGATAGGTTTATGTGTTTTTCTACTTGTCGATGCCAATTCAGACAAGTTCGAGATAGGAGAGCAGATAGGTTTATGTGTTTTTCACTTGTGGATGCCAATTCCGACAAGTTTTGGAACCCTTTGCAGTGCCGTTAGTAGATTGGATTTGTATTGCTGCTTACAAAGAGAGCTAATTTATGGCTGACATTTGTGGGCTGTGGGCAGTGTTTGAGCCTGGAAGTGAACTGATAGTGAGGGGGAATTACATGTTCAGCCTGGTGTGCTTAGTGTAGATTAGTATTTTGAATCTGAAAATGCCTTGCATGGAGCTGATTCATAGCTTTGATGAGTCTCATTGCAGTTTGACCAATCTTGTGAGATTTTGGTAAAACTGAACAGTGTGTTAGGCTTTCTTGATTATGTTGCTCTGTTCACATCTGTTCAGAAATTTAATCAAGACATTGATTTTATTGCTTGTAAAATGTGGTGTTTAATATTGTCCATGGTATTGATTTGTGATTGTGTGTGGGAAATTGTCATGCCTTAAATGATATGAAATAAACTGCAAAGGAAAATTTCGTACAGAGTTCTTTATTGATTTTACTTATTGGTAGAGAATAATTTTTCCTGTATGTTGTATCATAATCACTTGGGGTTTTTTTGGGTTTTTTTTCAGGCTTACTATAAATTTGTTTATGTTTTACTTGTTGTGTTTTGCAGTTTATAGTCTCTGTTGTTTGGTTTTAGTTGTAATCTCTCTTTAATGATCACATTTTGTAATACTTTGGTTAGACTGTTGAATGAATAGATGGAATGGATTTGTAATAAGTACATATGTTGTTCCAAACAATAAATTGCATTGTCACTGTGCTGCTAGGAAAAGAAAGGCATCTAAATATGCACTTTGTATACAGATACATATGTTCTCTCCCTCTCTCTCACATACACGTACATCTTCGCAGCCATAACCACCTGATTGATTGGTTATTGCAAAGTGACAAGATTTGCCGTGAAGGTCACAATATGTGGTGTCTTGTTTCTGTTTTCTTGATTGGTTATTGCAAAGTGACAAGATTTGCAGAGAAGGTCACATTACGTAATGTCTTGTTTCTGTTTTGTTTGTTGTTCAGAAACACATCCCATGCTGGTGTAGAGACCGCTCGCGAAGCGGCGTTCCAACATGCTATGACTCTGATGACCAGTCGCTGTGACAGCAAACAGGGAGGTGGAAGGGAAGAGGGTGGACTGTTCGGTCTAAAGGATGACACCTATGGCTACAAGTCTCCCCAGTACTTCTATGTTCATCAGCGCAAACCTTCACCCATGGCACCTCTCAAGGTGAGTCCAAAGGGATTTTATTATGGATCGAGAATTCTGGATTTTTGAATTTAAAGTCTTTTCAAGAAAGATTTGTTGCATCTGGACATTTTTCTTGTTTTTCTTTATTTTTGGCAACCTCTTTCTTCTTAATCTTTTGCATTATCATGTCTCTCTTTGTTTTCCTTTTGGCCTTTCACCACCATTCCATTTTTCTGAATCCCAGTCCCTGCCTATTGCTTTGTGTGTGTCCTGATATTTCTCTGATCTTGAGGTTTGAACTTGCACCTCCAAGGTGGTCATGCACCTCAAGGCTTCGTCAACCTTGAGACAGATGTCTTAACCACTTAGCTATCAAGCACCTGCTGTAAATAGGGGAAATTTCAGGTCTGATGGGGTTCAATTTTGTTCTTCCTGAAGTAGATCCAACTAGAGCTCTTTTCAGCAACAGCTGCCATCTCATTTAGGGCTGTGGTCCTCTCCTTCCCAGAAATTGAGAGCTGTTTCATGAGGTCATAGCAGATGTGTCTTCACTTTATCAACCTTTAGGGAGAGATCTTGTCATGGAAGTCAGATTTCCTCAAGTTGCTGGCTATAGTGGCATACTTTTCAGTCCTGTAGAAAACCCCTTCTTTCGTTCTGCTTTTGTTTAATGTGGCACAGTGAGTTAGATCAGAATCATTTGTTTTGATGAATGGGAGTGGAACACTATATCCGGTCACATACCGCTCTTGCTGATGATTTCTGGGTGTTTTTTTTTTTCATTCTGGAGTTCATAAACACAAGAGGAAACTAATTGTGAGAAGGGCAGTATGTTACATGTTATTTCAGCTGAGATGTCTTTGGAGCGCATTTTCCTACATTGTTCATTGCCCCTATTGGCCTTGCTGGATCTGGACTGCCTTCTGGATTCTTTTGACATTCTGTTCTTTCTTAATTTCTTGTATTACCATGACTCTCATTGTTTTTCGCTTTGGCTTTGACCACTTTTATAGCTTTGTGTGTGTCTTAATACATCTCTGACCTGGAGGTTTTCTTTCACTGCTTTCACTGTCTTCCTGACTTTCTATTTTCTGCCAGTTTTCAACTTTGGGCTGGACTGATCTCTTAATTTTTGTCTCCTGAGTCCTGAAGTATGTTAGAAGTTATCTTTTTCCACCTTGTGCTCCCTGACAGTGGATTTTAGATGTGGCTTCAGCTTTACCTGGCAATTTTGAGTGCAATGTCAGAGAGATCAAGTGGAACCTCAATCCATTTCCTTACGTATTTATTGATTTTGGCCTTTATTGCTTCCATTATGCACCAATCTATCACACATATACACATATATCAGAATATACATGCATTAATACATGTCCACAAATGTCTAACTATACATACATGTATATCTATGGCCATGAATGAATACGAATACATAGATAATTGATTACACAATGCCACATAATCAATGGGTAGCTTAAAGAAGTTTTGTGCACATGCAGACAGACTGTTGGCATCAATCAATTGAGACAGTGACCATCAGCAAAATCATATGTAGATACCAGTCTGTTTGTCTGTTAGTGTCTCTTGTCATCTTTGCATCATCACCTGCTGATAAAAATCTGATAACTCATTGGTTTAGCTAGGAAATAAACATGGTTTTCATTAGCCACCAACAATAAATAATTTGTAGATGTTTGTCAGTCTTACATTTGCTTTATCCCCTATGGGGATGCCAGGGGCTCTTTCAGTATAAGTAGTATCCCCACCTTCAGGAAATTCTGTGCTAATATTTCCTCTTTTCTGTCACTCTTTTTGTTTCTTTCTTCCTCCTTTGCTTTCTGTCATTTCTTCCTATTATTTTCTGTCTTGCTGGTCCATTCACCTGTATGTGTTTGATAAAATCTTACATACCTTCTCTTAGGATTGATAATTGGGTACATGCATTAAGTACATTTTTGGCTCTAGGGAAATGAGATATGCGAAATTTTTTAAGGTAATTTAGGCCCGTTTTTACATATATTTTAGTGTCCTTTGTTATGTTTAAATTTGTATTCAGGTATGTTTTTTAAATCCTCTGTGCGATAAATTGGACAGAGTGGTCAATGCCAGGGACATCTCCTTGGATTATGTGCGCGATTGCATTGATATGTGTACTAAATTTTCTTTGTCATTATTCCTGTTCAGGTATTGTGTATGTTTTGAAACAGTTATAGCCCTGATTACAGTAAATAACAATAACAGTTTATTTCAAAATGTGTGCAGGTGTGGAAAGGTTATCATGGCAACGTTTACTTTGAACCACTCCAGATAAAGAAGGTGGGGGATGGGGATGGAGAAACACGCACCTCCCAAGGAGCTCCATGTCACTCAAATCTTCGGGAAGCAAACACAGAGCACTGACAGCCACAAGGTCACATGTGGTCGTGCCAGCGAACAGTATTGCCGATAAGGACAGCACAGTAAGTAAAGAATAGAGGAAACATTCCGTGTTTTCTAGACAGGTATTTCTCTGTGTGTGTGTGTGTGTGCGTGTGTGTTTTCTCTGTGTGTGTGTGTGTGTGTGTGTGTGTGTGTGTGTGTGTGTGTTTCTCTGTGTGTGTGTGTGTGTGTGTGTGTGTGTGTTTCTGTGTGTGTATTTCTGTGTGTGTGTGTGCGTGTATGTGAGAGAGAGAGAGAGAGATTACAATAGATTTTTCTTAAGTGTTTCAGGCAGGGACAATTTTTTGTGTTGTTGTCAGTTCTTTTACATTGAATGTGTGCTGTACTATAATCCTTGCTTTGTCATTTTTGAGAGACTAGTACCAGATCTGGTGAAAGGTGGAGAAAAAATGCTGTTTGAATTCAATACCTCATGTGTCAAGAATCCAAGACTTTATGTGTCTTGAATGAGCATGTTTACCGTTGGTCCTCAAACTCCATATGGGCCCCAATTTCTTGAGTTACATGCTTCATTGATTTTGGTTTATGTTGCCGTATGAACTTTAAAATGGAACATTATTTTGAGTTATTATGAATATGAACTATCACATTGTTTGGTCTGTCATAAAGGAAAATAGTGTTTAATGTTAAGATTTTGCATTTTGCATGCTATGTTATGGTTTTGTACTAGGAAAATTCCAGCAAAAAGACAAAATCAGTGATTAACACTAACAGCCAATATAAAAAATTTAAATTAGTACTGGCTGTGTCAATAATGATAAACTGTAGTCCGCAAGACTTGTACATGTCTGTGTTAAAGACGAGGTTTCCTCTTGCTGTTTCTTTCAGACAGCGGGAGATGGACGCCCTGCCACTCGCAGCACAACCCGTCTCAATATTAGACGCGGACCCACCTCTGCCAAAAGTGGAACAAGCACCAGGTCGGTGGCAGCCATATCCCAGCATAATGTTCTGTTCCTGGACAAACAGGTTGTCACACACCCTAACAACTCAGCTATGCATGAAGAACTGCAGGTCATGGAAAAACAGCACTCCACTGGCAGTCTCAACATCCAGCAGCAAACTCACTTTTCTCAAGATTTCACAAAGGGAGGAGGGAGCATAAAAGGGAGAATGGAGAGGAACCGCTCTGGAGCCAGTTCAGCCAAGTTCGATCGCATCTGCCGAGGCTCAGTGGTTCATAATTTACGCAGAGCCAAGAGCGGAGGAGTGCTAGGCAACAGCATGAAAAGAGGAAACCATTTGCCGGGCAGGGAAAACCCTCCAGACAAATCACTTCAGTACACTGATTTGATGGTTGTAGGCGACAAGTTTGCTGCCTCAACTCTCATGTCACCTCTTCTGCGCACACAAACACAGTTTTCACTCAGCAACCAGCGAATGACAGTGAACTCCCCTGACCTGTATGGTGCCTTTGACCGCCTGCCTCCCCTGGAGCAGGTTCGCATCAGCTTGCGACACATGGACACACATGGTGACAGTGCTTTTACCAATAAGGTGTCTTCACCCTACACTACAGGGACCAATGTGGGGGTTATGGAAGAACTGAAACCTTTCATCAAATACAGTCCTGATGTGAAAGCACAGTACAGTCATCAAATTAAGTATTACTAAAAGGCAAGTGGGCTTCGTGTGAACCTCAGTTGCTATCATGGAATGAGAACAGTGTGTGTACATCATTGTGATCAGATTTCATGTAGAGAAACAGCATTAAAGGGCGCTATGCTTTAGTAGTGTCATGTGCATACTGTGATCAGTTTTAATGTAGAAAATCAGCATTAACGGGACTAAAAAACAGCATTAACGGGACTATGCTTTAATGGTGTTTTGTGAACATTGTGATTAACTTTGATGCAGAAAAACAGCATTGAAGGAGACTATGTTTTAATAGTATTATGTAAATATTGTGATAATGTTGATTTAGAGAAACACATTAAAGGGGACTGTGCTTAAGTGTGTTATATGAATATTGTGATCAGGCTTAAGTTTTGATTCCAGTGAAAGTTAAACAAAACTGATTTAATGGCATTGTATGAATAAACAGTTTGATGAAAGAAAAGCAGCATGGAATGGGAATTGCAAAGGCGGTATTGGTGGACATTAATATCATAATTTTTAAAAGCTATCATGAATCTGGCAGATTCATGATAGCTTTTAAAAATTGATTATTAATGCCATGGCATCGTACAAATATTGTGATTTTTTTTCTTTAAAAAAAGAAACAGCATTAAAGTCAATGGAGACGAAACTTTCTGGGGCCCATGACTCCATCAAACTTCTAGATTTCGACACACAGTGTTAAAAATGTCAAAAATTAAGTGTTGAAGATACAAATACAAAACAGTTTTATAAACAGGGAGCTGCATAGTAAGATAGAAATCTTACCCCAAAGTTCATGGTCCACCCTGTTTTTGATGCAGAGTAATTCAGAATGGTATCCAGTGAGAAGAGGGGCAAATTTCTCTGTGTTTTAATTCTGTTCCCAATGTTATTATATAGTCTGACCATTGGTTGCTTTCTGAATCTGTTCATGGGAGGCCATAGAAAGCTTGTCAGCATTATGGAACATCTCCTGTGCTCTTAATTAATTAAGTTATTACACCACATAGCACAAAATGAAGTATGTTTCATAGAAAACTAAATTTTCATTCACATACATCAGGTTATGTTATGTCCCACTTCAATAGATTTTTACACCACATAGTCATGCAGTCTTCGTCATCCACACTGTCATTTCTGTGCAAACCTTCACATCAGCATTATAGTCACCATCAGGAATCATATTACTGTCTGTTTCACTACAATGAGGTACTTGTAGCACACCTTGCTACTCATCTGTGTCACTGTCATATATCCATGGCAATCCATCATCCTACATTTGCAGATGCTCATCACTAGAATCTGTATCAAATGCAACATTGTCACTGTTACTAATGGCAACTATTACATCACCATCCTCATCAGATTTTGGCGGCCGCCATACTGGAAGGTCTCAAGTCACTCATTCAGCTAGTGACCTTTGAAAATTTCCCTTTAAACCCACAGATTCAAAGAAAAGCTACAGATGATATGGCATACATATTGTAAATGTCAGCCATTAATAAATCAGTGGCAAGACCTCTACTGTTAAAATGAAGTGCTGGCAGTATTTTTACTGGTACAACTCCATGATGATGATGATGATGATGATGATGATTCACATTCTATTTTCACATGATGAGTCTTAAGTGCAGGCAGGGCTACAAGGTTTAAAGGGAATCTCCAAATGTATTAAATGCTGCTGATACTGTGGCATGAAGTGGCTTTTTAAGTAAACATCACTTGTTACTTAGGTTAACGCAGTATCCAGTTCATCATTAATGACTGTATTTTTCTCTGTGTGTTTTGTACATGTTAAAAAAATAAATGAAATATATCCCTCTTCATCTCCTGACCATCCTGCCATTTATGCTGAAGAATACGGCCAGTACGGCCGTACCACGTTGAAAACACTGGTTCTCATCTGATCACTGAAGTAAAGCAATGTCGGGCCTGGTTAGTACTTGGATGGGTGACCACCTGGAAACACCAGGTGCTGTTGGCTATTTTTTAGGCTGATAAAATATCAGTATAAAATATAGACTAGGTAAAACATAGTCTAGGTAGTGCCTCAGGACCTGGCCAGCTCATGGCACCTATGACGATAGTGCATATGGAATTTGTTCCGAGCGCGGAGACGTCATCTTGAGAAACTGAAACTGAAACCGCTGAAGAAAAACAGACATATTTCAGAATTTCTGACTTTATGTCCTCACAGGTTTTCAGCGCTCTTGTGGAGCCTTATTGATTGCACTGTGTTGATCACTCAGGATAAACTCTAGCTTCTGCCTAGTTTCATTTGAATTTTGTGAATGTTTCTTTATAGACGGAGGACTAAAATGAAGACGGTTAGTATCCAATATTCCTGTTCATGGATGGGTCTCCTTGCATGATGAAATAAAAATCTTGTAAAATGACGAGTACATCACACTTAATTCAAGATGTTGCTTCATATAAATGATCGTAACAGTGTTGTGCAATGGAGCTGAGAGTTTGTTAACCCTCAAAAATGGCTGATTCTGCAAGATATTTTTTTTTGAAATTAAGAAATTTTTTTTACAAAGAGCAATTACAAACATAGAGATAAATACATGAGTGTAACAGTAAAGCATAGCTGTGAATATGATGTACTTTATGAAATTTCACGTTCTTGTAGAAAGAAATTACATATTCATAACAGTATACATACATTTTAATTTAATGAAGCATAATTAACAGCCACAAAGCATGAAAAGTTTAAAAGAAAACAAAAATCATTCATAAAATCAGACATAGTGTTAATTTTTTTTTTATTGTATCTTAATAATGTGTATGTTACTAATAACAGGAATTGGTGATTCTGTAGGGTACCATTTGTCTTACATGATTTCATTCTTGTTTGTGCAAATGTTTACCATTATGATGTAAATTGTACAGATTATTGCATGGGTCTGCATTTTAAAATGGACATGGTCACTGGCAAAGATTTCATATGTCAATTTCAGATGCTGTAATTCCATGAGACTGTATTTATTTCTCATATTATCATGTGTTAAGTTATTCTCACACACACAGATGACAGAAAGCAAAAGCTGCATTGTTGCACGGCTTTCTGTTCAGCAAAAAGTTTTTTGAAGAAAAGGAACTACATGTAGTTTTGAGAGGTGAATATCCAGGTACCAATAAGGAAACCGTTTATGGTCAAATGACAAACTGTTCTTTCAAACGGTATATTTATTTCCCACAACTACAAAAGGAACGGAATATTATAAGAGCAGAAACATGGATTTGCTATACATGGACCTTGGATTTCATCAGACCAGGATGTGCTATGCATTGACAGCACTCTAATGAAAAGTTCTACATGTTATCTTAATAGATCATGATTTTACTTCATGAAAATGGTCTGTGTAAATTATATTGAAGTGTTGCTTTTGCAATGAAGTTTTTTCTTTACATATGTATATTTGCAGGTTAGTTTCTCTGTACCAATGTATACACATTTTGCTCTTTCAGTATTCCCCTGTTCCTTGCTCCCCCCCCCCCTCCCACCCACCCCCCCAAAAAAAATAGAGAGAGAGAGAGAGAGACTGATTAAAAACCAGACAGCAAAACACCACCATCTTTATATGTGTAATATTTCATGTTCATCTGTTCTTTGAAGGCTCATCACATTCATGTGGACTGTAAAAGTATAGGAATTGAATGGTGCAAAGTTGATCATTTTGAAACACTTTCATGGAAATACAGCTTTAAGGAGGATTGTATCATGATATGTCCATATTTGAAGTAATGTTTATGATGTTGAAAAAGATAAGTGTGTGTAAACGGCAAACATTATTTTATAATTTAAGAGCCTGACACTATGTTTTGGTACTCTTTGAATCACCCTTCTGAAAAGTGGAAGATTGATTCCGACTGGTCCATCACTTTTGTGTGTCTGGTGACAACAATTTTGCTAGCTGGGGTTTTTGTTGTTTGTTTAGTTGTTTTGTATGGTTATATGCGAATGTTTTTTTTTTTACTAAATTTGAGTCGCAGGTCTCCTTCAGTGGATAGTTGTGAAGCATAAATTTTAACAGACTGTTTCTTTTGTTACAGTTGTTGTGGTTGTAGATTGATTATAACCAAAATATAGATTTAGGTTTGGAATTAATCAAAATAAAGGTGTAAGTTTGGTACTAACCAAGTTATTGATTTTTGCTTGGCATTAACATTGACAGATTTTAATTTAGCATTAATTCAAATATGAATTTAGGTTTGATTTAATCACAATGTAGGTTTAGGTTTGGTACAAGGGAAAGTGATTATTTTTTAAATGTAGATTATGATCTGCAGGCTTTTGGTATCTAATCCCACTGGAAAAATTTGGTTACCTTATGGGATCAGTTTTGCCTTTTGGTGTCATACTTTTTCATAACAGTTTTCATCGTACTGAGCAAATCACTATTGCACAAACCTTTTAGAACAAATTTCTAAAACTCATTAGCCTTTCACTTTTTTTTGCCTCTGAAATCAACAGTAAAAAAGTGAAACAGACTGTACCAGTATTTATCCAGTTTGAATTGGGTGTCTGGAATATATGGGACTTTCATTGTATGTTTGGGATTTTCTTTTTATCCAGCATCAAACTGTCATCTTTTGTTCCTTCTCACCCCCTGTGATGTCCACGCATGTGTGCATGCACACACATGTACACACAGTTTTGTATTGTAGGGATTCAGTAAGTAGGATTCACCCGTTAGGTATTCCCTCGGTAAGGATTTGTCCAGTAGAGTGGATACCAGTGAAACTGATTACTATTGGCTAGACAATAATCTGTCGGTATGTCCCTTCTCCATTATATTTACAATTGTCTTGGGCTTTTAAACCCTAGTGTCTTTTACAATTCTTATCTTATATTGTATGGCATGTGCTTGTAATGTGTTTGTACGTATGTGTGTGTAATGTGTTTGTTCATATGTGTTGTGTGTGTGTGTTTGTGTGTGTGTGTGTATGTGTGTGTGTGTGTGTGTGCACGCGCACGTGCATGCATATCTGTTGACCACAATTGCTTGATATGATACGGTATAACCTGTGCCGTGTTAAAAGGCCTCAAAATCATGAAGCCATCTGGGAATGATGTGATAGACATTGGGAAATGAGGTAACAGAGACATCAGTTTGCTCTTTTATTTATGGGGATGGTGACCACTCCTTTTGAGCTGTTTTACCCATCCCTCACCCAGAACAGACAAGCATTTGTTCACAGCTGGGAGTACTAGGCACTAAACATGCAAGGTTTTCCGTTGCTTTTTTTTCTTTAGAGAATGTTTTGTAATGATTATCACAGAGTAAGACTCGGAGCCTTAAACAGTCCGACTTGATGGTGGATACTCTACCTCTTTATCACATAGATCTCTCTACAGTATTGAATAATAATTTTGTACACAATTTTGCTTTGCCATTGTGGAATAAGAGGTTCTTAGTGCGTAGGTGGTAGCCTTGGTTTTATGTGGATGTCTGAATCTTTTTTCTTTTTTTTTGCCCCATGCACAATTATTGTTTCTAGCATGTGCTGTCTTAGCTGGCTCAATTCTCTGTCTTGGCTAGAATTTCATTGAAAGATGTCCCTGGGCCTCATTGTAGTACAACCAGTTAGCAAGTGACCTTCCTGCCCGGTAAGCCTTTTGTTGACTTCTTTTGTTTTATTCCCAGGCCTTGCTCTTGTCCTATGCAGACATGTCATGGTTTTCTCTCTGTCTTGATTTTATGTGTATGCCTGATACTTTTTTTCCCCATCCATCCTTTTGTGTGTGTGTGTGTGTGTGTGTGTGTGTGTGTGTGTGTGTGTGTGTGTGTGTGTGTGTGTGTGGTATGTATGGTGTGTGTGTGTGTGTGTGTGTGTGTGTGTGTGTGAGAGAGAGAGAGAGAGAGAGAGAGAGAGAGAGAGAGAGAGAGAGAGAGAGAGAGTGTGTGTGTATACATCATTACATGTGTGTTGTATATGTATATGAATTTTCAACTGCTGATTTAGTGCTAGAGTGTGAGATGCTTAATGATAATTTTTTTCTTTATTTTTCAAGAAGAATGGCCTTATTTCATGGCTGTGTTATGAGCATTCTGTCAAACATAACCAGAAACAGACATAAAAAGTCCCTCATATATCTTTACAAGCAGATCTGTGATATTAAGAGAAAATAATGTAAACCAATCTGTTGATGATCATATTTCAAAAGTAGATGGATTCTGTATTCTGTTTTTCATGGATGTGCCTAGTTTGTTTCGTTAAAGAATATATTTTTAACCAGTTTTTGTGTCCGTGCTTGGTATGTCTGTATGTATGTGTGTGATTACCATATGTGTGTGTGTGTGTGTGTGTGTGTGTGTGGGTGTGTGTGTGTGTGTGTTTCGGTGTGATGTGTGTTTCAAGGTGTACTAGGATTAATACCACACACAAACTCACATCTCTTATACATGTAACCTGTATTGTTCAATTTTGAAAAATCTCCATGAGTGTGTGTGATGTGTGTGTGAAGGTGTGCACATGTACGTGTGTTATGTATATGTGTCTTTCCAGAGTGGATCTGGATTCAAAGTACACAGCAAACTCACATCTCTTTTATGAAATGTACCATTTAATTTTTGAAAAACCTGCAATAAGCATTTCAAGCCGACAACAAAATTATCACAGACTTAACGGACGGAAATTTAAGATCAAGAATTGTTTAAATTTAATGACGTATGACTTTTTTCACAGTGAGACAATAAATAATGGTGATCTGGAAAAATGTACAAACAACATTTACTAAACTTTGTCTGTCAGAGATGACAAACTCAATTAATTCTCAAGGACTTCATTAACAATGAAATTTGAAATAACAAAAATGTATAAATAAACTCAGGCACAAAAAAAACCAACAACCAACAACTAAAGAAACCCCAACAATGAAAACAAACTGACGAATATTTTCATCCCTGTTAAGTCTCATTATAAAAGAGGTAAATGAAATTTGAAAGTTGGTAACCATGTTTGTATTTAAATACATGTTTGGTTATATACTACCATGTTGGACAGTAAGTTAGAGTCTGACATGGTGCAGTATATGAAGCCAAACCAAAACATGTTTCTTGTCTTCCTCTTTCTTCATCTTCTTCTCCTTAAACTTCATGAAGAGTCATTGGGGTGCCACACCAAAGAACTGTTCACCAGAGTCTTTCAGCTCTGTTAGTTGTGCATCGAAGCCTGGGTCTCTGCAAATGGTTTCTCTGTTCATTCCACAATGTTATCAGTCTTCCCCCTCATCTCCCTCCCTCAACAGTTCCTTGGAGGATTAATTTAGCAAGGTCACTGATCTTGTTATATGGCCATATCAATGTACTTTTCCTTTCTTAATTGAAACCAGCAGATCTTGATATGGTCCAATGTACTGTTTGATGGTTTGGTGCAATTGTTCACTGTTGATATGATCATGTATCTAATGTTCAGTATCTTGCCATAGCAACTATTTCCATGGCTTACATTGTAGATCTTTCATTATCCGCTTTGATCTCGCTGCATACAGGAAGATGGATTATACCTGTGCACATAAGAGCCTGATCTTGTGTTTCACAGAGATGTTCTTCTTCCATACAAATTTCAGCCTGGACTGTGCTGATGTTGTCTTTGTTGCCCTCAAGAAGATATTGGGTTTAGATCCTTCACTGCTAATGATAGATCTCCATAAGTGAATTGTTGAATAGTTTCTAGCTTCAGTCCATGGACAGTTATATCAGTAGTGATGGTTCTGTTGTGGCTGGCCATTAACTTGGTCTTCTTGGCACTGATTTCCATGTCATATCTTTTTGATGATCTATCTATCTTTTGACATGATGAGTGAGTTCTTGGTTACTGTCTGCCAGGCTATCAGTGTCATCTGCCAAGCAAAGATTTTTGATGGTTTTCCTCCAATGTTGTGCTGACATAATCTTCAAGTGCATCTGTCATGATGCATTCCAAGAATATGTAAAAAAGATGGGAGACAGAAGGCAGCCCGATGAACTCCCATATGAAACCACTCTCCAACAACACCCTTGTAGTCTCATAAGTACATGTACGTAATCATAACTGATATGTATATAGATGGAATATGATCTTCGTAAGCAAACAGGACAGAAATCTTGAAAAATATTCAAACTATGGAAGTAATAACATAAGTTGATAACGCAGTAAACTGATCTTTTCAAATGATCAACATTTCTGCCTTGTTAGTATCACCACCACCACCCTAACTCTATGAAATATTATGATGTAACAAATGCAGTACAGAAAAGTAGATGAGTTGAAGAGGCCAAATTTGTTGGATGGATTATGAGTATATACTGTCAAAAGTATTATCTAGATGCTCAAATTCTAATGCAATGCTGTCTGTATTCACTGTATTTGCAATGACAAAACTGCTCAGATGGCCAAACGCTAATGCTAATGCATTCAGTGGATTTGTTACCAACACCACTGTAGTGGCAGTAAAAACCTTTACACAATAATGTTTGTATGCAATACCAGTGAAAATTAAAACTTTTGTGTTATTTGTACTCACAGTAACACAACAGTCCAGATAGTCAAACACTACTACACTGTTTTGGCAGCTAAAACCTAAACATGATACTGTCTATGTTTACTATTTGCATTCACAATATTCGTCCTCAATATCACTTTCCAGACACTGAAATCCTAAACTCATGTACAATGTATAACAGAATTCACACAGCAGTATATCTGCCCAGCTGTTCAAATGTCACAGGTTTTCACAATATTTATCATAACATCATTCTCGAGATTTCATATTTCTTTACACCTTAACCATATGTTCACAAACTTGACATAATACTACACAGTTTCACAGTAGTTGTTGCAATCGTCAATTCAGATGTTTAAAACCTCTGAACAATTTCCTCACCCTGTCTACCGGTTTCTTAGGCAAAGGAGTGAAAGGATCATCAACATATATCCATATCCACAGCATTTGTCACTAACAGCGCAATTTCCACAGTCTGGAGCTTACTGGCTCTTGAGGAAAAGGGCGGCACCACACTGAAGCCACTGGTTCATGTTACCTCCACAAGGCACCTCCATGCGACTGACAATGCGTTCACGTGTGATGTCAAAGTAGATTGGCAAGGAGATGGTGTCCTCGGATCCATAGGGGTCTGGAGTATCCTGCACAAAGAACATTTACACTGAGATTTTACACAGACCATACAGTCTCACTAATCTTTAACAAAAATAGTTCTTTTCTCTGTTGTGTATGTTGTGTGGTGTGTGGGTGTGTGTTTGTGTGTGTGTGTGTGTGGCACATGCATATCTGTTGGCCAAAGTTGCTTATATGATACAAATTATATTAACGTGTGTGTGTGGTATCTTCAGTTATTGCCATTTGTGTGTGTGTTGTGTGTGTGTGTGTGTGTGTGTGTGTGTGTGTTTTTCAGTGATTGCTGCTGACTGATTCCAATGTCTGGGTAAAAAGAGGAATCTGGAAATCATACATGAATGACTTGCTGCAGAAAGGATGGATGTGTTCTTGTAAAATCAAAATCATCAGATCATCACCATCATAAATCATCACCCCCAGTATCATCAGTAACAATTATCATTAAACACACGCTGTCACACTAAACAACAACAACAAACACATACACCTACACACTCACACCAACAATCACCATCATCATACCTTGGTGACCCAAGCCATAACACATGGAGGGATGCTAGAAACACTGGGGGAGTCGTGCTGATTCTCAGACAGACGAGTGCCGTCAAAACTGCAACCCTCCAGCTGTATCCCTCCCACTTTGATAGGGAGTCGGCTCCCTTGAATTCCGCCACGCCAGCTGCTGACCAGCTTCAGGTTGTCCATAGAACAACCCAACTCTCTGTCACATCAGATTATGTAAATGTAGACAACAATCTACCTCCGTCACATTATATCATGTAAATGTAGACTACAACTTATCTATATCACATCAGATCATGTAAGTGTAGACAGCAATCTAATTCTCTTAAATCGGATTATGTAAATGTTGAGAACAACCTAACTCTGTTAAATTAGATTGTACAAATGTAGACAATGACCTTACTCTGTCACATCAGATTGTATAAGTGCAGACAATGTAACTCTGTGTGACAACACTGGATTGTAAACCCTGCAAAATAAAATGTAAACTGATTCCTCCCTTGCCATTAAGTAACTCTGAACTGAATACATTTACGTTACTCCTGTTACACCACACACACACACGCACGCACGCACGCATGCACGCACTGCACACGCATGCCACACACACGCGCGTGCGCACACTCATCACACACATGCATGCGCGCGCACACACACACACACCATAAGCACATGCAAAAAAAAAACAAACCCAAAATCAAGCAAATATGGTCCCTTTCACACAGCCATACACACCCAGCCCTATCACTTGTTTTTCCTTGTAACACAACACACACACAACATACAAGATACACAAAAACACACAAAGACATAACACACAAACACATGATTTCTTTTAGCAGGTAAGAGAGCATTCTCATTATGTTCACAATTAATGTCTATAAAATATTTTAGTTATTACAAAAAGTATATCTTTACTTTAGACACATAGACATGTGGCCTTCTCCAAAGCTGGGCAAAATATTCCTTCTTGGTAGTTCTAATTACTATTCTATGGACAAAGTATTTCTGTTCAATGGTTCTTATATATATATATTCTATTTTGTTTTATATTGAACTATGCATACATACCCCATGGCACCCCCCCTCCCCCAACAACAAAATCCAAACTTACCGCGCCGTCTGCTGTCTAACGGCATTCAGGAAAGTATCAGGACGGAAGAGCTCCGAGAGATCCAGAGCCTCCCGGAACAGTGACCCATTCTCTGCCTTGTCCACCCACACCTGGATGGCACTGGCACGAGCAACCAGTCCCTTCAGGTACTGGATAGGATCTTCCGGTCCGTCCCACTGGCCAAGCCAGTCTGAGGGTGTCTGAAGCCACAGATACAAATCAGAGTGTAAGACATTGCTAAAATGCAGACATACATACAAGCAACTTCTTACATAAGATACAATGCTAGAGAAAAACTATGTACTGCTTTTCTTGATTAGCTAAGGAGAAGGACGTAAGTCATGTGGTCTTTTATGACCATAACTATCATGTCATCATTATAACTGATCAGGACAATTTACGATAACAACGAGCAAAAATGAACAAGAACCTTCATCATTAAAACAAAGCACCAACCTCCTGGTGCAGAAGAGCCCCGGCCAGCGTCTGCACTTCTGATGTAAGTAGTTGTGTGCCCCTGATAACCTTGGACAGGGCGGCGAGAGAGGCGTGCACGGATTGTACTAGTTTGACGCCATTGTAGCGCTCCAACAGCAGGAAAGCCAGTGTGGGTGACTGTTTGCCTGACTTGTCTGTCGGCATGGCTACCTTCATCTGGATCAGGTTGGTTCCCTGCACGACAGTCCAGCAGATTTGATTAAGATTTTTCTTAATGAATCTATTCAAAACAGAATTTCAATGGTAAGACTGTAAATCCAAGTACAATAATCAAAAGTAAAGAATTTGAAAAACTAATTCAATACATCAGTGAACATCCAGTGCGAATGATACTATTTAATTTCATACTAACTTGACTGTAAATTTTACTAGCCACACTTAATTCACTCAATCATTTTGTCTTTAACAATGATGCCCTGACTACTTAAACACGAAGTGTGAGGAATGACGTGAACATAACTGTACTACCCTGAGAAAGTATTACATTAACTGATCAGTGTATTCAACCCTGCATCCAATCAGTGTATGGATGCCACAAAACAGTTTTACCAGCCTCTGCCCAAGCAATGCATGAGTATTAACATAATTTTATCATAACAGCACTGCCTGGCTGCCTTGGTATAAAACACTGGAGAGATAGATTGATTTCCCAGGTCCCTCCCCCCTGAAGACCAACTAACCTTCTTGCCTTTCTGAAATCTTGGTAAAAAAAAAGTGAATATGACTATGAATTTGAAACGAGGGAGAGGGGATGGTCGCCACCCTCATAGCACTGGCCATGGGAAAAGTTGAGGTCTCTGCCACCTCACTCCTCTACGACCCCAGGGTTATGGAACTATCCAGGTAGAACTTCAGGACCCAGCTTATGAGCAGGCTTAAGGCTTGTGCCGTGATCATTGTGGATCTTTTCCATCACATGGCACTTACGACGTTAATGCATATGGAATTCATTCCAACCACGGAGACATCATCTTGAGAAAACTGAAACTGGGCTCAAAAGCTGAACTTGATGGACAGACTAAAGGAAAACAGACCAAATCTGAGTTAGCATCTTCCATTTATCAATTATGGTGGAATCGGGCGACTGTCAACATACTGATGTTACCTGGTTAAGTTTTTTCCACAAATTGAGAATAGGACCCAGCTGGGTGGCCCACACTTCCTTGTCAAAGCGGCTGGCTTTCGCGTCAACTCGCTGTAAGATGCGCAGCTGGGCAATAACTTGTGAGCTGATGATGCGCTGGGCTGACCGCTCAATGTTCTCAGGCAGACCAAAGTAAGAGGGTTTATCGAACTCTGGAAGACTGGCAATCACCTCTTGATAGTCCTGAAAATAGTAAAGACAAACTGGTGTAAGGAATGGGCAATGGTTTTTGGACACTTACATTTGAACAGAAATCCCAATCCTACGAAGTCTATAAAAAGAAGTAAACTGCTCCTGATACAACTGAATTGTACATGCAAGACAAATGGCACGTAAAAAGTGGGCAAGAAACATTCAAATGTATAAATTTACAACTATCCACTACTCCTGAATTATGATCCAAATGTACTAAGAATCAATTTCTAAATCAGCCAAAAAAATCCTTTGTATCAATTATTTTCAGTGAAGTATTTTAATGCATAGACACACACATGCAAACTCCTCCTTCCATCATCCAAACCCAGTTTACCAAAAAGTAGTCTGTTTAATAACTGAAACAAAGAGCACTCCAAACAAGCACAGACAAATGGACACACACACACACACACACACACTGACAATATTATTTTCATGGTGTGTGTGTGTGTGTGTGTGTGTGTGTGTGTGTGTGTGTGTGTGTGTGTGTGTGTGTGTGTGTGTGTGTGTGTGTGTGTGTGTGTGTGTGTGTGTTCATGTGTTTTAGAAAAAAATCACACCTTGATATTGGTAGAGGTAGGCATGCGCACAGGCCCCAATCTTTTGCTTTTGCCCTGAGAGTTGATGACACCTGACTCAAAGAACTGCCTGAGGTAGGACACCAACACACGCATATCAAATGGGTTGTCCACACGACCGCCGTAAATGGCAAACTCGTACAGGCCATGGATAAAATTCCACTGGAGATCTTTCCCTGTGTTGACAGAACAAAGATGTTGAACGCAACAGGCTCACATCTGACAGCAGTACGAAACAGCACTGAACACTGAACCACAAAACAATAACTAAAAAACTTTTCAATTTCATAAATGCTTTTTTTTTAGATGGATATTTAAATAATCTAGATCAAATGCTACCATTCTATGTGTGAACAAGCAAGTTTTATTCTTGTTGCTAAAATTTTTGCATTTAATAAACGCATTTATCATACTTCACAAGTACTAACTGGCAATGACTGGGTAGGTGTAGCTAATCACTGCCGGTCAGCACTCACGAGACATACTAGAGTTTGTACAATTAAAGACAATTTTGCTATGAATCATGTTCCAAGTTTGGAGTCACAGTGATCACACGAATAAAAGCATCCATTCAGTCATTCGCTGGCTGCATACAGACAGATTTTGACAAAGCAAATTCAGAATACGTATCTAACACAAGGGCTCTGCATACAAACATATTTTCTGTATCTCCTCTGTGATACAAAAAAGCTTGACTGTATTGGAAAACTAATACTATTTGCATAGCTTTATATTCTAATAAACTCCTAATCTTTTTTGAGCAAGAAAATACAAGGGAACAAGACCGTATTATAAAGTTACTTAATTGTTGGACAAAGACAGATAGAGGACTAGATGTACAGATGGATGGACTGACAGATGGACAGAAAATTTACCAGGCACACAGAGTCTGTCAATGATGTCAGCTCCAGCTCTCAAATCTGCCAGAGAGAATTCATAGAACTTGGTCCAACCCTATGAAAACACAGACACACAACACAATATTTCAATATCTGCAAGAAAAAATTCTCAACTGTTTGGAGTCTCAGCAAAACACACTTAGGCACAGACGTGCGCGCGCACACACACACACACACCCCACACACACACACACACACACACACACACACACACAAACACACACACACACAAACACACACACCAACACAATACATATAGACATACATACCAAAAAGCTGTATACAACACTCCATGACAAACATTCCATATGTTCCACTACATCAATAAAAAAAAAGCTAAAAAAATCATTGCAGGAATTCTCAGCCTTGACCAATTCCTGCCTATAGCTGAGAGTACTATGGACTCACTGGGAAGACAGGAACCACACAATATGGATGCAACACTGCTGAAATTTCCTGACCAACACAAGAGGTGTCTGTATCTTCTGGCCCTGGCTGATGCCAGGGTAGTTTGTGAACAAATACTCACGACAATAATACATAGGTTTCTTACATCATCATCATCATCATCATCATCATCATCATCATCAACATCATCATCATAATCATCATGTGCCATGCTGCAAGGTGTTGGTAATCATGGCCCTCCATACAAATATATCTTTTGTTGCAGAAATTATCTCTCTCTCTCTTTCTGTCCCCATCCACTCTGCAAAACTGTGTAATATGTTCTCCCTGGGTCTACCTGGTTTTCTTTTTCCCTCTAGCTTTCCTGTTGTGATAAGGTGTTAAAACTTCTCCTGCTTCACAAAATATCTAATGAATACTGCTTATATTTTCCTAATTTTCTTTATTAATATTCTTTTTGTATTTGCTTATTTCAAGACTGTTTCCTTTGTTGTCCATGGAACTCATAACATTCTTCTTGGAAACCACATTTCAGCTTCCACAATTTTGTTCTGATTTCATTGCATCCATACAACAGTATTTGTTCTATGTAACACTGAAGAACTCTCTTCCTGAAATTAACTGACAGACATTTATTGATAAGAACACTTTTTATTTTCTTAAATGCTGTTTAAGCTTGGCCAGTTCTGCTGGATATTTCTAAAGTGAATCTGCCATCTGAAGAGATGACTGTTCCCAGACATTTATTAAAACTTATCAACTTGTCTGAGTGTAGTGCCATTTGCTCTTATTTTGCATGATGGAATTTTTTTTTTTTTAATTGACTACCAGTGTCTTCAGTCTTCTTACTAGCCACTTCTTTCTGCTTTCTATTTCTATTACATTCGTAAAGTTTTGCAGGTCTTTTTCATTTTCTGCAACCACAATGGTGTCATCTTACACTCACATAAAATGCTGGAAATGATAATGCATCAAGTATGAAAAGCATAATAAAAGTAAAGTTGAAAAAAAAAATCTGGTCATGAACTCAGACAACGTACCTGGGGGATGTACATACGACGTTCCTGTATGACAGCATGCAGCCAGGCCAGAGCAAACAGCGCCTGGGAGCGAATGACATTGCCCCCTCGTGCCACATACTCTGGGGTCCATGTCTCATATGTTCTGCTCAGGTTTCTTTTCACCCCTGGCGGTGCCTACAGGGAGATAATTTAGTATAATTAAATCAATCAGTTTGTGCAAAGTCGCAAAGAACTCAGTATGGTTGAGATCAAACCAGAGAGACAGAGTGTGTGAGACACAGAGAGAGAGACAGAGAAAGACAGAGCAACAGAGAGCAGAGACAGACAGAGAGAAAGACACAGAGACAGAGAGAGAGACAACAGAGAGAGAAAGAAGAGAGAGAGAGAGAGAGAGAGAGAGAGAGAGAGAGAGAGAGAGAGAGAGAGAGAAAAGAGAGAGAGAGAGACAGACAGACACAGAGACAGAGGGAGAGAGGGACAGAGGGACATAGAGAGAAAGAGACAAACAGACAGAGACAGAGAAACTGAAAGTGAGAGACAGAGAGAGAAAGAGAGACAGAGAGAATGAGAGAGATGGGTAATTCTCCCAAAAGAGGATCAACAAGCGTAGCAGAGAAGGAAAAAAATAGATCTGATTTTTTTTAATAAAACTATTCTACCCACCACCAAGAACAAAACTTGATAATGATGATGATGATGATACTCAGAACGAGAGTTAGGTGTGGCTGGATGTGGCTGATGATTGTATGTAACAACTGCCAACTTTCTGATGATAGCCAGAAAATATTTTCATGGCCATTTTTTCAGGAGAAATGTTATATAACATGACCTAGAAAAACGTTCATGTCATGTTCCCTGCAGGAAACGCTGTGTAAAACAGCATCTTTTGAATAACAATTATTTTTGCCCATGCTGTATGCTTTGTCTGGGCAACGGATCCAGATAGCGATTAAATTCAAATGCACAGACTTCCTGAATGGACCATACAAAAAGATCTAAACTGCAACGACATACAAATATATATCCATATCCCCATATACAGATAAAGATACAGATATCTACTTACATATATGAGCACATGCGAAAATTATACACACATATACATATACACAGATATCTACTTATATATATCAGAACATGTGAAAATTATGTCACAGAGGCATTATGCACACACACACACACACACACACACACACACACACCACACACACACACACACACACACACACACACAGAGAATTATAACAAAGCAATTCCTCGAACCTCATAAGTGATCTTGATGCTGGACTGCAGCAGTATTGTAGGAAACTTTGGATGTGACTCTGCTGTCATCCACAGTCGGAAGTCAGGGTGAGGCTTCATTGTGTTAATCACCTGTACACATGAAACCATCAGCACTGTATTATCATAACATCATACTTTTCCTATCAGCACATTTTCTCAGACAAAATCTGGATTGCTCTTCTCAGAGGCAGCATGAAGAAATTGTACGTGATAACAATGACAATGATACAGCAACAAATGACAAGAAGCACATACTCTGAAAAAAGTGACATAACAGCAAAGCAAGAACAAGAACAAACTTTTTACTAAACTCAGACAATCAGAGACATCCCCATACACTCAAGCACAAAACTTAAACAGGTCATTCTCAATCAGTTTGTCTCTTCCTTTTCCTTTTTCTACAGGGACAATAAGAATACAACAAAATCAACTACAAGGGATAAATGATTTGAACAAACACCCCACCTTTTCCTTGTTTCCAGAGATAATGCAAACACACATTCACATAAATATATCATACATTAGATCATGGAAAACCCCAGGCACATCATAACAGTGAGGAAATACTGACAAAATAAGATCAGTAAAGAATAGGTGCAGCAACAATC
>CM060314.1:69120736-69148236 GCA_030674185.1 Monoplex corrugatus | reverse complement strand
AAATGCAGACAATACCCATGCAGACAATACCCAAAGTCCTGCTGACAGAGAGTTATACACAACTGCAGCTTATAAACACACATACGCACACCCACATCCGACTCCCTGTCCCCCTTCCCCAATACACAAAAACATTTGTCTTCCTTTCTTCATGATAAGTAGTAAGGAAACAGAAGAAAATATCCCAAGACACACACACACACATGTCAAGCTGTGGAATTAACCTGTAATTCCTCTCTTTTTCATTGCTTTCCAATTATTATAAAGTGCACATGAAACAATATGAGAAATCAGAAAAATGTGTCAAAAAATATATTTGGAAACATCTTGTACAGCAACGGCGAGCTCATAGTGTGAACTTGCAGATGGTAAATTATTTGAATATTGTCCGATTCTCACCCTGTTCAACAGGAGAAATCTTTTATCTGTTGTCAACCAGCACACATGAGGTGCCACATGCCAAAAAGCAGAGAGTTTACAATGGCCAATATTTGCCTGACAGAGAAAACCTTCCACAGGTTAATTAAAGAATCTACTGATGGCCTGGAATATGCATATGCAGGACAGAAAATAAACGCCTATCATGGATAACAGATTACAATTACACAGAAAATCTGAAAACTGTTTTTGTCCTTACTATGGTTTTTGGTCTGTTGCTATGGTATGAAAGGTATGTTGTTATGATGTGACTCAGATAGTGGCTGACATGTATGACAACGATACAAATAACAGCAGAAAACAATCAAAAACTATGGACATTACCCAAAGCCCGGCAAGCAAAGAGACCCATGCAGCTCTGCAAACGGTCAGGCCTGGCAGCCTGCACCAGCAGAACCTGCTGGAAGGGGGTGCACCTCTTCTCCACAGCGCTGGGGAATTCCTGCTCACACTGACTGCTGCGGGCAAAATTGGACCACATGCCTCCGTCGTCCAAGTCCAGCTGCTGATATAGTTTGGGGAAATTGGCCTGAAATGGAAGAAGAAATGTTTTAATTTCTCCTACATCACTGATCAGCACATAGCACTGAAAGCGTTATGTGATAAGAGCCCAAGTTTGTGAATATAAAAAAAAACATCAACAACAACAACCACCAAAAAGCTTGTGATTAAAAAAAATAACCATCAACAACAACAACCACCAAAAAGCTTGTGATTAAAAAAAATAACCATCAACAACAACAACCACCAAAAAGCTTGTGATTAAAAAAAATAACCATCAACAACAACAACCACCAAAAAGCTTGTGATTAAAAAAAATAACCATCAACCACCAAAAAGCTTGTGACTGAACAAACAAACAAACACACAAATTCTGCAATGTGCCAATTTCTATTCGTTATGTTCAGTTTTACTGGAAAGACTGCTATGACTGCGTTTTTACAAATGCAGATATTGTTGTATATATGCTATGACCGCCCTTTTACAAATACAGGTTTTGTTGTATATCATCATCATCAGGTGCCCTGCCGCATGGCACTGGTGATCATGGACTTCCATCTGTCTCTATATCTCTTGTTGCCTCAAGCATCTCTTCCACCCTCCTTGTCCTCAGCCACCCTGCAAGTCCATCTAGTATTTTCTCCCTGGGTCTACCTGTGCTCTCTTTCCCTCCAGCTTTCCTGTTGTGACCAGGTGCTCCAAATCCCCTTTCCTTATAAAATGACATATAAATGTTGCCTGTCTTTTCCTAATCTTCCTTATGAATGATCTACCTGTGTCTGCCTCCATCAAGACTGTCTCGTTTGTTTTCTTTGCTGTCCATGGAACTCTCAACATTCTTCCTAGAAACCACATCTTGGCTGCCTCAATCTTGCTCTGGCTTTGCTTGTTGACTGTCCATGCCTCACAACCATACAACAGTATTGGTTCTATATAACATTCAAGAACTCTCTTCCTGATGTTAATTGATAGGCATTTGTTGGTAAGAATGCTTGTCATCTTCTTGAATGCTGTTTTGGCTTGGCTGATTCTGTTGTATATATGCATGAATATATGTATGCATGCATAGTGTGGATACAAAAACACATGCATCCACCCATGCACTCACGTACATACACACACACAAAAAAAACACACACAAAAAAACAAACATACGCAAACACACTCTCAAATGAACACAGATATGAAATGGCCAACATTTTTGTTGTAGTGTTTACACACACACACACACACACACACACACACACACACACATTACACACACACACACATACACACATTACACACACAAATTACATACACACACACAAACAGAGAGCTGAAATGGCCAACACTTTGTCATGATCATGCACACACACACACACACACACACGAAAACACACATGCACAAGCATATATCCGCATTCATACCTATATGTATACTAACCAATTGTTAATATACAAAAGTACACAATTTAGCATGAAGTATTGCATACGCATGGACTGACCTTCAGAGCAGCCACAGAGGAAGACCTCTCTTCATCCACCCATGAAGGAGCACGTGCATCTCCCTTTATGTCAGCCACTAGCATGCCGGTGAAGGCCTCCCATTCCTGAAAAGGATACACAGCATTCATTGACAATACTCCACAATGAAACTGAGCATGGCTGAAAATTCTGTTATTCACTGTTAATTTTGTTTAAAGCCCAGCTGACTGTGCAGAGCCATATCAGGGCTAGAACCATTTCAAAACATACAACACCTCAACAGGAAAAAGGAAAAGAAAACTCAAGTACACATATCAATGCATTCGCGCACACAATCCAAAGAGATGACCCTGGTGATGACTACTCCGTCCAACTTATCGCACAGGGGATTTAAAAAAAATATCTGAATACAAATAAAACATAACTAAGGACACTAAAACATACACAAAAACAGGCCTATATTACCCAAAATTGGCTCCGCACATCTCACCTTCTCAGAGCCAAAAATGCATCCAATATATGTACTCAACTATCAATCCTAAGAGAAAGTACTTAAGACTTTATGGAACATATACAGGTGAATGGACCATCCAGGCAGAAAATGATAGGGAGAATTGACAGAAAGCAAAGGAGGAAGAAAGAAACAAAGAGAGTGACAGAAAAGAGGAAGTTTCTAGCACAGCAGAATTTCCAGAAGGTGGGGATATTTATACTGAAAGAGCCCTGGGTATCCCTATGGGGGAGGTTGGAAATTCGTTCATCCCTGTTTTGAAACAAGCTGAGTGTATGCACACATATACATACGTGTACACACTTGCACACACACCCCAAAACACAAAAACCACAAGCAAACACACAAAGAGGGAGAAACAAGTCACATACATTGTCACCAAACAGGTCAGGTTTGATGCCATGGGCCAGATGCATGGCTAACATGAGACGGTCGGCCTTGAAAAGGGAGCGGCACACATACTCATACACCAGCTGCTGTAGGTGATGACTCAGGTTTCGGATACGCAAATCTGTTCCGCTTCCATCCTGAAAATTAAGAAAATAAAAAAAGAAAAGAAAGAACAGAGATTACATGTAAATATTGATAAAATTATGCACAAATGAAGCAAAATACATGATAAAACATTCATCAATTATAAGAATCCAAGGTAAGTAACGATTTCCTGCAACCTGAGCTAAGCAGCTGAGCTACATGTAATGGGCCAATTAAAAACTAAGACCTGCCTGAAGTTCAAAGCCATGATCCCTGAGGTATCAGCATGGTGAAAAACAACCTGTGGCCTGCTGGAGAATCGAACCCACAATCTCAGTGTTACCAGCACGGCGCTCTAACCAACTGAGCTAATGGGTTCAAAGAATCTGCCAAGAAACTGCTGGTCCATATGGAACTGTCCAAGAGGGACGAGCCACTCTTGAACAAACTTTTACCTTTGACTCCTGCACCCTATCCATCAGCATATTGCATTATCAACCATGTTAGCAAAGCAACAACTTAACCCTTTAACTCCCTCACCCCATCTACCAGCTTTCTGTAGGAAGCTGGAAGATAGGGTGAGGGATTCAAAGGCTTAAGTTTTTGCAGTTGATGGATACGGTGCAGAAGTCAAAGGGTTCTAAACTCATAATCTAAGCAGTCACAATGGAGCAAAACGTAAGACATCTCAACTTCTCTTGGGAGTCAGCACTGTTTGGGTGGTATCCATCTTTTTCTTGATGCTTTACCTTCCCCACTCCTAAAGACAGACGGATATATTTCACAATCCCCGTTGTGATACTATGAAGCTAGGAAGCCTACATTTCAGTTTTGAGAATCAAACTTGGTTTAATTTCCATTACCTTTATCAAATAATTGTCAAAAAAATTTCCTACTTTTCCTCTCAGGAAATCTTACCTTTTCTTTCAAGAAATTCATTAGCAGAAATCACGGGAAAATCAACTGTAGTTTTTTTTTTATTGATATAAATTATTGGTCATTCAACTATACTTTTACATTCTGTTCCATACGTAAAAGAGAGAAAATGAAAGGATAAATTACTGACTATAAAGCTCTATGTATTTGAGATTTTCTTCAAGATTTTCGCATTTCTAAGATATCTTCTACAACTTACATGCTTGGTTTCCAAAGAGCGCTCAAAGAGCCTGAGGAAGGCGGCCAGACTGAAACGATACATGTTGTTGATCTTGGCCAAGTCCGAGATGACGAAGTACAGGGTGCTGCCGCTGGTAGCCAGGGGCAAGTAACTGTTGCGTTCCGCATCGAGTGAGGCCTGAAGACGCACGGACTCGGTCAGGGATTCTGAGATGGTGATACTGGAAGCTTTGGTTTTGTTGAGGGAGTCCAGCAGTTCTTTGTTTTCCAGGATGTTGCCTTTGGCACTGGCAAGCTCCTGCATCAACATACCCATCATTAACATTATTAACAGATAGTGAAAATCTCTCATGGATATCATTTTTACATTAAATTTTATTTCAGTTTTGGTAAGAGAGGGTGAAAATCTCTCATGGATATCATTTTTATATTAAATTTCATTTCAGTTTGGTAAGAGAGGGTGAAAATCTCTCATGAATATTATCATGTTAAATTTTATTTCAGTTTGGTAGGAAAGGGTGAAAATCTCCCATGACAATCATTTTTATGTCAAATTTTATTTCAGTTTGGTAAGAGAGGGTGAAAATCTCTCATAAATAATATTTTCATATTAAATTTTATTTCAGTTTGTTAAGAGAGGGTGAAAATCTCCATGGATCTGAGTTTCATGTTAGATTTTATTTTAGTTTGGTAAGAGAGGGTGAAAATCTCTCATGGATATTGTTTTTATATTAATTTTATTTCAGTTTTGGTAAGAGACAGTGAAAATCTCTCATGAACACAATTTTAATGTTAAATTTCATTTCAGTCTTGGTAAAAGAGGGTGAAAATCTCTCACGAATATCATTTTCATGTTAAATTTTATTTCAGTTTGAAGAGAGAGGGTGAAAATCTCTCATGGACACTATTTTCATGTTAAATTTTATTTCAGTTTGGTAAGAGAGGGTGAAAATCCTCTATAAATAATATTTTCATGTTAAATTTTACTTCAGTTTGGTAAAGAGGGTGAAAATCTCTAATAAATAATGTTTTCATATTAAATTTTATTTCAGTTTGGTAAGAGAGGGTGAAAATCTCTCATAAATAATATTTTCATGTTAAATTGTACTTCAGTTTGGTAAGAGAAGGTGAAAGTCTCTCATGAATATTGTTTTTATGTTATTTATTTCAGTTTGATAAGTGATGGTGAGAATATCTTATGAATATTGTTTTTATGTTAAATTTTATTTCAGTTTGGTAAGACACAGTAAAATTCTCTCAAGGATATTATTTTCATGTTAAAATCTATTTCAGTTTGGTAAGAGAGGAAGAAAATCTCTCAATAATATTGTTTTTATGTTAAATTTTATTTCAGTTTGGTAAGAGAGGATGAAAATCTCTCATGGACATTGTTTTTAAGTTAAATTTTATTTCAGTTTGTCTTGCTTAGAGAGTAGGAGTCATCCATATTCTGTGACTCAGTTCTGTTTTCAGTTTTAGTCACATCAAGTGCTGATGTCAGTTCTGTTTTCAGTTTCTTTGCTCTGAGTAAAATCACCTGTCATGCTGTCTTGGTTCACATTTAGTAGTGGGCTGAGACCTGTTTCTTTCCTGCCAGGTAGGTGAAATTCTTGCGAGACATGCTAGGAAGGTGCATTTTTTTTTCTGTTCCACCTTGCAACTAAGTGGCTAAGTACTAGCCAGGTAAGGCGAAGTAGTATTAACAGACTCTTTCTGGTGAGGTAATGACCAGTTCTACCTTGTGTCTGTATCATTGCACTTTTTGTTTTTGCCCTTGCCACTCACTGTTTTGACACTTTTGCAAGCCAGTGTGATCATCAATAAGAAACTTGCTTCAGGTCAAGAATCAATACAGGTATGGTGTTAACCGAATGAAAGAACATGTAGTTTAGACAGTAACTGTGTCTCCCCTAACTTTGAAGAGAGACAGATTAGATGTGAAAATGTCACCATTGTTATTTGAAGTCAACTGTTTTGACGTGACAATATGAAATGTGTATCAAAGTGATTGTCAGCAATCAAGCAAACTGGAACCAGAAGCACACAAAAAGAGATTCAGACTGCGTATTTAGTATAAGAAAACTAGACATAAATTTCAGCCAAACAGAGATTCAGAATGCACATTTAGTATAAGAAAACCAGACATAAGTTTCAGCTAAAAAGAGGTTCAGAATGCGCACTTAATGTAAGAAAACCAGACATAAATTTCAGCCAAGAAGAGATTCAGAATGCGCATTTAGTGTAAGAAAACCAGACATAAATTTCAGCCAAAAATATCAGAATGGATTGTTAAGAACCAGACAAATTCACCCAGAAGATTCGATGCATTTAGTGTAAGAAAACCAGACATAATTCAGCCAAATATTCAGATGCGATTAGTAGAACAACATAAATTTCAGCCAAAAGAGATTCAGAATGCGCATTTAATGTAAGAAAACCAGACATAAATTTCAGCCAAATTGCCTTGGTCAAGTGTATAGAAGAGACAACAAAGAATAAAGACGCAAAATGTAGTGGAAAAACTGTAAAAATGTGATTAACATTATTTGAATCCAGCAGTTCTATTGTTTGCTTGTGGTCAAGGAAGATTATAATAGTTACATTGTAACATCACAATGAAGGACGAAGTTTAGAAAAAACAACCATCAATTAAGCTTCCACAAACCTGCAAACTGAATTGCTGATGCAGATGAACTAGGTTTTGATGTTTGTTTGTTTTTGACTTATTCTCAACTGTGCTCTATATTATCTCCATAAGAAGGACTTGAGCTGGGAGAAGATGAATCAAAGTAACATGACCATTCCGTTGTATGTTTCATCTTCTCTTCCACCTGGTTACATTAGTATGCATTTTTCCTTTTTGCTGTTTTGTCTTTTGAAAGACTTGTCCTACTACTAAAATCTATCACCTATAAACATGATCCAACTGGATTAACACAAATACAAACAAGAACAAGAACAAGAACAACAACAAAATAAAGGAAAAGAAAAAAATTGACTAAGATGGAACATTTTAGAGTTTGAAAGTTGCGTCCAACTGTGCTGCACAACTTCTGCTGCTTACAAACATTATAGGAACCACATTTTACTCAGTACAAAAACTTTCTTAATGTGACAGCAGTTTTCTACTGACCTCAAGAAGAGAATCCTCCAGCTGAGCCAACTGTATCTTCAGGTCCTCCTCCTGCTTCAGAAGGTCTGTCTTACGCACTTCCAGTTCTGGCTTCTCATGCTGGATTGTGATGCCCAGCAACTACATGACATACATATACAAACTTGGTATGTGATAACCCATACTCATTTTGTTAAGTGATGTTTGCACGATAAATTTCATTCATGCACACATGTGTGTTCATGCACACAAACACAAACATGCACTCATGCAAGCATGCATACATACACATACAATCACATACACACACACCACGCATGTATGCAAGCACACATACATACAATCACATATACACACACCACGCATGCGACACACAGACACAGACACAGGCACACACAGACACACAAACACACTGTTGGTGAACTCTTTTTGTTTTAAACAGTTGAGGGTCTTAATGCTTAATAGCTGCATTATTCTCCCCAAAATGAATATAACAAGGCAAGGACTATGATCTCAGAGTAAGTGTGTTTTCAGTCTTCATAATAACGTTCTGGCCAGTGGCCAGCTATAGTAACATTAGATACTGGTATGAAAAGAAAATGTAGGCCTACTCACCTTAGGACTGGCACACTGTTCACACAAACACAAAAACAAGCAAAACACTTCCTGGTTTTAACCTGTTGATCAGTTGTTAGACTGTTTTTTTGTTTGAAACTCGTAGATGTCTTTTTATTTTTGTGTTTGTATGGATAGTGTTCCAAACCTAAGGTAAATACAGTCCATTTCTTTTTCAAACCAATTTCTCATCTCACCTGCAGACACTCGTATTTTTCTCACTGACATTAGACATTGTCTTCTGTCTTTATCTCATGTGTATGTACTATGCATGAGTGATTTTGTGTGTGTGTGTGTGTGTGTGTGTGTGTGTGTGTGTGTGTGTGTGTGTGTGTGTGTGTGTGTGTGTGTGTGTGTGTGTGTGTGTATGTGTGCGTGCGTGCGTGTGTGTGTGTGTGTGTGTGTGCATGTATGTGCATGTGTACACACATACACGTGGACACATATACATGGCCACGCACCTGACCAGTTAGACCAGCTCTAGTGGTGGTAAAGTTGACCTCAGTGATAATCGCCGCTGCATCAGGAGGAATTTCAGGGTTTGGGTTTCGTGTGGTCATGAACAGCCTGAAATCTTCATTGTAGTCGATCGTCTTCTCACCGATCTGGCAGACGTAGCGAGGACCTGCAATTTGACAGATAGGAAATAGTCATTACGTGCTGCCTAATGAAGGCAACAATAAAAAGGAAAGCAATTGGTTGAGCAATACCCCATGATATGGCATTTGTTTTTAAGATACACATAGCCACAGGGCAATATACTCTGAAAATGTACATATCAGTTTCATAGCAGATATTTTCTCGCATACACACATACATATACACAGACACAGAAACACACACAGACACATACAAACACACATACAGACACTCACACACAGACAGACAGTCAGACAGACAGACAGACACACACACACAAACACACACACACTTGCATACACACAGAAGTATGTAAGGGCAAAGTATCAGATTCCAATTCTGACTCTTTTGAAGAATCAAAACCAACCAGCAATCTAAAGCAAGCAAGAGCAAAAACCCAAATCAACCAACACATGAAGACAAATTAGTCACCATGGTGTAGTGGTTAATGCAACAGACTACCGACTGGAAGGTTGTGGGTTCGAATCCCCACCAGTCCCTTCAAAAATCATCGTGGAATTTTTTGGTTCTAACCAGCTCCTACCAAGAGTTGAGTGTGATTTGGGCTCGTTGGTAAGACTGAAACCACACAATCAAGTCTCATCCATTCATGGGTGCATCACTGAGGGTGTTGCCTAAATCTTCTGACCAATGTTGCAGGTGTCTGTGTCTCTCGGGCCTGATTGACAGCAGGATACATTATGATAGTAAGCGCAAGATGCAGCCCTGTCATGCAGTCTCAATCCTAGATGAAATCCCATAGAATCATTACCATTATCCTCATTGTCAACATCATCCTTGCACTGTAAAAACTACCAGTTTCTGTGGCCGTTAAGGAGGTGTGGAAAGTGGGACCAAAACAACAACAAAAAAACCCAAAAAAAACAACAATAAGGAAAATACAGAAAAAAAGGGTAAGCAATAAGGAAATCTCCCTGAGTATAAAAATCTCCCTGAGTAAAAAAAAAAATCATCCAACAACAACCAACCAAACAATAAAGCTGAAAAACAGATGACCGATCAAACACAGACCCTGAGCGGTGAGATCACCACGCAGCAGAGGAAACAGAACTGGTTCAACGCGATCCATCTCTTGAATGATGAGCGTCTTGCCAAATCTCACCGCCAGCTCAAGGGCTGTGTTGAAGTTGGCATCCTGCATCACAGGGACAAGTAAGTATGCAATGAAAAAGAATATCATAATTATACATGTAGCTGGCTTTCTAATTAAGAAAGCAGACAGACAGATGAACAGATGGACAGACAAAGAATGTAAGAGAAAGATTAGGAGAGAGGAAGGAAAGGGTGGGGTGAAGAGAGAGAAAATGTCAACAACAAAAAAAAAGAAAACAAACCACATAACAGCAACCCCCCCCCCCCCCCTCCACTTTATCACTCAAGGATTAGCAGCATTAGATCCCACTGGACTCGTTTTAAAGCTAGTCCTTGCTACTCTGCACATATGATGTATTGTATTCTATTAAACAAAACAAATGCAAACCAAACAAAACAGATGAACCATAAACAAACAAACAAACAAACGAACAAACGAAACAGATGAACCATAACACCAATAACAAGAAATAAGTTATTAAAATGAATTGTAATAAAATATTGACTTTCATAAGTCAGAAAGAGAGAAAGAGAGAGAGAGAGAGAGAGAGAGAGAGAGAGAGAGAGAGAGAGAGAGAGAGAGAGAGAGAGAGAAACTGAAACTGAAACTGAAACTGTTTATTGTCATTACCCGAAAAGGTCTTTTGACAAGGGGGATAACAATTTTCCAGTAGTGCGACACATAATCCACTCTTTGTATGTGCGCAAATTCTTCACACATAATCAAAAAAAATATCGAACATCCATTCCTTGAACAGTCGAACATATTCAAATCATATATAATGAACAATCATCCATTTTACCACTACTACATAATGCAAAGAAAACAACAACAAAAAATATCAGAACAGTGTTCCCACATTCAGGCCAATAATTTGTCTAGGTTTAGACAAACCAAAATCTTTTTCACACACCCACACCCACTCACACGCATCCATATACGCTCACACGCGGGCGCGCGCTCGTGCGCACACACACACACATCAAAACTGTAATATGATGAAACATCTGGGCTAGACCACCCAAACCTTACATTTAGTGATAATAATATAATCTTCACATAACTGCCCCAAAATACTCTGTTAACAAGGGACATCACTATGCCTTTTATTTATTTGTTTTTTGGTTTGTTTGTTTTTTTAATTTTTGTTAACATGTATAGTAAACCCTTAAGTGTCTATATACCCTTTCAATATCCACTTCTAACATATTCTACAAATATACCATTATTTTCATATTATTAGCTACTCTTAAATTATCGGCAAACAAAGCAAAATAAAGCAAATGAAAACAGCTCTTTACAAAACAGTCTATAATAAAGCGGCTTCTTTTGGAGTTAACGTGATATAGCCCACATCAGTCAAAAGAGATTAAATTAATCCCAGTATGATATTGTCTAGCACTATTGTCGGGCTTGTAAGTGTTTTTGTCTTATTTTTTGTGCTTCCGCAATGTATAGTGCCACTGATTTGATTATGACTTCGTCATCAGATGACAAAATAGATACAACATCTTGTCTTTTGGCCATGTCGGATTCAAAAACTTTGCATTTTCCACGTATTGTGTCAAAAATTTGGCATTGGAATAAAAAGTGTTTTTCATTATCGACATTGTTTCCACATAAGGGGCAAGGATATACTGTGGACGTCCCAGGTTGAAACCAATTTTTATTTGCATTGAAACCAAGTGTTCTTAATCTAAATCTTGCGTAATTAGTTCTTTGCCATTTATCCGTAACAACACTGAGATATTTTTCGGTTTGAAAAACATCTTTAAATGAGAAGAACCAACTATATTTTTCTTTGTTTTCCATATCTGAGTGCCAATTTTGTTTAAACGAACAAATAAGCCTGTCTTTAAATTCATTAATAAACTGACACTCATTTCCTACTCCCTGGGACAACCACACGATTCCAAACCCAAGTTCTGATAAAGCCTTTTTTACCTGATAGGCCCAGTTCTGTTTTCCTATTTCCATTTGAGTAACCATCATTTCATATGCCTGTTTACATAACCGAGATTGTGGAAGCCTTAACAATTTCAACCAGTATTTAATACTCTTCACAAAGGTTCTAATGTATAAAGGATATCTTCCAGTTTCTCCATATAAAACAGTATTAGAAGAGTGAATTGGTACAGCCAAAAAACGTTTTATAGCATATGTATGCACTTTTTCCATATGTGGATTTACAGTAAGACCCCATACTTCAGCTGCATATGTAAGTAAAGGTTCTATCTGTGTATCAAACATTTTCCAATATAAATTACAATCAATAGAATTGAGCTTCCGTAAGGATTTTAGAATTTCAATATATAAAAATGAAATGATGGGAGAATCAGTCAAAATATTCTGTTGATAAAGTCTGGAGCAGAGCGGCAGAATAGTTCAGACATTCGCCTGCCAATAACTAAACTTGAAATTCCAGGGTTCATTTTCCATTGAGACCTGAGCTTTTCTCCTGTTTGTCTGGAAAATTGAACTGAATGTCTAGTCCTTTGGAAGGGGACAAAAAACGAGTTGGACCCATCTGCCATCTGGTCTGCACACGCTAAACAGATCCCATGATGGTTGAAAATCGTGAAGAGCAGCCCTGGTATAAAACATTGGAGAGAGGTTCAATTTCCTGGTCCCTCACCTTGAAGGCCAGTTAGCCTTCTTGCCTTTCTGAAGTCTTGGTCAAAAAACAAAAACAAAAACAAAACAAACAACAACAACAAAAAAACAACAACAACAAAAAACAACAACAAAAAAGAAAAAACAGGTAGTGTTGCACTGCAGGGATGCATTCTGAATGGGGAAAGTAGTCTGAGTTTCACATGGTAAACCTATTGTGTCAAAAAGAAATGTATATGAATACATTTGAATATGAATATTACAACAGAAGTGAAGAAAATAAAATAAAATGAGACATCAAAGACAATACGACATCAGTTTAGGATCTCAATACCAGAATACCTGAAGTCTGCTACTTCAAATACGAATATTGTAAGATTTTTCGTTTAGATTTTTTGACAGCTACCATTAATAATAAATATCTAGACATTGATGGATGTCAGTAGTATTTCCTATAAAATAAAACCAACCCTCCAGACCTGGAAATTCACATTAAAAGCTCTCCATACGGAAAAGAATCTCCACTTCAAAAACTTCATTACAAAAAGAACACAACATCCAAAACAAAAAATACTGACCCTTCCTCAAAACACCCCCCCCCCCCCCACCAAACAAAACAAACACAAACAAAGCAGAAAGAAGAAAAGAAAAAGAAAACATGGAAAACACACGCAGACTTTAACCCTTTGACTCCCGCACACTGTCCACCAGCATCGTGCATTGTGAGCCACGCTAGCGGAGCAAAAACTTCCTGCAGTAAGCTGGTGGATAGGGTGAGGGAATCAAAGGGTTAAGTTTTTGCAGTTGGTGGACAGGATACTGGAGTCAAAGGGTTAAAATTCAATATATTGAATGAACAAACAAACCAACATAGTGATGCTACACATCTATCAGTGCTAACCTGCTGATTGATGACCTCCAGACGGTTGTTCTTCATGTGGACCTTCAGCCACTCTGTAGCACGGGAAGAAGGATCCACCAGGAATGGACGCTGAGAACTCTGTTATCCGTACCACAGAATACCATTTACAACATGCTGTAATAACTAGTCATCTTTTATCTGTCATCCATCAAAAGAGAAAATTTGAATATGACTGTCATACAGATACCCAGAACAGAGTTACTCAATAAATCATGTAGTTTGCTGAACTTAGCTTGAAGGTTAGGAAAACATGTATCATTACTATTTCCTACTTGTACCACAGTTATTATTTCCTGCTTGACCTTTCTCAATCTCCTTTGACATAAACATATTCATACAAATATGTACACAGATAACTGAAATAAAATGTTTAAACACATGTACAAATAAGAATTAAAAAGATGTGAAAATCTGTACTATTTTAAGACACAAACACAGACACTTACATTTCATCAATAATGCTATCCACTTTTTGGAAATTTTCTATCTGAAACACTGTTTCTGAGTGCAAAGGGTAAAGACTTTGTTTCATTCAATGACTTCAGAACTCACGAAAACATAATAAGAATTAATACTGTTCAAATGATTATCGCAAACACAATACCACATTCACATTCCAGCACCACAGCAAAGCAAATCACTCTAGTTTCAAAAACCGAAATAACAATAAATCTGATTATGTAAAGGAACCAAAAACAGTAGGGTAAGTACCCTGTCATTTAAGCAGCCTATAAATCTGTTTTTCAAAATAGCTGTTGCAAAACTAATATCTACCCTTCCAGAAAGATGAACACCATACAGTCCACTTCTTTTTCACGAGAATGTGCACACTGCATAATATTATTTTTTGGCATTCAAGTTTGATTTGCATAAGAAGCTATTGCAGAATTACCACAAACTCTCCAATGACACATCTTAAACATTTCAACATTAAACTTATACAGTTGGGTGAATATATAGCTGGGTCAATCTAACTTTATAGTGATCACTTTTTTCATCACAATGCATCATGAAAATACACTATAGCCTACAACTTACTGGAAATAGCTCCATTATCATTCATTAAACTGCAAAGCAATTGTCACATCACAAGCACTCTCATCTTCTACCACCAAGCATTCCAAACAAAAGTTGCTGCAGCAAACATACACACAACGACCTATACCTCACTGAAGCTTAACCCTTGACAACAGAACGGTTTGTGGGAGAACTTATTTGTTTCAATCTTTTCTACATAAAATTAATTTCAAACTTAACAGTTGGGTACTGCCACACCTAAATGACCATGAGCATGAAGGCTGAATGAATCTACAGCCACATCTCACAACTAACCCTATCATAAGCATCCAGATTCTCAACCAGTACTTTAAAATTCAACCAGTCCTTTTGAATCAAGCAATGTTTAAGCAGATTTCTTGATGCATCCCTGTAAACATAGCAGTGTCCTCACGCAAAAGCTTTCGTCTTGTGCCAATATCTTACCCAGCTGATATGTCGTTCACTGTCTGAGGTAAGATAAATAAACAATAAAGTTATAGACAATGATCATGTGGATCTGTCAGCAACAAGTTAATGTTTAAAACTGTATTGTAGTCATGATGACATGATTAGATGGAAAAGAAATGTCAAAATTTCAGAACTGTATAAAAGCACAAAAATGAAAAGACTTTAAAAGAAATAGAGAAAGAAAGAAAGAAATGAAGAGGTAGCAGGACATCTTTGCTAAATATGAAAGTGTTTATTTCAAAAAGATGATACACAACAGACAGAGAGAGAGAAAGAGAAAGAAAGAGAAAGAGAAAAAAAAAAAGAGAGAGAGAGAGAGAGAGAGAGAGAGAAGACAGACAGACAAAGAATATTAATATTATTTAAAAGAGTCAGAGATAAAAACCATTTCTACTTGAGAAAGAGAGAGAGAAGGAGAGGGAGAGGGGAAAGAGAGAGAGAGACAGACAGAGAGACAGAGAGACAGAGAGAGAGAAGGGAAAGGAAGAAGAAAAAGACAGATGAATTTATCAAAACAACTGAAATGATATGAAATGAATAAATGAATGACTACATAAACAAACAAACCCCAAGAAACACAAATGAATGAGTCAATAAATGAAAATATAAAAAAAAACCAACAACAAATAACTGATTGTCCATCATTCCCAAACCACTAAAATCACACCAGTGTACCTGCAGAATCACCAATGCGTTCTCCATGGACAGTTCATCAGAAGGCAGTCCCTCCCCTTTCCACGTAAGCTGCTCGCTCTCTGTACTCAGGAACCGGCGTAGGTCAAAATGTGTGATGCCGACGGCCTCCATCCATGCCTTCATACGTTCTCGCCGTAAATCCTCTGGTGCGCTGGGCAGGTATGTGATGAAAGCTGCTCCCAGTAATGCTCGCAAAGGAAGTTCCTGCAGTTCTTTGGATAGCTCTCCCACCTGTGTATGGTTACAACATTTTATCTACCAAAACAGTCAGTATTCTTTCACCACAAAACAAACTAACGGATGAATTATTTTCTCACCTGTATTTACATGTGCATAAAATCACTCTCTCTCTTTCTCTTTTGTCACTGTTTATCATAAAAATTATGCCTGATTGCTCCTTTTCTTGTTTCACCAATCTGTCTGCAGGCTTTCTTCTGTCTTTGTTGCCTCAGTTTCTCTCCTGTATTTTAAAAACAAATTTCAAAGTTGTTGTTTTTACTCTCTTCAAGCATCTTTTTGACCTGTGGTGTATAGTATTCAAGCAGTACAGAAATACACATGTACTTATTTTGCTCATTATACCTGTTACAGTTAAATATTTTTAGTTCATGTATATACAACAACCATTTGAACTTATGACTACATTTCCAGAAAATAGTGTTATAAACTTTGTGCTTGTAAAATATAGATGTCATAATTTGAACAGCAATGGTCTGTAAACACTCTTAGCGTACCTGTTCATTCCAACGCTGATGTTCTCCGTCCAGCTTGGAGACAAGAGTTTCAGCTGCTATGATGGTCTCATTCTCTTTGTCTAACTTGATCTTCAGTTCAGCAGCTTCTTTGGTCAGGGTTTCAAAACGATGCTTCAGTGCTGCTACCTTGCGGTCAACCTCACTCAGGGCTTGACCCAGACGAGCCATGCGAGCTTCTGCCTTCTCTAGATTCCTGGATGAACAGTACATCAAAGTAATGAAGCATAAAGAGGATTCCAGCATGTATTAAAAACATTTTTTTCTACTGATCTCCACTTATCTGTTTATCAAAGTACAGACTCAAAACTACAAACATGTTCAGGCAATATTTTCTTTCCAACATTCAACAAACAATCACTCTCTCACTAGCTCACTCACTCACTCAATCACAAACAAACAGACAAAACAAAGAAACAAAACTCAGAGACCGTGGAATAAGCATTTGAACATTTGACAAACTGAAATTTCTATTAATAAATCAAATAAAACAAAATAAAATCAGAATCCTTTATACAAACATTGAATATCTAGACTGATATAACATGGAATACATAAATTAATGCACTTACTTGCGCAGCTCATTCTGCTCTCTCTCCAAAGGTTCAATTTTCTCCAGCACATAGGAATACTTGATATTGGCCTTAACCCATGACGCCAGTGGCTCTGCCACTTGTGAAGCTCGTTTGGCATTCTGCAACATCATACCATCTTAACCCTTTGACTACTGCACCCTGTCTACCAACTGCAAAAACTTAATCCTTTGATTCCCAAACCCTATCCACCAGCTTCCTGCTAGAGTGAGGGAATCAAAGGGTTGTTTGCTTTGTTGGCATGGTTGGCAAAGCAGGATGCTGGTGGATAGAGTGCAGGAGTGAAAAGGTTAATGTCTTTTTTACTGTGCTTTCTGGAACATGGTATTATGCTTAGTCTTCAACTGAGGCATATTCATCATTGTATGATAGTAGAAGTCTTCTGTGGGGCACAATACTGTAAGTATTCTTAATTAATCCCAATTACAGCTTGGCAATGAAGCAATACATCCCTGGAGATATGTGTACCGTTCAAGATGGGAACTGTAAATGATGTTTTTGCTTGTTTGTTTGTAACTCATCTTCTTATAACCTAAATTTGTGTGAGTGGTGGTAAGACCCACCTTGGAATCAAAAGAAGCAGCATTCTTCCTCAGCAGCTCCTCCACACCCTTTCTGATGTCACTGGGGATGTTTCGAGCATCAAATGTCTGGATCTCCTCCTTCACACCTCGTTTGGCCAAGAAACTGCAGACACATGAAGAAATTTTGAAATGGCTGAGGCAACAGAGTGGAACCAATCTAGATCAGGTGACTGCAATACTTACCAAACCGTTGTTCAACATTTTGAATATGAAATACATTAATATCTACTTGTCTACATTTTCAAATGAAAAATTACTTCTATGTAATTCAGAGAAGTTATTTATTATATCTAAAACCTAATGAAAACAAAACAGAAAGCTTCTGCTCTCGTGTGTCACTGCACAAAATTACATTACAGAGCAAAGATATCATGACCTTCATTACAGATCTGCTTCAACTTTTTTCTTCATTGAAACAGTAAAGTGTGCATGGTGACTATAAATCCTATTCCATTTGTGGCATCTAATATATAATTTTCCTTGACATGTAAGAATTTGTTTCAAAACTGACAATTTTCTTCTTTGTTTTCCAAATGGCCATAAGGTCTGCTCATTCTGGGAAAACTTTTCTTCCACACATAATTTTTCTCCAGACTTCTGTCAGATTTATTTCATAGCACAGAGTAAAAATGTGTCAAATTACATTGTTTTGTAGGGAAAAATTTCTAATCTAAATTTTCTCATGGCCTGACTAGCCAATAAGAGCAGACTGGTTTATTACTCCTGCCATCTTGGACTGTTTGTGCTGGGCACTGGACACCATCTGTTTTATTTAAATAGGCCATAGGCTCTTATGAAGGGAGTGAACAATATTTAACACAAATATTGTCCAGAAACATTTTCATGATTTATGTATATGTATAGAAATGTACAAGAATACACTGAATAAACATCATACAAACATCAGATTTGCAATGCAATCTCTCCAAGTCTCTTTTGACGTTTAGACAGAAGTATTGCAAGCTTCTTGATCTCATGTTCATTTCTAAACCAGAAAAGCATTGACAACTGAAATGGGCCAATTGATCAATATTACAAGTATGCAAGACATATACAGACAATCAATGTGTTGTATCTATCTGTGAATTTAAGTATGCAAGCATAAAACTGACAATTACTTGTTGTGTCCGTCTGGATACCAATCTGCAAGACATATGTGACATCATTGTGTTGTGTCTATTCTGTGAATTTAAGTATGCAAGGCATAAAACTGACAATTACTGTGTTGTGTCCGTTCTGTGAATATCAATCTGCAAGACATATGGCTGACAATCATTGTGTTGTGTCTGTTCTGTGAATATAAGTTGCAAAGCATAAAATTGATAATCACTGTGTTGTGTCTGTTCTGTGAATATAAGTCTGCAAGGCATAAAACTGACAATCATTGTGTTGTGTCTGTTCTGTGAGTATAAGTCTGCAAGGCATAAAACTGACAATCATTGTGTTGTGTCTGTTCTGTGAGTATAAGTCTGCAAGGCATAAAACTGACAATCATTGTGTTTGTCTGTTCTGTGAATTAAGTCTGCAAGGCATAAAACTGACAATCATTGTGTTGTGTCTGTTCTGTGAGTATAAGTCTGCAAGGCATAAAACCGACAATCACTGTGTTGAGTCTATCCTGTGGATATCAAGCTCATAAGTCTCCACCCCTTTTTTCCAATTTGAGCCAGCATATGGTATCGTCTCCAACTTTAATTCAGTTTCTGACAGTGAGACATGTATAACTGTATCAGGATGTGAGTTCAAGGTGAGAGCTACATGAGTGGTCTGCTCAAACAAACAACATATCAGAAAGACTCTTGACGACCACTTCACACTTTGAAAGTGCCTTAGATGTATAGAAATGTCAACAAAGAAAGAAAGAAAGGAAGTTTAAAGAATTGCAACCCTAACCTCTTCATGTTGACCCACGAAGTGTCAAAAATACCCATGAGCCTCAACACAGCCTCCATGATGTCTCGAATGATGTCTGGAGGAGCACGTAAAGCTCTGATCTCAGAGAGGGATTCTGGCTTAATTCCACCGACAGCTCTCTTGGCTTCCTGCAGCAGTGGTTCCACCTCTGCCAGCTCCATGTCAATGGCTGCCTTCCTCTTCTCCAGGAACTTGTTTTCCTCTGCTGCCTGCTTCTTCAACTCCTCCATCTCCAGCTTCTGTTCACTGGCATTCTGGACACAAAATGAGAAAGAGAGGAACAATTTAAGTAAACTTTCTTCTTCTTCTTTTTTTTTTCCCCAATTAATTCATGTCTCCAGAGAGGATGTAAATGATATCCTTGATAAGGTAACTCCCAAACAGAAACAAATCCAAGATTTCTTGTACCTCCAATGAACTAACCATTCCCATTTGATTTAAAAGATTTGCTCTGGCTGCTTTGCTAAAAAGAAAATGACAAGATTTCTATTTTGGCAAAAAATGGCTATTTTTTGTCTTTTGGCAAAAATGGCTATTTTTTCCCCTTTTCTATTTGCTCTAAGTCTTAAGTTTCAGCATACATAATGATGGCTTGAACCAAACCAAACCAATCACCTATCCAATTAAATCAACCGTTATCAGGTAAACAACCATGTAAACCAGACAGAAATATTACTACTGAACAGTGGGAATCAACCTCCATTCACTAATGGCTATGTTGTTGCTAACAACAGATTTACCTGCATGCTGGTAGTGATTTCAGCCAGGGCAGCATCAGCCTCTTGCTGTTTCTCAGCCAGAATGACACTCTGTTCCCCTGCCTTACGCTTCAGGTCATCCACAATCATCTTGGCATCATCCAGTTTGGACACACCAGCCTGCACAATGGGTTATGTTCTTTTCCTTCATAAACAAATAAATGTTGACAACTCTTTGGAGCAAACTTACACATAACCTTTTCTTTGACTCCTGCACCCTGCAGCAAAAACTTAACCCTCTGATTCCCTCACCCTATCCTCCAGCTTCCTGCAGGAAACTGGTGGATAGGGTGAGGGAGTCAAAGGGTTAAGTTTCTGCAGTTGGTGGATAAGGTACGGGAGTCAAAGGGATAAAGTATTTCATGCTTCGTTTTCCTCTCTTCAATGTTAAGTTTAAAACCTTTTTATTTTCTAAAAAATGTGAAGTAAAACTCTGTCACTTGTAACTACTGGTGTTTAAGAAAAATCAGAAAAAAAGAATGAACATGAACATTCATTTAATGAATGACACAGGACAGGACAAATTTCTGGCCAACTGGCCTTTCTTCACTTTCATAACAGTATGACTATATGTTGTAAACTGCTTCAACATGGCCCTTGCACTGGAAGATGGAACAGTCATGGGTGAAAAGCATTTTGAAAAAAAGTCATACTACACATATGCCTCAGACTGAAATACAACAAACATTACCTTAGAGGGATGACCATTTCCACTGACCTGCAAATGGCGCTGCTTTTCCTCGATACTGGACTTCTTGGAGCCGTACACGCTCTGGTAGGTGCGTAGGAAGGTGAGGTAGCGCAAAGGAGTAGCGTTGGTGGGCCCCACTGACTCGTGGATGTGGAGGAAACATTTGAGCAGTTCCTCTCCACCAGACAGCTTACGTTGCTTGTTCTGCGGCTCTCCAATAGACATGCCTGCTTCACGTGAAGGACGGGTTAACAGATGGAAAGGAACCTGGATAAAACAGAATTAAAAAAGAGCTGGTTACATACTTAGCTATTGTGGTATTGATCCTTTGACTCCTGCACCCTGTCCACCAGCATCCTGCACTGTCAACCATGCAAGCAAAGCAAAAACTTAACCCTTTAGAGTCAAAGGGTTAAGTTTTTGCAGCTGGTGGATAGGGTGTGGGAGTAAAAGGATTAATGAGAGTTAGCTCTGCTCTAAGAACAAGCTTTGTTTATTGTAGTGGTTACAGTGCTAGGTCTCAAAAGCTAAGGTTAAACACACGCCAGTGTTACCATGAAAATGGCTGACCAGATTTGTGCTCTGGCTTTGAACACATTGCCCAGATCTATCAAACCGTACATGGGTATCTGCTCCTCTTGTGCCCTGGCTTTGAAAACGTTGACCCCATCCATTAAACTACAGTTAGGTATCCGCTCTTCTTTGGGGATGGTTTAAGGCGAGGCAGCAAAGGAGATGAGCACTACCATCATAATGTTGGTCCCCAGTGAACGTGAGATCCTAGCCACCTCAGTCTCCAAACGTTGTTCAGCAGTTTAGTTTAACTGAGAATCACCACTCTGTTCATAATCATGCTGCCTTCGTCTACAATGAGCACTATCTGACGTGGACAATATCTGAGTTTTAGTCAGAAACATCCTGACCTCTCTATTTCAACATCTTCTAACCATCATGTTACAGAACGGAAATGACTTTTTAAAATTTTTGTTGTTATTGTTGACCCATATTCCAAGCCATATCAGTGGCAATCCCATGTCGTTCATTCCAGTTCATCAACACATCACAAAACCCAAGTTCATTCACTCCAAGTCCCAGATCCAGGAGATGTCAAACCAGCAAGGGGTTGCCCACCAGAGGAAACACTATACTGCTGCCAGGTCACTTCTGTGGAGTTTAGCAGTATCTGTTCTGACTGGACATAATGCAGAACACTGTCTACTAAGCTTCCTGATGATAACAATCACCCAGTCACTGACTGAATGCCATGGAGGAAACTGAATTCATTGATTATCTGGTCAAAAACTGAACCTTCTTTTTTTTCCCCCAATCACATGTCTGTTCCAGTGGTGAATGTTATGCTTACAGGGACAATGACTGAGCAATGTTGAACGAATGAACAACACCTGACAAGAACACAATCTACCCAAAGAACCAATCTGGCATTCTGCTTCATGTCCGTTCTTTCTTAGGCGCACAACATCCATACTCACTTTCATGACACAGCATGACATGTTTTTCTTCTGACTCAGCCTTTTCTTTTGTTTGTTTTGTTTTTGTTTTAAACTTGTTTTCATATGATTATTGTATTTATCATGTTAGAGTGACATATAAATACAACAATGAATGTGGTCTTTTGCCTCATGCTTGCTTTTATGTTTATCTATATCCATGCTGACAACTGCTTTTGTATATTGCCCTTTGCACTAATTGGTGCACATGTAAACCCACCCATTCTGATGGTGAACTTACCCTGACCATACTGTCCCTGCTCCATCCCTCCATCCACTCCACAGTACACTGTTTATAGAGGGCAGGGTTGGACTCACAGTTCAAGGTGAAGTTGCTGTTGGTGTTGTCCATGATCAGCACAATGTGCAAATTGCACATCACACCTGTGGGCACAACACAGAACTTCTTCTTCATATCAAATCATAGACAGTTATACCTTACTCAAACAGACTCTCTGGCATCTGAACTTGTGTATTCCCTGGTATATTTAGAATACATTAATAAGCAAGTAAAATCCAATGTGTTTCTAATATGTCCTTTCATCTTTAAACTAGAGTCCGTATGGATCTGAAGACTCACAACCCCCAAACATTCCTCAAAAATGAAGTTTACATTCTTTCAAGACGAACACAATCAAACAAAATGAAGTGTGTCTTCCTGCTCAAGCATGCGTCCTCTCTATCAAACTGCCTTCAGCAATGCTCAGATTCAGTCATGCATACATAACTTGGTTATTCTGAACTCACGTGAGGCAAAATATTGCACCATGGAGCCCCGGAAGCCAGCATCTGATGCCATTTCTTTCAGAGGAGACAACAAAGGCTCAATCTCCTCTTGTGAGTAGAGTCCTGGCACCTCACCAGCAGACAGCAGGGAAGTTGATCAGCTCCAGGAATTGGGGCTCCACAAACTGGTGATCTTCCAGCAGCAGAACCACCTGCTCTCCTTCTACACCTGCCAGCTGCATGACCTGTGTCACGTACATATGGGCAGATTAATTCATGTGTGTGATGTTCACACAAACAAACAAACAAACCCAAAATCACCTATTATGGTGTACATAGACTCAGTCAAATCACTTAATATGGTGCTCGCAAAAGACACTGTTGAAGAAATCCTCTTCATATTACAAAAATTCTCATCACCTAAGTGATATCCACCATTCACTGTATGTATGTTCACCAATAAATGAATTGAAAACAGATCATTTGTTAAACCATGACTCTGTTTTAAGTAAAGTTTGACCAGTTTCTTAAATTTTGTTTCATGTGTACACCCCCTTCTCCATATGAATGTCTCAGTGTTATCAGCCTGGAATAGACTTCCGCTCTGCCTTTGCCTAACACCTGCCATTTCTGCTTTAAAGTCCAGTCTGAAAACACATCTCTTTTCCCAGCAGTGAATTCTGCAGCTACTTCTTTCCCTCAGTCTGTGTATTAAAGATTGTCTTTGTCAATTATATGCGTATGCATGGTGTGTGAGTGAGCTTTGATTTGAATTGTCAAGATCTGGTGTTGTATAAATACTGTAATTAATATTGTTTATCATTAACATTTATTCATCTGTTTATGCAATAGAAGGTACTGATTTCATCATTTCAGTGTTATCATTATTCATCTGCTTATACAATAGAAGGCATTGACTACATTCTAACAAATTACAACTGTTAGTACCTAAAAAAAACTTTTTACAATAAATACTCAATATTAAACGAAATTTAAAGCTGAACCAAGTTTAAGCCAAAATAACAATTTTGGTTGAAAATATGAGTACACATGTTTGCTCAATTCAACAAGACTGCGTAATTTATCCAAGTGTCAAACACTCACATGTTTGAGATCAGCTTTGAACTGTTTGTCTCCGTAGTTTCGGGACACTTTGGGTGTGAACAGTTGCATCTGATGCAGGAATGCCACAAGAGTGACAGCCGTTCGGCGACCCACACCTGCTCGACCTGCCATAAGCAGAGAACCTCCAGGCTTGGTGAGGACACGATCCACCCGAGCCATGTTTTCCAGCACTTCCTTGAAGATGATCACATCTAGCTCTCGATTCTCTCGACCTGCAGAGTCAGATAATTATCGTCACTTCCTTCTCAGTTACTGTTGTTATTACTATTCTTATTAGTGTTTAAAGCCCAACAACTGTTCAGAGCCATACAGGACTATAACCATCTCAAACAAACACACACATCTGAACATACTGATGATCCTGGAAAAAAAACCTGGAAAAGAAAATTACGTATACATTTCATTGCATTCACGCAAATAATCTAAGGATATGCCCCTGGTTTTGGCCATTCCACCAAACTGATCACCTGGGGATTAAAAAAAACAAACCTGAATACAAATGCGTATATACATAACTACAGTGGAGTCTGCCTACAATGAAATTCAAAGGAGATGTAAATTGCCAATAGTTCATGGTAGCTATAGGTAAAAAAAAAATCAGTGACATTACGCAGCACCGATTGTTTGTTGATTTGCTGGTGGAGTTCAGATACTGTTTATAATATTTCCTATTTTATTCATCTTCATTATGATGTTTATCAGCCAGTTTTATGGCTCAGTCATTGGCCAAAAAGAAACCAAAGCTGTGACACACAGATGGCATACACACATCACTTCTGGCATTACATCATGCTGATCATTGTGCTATACATAAGGTGTACAATGCTGAAGTTGTACCACACTTGACCACTTGTCCACTGAAGGGCATGACTATACATAGAAAACTTGGCCTTAGGGAAACAGCACCTCAGTTATACAAAGAGGAATTCATTACGTGTGATAGTGGACACTGTTTGCTATATAGAGAATTTTACATCAGGGAACAAGATGAAAATGGGCAGGGAAAATAACAGAGTATTTTACTGCTCAAAATTTATTGTAAGCAAATTCATTCTAGGTGGACTCCAGTGTAAATTCACAAAGGTATACATAAAAACTGGCCTACAGAATCTAAAACTGTCTTTAACCCTACCAGACCGAGTTCCCGCTATTGTGGGAATGACGAAAATGACTATATACCGAGTTCCCGCTATAGCGGGAATAGCACACTCACACGATCGTCACTTTATCAAGAGCTAAAAATAGCTACCGGACCGTTGCTAAGCGTCGCGTGAGCGTGTGTTCAGCCTATTGCAACTGTCTGCCTTTGTGTTGATGGTATTTTGAGGTGATTTGGGTGCAAAATTGACCATGAAGCGAGCTAGTGATGAACCAAGCACTTCAACAGGTAAACGGGCGAGGCCAACTCACTTCACAGTTCAACAAGTGGTGGACATTTTGCAGATTGGAGAATTTGATCAGGAATACGTTTCCGATTCAAGTGACGATGATTACGTTGATGAAGCATTGAGTGAAAGTGATGATTCTGACAATGAAAGAAGTAGGTCGAGACAGAGTGTTGGAAGAAGGGGGCGTGCCCGTACCCCCCAACCAAGTGATAGGGGAGATGCTTGTGTGATTGAGGGTTGGACTGGCGTTAGATGAAAGATAGGCCTATTTTCTACAATCTCTCCACATTTCATATAATTCTAACCATTGGTGTGCATGATATGAACAGTTTTCTAACGTATATACATTTTTTTCAAAATTTTGCTCAGGAGGCCAGGCAGGGGGCACAATTACGCTCAGGGGCTAAGGTCTGGTAGGGTTAAGCAGTTCACACCTGCTTAGAACTACAAATGCTTAACATATCTACCCAATTTACAATCCTCACAGAAATAATGTACATTTTTTTGTGAAAACAAAAAGATGAATGGACCAGCAGGGCAGATAATAAGAAAAAAAGGAAGAGATAACATAAATCAAAGAAACAAGGCAGAAACAAAGAGAGTGACAGAATAGAAGCAAGGCAGAAACAAAGGGATTAACAAGAGGAAATTTCTAGCACAGAGTTTTTAGGTGGGAATATTATTTATACTGAAAAAGCCCCTGGCATTCCCATGGGGGTTCCTACTCAGTATCATCATAGACATTTGTACTGCTTATTCAGAATTTTCACCAACTTCACCATCAGTTATCATCACCATTATGTAAAATCATCAGACCTCCACTACAGCTAGTTCACCTAACCCCTTAATCATACTGTAACCCCATCATCACTTTCCATCATTATCATCATCACTATCAGTATAATCAGCATCATGATGGTCCTGTAATATCACTGACACCATCATCAAATTCATTGTTTCAGAATTATCATACTAAAACAATAATTTTGAACTATGACTTGCTAAAATTTGATATCTGATATTTTCGAAAAAATTTAAAAACAAGACACAAAATATACTACACACAAGTACATGCACAGTTTTTCTTTTTAATTTATGCTTTACAGAAACAGACTGTGACTCCTGGGCTGAAATAATCTGAAAACATTGTTACATATTAAGAGATAATTATGTGTATATCACTTGCTTGCATCAGATAAATATATACAAAATCCAACTCTTCATTATCTTTAAAAGGTGCTCCATGTCCTGCATACAACCAAGGCCTAAAGGAAAAAAAAAGCTTGAACAAAACAAAAATCTTCATTATTTTTGTTTTGATAATGAAAATTGCTTCTTTTATCTTCAGTGAACCTTCACGTAGATCCCAAGTTTCAGTACAATATGAACACATGAGTGACTTCTTCTGCACTGTTACATTTTACTTACACAGCTATATCATTAATTATATATGTTCTATAAGACTTCTACTATTAACTGGATTTTAAAATATTTGTATTCTGCATTATGAGCAATTTTTTTCTTTTTTCTTTTTATTACAGAATAAGACAAGGATCTACTTAAGTGTCAAAGGAACAAATAAATCATGGTAGATTTTCATTGTAACTGAGCAAACCTACCCGTCTCAAAACAAACACATAGTACAATTGTCATTTCTGAAAGAAATTAGTATGGAAAAAATTATGAGGGAGCCAAACAAACCCAAAGCAAGCAATTAACAAACACATGCTTATTTAA
>CM060314.1:69048236-69115736 GCA_030674185.1 Monoplex corrugatus | reverse complement strand
AAAACCTTTTCTTTTCTTTCCTAACTTCTATGTTCCCTCAGTGGTATTGATCCCACACTGCTCAGTCCAGCTCCACAACACACCATGAACACCATGTTTATTCACTCCCAGTGTTTGGAAGTCCACGAGAACCAGAGATGCAAAGCCACCATGGGGCCATCCCTCAGAGAAGACCTTGCACGTCTGCTGGGTCACTTCTGTGGAGTTCACCAGTGTCTGAACTCATCCAATTTGCTAAGAATGCTGCCTACTAATCCCCAACAAGCAACAGTACTTGCTCCATTCTGAAGCCTTATCAAAGGAGAGTACCTCACTGTCAAGGGACCACCACCACCACAGTCTCCCAACATCAGCCCCATGAGCCACTGACACCAAAGACCCTAACCTGAATTCACGCAAGAGAACAATACATTATACAATACAGTTCAATGCAATGTAATGCAAGACATCACAGAACTCTTCATACAGTACAGTACCTGTTCATAGAATTGAACCATAGAGCTCGCCAGGGCATGGATCTTGGATGGGGAGCTCCACACAGGGTGCTGAGCCAGCTGGCGGTGCAGGATGGGTTTCAGGTAGGCTCCGTAGATTGACTGCAGCTGTTCTCTGCCTGGGTACCTGGCACACAGATATTAAACACTCTGAGAGAGAAGGAGAGACATAGAGAGATGGATGCAAGGATGGCATATTCATATTACAGGCCATAGCCCCTTATAAAGGTGTAAAAATATATGCATTCTGAATTATTACAACAATGTTGTAGAAATACAAATCAATCATCAATATCATGATATGAGTATTTCTCTAAATATCAGTGCTTTATGCAAAAATATCCATAATTCCATAGCCCCTTATAAAGGTGTAAAAATATATGCATTCTGAATTATTACAACAATGTTGTAGAAATACAAATCAATCATCAATATTATGATATGAGTATTTCTCTAAAAATCAGTGCTTTATGCAAAAATATCCATAGATTTTGCTCAACATCCATGTCCAGAGACACACGAAAGAGAGAGACAGTGAGAGTGTGTGCATATGCAATGTGTGTGGTGTGTGTGTGGGTGTGTGTGTGTGTGTGTGTGTGTGTGTGTGTGTGTGTGTGTGTGTGTGGTGTGTGGTAAGGATGGTACATTCATATCATAGGCCACAGCACTTTATGAAGGGGTAAAGATAAATGCATCCTGAATTATTACAATACTGTTGTAGAAATACAAATCACTCATCAATATCATGAGTATTTCCCTAAACATTAGTATTTTATTTAAAAATTACAAAGATTTTGTTTAACATCCATGTCCGGATACAGACAAAAGAGAAAGGGAGGGAGAAGAGAGGAGAGAGAGAGAGAGAGAGAGAGAGAGAGAGAGAGAGAGAGGATGGAGAGTGTGGTGAGGGGTGTGTATGAGTGTGTGTGTGTGTGTGTGGTGTGTGTGTGTGTGTGTGTGTGTGTGTGTGTGTGTGTGTGTGTGTATACAGTGTGTGTGTGTTTATGAGTTACATTAGCCATTTTTATTTTTCATCTACAGTCTATGAAATTGTGTGTGTGTGTGTGTGTGTGTGTGTGTGTGTGTGTGTGTGTGTGTGTGTGTGTGTGTGTGTGTGTGTGGTGTGTGTGTGTGTGTGTGTGTGTGTGTGTGTGTGTGTGTGTGTTGTTGTGTGTGTGTGTGTGACATATCTGTGGTAGCTTTCTTCAGGTTGTTACACAGAACAAAGATTTTTCTTGACTTTGCCATAATAAATGTCAAAAGAAACAATGAAATATGAGATTTCCTCATCATTCTTCAGCTTAACATTTAGATGTCACAAATGTAACATTTAGATGTCACATATGTAATCACAAAGACATACTACATGGAATTTAATTTTTGTGTGTTTCTAGATGCCTTAAAGATAATCCCTAAGTGCTTTTGTGACAATATAAATATACTGAATCAGATACATAAAACTCTACTAAGCTACCCCCCACCCCCCACACACAAATCACACACACACACACACACACACATACTCCCATCTGTGAAAGGATACATCCATAATCACACATAACTTTCCACACAAACACACACATAAAAACTTGTAACAGCATACCCCACATTACAGATCCTGACAACAGAGGTGAATCGTGACGTCAGTTTGTGACGACCCAGGCCGTGCCTGCATTCATACTGGCCACCAGCTGTACCCCTTCCAGCCCTACCCACTCCAGGTTGGAGTCGTAGAATCCATTGTAGATCACAACCTGCAATTTACACCATGAAGACACTGGCAGATGACTTTATGCTAATTAAAGCTCAAGCCGAACCTAAGTTCACCTTATAAGTACTTTCACTTCAAACTGGTAAGAGCAGCAGGGAAGTTTCAATCTTTTTCTCCTCATTTTTGTATCTGGTGTTTGTTTGTTTGTGATCTTACAATTGACAAAGGCCAGTTGGTCGAACATTTGTGCCTGTCTTGTCTTGTCGTATTGAATACGCGTTCTTATCCATTTTTCGTCTTTTTTTCTGGTTCTTATTGAAATACCACTTAAGAAAGTGGTGTTCATTTGGTGTTCATTCACTCAATTGTTCTGCGCTGTAACCAGAAGTGCATCACTTCAATGATGTAGTGAGGCAGTGCTGCACTTCTTCAAGTTGTCACCATGCTTCCAAGGCAGCCAGGTTCATTTATGGGAAACAATTGTACTGAAAATGAAAACTTTGACATTTTGTGGGTCGTTTCCCTTAAACCATGTGTCGCTGATCTGTTTCTACCCAGTTAATCATGTGTTTGTAAACGATGCAGGTAAATGAGATAACATGAATTTTTTTCCTCAAATCCCTGTTTAACTAGTATACTTACCAAGTCCAAAACTGTAATTGACACATGTTTTTTAAAGTACCTTCATACGTTACTACAAAAAGCAATTGAAATGATTCTGTATGAGGGTTCTGATGAAAAAGATGATTTGAGAACACTTCTAGATGGATTATAAATTCATGGGGGTGGACTGCTAGGGAAACTGAATGCTGCAAAGGTGAGAGAAGTGTATGACTGTGTAGGCCAGACTTCAGTTTTTTTGCTTGGAGTATACTCTTTTGATACAGATATGTTCAGTGTGAAATACACAATAAAGTTAAGAGATGTAGGTGAATAGATCATGTAACAGTGTGAAATACAACATAAATAAAGTTAAGAGCACTGTACAGAGTGAAGTAGAATCATGTAACAGTGTGAAATACAACATAAATAAAGTTAAGAGCACTGTACAGAGTGAAGTAGAATCATGTAACAGTGTGAAATACAACATAAATAAAGTTAAGAGCACTGTACAGAGTGAAGTAGAATCATGTAACAGTGTGAAATACAACATAAATAAAGTTAAGACCACTGTACAGAGTGAAGTAGAACATGTAACAGTGTGAAATACAACATAATAAATAAGAAGTATGAAGAGCGACTGTAACAAGAGATGTACAGAGTGAAGTAAATCATGTAACAGTGTGAAATACAACATAAATAAAGTTAAGAGCACTGTACAGAGTGAACATATGTCTGCAGTAATTTATCTAATATTTGCACCATTTGTTATCCTTTATATATATTTAAAGAAATACCCCTAAAAGCAGCAATTCGAGGGATCAGAGGGCGCAAAATGACTGTGACCGGATTGAGTTAAGCATTCTTTCAATAAGAACAATGACCATTTCAAGTAACTCATGATGCAGCTGCAAGGTGAATACAGGACACTCATCAATTCATGCATAAGGTGATAAGACTACCTCTCGCAAAAAGAAAAATAAACAGATAAGTAAAAGGTCAAACACAATCATTATCTCAAAACTGGTGTTCCACTGATTGAATGCATGTAAGCTTTTAAAAGCAGCAATAACAAATTACAAAAACCCAACCACAACCATAACTAAGTCCAGTTTGAAACCATCTCCAAGATGTAACTAGTCAGCAAAAATTTAACCCTTTCACTTTCTCATTGTATCAATCAGCTTCCTGCTGAAAGCTGGTGGGCAGGGTGAGAGAATCAAAGGGTTATGTTTTTGCTTTGCTAGCATGGTTGACAATGCAGGATGCTGGTGGACAGGGTGCAGGAGTCAAAGGGTTAAAGCATGTTCCACCTGAAACTATGCTGCTTGAAAGCATGACTACTTTAGAACTGTGTGAAGCATTAAGTTATATCCAACTAGGTTATTTTGAAAATTTGCTTACTTTGAAATTGTATTTATTACAAAATCATGTCAAAGTTGAAACTGTGTGGTTTGTAGCATGTCCCATATGAAAGTGTGCACAAATTAAACAATTTGAACTCTTATACAATATGAAGGCATGCCTCTTTTAGAGTTTAAAACCATACTTCAAAATGTATCAACATACTGAATACATTTTTTCACAAGGGCAGAATCATTGTATTCATATAGATATTCTGATATTTTATTGATTGAACTAGTTGTAAATGTTCTGTTAATTTTCATGGACAACCTTGTCATCCACAGGTCACTTTTCCATTGCTAAAACAACACTGAGAATAAACAAAACAAAACAAACAACAAACAAACAAACAATCAGCACTAAGTACAGACTATGAAAATGACACCCTACTATCCTTTCCTAACCAACCTGCTGCAAGAAAGCTATGAGCTGACAGGTTCCCCATTTATCAGGTTTGGGCAGGTTGATGTCTTTGAGGTAGAGAATGAGGCGCTCAGTGTCCTTGGGTCTGTAGACACGACCAGTGTTGGTGTTGAGCACCATGCAGGTCTGACCTAGCTTCTGCAGAATGTGGTCTGGTCCTGTCTGGGCACTGCAGTGCACCATGGCTACCTGCGCTGATCGCAGGTTTTCAAAACTGTGGTGCAGTAACAATCTGTGGGAAGGAGAACACAATCATGGTAAACACCGAAATATGTAGTAAATGTATGTTGTAGCAACAATCTTGTCCAACCTCCACTCAGCAATTTCATAAATTTATTCATGGCATGAAGACAAGGTAAGAAGCGTCAATGTGACTGTGACATCCCCATCCAAACTTAAATGAGTTTCTACACCACTGCACACATAGTCAGTACTGACAACTATGCAAGGCAAGAACAAAACAAAACAACAACAGTAACAAAAATTAATAAAATTAAAATAAAACCAAATCCTCTCTCAAACCATTCCTGATGAAAGTAAAGATCCACAGGCTGAAGACTATCTGTTATTTGTTGTGCACCCAGAACTTCCATTAGTCAACAAATGTATTTTCAAGCAGGTTCTCATCAAAAAGTATCATGACATAATTCAGTACAAAGGACAGAGTACACCACTCTTCTGGTGTTTATTGTGACATAACACTGCCAACTTGCGACATTCAAAATCATTTTATCTGTGCTTTACCATTTAAGGTTAGAAAGGGGATACCTTCAAAATCATAAATCTTATTTGCAAAGATGATAGACGAAATAAAAGAGACACTGGTCTTCCATCTGGAAAATCATGGTTCAATCTGCTTAGATAGTACCCAGTGGTAAACTGTTTTTATGTCCATAGATTAATATTATATGCAGACTTGCTAGTGTCTGAGCCCCCTTTATGTGTGTATTGCACACAGAACTTCAAATATGCACATTAAAAAACCTGTAAGCCATGTTAGCATATAGTGGCTTACAGAAACATAAACTTATCCAGTATGCAAACATCCCAAAATGGAGTAGGACTGCCAGGATGAAAAAACAAACAAACAAACAAAAGAAAGACCTGATCATATAAAGGCTCCCCCAAATACACAGTGTATGTGGGAGCTGCAGTCAATGAACACCTGAAAAACGTTTTTTTTATGAGACACATCTGCAAAGACAGTCCATTAAACTGACTTCACGTAACAAATATTTGGCACAGTATTTACTATCCTCCAGGAAAAAAGCAACCTTTTTTGTGTGTTCTGAACAATCCTTTTTTTCGCTTGGAGACACGTATGCATGTTGTTTGGTCAACACTATGCAGGCATTACTTTGCTAAAAAAATTTAAACAGTAAATATTCAGAACATGACCATATGTTTGAAAAAGACTATCGACCGAAAGAGACATACAATATTTATACACAGATACAATTCTCTACCCACCCCTTGCCACAACCCTCAGGCCCCACGATGATGAAAGGTTGTTTGCTGTCAGCATCCAGCCAGGGTGTGAAGTAATCCAGACATCGCTGGACATCACTGGTGCGAACCACTGGCAACGAGCCGGATGAGGTGAAGTGGTCAACCATCAGGTTTTCTGCAATCTGAGCCAGAAAACAGTGGTGTGAGATGATGAGTCTCTCTGAGTGAAGGATAGGTGAAATGAAATCAAGTGATCTCTCTGTGCAGAAATAGGTGAGTTGAGATACTCAGTACAAGGTGAATGAAGATATCTCTCAGACAGTTAGCAAAATGGGATAGTGTGATCGCTGAGTAATAGATAAGTGAAGTAAGTATACTAAGATCTCCATATCTAGAAGGTGGGTGAGACAAGATTTGTTATTGTTATTTTAGATTAAAGCCCAGCCAACTGCGCAGAGCAATATCAGGGCTATAACCATTTCAAAACATACACAACACATCAACAGGAAAAAAAGGAAAAGGAAATTAAGTACATATATCAGTGCATTCGTGCATATAATCTAAGGAATCGTTCCTGGCGTTGACCACTTTGTCCAATTTATCAGACATGGGATTTAAAAAAACATACCTGAATACAAATTAAGGACAAACTAAGGACACTAAAACATTCATGAAAACGGGTCTAATTGCCTAAAATTGCTTCCACCTATCTCATTTCCCTAGAACCAAAAATGCACTTAATGCATGTACCCAAATATCAATCCTAACAGAAAATACATAAGACTTTATCAAACACATGCAGATGAATGGACCAGCAAGGCAGAAAATGATACGAAGAAATGACAGAAAGCAAAGGAACAAGGCAGAAACAAAGAGAGTGACAGAAAAGAAGAAATTTTCAGAAGGTGGGGATATTATTTATACTGAAAGAGCCCCAGACATCTCCACAGGGCAGTGAAATAAGCTGATGTGATCTCTCTATCTAGAATGTAAGTGAAAGAGATGATGTGATTTCTCTAAGTAGAAAATATGTGAAATAAGATGATAAGATTTCTCTAAGTACAAAGTTGATGACATGAGATGGTGTGATCTATATAGAAGGTAGGTGAAATGAGATGATATGATCTCTTAAGTAGAGAGTAGGTGAAATGAAATGATCTGGTTTTTGTGAGTAGAAGGAAGGTGACACTAGATGACTGATATCTGTGTGGAGAAGGTAGGTGAAATAGGATGATATAATCTTTCCAAGTAGAATGTAGGTGAAATGAAATGATTGATATCTATGTGGAGAAGCAAAGTGCAATGAGATGATGTGATTTCTCTAGGTAGATTGTGGGTGAAATAACATTATGTGATCTTTCTCTAAGTTTTAGTATATACGAGTGTGTCATATGTATGTGTGAGTGTGTGCGCGCGCGCACAAATGTTTCTAAAGGGAAACTAGGCTCCTATTTTCAGACACAAACACTACAAACATACACACCTTTTTTCTTTCTCACATTACGTGCCTTCTTCTCCCTTTTCTGTTCAAATACCTTTCAGCTTTAAATGATTATGTTTCACTCAAAATATACCAGAAATGCATACATTAGTAAAAAAAAAATCATTCATAAAGATCTCCCCAAAATGATAACGAATTGCATCAAAATAATTAGTTATGTAAGTTTATGTCAAACAATAAGTGAATATATAAATGGTGGCAAAACAAAACACGGGTAAATAGCAATGGAGCTTACATGATATACAATATATTAATGTATATGCAACAAAAAGATATGGTGATTTATGAACATATGAATGTGCACCCAATATACAAATATATAAACATACATATGCTGATATTTGTCATACAGTATAATGAAATGATGACAACATAGATACACAAATTTTCTCAAATCTCTTACACATAACATCCTCCTTTTTCCCTTTCTTCTCCAAATGCTTACTAATGTGTATATATGTATACACACACATTAACACGCACATACATGCACACACAAACATACACTTACACACTTTCATGAAAAACAAAAACATGCGCAAGTAAATATACATACATACTTGTAAGCACAAATGCACACACACACACACACACACACACACACACACACACACACACACACACACACCCATACTCTCTCTCTCACACACACACACAAACACACACACCCGTACTCTCTCTCTCTCTCTCTCCACACACACAACCACACACACACACACACACACACACACACACACACACACACGCACACACACACACTCAGTAAAAGAATACCATAAAAAGATCTTGACTTCACATCCACAGTCTACAAAAACTACATTCACACCAGCAGTTATATGAAAGAAAGCAACACGTGACAAGAATTTTTGACGAGAAAAAAGAAGAAGAAAAAGATGGGGAGAAACAGAAGAACAACAAAATAAAAGAAAGAAGAAAATGCAGAAGAAGAAGACAATGAAGAAGAAGATGAAAATGAAGCAGGAGAAGGAGGAGGAATATGAAGAGAAAAAGTGCCCTAGTATCCACAATCATTCTTATCTTAAGAGGCAAGATCCAGCTTACACACTGAACTTATTTTACACAATGCACTCATGCTTATTCAAATGACTATTTTCATACAATAATTAAACACTTACACAACACAACACACATCAACCGTATGATGTAAGAAAACAGCTAAGAGCCTTGTACATAACTGCAGAATCTGCATTTGTGTACTAATATTTGTGGCTGTTGCACCATTTGACAGAAACTTAAAACAAAAATACAAACACTTCTAAACTAGTCTGACTTTGACAAAAAAGTGAAATGGAGTGAAGAATTAGAAAAGTAATTTAAATAGTAGTGGAATATTCATCTGTACATATGCATGCATTTGTTTATATGTGATTGATATGTCAATTCATCAAACATAACACTAAACATAAATGTAATAAAAAAGTTTCCTTGTCAATCAGCTAACTTCAATGAGGAGACTGTTATTACTTCAAATATGTCCGAGATGAGTACTTCAGATATGTTAGAACTGAGTACAATCTGCATTCTCTAATATTACAATGTTATCAACAAACTTTGTCTTCGCTAGCATGCATATGACACAAATATTTTAAGCCTGGTATTATAGAAATTGTACAGACAAGAAACCAGACACATCACACTACACTATGAGCAACTACTCAACTAGATATAATATATCACACGCAGCAGGATATCTAGGTCTCACACTCAGACGCAAGGCAGTAACAAGACCCATCACATTTCAAAAGAGCAGACCAAACTAGCTACTGACTCACTCTCAGACAAAAAGAAGACCAACTAATCAACTGAACAACAGACTTTGATGAAACACAAATCACCACCCAATTGACTAAACAACAGACTTTGACTATACAAAAAACACTGACAGAAATGAGGCTTGCACAGATGCTATTCCGAACACAATCTAATACAGATTTTTCTGAAAAAATAAATTAACGAAGATAATAGTGTGAAAAAGATATAATATAGATAATATAAAAAAGCTCCAAAGAAAAAATATTCTCAAAAAGATCTAATAAACACAATATCTTTAAAATACAGAAAATAGATCAAAAACATAAATAAAAATATTACAAAAAATGAAATGTTCTGAAAGATAAATACTATTTTGAAAAAATCCAATACAGATAATAGAAAAATGTATCATATACATGAAAGTCTGAAAAAGATCTAATACAAATATTGTTCTGCATATATAATATTCTCAAAAAAATGTAGTGCAGTTACTATTCTGAAAAAATAAGAATAAATACGGAAAATATTCCCAAAAAAATCTAATACAGATGATATTCAGCCAAAGATTATACACAGGACAAACAAATACCATGGGATGACCAATACAACACTTCATGGGCACTATCTATGGTATTCAACACAAGGGCACTATATATGGCATTCAACACCAGAGCACTATCTATGGCATTTAACACCATGCTGCAGGTTCTGACAAGACCAAGACTCAATTTTCTGTCACTGACTGATGTCAAATACAAGGGAATACTGGTCTCCGTCTCCCCGCAGATTCAAAGCTCCCATGCAAAATGCATCCTAATGGAGAGAAAAAGCCATGAAGCCATGGGTTGTGACTACGTTAAGAATTACCCACAGGGCATCACAGATGCATGATGAATGCCAATTTTCATTTTAATACTCTGTCCCAAGTTGGCTTGGCTGGTCTGTGATTCCACAAAATCAATGCAGCAAAATTTTTCCCATCTGATAACATTCAGTGACATGAACTGAAACTTGATCATAGTGATGGAGGCACAGGGTAGTATGGGCAGTAGCAATATTTATCTAAGTTTCAGTGGCACTACCTTAACTCTCTGTCTATACTAAAATAAATAAATAAACAAATAAATAAAAAAGGAAGACAAGTATGTCATTGGCCATCAAGAGGAACATGTTTGTCCTTTGTACTATTCTGACATCTGAAAATCCTCTATCATGTAGCCTGTTAAGTTGTTCTAAAAAGACTTGCACTGTTGAGTGGAGAGTGCATTTTTACAACTGAATTCAAACCATAAAAACTAACTGTAGCATTCTGCATAAAATACAAGCATGAATTATAGTTGATACAGAGTATGGCAGTAACAGGCAGTATACAGCATTATATACGAACTGAAATCATGGCAGCATAAAAAGCTGGTAAAATTAGGACTATGACATGGCTTCTCATAAAACTGCATTGTTTAGTATCACATACATGCATCTCCAAACTTTCATGCTTTAATTACAGAACAAAGCAAATCAAACCATACCCCTCCAACAAAGGCTTTGATCTGTTCAAATTCACAATATGGCATTGTTAGAAGACTCTGAAAATCAAGAACACAACTGCAATACAACATGGTCAAGCCATATTACTAATCTCCTTTCCATGTGTAATGAGACATTTTTCACATGTTTAACAAAATGGGCTGTAAACCTTTGTAGTCAAAAGTTCCAGCCGTGTTTTGAATCATCAGTCCAAATTTGGCTAAAACAAACCACATGTCCTGGTGTATTTTCACAAATAATCGTGATATTTGCTTCCTCCTCTTGGGGTAGGGTGGGGGGGGGGAGAACCAACCCCATTCAAATTCAGGCATTTGTAATGTTTCATTAAGCAGGACCTACAATCCAAATTTAGTGATAATTTTGCCCACAAACAAATGAGAAGTCCTTTCAGACATATCTCCCACTCCTCAAACCTAAACCCCCTTAGACACAGCCTCATTTACGTTAAATCTGAATCAAAACTCAATATCTGATCATCAAAAGAAACAAACTAAACGTGGAAACTTGGAAACAAAGTAACTAAATCACATCACAAGTAACTCTGGCAATAACTGGGTTAACCCTTTCACAGAAATTCATTCCAGAAACGTATCTTAAGAGGAATTATCACAACGTCACTAAGCAGGGCAGAATGAACAGATGAAGTCCACCTGTAACGAACCTGCTTACAATGAATTTCCACCTATAATGTACTCTTTTGTTTTCCCTGTCCACTTTTTTCTCTTTTCTTCTTGTAAACTCATCTCAATTGTATAATTAACAAAATGTATTACCACACAGCACAAACTCCTCCTTGTACGAAAGAGGTGTTGTTTCCAAAGGGCAAGCATTCAATAAAATGAAAGCATTCTTTCAACAATGCCTGCCAAATGACATCAGAAGAGTTTTTCAGTGTTACATAGAACTGATTACTGTTATACAGATGCAAAGCAGTATTGAACAATCAACAAGCAAAGTCAGAACAAGACGAGGCAGCTGAAATGTGGTTTCTAAGAAGTTAAAAGATCCATAGCCAAAAACAAAACAAAAAACAAATGAGATAGTTTTGAAAGGAGCAACCACAAAGGAACATTAATGAAGAAGGAAAGGAAAAGATAAATAACATTACAGGATGTTCTATGAGGCAGACAAATTTGAGCACCTAGTCACAACAGGAAAACTAGACAGAAAAAGAGTACCAGATAGACATAGAGAGAAAATATTAGACTGTTTTGCAGAGTGGTGAGGAAGAGACGTTTGCAGATGGTGAGAAGAGACTGTTTGCAGAGTGGTGAGGAAGAGACTGTTTTGCAGAGTGGTGAGGAAACTCGAAGAGACTGTTTGCAGAGTGGTGGGGAAGAGACTGTTTAGCAGGTGGTGAGGAAGAGACTGTTTTGCAGATGGTGAGAAGAGACTGTTTTGCAAGAGGGTGAGGAAGAGACTGTTTTGCAGAATGGTGAGGAAGAGACTGTTTTGCAGAAGGGTGAGGAAGAGACTGTTTTGCAGAATGGTGAGGAAGAGACTGTTTTGCAGAGTGGTGAGGAAGAGACTGTTTGCAGAGTGGTGAGGAAGAGACTGTTTTGCAGATGGTGAGGAAGAGACTGTTTTGCAGAATGGTGAGGAAGAGACTGTTTTGCAGAATGGTGGGGAGAGACGTTTGCAGAATGGTGAGGAAGAGACGGTTTGCAGAGTGGTGAGGAAGAGACTGTTTTGCAGAGTGGTGAGGAAGAGACTGTTTGCAGAGTGGTGAGGAAGAGACTGTTTTGCAGAATGGTGAGGAAGAGACTGTTTTGCAGAGGTGAGAAGAGACTGTTTTGCAGAATGGTGAGGAAGAGACTGTTTGCAGAATGGTGAGAGAACTTTTGCAGAGTGTGAGGAAGAGACTGTTTTGCGAATGGTGAGGAAGAGACTGTTTTGCAGAGTGGTGGAAGAGATGTTTAGCAGAGTGGTGAGGAAGAGACTGTTCTGCAGAGTGGTGAGGAAGAGACTGTTTTGCAGAGTGGTGAGGAAGAGACTGTTCTGCAGAGTGGTGAGGAGACGTTTGCAGAGGGTGAGGAAGAGACTGTTTAGCAGAGTGTGAGGAAGAGACTGTTTTGCAGAGTGGGTTGGGAAGAGTACCAGTACCAGATAGACCCTAGGTAGAAAATATTAGAGTTTTGCAGAGTGGGTGGGGACAAACATTAGGAGATATACTTGCAGCAACAAAAGATAGATTTGTATGGAGGGCCATGATCACCAATGCCAAGCAGCAAGATAAAGAGATTATTTCCCAGAAAGCAGACAATACTCCATCTGCCACCCCTTACTGATGCTGATCTGCTCTACAACAATATGATTTTACTCACAGACTTGGATAAAACATCCAAATTTCATAAAGCAATTTCTTCCCAAATAAGAAAAATATTTTCCCTACAAATCTCAAATCGGACTTCCGATCTGAATCGAAGATTTGCCACCCCTGGATGAGGGATTGAAAGGGTTAAACCTCCAACATAACATACTCATGCATTCAAAAAATGAAAAGGTTAACACAGTAATCTGATATGCCCAAGTAAAAATGAACCAACATGTACAATGGCCTAAATCAACATGCATAAATCAGTGCAATATATAACTAATAGGTGCACCCACTCACAGATTTCTTGTATCTATACTGTAAGCAAAGTGTGCAAACAATTTTCATTACAGCACAATGAAAAGCACACCCAAAAACTCCACAGCAAAGACATAAAGAAACTGGTAACTTAAAGGCAATCAAGTGCTGCATATATATACACAGAATATGAAGATAAAAAGACATGGAAGAATTTGTTTTGAGATATTGGAGATACATACACAAAGGGGATATTATGATACAAAAGTGGGAAGAACAGATACACAGAAAGAGAAAAGATGAAAATGAATAAGAGCAAGTGGAGAGAGAGAGGAGAGAGAGAGAGAGAGAGAGAGAGAGAGAGAGAGAGAGAGAGAGAGAGAGAGAGAGAGAGAGAGAGAGAGAGAGAGAGAGAGAAACTGAAAACTGAAACTGTTTATTGTCATTACCTGAAAAGGTCTTTTGACAAGGGGGATAACAATTTTCCAGTAGTGCGACACATAATCCACTCTTTGTATGTGCGCAAATTCTTCACGCATAATCAAAAAAAAAATTATCGAACATCCATTCCTTGAACAGTCGAACATATTTAAATCATATATAATGAACAATCATCCATTTTATCAGTACTACATAATGCAAACAAACAAAAAATATCAAAACAGTGTTCCTACATTCAGGCCAATAATTTGTCTAAGGCCAATAATTTGTCTAAGTTTAGGCAAACCAAAATCTTTTTCACACACCCACACCCACACACAGCACCCATATACACTCACACGCGGGCGCGCTCATGCGCGCACACACACACACACACACACATCAAAACTGTAATATGATGAAACATCTGGGCTAGACCACCCAAACCTTACATTTAGTGATAGTAATATAATCTTCACATAACTGCCCCATAATACTCTGTTAACAAGGGACATAACTATGCCTTTTATTTGTTTTGTTGTTGTTTTTTTGCTTTTTGTTTTTTAACATGTATAGTAGACCCTTAAGTGTCTATATACCCTTTCAATATCCACTTCTAACATATTCTACAAATATACCATTATTTTCATATTATTAGCTACTCTTAAATTATCGGCAAACAAAGCAAAATAAAGCAAATGAAAACAGCTCTTTACAAAACAGAGTCTATAATAAAGCGGCTTCTTTTGGAGTTAACGTGATATAGCCCACGTCAGTCAAAAGAGATTAAATTAATCCCAGTATGATATTGTCTAGCACTATTGTCGGTCTTGTAAGTGTTTATGTCTTATTTTTTGTGCTTCCGCAATGTATAGCGCCACTGATTTGATTATGACTTCATCATCAGACGACAAAATAGATACAACATCTTGTCTTTTGGCCATGTCGGATTCAAAAACTTTGCATTTTCCACGTATTGTGTCAAAAATTTGGCATTGGAATAAAAAGTGTTTTTCATTATCAACATTGTTTCCACATAACGAGCAAAGATATACTGTGGACGTCCCAGGTTGAAACCAATTTTTATTTGCATTGAAACCAAGTGTTCTTAATCTAAATCTTGCGTAATTAGTTCTTTGCCATTTATCCGTAACAACACTGAGATATTTTTCGGTTTGAAAAACATCTTTAAGTGAGAAGAACCAACTATATTTTTCTTTGTTTTCCATATCTGAATGCCAATTTTGTTTAAACGAACAAATAAGCCTGTCTTTAAATTCATTAATAAACTGACACTCATTTCCTACTCCCTGGGACAACCACACGATTCCAAACCCAAGTTCTGATAAAGCCTTTTTTACCTGATAGGCCCAGTTCTGTTTTCCTATTTCCATTTGAGCAACCATCATTTCATATGCCTGTTTACATAACCGAGATTGTGGAAGCCTTAACAATTTCAACCAGTATTTAATACTCTTCACAAAAGTTCTAATGTATAAAGGATATCTTCCAGTTTCTCCATATAAAACGGTATTAGAAGAGTGAATTGGTACAGCCAAAAATCGTTTTATAGCATATGTATGCACTTTTTGAGAGAGAGAGAGAGAGAGAGAGAGAGAGAGAGAGAGAGAGAGAGAGACAGACAGACAGGCAAACAGAGACAGAGAAAGAGAGAGGATGGAGGGGTGGAAGGTAGGGATTCTCACACACACATACATACACACATGCACACACACACAAACACACACACACTCACACAAAGATGAGACAAACAGACAATGAAGTAAGAAACGAGAGAAACAGAATCCACAATTAGAGGAAAAAAAACAAGTAATAATATACCGAACGTCATATACAAAGAACAAAGTAATTTAATGAGTATGGTCAGCTACTGACCTCCATGCTGTACGTCATCAAGCGCCCAAGGTTATCATCATAGTAAGCATCAAGCGGTCGATTCCTGTCTGGAGGCTGCTCGCCTGTCCAGGCAAACACCTGAAAACATCCACCACCATCTTCAATTAGTTCCTGTTTTATTAAACTCTGCCTTGCTTATGCCGAGTCTACTACGGGGCCATTTTGACATGTCCATACACCTGTAACTGAGTCTGCCACGGGCGAACTTGGTCATAAAAATTTTTTGGGAAAAATGTGAGATAACACAAGAAACTTGGCCAACCTCTTGTGGAGATTTCAAAGTGTAGTTTTTTCCATTCGACCATTCAGAGAATTGAATATTAATCAGTCTAATTAGCATCGGAAAGTAACAAACCCAATAATGTGATTCAAGATGGCGGAACAACTGCTTATTCTGTCTCTTCCTTTTCTCTGCTACACCCAAGAACTTACTGACTGTTGCTAGAAAAACATTCACAAAGAGTCATAATAGTAAGAACACTTTTTCACTTGATGCTTATTATATACAAAAACCGAATTTTGCTCTGTTTTGTGTGGTTTTATGCGCTACTGTGTGTGTATATATGTTCCGAAAGCTTTTTTGTTTTTGAGAAAAAGGCTCATTGCATCAGCTCTAATCATACTATATTTCAACTAAATCAAATAACTATGACATCAAACCATAGCCAAGGGTATAATAAAAACAAACTGCCAAAAACTGAAAAGATAACTCACCAAATGAATCAACAGTGAAAAAATTAGTGAATATACCGGAAAAAGTAAGATTTTGTCCCGGCACACAGCAATGCAAAAAGTCACAAATATTGTGGCAGGGAAGGGGTTAAATAATAGTTGGCTGTGTTAACAAAAAAGAGCTGGCTGTGTGTGTGTGTGTGTGTGTGTGTGTGTGTGTGTGTGTGTGTGTGTGTGTGTGTGTGTTGTGTGTGTTGTGTGTGTGTGTGTGTGTGTGTGTGTGGTGGTGGTCTTTGATTTAATGTCTATTCACTAAAGTGATTTTAGACAAAAAAAAAAAAAAAAAAAAAAAAAAAAAAAAAAGGGGGGGGGGGGAGGGGGAGTGATAGAGGAGGAGTGAAGAGGATATTTGAAAATTGTTAATTTTGAATTTGAGAAAAGATGATCCAGAAAATAACTGTTTTGAAGAAGGGAAGGTAAAACTAACAAATAATGTTACCATAATTATCGATTTAAACAAACAAACTAACAAACAAAATTAGTAAATATCCGGAAGAAATGAATAAAAAGTAAAACTAATAATTGACTAACCACAACAATGAACAAGTCAAATAACATTTTAAAGGTAATTCGCTATAGGACTTTTTGACAGGCTAACAAAAAATTCATACAGTAATGATGATGAGGCAAATATGTCAGAAACTGTACTCACAGATAGTGTTGGAATATGTCGTTTTACCCTAACGCAAGAAAGAATATGACTATGTGTTATCTTCTTTCCACACAGACACACTATGTTATTGGTATATTTTGTTTTGAATGCATCAAGTTTCCATCTGTACATAAGGGACTGTATAGTTCTGCTGGCATGAAGCTGCTTAAGTATTTTGCTAACTTCAAAGTTCATGTGACATTTATCATACTTTTTCTGTTTTAATTGGAACTGCTTCCAGACGTAGTTGTCCACTAAAGTGTAATTCTCGTGCAACGAGAGAGAAAGCTGGATATTGTTTGAATCTAGTGAGTTATTAGCTCCCCGTTTGGCAGCCCTGTCAACTTTATTATTATAACTAAAAGAACTATGAGAAGGTATCCAGCAGAAAGTAATATCAGTGCCTCTTAAAGAAAATTATGAATCAAGTGACTTATTTCCAGAATCATTTCTGATCTTGTTTGTAATTTTGATAATTCAAGAGCCTGAAGTACTGATTTTGAATCAACGCAAAGAAGTATCTGAAAAATTGTCCTAGGAAGACTTATCAGAAAGTTTAAAGCCATTAATATTGCAAAGAGTTCAGCTGTAAAGATAGATTTATCAAGTCCTATGTAGAAAGATTTTTCAATTTTGAGAGCAGGTATTAAAAATGCTGAGCCTGCTTTTCTTTCAATTACTGACCCATCAGTGTAAATTTTCAAATGATCAGAATATACGTCGTCTATATGACATTTAACCTGACTTGCCAGTAAGTTTATATTGTCTCCTTTTTTTAAATTAGTGTGGTGTACGTCAAATCGTGCTCTTTGGAGTTCCCAACTGGGTACTGGCGAAAAGGAAGGTCGTATAGATACAGGATCTACGTCTAGATCAATTCCTGAGCCTTTCATGACGTCAGATGTGTATGTTGCAAGTGTGACCTGTGAAGATATTGATTTAGCTCGTTTTGGAAAGTCAGTATCTGATCTCAGTTTAATTTCTGTTTCTGAGATGTTTTCTACGGTGGTGTTTCTTAACAAAAATTTAGTAGAAGCGACTTTCCTTTGCTCATCAAGTGGCAACAGTTTGATTTCATTATATGTCCGAAGACAGGAAGCATGCATTGGAAGACCCAGTGCAAGTTTGAAACCTTTACAATCTATGCTCTGCAGTTTTTTTAGTAAGTGTTTCGGTGCACTGAAGAAGATTTCTTGAGCATAGGTTAATTTAGATCTAACAAGCGATTTACAAAGATGAACAAGTGTTGATGAATCTTGACCCCATGTCTGTTTGCGAACTATTTTTAATAAATTTAAACTTTTTTGAGCTTTGGTTAATAAGTATTCAATATGCTGATTCCAAGATAATTTTGCTGTAAGGAAAACTCCTAAGAATTTAATCGACTCGTTAAACTGAAGAAGAGTATCTCCCAGTTTGAAAGTGGGAATATTTACTGGGTTAGCTCCATTATTAAATAAAACTATTTTTGTTTTTTCCAGGGATAGATGTAACCCATTTTCTACCATGTATCGCGCTATTTTATCAAGTTCTAATTGGTAGCATTTGCGTGTATAATTGATACAGCGCAAAGGAGTTTTCTTTTTCATATTTACCTGCATCCACATGCATAAATCGTCAGCATATTGAGCTAAAACTACATGCTTAGATACTTTACTGGGTAAGTCATGCATTAATATCATGAAAAGAAGGGGAGCTATAACGGATCCCTGAGGGATACCCATTTGAAGAATTCGTTTCGTGGAATATACATTTTCAATCCTCGTTTGAAATACTCTGTTTTCTAAGAAACACTTAACATAGCCAAAAATGTGACCTGTCAGCCCAATACTTTTAAATTTGAATAACAATCGGGAGTGCCACACTTGATCGTATGCTTTCGTTATATCAAAAAATGTAGCTAAAACACATTGACGTCTTGCAAATTGTTGTTTTATATTAGTAGTTAGCTTTGTTAGGATTTCCACTGGTGACCTGCCTTTTCGAAATCCTGCCTGATTTACTGGTATTATTTTATTCTTTTCACAATAGTGCATCAGTCTCTTTAAGATTATTTTCTCCATTAGTTTACATACATGTGATGTTAATGCAATTGGCCTGTAGTTTTTCAAATCGGTATTACATTTACCTGGTTTTAATACAGGAACCACTATTGTTTCTTTCCAGTTGTTAGGCATTTTCCCACTATTCCAGCATTTTTGAAATATGTCATGTAGCAAGATTATAAAATTGTCTGGTAAATTTTTCAGCATCTCATTGGAAATTGCATCTAGTCCAACTGACGTTTTTTTACTTGGAAGGGACTGAATGGCATCTTTTAATTCTTGAAGTGTGAGTGATGCATTTATGTAGTGAGTATTGTCAGAGGCAGGATCCTTATATACATCTTTCTTTTCATCTCGTTCCCTATAAATTCTATTAGAGACAGGGAGTCCTTCTACACGACAGGCCTCAGCAAACACGTCTGCAAAAGCTTCTGCTTTTTCCAATGAGCTAGGAATAGGGTTATTTTCTAGCTTTACTGGAATTGATGGCAACTTAATCCCGTTTTTCATTAATTTTAGTTTTTCCCAAATCTTTATCGTGTCTTTGTGGTTATTTATTTCACATTTACAAAAAGATGTCCAGTGTTGTTCTTTGGCTTGCTCTATGATTCTGTTACACTTAATGTTGGCACTTTTCATCGCTGTATGATTTTCAGGTGACCTGTTTGCTAAATAAATTTTGTATTTTTCTTTCTTTTCGTTCACTGCCTTTTGACAGTCCTCATTCCACCAGACATTTCCATGATGTTTTCCTATTTTTGACACTGTAAGTTTTGGAATTGAAATGTTAGCACCCTTAAGAGTGAGTTACAGAAAACTTCGTACGTTTCGTTTATGTTCATTGCTTCAGATAGATCTGTTCTTGTCTTTTCAAGGATTGCCTTAAAACTGATCCAGTCAGCGTTTTTATAATTAAACTTGGGTAAACTATCTTGTGGTATGGCGTCTATTTCTGTAGTATGGTTTAGGGTAAGACATATGGGGATGTGATCTGATCCCAACAAGTCATCCTCTGTTTGCCACGTGGCGTATGGGGCTAGGGATGGTGAGATTAAAGTGAGGTCGATAGCTGTGGGTCTGTGGGTTGGTATATCGGGGATCCGGGTAACGTGTGTGTGTTGTGTGTGTGTGTGTGTGTGCGCGCGCGTGTGAGTGTGTGTGTGTGAGTGTGAGTGTACGTGTAAACACCTGCATGTAAAAAGTGTGTGTCTGTATTGATTTTATTCACTTTACACTGGCTTTATTTTCAGTGTATGTTGTGTATATCTGCCAATCCAATTTATGAAACATTGTCAGAAGTGTGCTATCTACAGATTTCATTAGCAGTATTATTATTATCATCATTATTATACCATTATAATTATATAATTATATTATATCATACTTATTATCATTATTACATCACTATTATTATTATATATTTATTACATTATCATATTATACTTATCATTATTATTACTTATTCTTATCATCATCATCATGTTCACTTGAGTACAGAAGAATTGGCATGCTACATGTAAAGACTGTGAAAACACACACACACACACACACACGGAGCAATACAGTACTCCAAGGAAAATAAAGTGTACTACAATCAACGGTTCTATCTAGTCTTAAACTGACCTCTTTTGCGAAGACTTCACGTGAATTTTCAGAGAGGTTTCCACCCAGTCCATGAATAAGGCAGACAGCAAAGTGAGCCTTGTTCTTCACATGGTGCAGATGGGACAATCCATTGTTCACCACTCCCACCAGGCTTGTCTCCACCACCAGGTCATTCTAGCAAACATAAAAGTTTTGCTTTATATTAATATATATAATACACTAATATGCAGGGTTTATTCACTGGTTTATGGTATCTGCAATCAATATATTGATTTTCAGCTGAACGACGACTGTGGTGGAGCATACATGGAATCATTGTGATGTGATATCTTCTTGAAAAACTGCCTCTGAAGTCATCTTTATCAATCTGTATTCTTCACATATTCATTAGACAAATCATTAATGATTGTGGATACTTATGAAGTGCTAGACTGATTGTTCAGTATTTCTATTAGTTATTTATTCATGAATATAGTTTGTTTCTGTACTCAAAGTTTGGCTGCATGGATAGTACATTTTTTTGTTTATTTGTTTCTTTGTTTGCTTGTTTCATTCTTTGATTTTTGTTGTTATTGAAACCTTTATTACAAGGTTATGATACTCTACCATATTACACTGTTAATTCCTCCTCCTTCACATTTTTTTCAAATATATTTTCTATATGGTAAAACTGATTCAGATCAACTGATGATGTTCTGTAACTGTATAAAATTCATCATGAACCAGTTTACTGAATCACAATGACATGCAGTTTTCACACTCGAGAAACACCAGCTAATCAAGCCTTCCCTGTTTCAATTCATAATTCCTCCCTTTTGATATTGTTCTTATTTCAAATGAATAAAAAGCGTGGCCACATAATTTACATGTTATATAATGCAGAAAAAAATGAAGAAAAACATTTCATTGACCAAAACAGAAAAAAAAAGGAAAATTTAAGACAAACATTTCATCCACTAAAGAGTTTGTAGACCAGTCTTATCTTACTCCCTAGTAAGACACACAAATCAATATACTGACTGTCATTGGTAACACAAAACAAAGCAAAACAATACGCACATGCATGCACACACATGAGCAAGTGTGCAAACAGACACATATACACACACTCTCCAAACAAAAACTACAAAACAACTGTGAAAGAAATATACCCCCCCCCCCTCACCCCCTGAATTCAAATACACAAATAAACAAAAAGAACACAGATGAACCTGTTTGAGAACCCAGGAGAGGGCTTGGAAGAAGTAGTCCTCGATCCATCCTCCCAGCATTTGCTGTTCCTGCTGAGGCAGTGTGTTGAGCCAGGCACCTATCAGGCCTTTCACATCCACATCTTCATCACTGTAAAACAAACAAATAAATGAACAAAAGTGAAATATACATATACATGAACATCCTTGCAAATGTAAAGAGACACATATGCACAAACATTCAAACCTGTACATACATACATATGTAGTCATGTATGAATGATATGTGCATGTGTATGTGCAGACACACTAAATGCTAACAGATACAATCCATGCACATACATACTCCCTAGATTATATCCATACATATTACATCCAAATCACCTTTGTCCTAAGAGACCACATTTCCCCACTGTCCTCAGTCACTCCCCTTTCATGACATAGAATTTTACCTAAAATCAGGTACTTAAAAAGACTTAATCATGAACAAAAAATCTGAGAGAAGAACAAACAAAAGAAAAATACCTCAAGAAGATCATGCCCATTCTGGAGATGGTGGCAGGAGAGGCACAGCTGAGGTCATGAGTCTCAAACAGGAAGTTGACATTGGGTCCAAACTGGATTCTCTCTCCTGATGGCATGGTCAGCAGCCGGTTGTCATCAAGGACAGAGTTCAGAGACTCCACCCACTCAGGGTCTATGTCTCCATCGCACACAATCCATGACTGAACCTCTGAAATGCACAAAAATATTGGTAATTAAGAAGAGTAACAATAGTAGTAACACCAAAATAAGCATAATGAAAAATAAACAACAAAAATGCCTTTCAATCATGATCCACTTAAAACAGTGACACACTAAATACAAAACCATGGTAATATTTCATTATGCTAAAAGGGAGTATCTTTCTTCAATCAGAAGACCCTTGACTCTCTACCCTGGTATCTCCTTGCAAGCACTAACCTCACCACCATCATCATGTGCCCTGCCGCATGGTGCTGGCGATCATGGCCCTCCATATGAATCTATCCCTTGTCGCCACAAGCACATCTTCCACAGTAAATGTTGCTTGTCTTTTCCTAATCTTCCTTATCAATGATCTTCTTGTGTCTGCCTCCATCAAGACTGTCTCGTTTGTTTTCTTTGCTGTCCATGGAACTCTCAACATTCTTCTAAGAAACCACATCTTGGCTGTCTCAATCTTGTTCTGGCTTTGCGTGTTGACTGTCCATGCCTCACAACCGTATAACATTATTGGTTCTATACACCATTCAAGAATTCTCTTCCTGATGTTGGTAAGAATACTTTTCATTTTCTTGAATGCTGTTTTGGCTTGGCCGATTCTGCTGGCTATTTCTGATGTGCATTTGCTGTCTGGTGAGATAACTGTTCCCAGATATTTAAACTTATCAACCTGCCTCAAACTTGTGCCATTTGCTGTTATTTTAGCACTGACTTAGGGAAAGAAAAAATAAAAGCTTATACTAAACTTTAACTGATCTCCATAATTCCATGCTCATGAAAAATACTGCATTGACAAATGACATACCAATGGGCTCCTTGACCACCTGTCTGGCACTGTAGGTGAGAACTCCATCTGTCCATTCACGTGTGTCCATGTCAATCTGACCCAGCAGCTAGAGAATGGAACAAATCATCTGTCATACCATCATGTCATATCATATCACATCACATTATATATCATAAGTATTATCAGAATATGTTACTCTGTCACACTGTATTGCATTCATATCATTCGATGTTATACTGTACTGACCTCTATAAAAATGTTATTTTTTTCCATTAATGTATCATATCATATCTCTCTCCAGAATCACCAATCCACCTCATATTATATCATGTTATTATCATATCATAAGATATCATACTATATCACGATGGACATGATCATCAAGTGGGTAAACATTGCCTGGTGGAAAAGGTGATGGGTAAAGTGTGGTGATTTTCTTCCAACCTCTGAGGTCAACATGTCTGTAGACCCACCAATACCTAAGCGTCCTTTGTGAGTATGCAGAATATCAAATATGCATGTTAAAAGTCTTGTAAGTCATATCAGTAGCTGGTTTATGGAAACATCAAAAAACACTGAGCATACACGTCCACCACTGATGCAGATTGCGCAACAATGTAGTGAAATATGGTCAACTCGCTTAACAGCTTGAGTTCTCCATGCTCCATCAAAAAAATCTGATAGTAATATGCAGAGAGTACAACTGAGGTGGAGGATAGAGCTATACAAGTATGTATACCAATACCATACCATGAAAACTACTAGCAGACACCAACAAGAGAAGACTAAAATACATTGGCCATATGTCACGCAGCAAGAACACGGACCTCATGGCAACCATCTTTCAAGGAAAACCAGTGGCAAAAAGGAAGAAAAGCAGACCCCCAATCTCATACATCGAGAATATAACCAACATCAGTGGCCTAAATATTCAAGAAAGTGTCCACAAAAGTCATAACAGAGTGGCCTGGAAGCAGATGGTGGTGTCAAAATGACAGGTGAGACCATACCATATTTCTCTACTATATCCTACTGCACAACCTTGACACAGGTTAATAAGTTCAAATACCTGGGAACGGTCATTTCATCAGATGGCAGATGCACACTGGAAATAGCTGGCAGAATCGGCCAAGCCAAAACAGCATTCAAGACGATGACAAGCATTCTTACCAACAAATGCCTATCAATTAACATCAGAAAGAGAGTCCTTGAATTTATATAGAACCAATACTGTTATACGGATGCGAGGCGTGGACAGTCAGCAAGCAAAGCCAGAGCAAGATTGAGGCAGCCAAGATGTGGTTTCCAAGAAGAATGTTGAGAGTTCCATGGACAGCAAAGAAAACAAACGAGACAGTCTTGATGGAGGCAGACACAAGTAGATCACTCATAAGGAAGATTAGGAAAAGACAGGCAACGTTTATAGGCCATTTTATGAGGAAGGGGGATTTGGAGCACCTGGTCACAATGGGAAAGCTGGAGGGAAGGAGAGCACCAGGTAGACCCAGGGAGAGAATGCTGGATAGACTTGCAGAGTGGCTGGGGACGAGGAGGGTGGGGGATATGCTAGGGGCAACGAGAGATGGAGATGGATGGAGGTCCATGGTCGCCAACGCCATGCGGCAGGGCACCTGATGATGATGATGATCTTACTGCATATCAAACCCCCGTGACAGTGAGTGACCTACCTGTTGTCTGGGCATGGCCTTGGGGTTCATGACGTACTCTTTGACCTGTTTGCCAGTCTTGATCATGGCCTGACGCAGCACTCGCCACAGAGTTGTCTTGCCCGACCCACTGGGCCCCACCACCACCACTCCCATGCGCTGACGCAGTTGTTCAAACAGCTCCAAGGCCTTCTTCACCTGGTCACAGATTAAACAAAATTCTGCTGCAAATCTAGATTCAAGCAATATTGTGTAGTGTTTTCTAATTTACAGTGACTGCCAGTGTTCAAGCAAACAGACACCAGAAACACTCAAAAATGGAATAAGAATACATACTTCATTGACAAACCGGACAGATGCAAATTTTTGGCTGACTAGCTTTTATCAAGCAAACACAAAAGGCAACAAAGAAACAAAATTCACTAATTTTGGGACAAAAACAATGGACCAGCTTGTATGCCTGTTTGTTACTATTATTGTTTTCAGAGAAAATGGGCTTGAGATGAAGATATCTGAGATAGTGTCTTTTGTGGGTTACTGTAAAGACAGTATACCATTCAGACAGGCATGTAAAAACACATTGCTTATATGCTCAGATAATAAATATGAACTGTGACATGTTCTAAACCAGACAGAAAAGAAGTTAAGCACACACATACTCTCCTGCAGACATGCAGGATACATGTCTCTGTACTCATGATTAAATAAAAACATCATACTCATGCCCACAAACACACAAAAATAGATGACACAAATGATAATCAAGTGGGTAAGATGTCAGACTTCCAATCAAAAGGTCTGGGCTCGATTCTGCCTGGACTGCAGGTACCTCTCATCTGGTGGGTAAAAGGTGGATATTTTTATGATCTCACAGGTCAACATATATACATACTAGTTACTGCTTAAATCCTGTTCCTATGCATATGCACACAGAACACAGAATACGCACATTTAAGATCCTTTCGGTCATGTTAGTGTCTGATGGCTTATAGAAACATGAAAACGACCAGTGTGCACACTAATCAAAGGAGTATGCAGACTGTGTAGCAACATACCACCTGCATACATGTATTAAAAAAAGTGGAATGTTTAAAACACACACACACATACACGCACACACACAAACAAACACACACACACACACACAAATATACACACACACAACAACAAACACACACATACACACACACAACAAACAAACACACTAACAAACAAACATGAAATACATAAAATCTATCAAGTTTTATTCTCAGTTAGAGTAAGAAAGTACTGCAACGCATTAGTTGTTTCACGTGTACTACATCCTGAATGCTATATAACAGGTATCAAAATGATCAGGAAGGGTGCAATAAACTTTATGAACTGATCAGGTGTACAGATTCTATCGAACTGCCAGGTTAGGCACACATACCTACAAAAAGACACTAAGACCAACCTGGCTCTCATTGACAGCAAGGTTAGACTCTCGGCACACAGTTCTGATGGCTTCTGCCAGAGTCTCATATTCAATGTCTCTGAACTCCACCCCTGGGAAGACATCCTTCAGTAGCCCATCAAAACGAGCGCTGTCAGAGAAGGTCAGTTTGGACAGGGTGTTGATGCGTAATGACTGCACCACCAGCTTGCTCTCAAGTGCTGCATCCACTTTCACTGAAATAAAATGGTCAAGCCGTTTTAGCATTCTCCTCTTTAAACATAAATCATTACAAAAACTCCAAGCCATTGACTCTGAAAAAAAAACTTCAACTGGAAAATAACCTGACATGCATTGAGGACTATTGTTAAATTGTCACAACAATGAAAACAGACCTGAAACATTTTCAGAAGTTACTGAGAATGCAGTATTTTTAATCTAAATTAAGGTTTGTATATACTTACCATGTCGGGCTGAAAGTATTATGGCCCCAGTAGGTTGCCATCTCTCAGCCGATTTTAGCGGCTGATAGGGAGATGAACTGGAAGCAGCCCTCCCAGAGCCTCATAGTCAACTATTTGCATCCCCTATGCATGTGCATTCACTGGAGAAAGCTCCGACCAAATACACATTCTATGAAAAGTACTAAGTTTAGGCTATTTTTTTATGTATATATTATCTTGATCCTAGTGCTTCGCTTTACCAATTCAGGCTTTTGCAAGTCCTCTACAGTCCACACTTTTGATGACAAGTTTGTAAAGATGTATCCATAGAGAGCTAAGAAAATCTTGTTCACATAGGTAATCTCTCTCTCTCTCTCTCTCTCTCTCACACACACACACACACAGATATACACACACGTACACATACACTCACATATCTACACATACCTCTTCTGCCGATATGAAATAATTTCCTATTGTTAGTCTTTTAAAAGTAAGATTATAAAAGGAAAATAATAAAATCAGTGGAATTAAAAAAAAACTGACACAGAAGACAAAAGAAAAAAAGGAGAGAAAGAAATAGAAGAAAAGGAAGACAAAGGAAGAAAGAAGAAGAAAGGTGAATAAAAATAGAAGAAAATGAAGAAAGTGAAGAAGTAATAATAAAGAAAGCAGATGATGAAAAGAAGATGAGTGGAAAAAAAAAAAAAAACAAAGAAGAAAGAAGATGTGTAAAAAGAAAAAAAAGAAGAAGAAGGAGAAAGAAGAAGAAGAAAAAGAAAAAGAAAAAGAAAAAGAAAAAGAAAATGAAGAAGAAGAAGAAGAAGAAAAAGAAGAAGAAAATGAAGAAGGAGAAGAAGAAAACGAAGCAATTACTTTGGTCATTATATGTCAATGAACCCTTGCTATATGATGCTTTAAAAAAAAAAGCAGTAACCTCCATAAAAAAAATGCAGTTACTTCCATAAAAAATGCAGTAACCTCCATAAAAATGCAGTAACCTCCATAAAAAATTGATTGCAGTAACCTCCTTAAAAAATGCAGTAACCTCCATAAAAAATGCAGTAACCTCCATAAAAAAAATGCAGTAACCTCCATCAATGATTTTGTTATTCACTGGACTACTTTACTGCAAGATACACGAGTGCCCTAGGAATCATATACATATGTAACCACATATTTAACAGATAAATATGCTTACAGGCTTGGACTAAGGCAGAAAAGAACTTAGAAAAATTAACCAATATGGGAAAACTTTCAAAGTGAATTCATATCAATATTCTTATATAAACATTAACCAATTTCAACAACAAGCGAAAATACATGAAAAGGAAAGTAAAGGAATTAATATCTACCATTAGGGTTTTTCTTGTTTGTCTCCAGCAAGGTTCCACACCCTCTGAGGATGGTCTTCAGGGCACGAAGACCCCAGTCATAGTGCTGCTGGGGGGACAACAGCTCCCTGACAACAGATAAAATAAATACCCTATTAACATTCAATCCTTCAAAATTTTGTCAAAAATTTCTTGTGGAGCTTAACCTTTCTGCTCTTGTACGAAACCGGTGAACAATATGAAGCAGTGATAAGTTGAAGCCACAAAAGAATGTCAAATCTGGACTGACAATGTTGTAGATGGCAAATGAAAGAAGAAGAACTAAAAAATTAGGGTTAAAATACATTCTTACTACATGTCAGACAATATAAAAAGGTGGTGAAACTTAGCACAAAATGAAAAACCAAACTATCATTGGTGATCTATTTAATGTGTGTGTATTTGTGTGTGTGCATGTGTGTGTATTTGTGTGTGTGCATGTGTGTGTGTGTGTGTGTGTGTGTATGTGTGCATGTGCATGTGTGTGTGTGTGTGTGTGTGTGTGTGTGTGTGTGTGTGTGTGTGTGTGTGTGTGTGTGTGTGGTGTGTGTGTGTGTGTGTGCATGCATGCGTATGTGTATGTGTATGTGTTGTGTATGTGTGTGTGTGTGTTTGTGTGGGTACGTGTGTCTGTGCATATGTGTGTGCATGCGTGCGTGTGTGTGTGTGTGTCACTATGTGCGTGCACGCATGCGTGTGTGCATGAGTGGCATGTGTGTGTGTGTGTGTGTGTGTGTGTGTGTGTGTGTGTGTGTGTGTGTGTGTGTGTGTGTGTACCTATGTGTTCAAATTCCTTTCATTTTAGTGTTATTTTGAGCCTAAAACTCTCATGTGCCTGCAAGACGCAACATATTTAAACTCTCACAAGATTAGACATCTGACAAAAATTTTGCTGAAAATCAAGCCACAAAGAAACAAGCAATTCTTCCTGACATAATTTCTGTCTACAGACTGATATGAAAACTTGACAGCTCATACTGAATCAACTCTTAAAAAGAGATTAAACAAAAACACACAACTCTTGCACTGAAGGTCTCAAGATGACACCGAAAATTTACAAAGAACGAAACTGAAGCTGAATCTAGTGACTGCCCTCTGCTCAACAAATATGGCAGAATCAAATACCAATCTACATCCACAAAACATTCAGCGGTCCTCAGCTTTACATTATATCACATCAATATAAAATGTCACCCACTTTGATAGGTTGAAGACAGCCACCAGTTTTCGCCCAAGACTCTTGGCAGCCTTGAAGCCCTCAGAGTAGAGGATGACCTCAGCAATGAGGTCATTGTCTGGCTTGGACATGGCCACAGGACGGAACAGCTGCTTCAGGTTGTCAGGCAGTTTAGAACGACCTCCATAACCTTTACCTGCTGGGTTCATGGTAATGAAGATTCCAGAATTGTGGTCAATGTCCACCTGCAAGGAGAGTGGAAAGGATTACTAAAGCACTGGTTTGTGACTGCTGCTGGTTAGGGGGTGGGGGGAGAGAGAGAGAAAGAGAGAAAGAGAGAGAGAGGGAGGGAGAGAGAAAGAGAGGGAGGGAGAGAAAGAGAGACAGAGAGAGAGAGAGACAGAGACAAACTGACAGACAGACAAAGAGAGAGAGAGAGCGATCACACCACACACACGCGCACACACACACACACAGAACGAGATACTACACTTTCATCTTAGCCAAAAAGCCAAGAAACAACAGAATGAGAGAGAAAGACAAAATGTATGTGTGACAAACAACATGGATAGTCAGAGACAAACTGAAGGATGGACTGGGACACAGTGAGACACAGAAAGGCTAACACAGAAAACAGATACAAAGACAGAGACACAGAAAGGCTAACACAGAACAACAATACAAAAGACAGTCGAAGACACAGAAGGCTAACACAGAAACAGATACAAAGACAGACACAGATAGGCTAACACAGAAACAGATACAAAGACAGAGACACAGATAGCTAACACAGAAACAGATACAAAGACAGAGACACAGATAGGCTAAACACAGAAACAGAACAAAGACAGACACAGATAGGTCTAACACAGAAACAGATACAAAGACAGAGACACAGATAGGCTAACACAGAAACAGATACAAAGACAGAGACACAGATAGGCTAACACAGAAACAGATACAAAGACAAGACACAGATAGGCTAACACAGAAACAGATACAAAGACAGACACAGATAGGCTAACACAGACAGATACAAAGACAGAGACACAGATAGGCTAACACAGAAACAGATACAAAGACAGACACAGATAGGCTAACACAGAAACAGATACAAAGACAGACACAGATAGGCTAACACAGAAACAGATACAAAGACAGAGACACAGATAGGCTAACACAGAAACAGATACAAAGACAGACACAGATAGGCTAACACAAAACAGATACAAAGACAGAAACACAGATAGGCTAACACAAAAACAGATACAAAGACAGAGACACAGATAGGCTAACACAGAAACAGATACAAAGACAGAGACACAGAAAGGCTAACACAGAAACAGATACAAAGACAGACACAGATAGTCTAACACAGAAACAGATACAAAGACAGAGACACAGATAGGCTAACACAGAAACAGATACAAAGACAGAGACACAGATAGGCTAACACAGAAACAGATACAAAGACAGAGACACAGATAGGCTAACACAGAAACAGATACAAAGACAGAGACACAGATAGGCTAACACAGAAACAGATACAAAGACAGAAACACAGATAGGCTAACACAGAAACAGATACAAAGACAGAGACACAGATAGGCTAACACAGAAACAGATACAAAGACAGAAACACAGATAGGCTAACACAGAAAACAGATACAAAGACAGAGACACAGACAGGCTAACACAGAAACAGATACAAAGACAGAAACACAGATAGGCTAACACAGAAAACAGATACAAAAGACACAGATAGGCTAACACAGAAAAGATACAAAGACAGAGACACAGATAGGCTAACACAGAAAACAGATACAAAGACAGAGACACAGATAGGCTAACACAGAAACAGATACAAAGACACAGATAGGCTAACACAGAAACAGATACAAAGACACAGATAGGCTAACACAGAAACAGATACAAAGACACAGATAGGCTAACACAGAAACAGATACAAAGACACAGATAGGCTAACACAGAAACAGATACAAAGACAGAGACACAGATAGGCTAACACAGAAACAGATACAAAGACAGACACAGATAGTCTAACACAGAAACAGATAACAAAGACAGAGACACAGGACAGGCTAACACAGAAACAGATACAAAGGCAGAGACACAGATAGGCTAACACAGAAACAGATACAAAGACAGACACAGATAGTCTAACACAGAAACAGATACAAAGACAGAGACACAGACAGGCTAACACAGAAACAGATACAAAGACACAGATAGGCTAACACAGAAACAGATACAAAGACAGAGACACAGATAGGCTAACACAGAAACAGATACAAAGACAGAGACACAGACAGGCTAACACAGAAACAGATACAAAGACAGAGACACAGATAGGCTAACACAGAAACAGATACAAAGACAGACACAGATAGTCTAACACAGAAACAGATACAAAGACAGAGACACAGACAGGCTAACACAGAAACAGATACAAAGACAGACACAGATAGGTTAACACAGAAACAGATACAAAGACAGAGACACAGATAGGCTAACACAGAAACAGATACAAAGACAGAGACACAGACAGGCTAACACAGAAACAGATACAAAGACAGAGACACAGATAGGCTAACACAGAAACAGATACAAAGACAGACACAGATAGGTTAACACAGAAAACAGATACAAAGACAGACACAGATAGGCTAACACAGAAACAGATACAAAGACAGACACAGAATAGGCTAACACAGAAACAGATACAAAGACACAGATAGGCTAACACAGAAACAGATACAAAGACAGAGACACAGATAGGCTAACACAGAAACAGATACAAAGACAGAGACACAGATAGGCTAACACAGAAACAGATACAAAGACAGAGACATAGAAGGCTAACACAGAAACAGATACAAAGACAGAGACACAGATAGGCTAACACAGAAACAGATACAAAGACAAACACAGATAGGCTAACACAGAAACAGATACAAAGACACAGATAGGCTAACACAGAAACAGATACAAAGACAGAGACACAGACAGGCTAACACAGAAACAGATACAAAGACAGAAACACAGATAGGCTAACACAGAAACAGATACAAAGACACAGATAGGCTAACACAGAAACAGATACAAAGACAGAGACACAGATAGGCTAACACAGAAACAGATACAAAGACAGACACAGATAGGCTAACACAGAAACAGATACAAAGACAGAGACACAGATAGGCTAACACAGAAACAGATACAAAGACAGACACAGATAGGCTAACACAGAAACAGATACAAAGACAGAGACACAGATAGTCTAACACAGAAACTGATACAAAGACAGAGACACAGATAGGCTAACACAGAAACAAAAGCAAGTCCGAGAATAAAACAGGCGAACTCTTCTATCAACAACCCCCTCCCACTCAAAACAAAAAACAAACCCAAAAGAAAAATACCACATACATGCACCAAACAAAGTAAAAAAGAAAAAACAAACAAAAGAAACAAATGAAAAAACAAATGTTTAAACGAAAGAAAGCAACAGAGAAACATTCAATCAGTCCATCCATAAAACTCTACAAAATATCTGCCTTACAGTTTTTGCCAAGAGCTCCAGCTTGGGTTCCCTGGCCTTGATTGCATCCTGGATGGTCTGAATCTGCATGGATACAGCCGACAACACTGCCTCCTCCAGACGGTTGAACTCGTCAAAACAGCCCCACGCTCCACATTTCACCAGCCCCACAAAGATGCGACCCATCGACTGAACATCAATGCCCTCATCACAATTGAAGACCAGCACCTGGCGACCAAAGAGACCTCCCAGAGCTTTGACAGACTCTGTTTTGCCTGTGCCAGCTGGTCCATATGGGTTGCCTCCAAAGCCCATCTGCATACCTGTATTAAAGGAGTTGAAATGTTATCAGAGTGAAATGTTTTGTCTTGTCTAAATTTTATGGCCTGGATCTTTTTATGGCCATTTAATCAATCACTTATGGCCCCTTAACTAATCATTTATGGCCTTTCACCTCATCATTAAATGTATGTTATACAGTGATCTGTGCGTCTGGTCATTCCATATTAAATTAGTCATTTATTCAGTTTTATTTATTATTTATTTAGTCAGGTACTTGATCAATCATCTAGCCACACAAACACCACTTAGCCAATGTTCAGTGAGTCAGTCAGTTATGAGTGAGTCATTTCTATTTGATTATTTTCCCTTTGAAAAAATAAAGAATTGGTTTCCCACTTCTCTGTGAAGGTTAAACATACTTAAAATATAAAAAAAATACTTTTACTGAACACCATTTATGCCTTGGATAAATGTGAATAATAAAAATAATAACAACTATCACAATTACTGCTAAATTGACTACTAAAGACAACTGTGAGGCTGCCTACCCTGAGTGAGGGTAAGGTAACACTTGTCTGTGAGAGGGGTGTGCACCAACTTGGGAGCATTGCCCTGGTACTCGTAGGTATACTCAAACTCTGCATCCACCATGCGAATATGACACAGGCCGTTCTTCACCAGGTAGTATCTGCCACACACAAAAAAGGAACAATAGAGGACCATTCACAGCTTTCTTGTAATAATAATGAGTATTAACAGCCACTAGTATCTCTGATTGCAAGACTGAACTGAGATTCCCCATTCAACACACATGCTAACATGGATTACATGCACACGAACACACACCACACACTAGCAGAACACAGCAATGTGATGTAAAGTGCTATTTACACATATTTAATTTACAATCAACATGTATTCTTTGAATGTCTTCTTGATCAAACCATTTCTAAAGAAGAGAAGACGTGAAGAAATCCTGAGTGCACTGAAGTTATATAATCAAAATAAAAACATCAGACAGGAAAGTACTGATTTAATAAAAGTATGAAAGTATACTTCAAAACATGATGCTGCCGCAGGAAAACTTTACACAAATAAGCTTTTCAAACTACCGCTGAGATTAACACAATCTTGTAAATTGAGTCTTTTGATAGACAATCACACATTTAAAAGTATACATCACACAAGTGAAATACAGATATTGTCTTTTCGTTTTAATCCTTTCAATCCCTTACCCTTCCCAACAGCTTCCTGCAAGAAAGATGAGCGAATGAAAGCATTACGACACACAAGCAAACATTCCACACCCACACATATTTCTTACCTGAGTTGTTTCTGCCACATCCAGTCTTGAGGACTGCGGGCGTTTGTGTCCAGGAGGTAACGCACGACATCCATGTTGTGGATGGTGTCCAAGATCAAGGCCTTCAGCTTCAGTTCCAGCACAGCAGCCTCACGACCCTGCATCCCACTGAGGTCCACGTTGGTATAGCCCTCCAGCTGCGCCTCAACCTCCTTCAGGTACTGCATCAGGCTGCCTCGCTTGATGGCTTCCTCACAGTTCTCTGTGAAACGGACGTACTCGGCCAGGCACAGAATCTGTTGGAGAGAAGACCCAATGTTTGATATGAATACGCTATCTTTTACCCAATGTTTGATATGAATATGCTATCTTTTACCCAGTGTCTGACATGAATATGCCATCTTTTGTGATTCATCCTGCCATTGAATCCATTGGAATGAAGCTCAGAAGTTTTAAATGAATATGCCACCTGACACACAGCAATGCAAAAGCATGGTTCATGCATTCACTTAATTTTTTTTTTATAATAACAAAGTCAAGAATCAAATTCTCAAATGCTTAGGACTGTTTTGACATTTGTTTGCTTGTCTCTCTGAACTGTAAGAGGATTAATATACAGTTTCTGCTACAGACCATACATTCATCCTTCACATTTGATATAATAAAGAGCTCAACAGGAAAAATATTTGGATGTGCTTTACAACTGAACAGCATCAACGAAACATTTTGTTTGGTCCTCAAATAGGTTCTAATAAGTAAACCATACATATTTTGTGGTTAGTGGTGCTACTGTTGCCTTCACAGTATAATCCTGAAAAAGAAACCTTAACTGTTATTAAGTTAACCTGTGAGGGGTATTTGTTGGGGTCCAGACCTCCCCTGTTGGACTTGGCATCTGTCAGACACTCCCTCAGCAATGCCTGCAAGGTCACCTTCATCTCCTCTGCCAGTTTGGACAGCCATGCCTGACATATGAGCACACCAAAATAAAAGATAAAATCATCACTGTACTTAACTCAAAAGGCAGCATATCATCAATAATTAATCAACGTAAAACAAGAGTAATTTCAATATTTCACATTAATAGGATCAAACTTTTAAGGAGACATTTTGCATGGTACAAAAACAATGATAATCAATGACCAAAACAATGATAATCAAAAACTAAACAATGACAATCAAAGACTCTGATACTGAAGACAACTATATCCTTCCTATTATTTGTTGCATGAAACATTAATAGGATGGAACTTTTAAGGAGACATTTTGCATGGGACCAAAACAATGATAATCAACGACCAAAACAATGATATCAATGAACGAAACAATGACAATCAAAGACTCTGTTACATGAAACACACACAAAATAAAACAATCAGTAACAGAAAACCACCCAACAAATGAAAACTGTGACACATGTTCACGGTGATAACCAATCAATCCCATAATACCAAAACAAACAACAACAAAGAAACAACTAAACATTTTACGAGCAAAATCCTAAACTTACAAACATACCTGAATCACACATACACAAACAAGACTCCGTGACAGAAAAAAGAAATCTCCAAAAATGAACATGATAAAACTCCAAAACACACGCAAAGACAAGACAGACAGATGGACAGACAGACAGACACACACGTGCGTGCGCATGCATGCACACACACACACACACACACACACACACCATACACATAAACAATAAAAACTCAACATCCTCACCTCCACCTGCTCGACAATCTGCACTTTGTGTTTGAGGGGCACCACCTCTCCATCCAGAGACTTCATGGCCACAATGTGCTGGTTGTTGTCATCAAAGTCCACACTGTGGATGCCTGCAAACAGCTTCTTCAGGTGGGTCTGAATCACTGTGGGGTTGGTGGACTGGCCTAAGATCTCAAGCAGGTCGTCATCACCAATAAAGTAGAAACGAGGGAAGTTGGCACGTTTTTCCTTGAAAACAGAAAGCAGCACGAATGGAGACTATTAAGTCATAGAAAACTCAGGAACACATAAGCAGACATCATCCCTTTAATCCTTTAAGCCATACCTGTGCTTAAAACCTGCTGAACCTGTAAAAAAGCAAGCTCAATTGTAAGAAAAGAAACAAGAAGGAATTGCACAAGGGACCTTTCTTGTATAATAATTTTACAAGTAATGTCCCAACAACAGAATCACAAGTTTCGTCAGAGAATCACTGGAACTAGCAGAGCATTGTTCTGCTTGGCTCAAAGCCTATCACAAAGCTAAAAAAAAGAAAAGGTACAGAACTGTATGTTTGTAAGTATACACACAGACTTACATTAACTGGAAAATATCGATAAGCTTCCTTTATATGGAATTTAAACAAGGTAAACCAGACAAAAAAGAGAGAGACAAAAACAGACAGACAGATAGGAAACCAACCTCCAAGAATTCAGTGAGGGACTTCTGGCAGCGAGCCAACTGGTCCAGGGAAGTGACCAGCAGACTTTTCAGACCTGTCTGATTGACCAGAGACAGGACTCGGTTGTCACGGTTCACATCATTCATGACAGCCCTGTCCAGCACATACAACAGACACATGGTAAAATCTGCACATACAAGCACAGTGGAACTTTGTCAAGAAAGGTCTCCTATCATTAATACTTCATCACATGATAAGAAGACTTTTGCAGTGATAGAATAACAATATCAATCACATAGATCGGTCACATTTATGACTTGTACACACAAAAAACATGTTTATCTCTTGTGAATGGTCAACATGTACTTCTGAAAAACTCACATTCATAATTTTATTTCTAAGAATACAGAAATACCATTAAAATCATAAAAAGTGGATATCCTTTGATGAAAAAGAACTTTTCTAATTCATGCATCACATTACTAGCAAAAATCTGCACTGCAGGTGAAGATCAGCTTATTATGAATCAGGTTAGCTTGGTGAAACATCTTGTTCTGGATTCTCTTTTCATGTGTGTCTAGTTCCTGTTTATTCAAATACTGGCAGTCCCTTCAGTTCAGACTACATACATGTACACATTCATGCACACACACATACATACACACCCATCCCCCCTTTGATTCACTCTGTGTACATGCATACATACGCACATGTGTGCACACACAAATACACACACTCAAGTGCATGTGCACACACACACACACATCTTCTTCTAATCTCATAACACACACAAATACACACACACAAGTGCACACACACACACACACATCCTCTTCTTCTAATCTCATAACTGGTGTGGTCACTGGTGGAGGACTCATGATACGTGACAGCAGACAAGATCTTCCACCTCTTTCTTTGAGGTGCAGCAAAAAGCAGTTCAGGTGTACTGAAAATGATCCAATCTCTTAGCTGCCAGCCAGGTCTTCCTCTGTTGATCTCTGTTGACAGCCTCCTTCCAGGGTATCTTAAGGGTGGTCTTAGAAAGTATACACACATGTATGCAACAAACAATAACACTTCCCCTACCTAAAGTCATCATCCACACGCTTGAAGCGAGCCTGCTCCTTGGGTAGCGCCCCTCTGCCAAAGATAGGCTCCAGGTAGACCCACTTGCGTTGAATCTGGTTCAGGTTGTGCAGCAGCTCGTCAAGGTCTGCAAGACGCTGTTCCCACACTGATGCCTTGTCCTCAAAGCTCTTGTAGTAAGGAGAGTCTTTCAGGGACTGCAGCAAACTCTGGTTGTCTCCCACCTAAAGTCAAATTAAATGAATACAAAACAAAATGATAAAAACCGACAGCTGAAACTGACACACTGTTAATTGTGAAGGTCTTCAACCCACATACTATAAGTGAATAGGAGAGTATCCACGTGTGCATGAATATATGTGTGTGTGTGTGTGTGTGTGTGTGTGTGTGGTGTGTGTGTGTGTGTGTGTTGTGTGTGTGTGTGTGTGTGTGTGTGTGTGTGTGTGTGTGTGTGTGGTGTGTATGTGTACATGTGTGGAGTGTCTGTGTTGTGTGTGTGTGTGTGTGTGTGTGTGTGTGTGTGTGTGTGTGTGTGTGTGTGTGTGTGTGTGTGTGTGTATGTGTGTGTGTGTGTGTATGTGTGTGAGTGTGTGTGTGTGTGAGAGTGTGTGCACATGTGCACATGATACAATGTTTATTACCTGTAATCATGATAAAAGTTGCTTCAGAATTAATAATGTTTTGATAATGGTCAAGAAAATGAATGCCTGAATTTTACACACCCTTGAAGCAATGTAATTTAAACAAAAAAATCAAACTTAGAATAAAAAGAGAGAGATTTACAAGGAGACAAATGTCAAATCTTAACAACCTTAAACCCTTAAATGAATAAGAAAAGAACTCCACAATCAAAAAGAATGAAGACATTTGCTCTTTATATTGAAATTTTGATTGACTACTCTGTTACGGTTTTATACGTTTATGACAATATATATCAGATGACATTAATTAAAAAAGACAAAAAATACAGGAAATGAGTATAGCCTAAATGAAATAAACAAACAGAACAAGCAAACAAAAACAGCAACAAAACACCACATACACACACACACACACACACACACACTACACACACGTACACACACACACACACACACACACAGAGCAAGACAAAAACAGAAAGGAGTAATGACCTGATTGACCAGTTCCTTCCAGTCTTTGATGATGGTGATGTTGTGCTTGTGACTGTCTTCATATTCAGTGATGGTGAACGTGGCGCCAGCCCCCCACAGCTCCAGCTCTCGGATTGCTTCCCTGATGGTCACTTCCCCTTGAGCTCTCTGGTTCAGTTCCTGTATGAATGACACATGCAGTTAGATAACAAGAAGCTATCTTCCTAGTCATCATCATCATCATCATGTGTCCTGCCGGATGGTGTTGGAGATCATGGCCCTCCATATGTATCTGTCCCTTATTGCCGCAAGCACATCTTCCACCCTCTCTGTCCTCAGCCACCCTGCAAGTCCGTCCAATATTTTCTCCCTGAGTCTATCTGGTGCTCTCTTTCCCTCCAGTTTTCCTGTTGTGACCAGGTGCTCCAATTCCCTATTCCTCATAAAATGGCCTATAAATGTTGCCTGTCTTTTCCTAATATTCCTTATCAATGATCTTCTTGTGTCTGCCTCTATCAAGACTGTCTTGTTTGTTTTCTCTGCTGTCCATGGAACTCTCAACATTCTTAGAAACCACATCTCGGCTGCCTCAATCTTGTTCTGGCTTTGCATGTTGACTGTCCACACCTCACAACCGTATAACATTATCGGTCCTATACAACGTTCAAGAACTCTCTTCCTGATCTTAATTGATAGGCATTTGTTGGTAAGAATGCTTTTCATCTTCTTGAATGCTGTTTTGGCTTGGCCGATTCTGCTATTTCTGATGTGCATCTGCCGTTTAAACTTATCAACCTGTCTCAAAGTTGTGCCATTTGCTGTTACTTTGCATGAGGGGATTTTATGTTTTTTACTGATTACCATGACTTCCGTCTTCTTGATATTTCCCTTCCTAGTAAGCAAGGGAAACACAGATACCTGGCTATGCGGGAAGTTCTTGAAGAACATGTATTAATTGGGATATCATATTATGCAGTCCCTATATGTTATTTTACATATATTACCTGCCATTAAAATGATAAACACTGAGTTCCTTTACAAGAAGACAGGAAGGGCACACTAACTGTGACAACTACTCCTGTGACATGTCAAAGTTGTTGCAGTTATTACACACACACACACACACACACACACACACACCTTACATCACAGACACACACACACACTTTATACTCACACACACACACACACACACACACACACACACACCACACACACACACACACACACATACACTACACACACACACACACTCTGTCTCTCTCCCTGTCTCTTTCTCTCTCACAATTTCCAATAAAACCTCTATCTCTAGCCATTTAGCCTTTCCTTTCAGTCCATTCCACCCTAAAATTCAACAAAAAAAATCAAAATCATCATAAAAAGAATCTGTAATCCTTTTAAACATTAAACAAAGCCACATCTTTTCTTTGATAAAAGCACTGACCTTGATAGAAGCAGCATTCCTGATGATTTCATCGCTGGCTTCCAGAACATGACCAAAGGTCAGCTTCTCCAGTGTGGTGCCTCGAGGCATCTTCAGCATTCGGAACAGCTCCGCCCAATGATCCTGTGACAGTGGCTCTCCCCTCACCCATTTCAGAGATGGGAGGACATTCTGTGAGGGAAGGGGGGAAAAAGATGAAAATATGAACAGAACACACACGCACTTACACTCACATGCGTGTGTGCGCACGCACCACACACACACACACCAACACACACACACACAACCACACAACACACACACACACACACAACCACACACACACACACACACACACACACACACACACACACACACACACACACACACACACACATACCACACACACTACATACTCACACTCCACAACTCCAATAAAACATCTATCTCGACCCACTTAGCCTTTCCTTTCAGTCTAATTAATGGCAAACAAATTGTGAACACACACACACAAACTATATATATTATTAATATAATAAAAAATTTAAAAACAAAAAATATATATATATATATAAACATGCAGCTATCCACAACAACAACTACTTTGTGTGACTAAGCATTCAAATAACAACCATATTCTGAAATGTGCACCATCTGACTGAACAAAACAAAGAAAGAAGGTAAGAACAAAAATGAAGAAAATTTCTGTGTCACTGCCAAGCTGCAAACTAATATGAAGACTACCAAGCACAGAGTTGTTGTATAATATTCTGTTGTTCTGTGTAACTGTTGTGTGCGTGTTGTCCATTACGCTTGTATGCTGAAACAGTTAATGGCACATTGATCTTCCAAACTGAATTACAAGCACTTATTCATTCGTATTCTTTTAAACATCACTGTTAAGAAATAACAGTGTTCTTTTTAAGTACCAGAAATAAATATGAAACAAATCAATGAAAAGACAGCGTATGAGTGTTCTTCTTAAGTACCAGAAATAAATATTTGACAAATTATTTGGATGACAACCACCATCCCACCCCTCTTGATACACTGTTTACGACCTGTTTATTTGTTAACAAGCCAGTTTATTTGTATCCAACTCCTCCCAAAACCCAAATATGTCAAGACTATTTAACATCTGCCATCTATGAGTTGTTGTGTTGGGGTTGGTTGCCTTGCTTGAACAGTTAATTGTCTGCTGATTAACCCTTTAATTCTTGCACCCTATCTACCATCTGCAAAAACTTAACTCTTTGACTTCCTCACAATATCCACCAGCTTCCTGCAGGATGACGGTCGACAGGGTACGGGAATCAAAGGGTTAAAGGTTTTACATTTTAACGTTAGCTGAATTTAAAGTATGAACAGCATCATCCAACATAATAAGTTCAGTCTATAACCTGAGCACAGTATGAAATATTACATCTTTAATATTTACACATGAAACCACACATAAACTCTTGAACAAGTATGATTCTCAATAGTATGGAGGTGTAAGTAGATCTGGAGGTATTCATGGTCTCTCCTCTCCTGCTCGCCTTGGGGGATCAGCCCATTAGGTGAGGGGCGCACAATGTTGTAAATCTTTCTTCTTTTTTTAGCAACATTGTTACGGTTATTCCTCATGTACTTTGAGAGTGGTAGGACTTAAAACTCAACAGAATGGAACGAAATCTCAGATGTGTCTGAGAGACACAACTTTATGCTGAACACTGAGAAATAGTGCTTACCTTGTACATGTCAATTTCCTTCTGCAGTCTGACAGTCATGGTGGTGGTGTCATGGTGCTTCAGCTTCTCATACCAAGTGCCCAGGAACTCTTCAAATGCATAGATCTTTGATCTGGAAAAACAGAAATGTAAGGAGTATCTATTGTCAATTCAAGATAATCACACAGATACTGACACACACATACACACACACAGATACACTTATACACACACACACACACTCTCATGCACACACACACACACACACACACACACACACATGAAATCATTAAATGCTGTAATCATAGAAACTGTAGGGAGAGCCGGACAGCAGAAGGACTTATTACAACCAATCTGTCTTATAGCCCTATTTTGTGTTCTCATGACAAAAACAAATGATCTAAGTTCTGAATTCTCACACACACACACACCACACACACACACACACACACACACACACACACACACACACACACACACACACAACACACACACACACACACACACATCACACATACACACACACACCACACACACACACGACATACAACATGCACACCACACACACACACAACATACACACATGACACACACACACAACACACACACACAACACACTGTGTCTTATACCCTCTTTGTGTTTATCATGACAAATACAAGCGATCAAGTTCTGAATTTCAACACCACACTATCACATAGACAACACACACACACAATCTAACACAACACACAACACAACACACACACACACACACACACACACCACACACAAACACCACACATGCACACAACAACCACACCAAACACACACACACACCACACACAACACACCACACACACACAACACACACAACACACACACACACACACACACACACAACGCACACACACACACCACACAACACACACACCACCACAAAAAAACAATAAAGTAACAGTACCTGAAGGAGATCCAGTCCTCCTTAGCCAAGGTCTGCAGACCTGAGTTGAACTCTTCATACAGCGACCACATGCCTTCATACTGCTCCAGGTCCATCTTCAGTTCCTCCACAAACACAAAGTCTGGCTCTGGCATGTCAAAGTGTTGGCAGTCAGACCTGAAACAACAGTAGCATGAGTCATGTTGGGTTTTCCACACTGCCTCATTCAAGCAAGTCCATGCTGGAATTCATACCAGACAGAACAGCAATAACATTCATGTTCACCTTTTCCATAAAACATGACTCTTCCATGTCAAACTGTCACATTTGTTATTGTTATTGTTGTTTAAAACCCAGCCGACTATGTAGAGCCATATTAGGGCTATAACCGCTTCAAAACAGAAAACTTCAACAGGAAAAAATAAAATAAAATAATATATCAATGCATTCGCGCACATAATCCAAGGACATGCCCCTGGTGCTGACCACTGCGTCCAATTCATCGCACAGGGGATTTAAAAGACACATCTGAATACAAATTTAAGCATACCTAAAGACACCAAAACATATATGAAAATGGGCATAAATGACCTAAAATTGCTTCCGCATATCTCACCACCCTAGAGCCAAAAATGCACTTAATACATGTACCCAAAAAGAAAAAGCACGTAAGACTTTATCAAACACATACAGGTGAATGGACCAGCAAGGCAGAAAATGATAGGGCAAAATAAAAGAAAGCAAAGGAACAAAGCCGACACAAAGAGAGTGACAGAAAAGAGGAACTTTCTAGCACAGAATTTTCAGAAGGTGGGGATACTATTTATACTGAAAGAGCCCCCGGCATCTCCACTGGGGAAAAACTGTCAGCACGCAAACCAGATAGGACAGTGACTTGTATAGTAAAAAGTTTTTTTTGTTCTGCTTTTGTTGCTCTTATTTGTTTTCTTTTTATAGGAGAGGGCAATCAGATCTGAAAATGAACTAGAACGGTTTTTATTTCTTTTCATATGTGTGTGTGTGTGTGTGCGTGGATGTGCTTGTGTGTGTATGTTTGTGCATGTGTGAATGTACATAAACTGTATGTGCATATGCATGTGCACTTTGTATCCACATGCATATGTATGCATACAAAAACAGACTAGTCTGTTAATATGATAAACTCTTTTCCTGAGAACCAACATCCTCTCTGCTCATCAACAAAACACAGGTCATCCAGTCGAGGACACTCACATAAGTTTGTTCTTGGCTTCTTCCAGTTCAGCAAATTCCTGTTGTTTCTCTTTCATGATGCTGACTGCCTTCATGCATGTCTCCTTGTCTCCATCCAAGGCATCATTGCCAGGCTTCAGCTGGTGCCATCTGGCAGCAAACTTCTCCACATCTTGGTAAATGCTGCCACACGTGCCTGTACATTGCTCTTCATCACCTCCACCTGTATGTTGGACGATTCAATAGTGATTTCAACATGTAGTATGTTTTCATTACAGTAACAAGTCATTCTTATACAACCCCATTTTCCACACTCATACGGGGACTCACTGCACATTACATATTTACAGACACAGAGTGTAATATATACACAGAAGTACAGATATATTACACATACACACATATAACAGAGGCATACGCTATTACATATGTGCAAAGTAACATATATACAGTACTAACAATGTCTAAACATACTCGCACAAAGCCATGCATAACATGACAGTTTTTGTAACAACAGAACTTTTTGCCCACAAGTGAGGCAACACAGCATTATTGTGGACACAGTTCCAATCCACTCTGATGCTTTCTGTGTACACAGCATTTATTTACATGGGGTAACAATTAATTGTAACGTGCGTTGCCTTGTGATGTTTGTCTCAATGTTACATGCGATGTTATTTTCAGAGGCAACTGTTGCTGCTTGTCTACTGTCAGAGGTGGATTTTCACATTTGTCATGGTGATAACTATGAACGTGACATTGTGAATGTCATGCTTGTGCTGGCATCAGTGGTGATGATCATCTTGTTTTCGGGGCATATAACAGTGCTGATCCCAATACAATTTAATGACAAAGTTCATATAACATATTTTAAGTGCTGTATACATTATCATATAAAATCTGCCTCTGTGACTGTGTATCTGAAGGTGGGGATGGGGGAGAGGGGGAGGGGGGAGGACAAAACAGAAACATACAGCATTACAAACTATGTCTTATTTCAGCTATCAATTTTTGCACCAGTGGAGTATCATGACACTCAACAGTCCATATTAAAATGCTTGTCATAACAACAGATTACAGTTTGACATTCACAAGCATAGTGCACATCTCAGTCCTACATTCATGAGGCCAACAGACAACAAGATGCTGTCTCACCTGTTCCTTCACCATAAGCTGGTGACTCTCCATCATAAGTTCAAACTTGTCCCAGCGTGCCTGCAGCTGACTGAGGGACTCCACACCACCCCCAGCCACAGAGCGCAACAGCTTGTTCTTGGCTTCAGCCTTCTCAAACAGTGGCTTCACCTGTAACACAGAGTGTGCTGTGTAAAATATCAAACCTCTAAACACTAAACCTGACAGGAGAAATCTTTTGCAATATCTGGATGCGCTATGTTACTGGAGGAAGAAGTCAAGCACTTATATGATGTTTTGTTTGCGTCCAGTCACACACTTCAATCAAAATCAAATGTAACTCCCTTGAAATGAGAGAAGTAATCACTTGTGTGTGTTTTTTTTAGCAGATATATAGGAATTCTGAACCAAAATTTCATGAGAAGTTTCCATAAAAACTACAACACCAAACACACACAGGCTAAGAACTTCAGAATGAATGACATATCATACAATGTAAAGCATTAAGGGAAGACATCATTTCATTGTTATAAGCAGCACCAAGCACTATATGGAATTAGATATTTTTCATTACAAAATGACTAAGCACTACATGGAATTAGATATTTTTCATTACAAAATGACTAAAAAGGATTTCTGTTTTGTCATATCTCAATATAAAACAGGCCAAAGACTGACATATTCATTCAAGAAACATTTACATGTGAAATTCACCAGAATATCAGAAATCACAAAGAACTTTAAATAAAGCACATCACATGTCAAAAGCAACGAATTCAAATACAAACCTGATGTAAATGCACAAAATAGACAGAAATATGTATTGTCTATCATGAATACTGTTGTCAAACACTACATTCTTTATGCAGAACAGTTGTTTCTTTTGACAGAGCTGCGGACTGAAGATATATTTTGAGTTCAATCCCAGCATGCACCATTAACAACTGGCCTGCTTACTATCAATGTTTCCATCATTCTTGTGGTGTCAGCTTAGTGTCTCATAGATCTTCCCCACTCCCATTTCAAGACCATCCCAGTGCACATTGTTTTGTGCAAGCTCAAGGAGTCTGCCAGAATAACTGCTAGTAGATTTAACCAGTTGCTGTGGTGTGGTAATTAATGCAATGGACTACTGACCAGAAGGTTATGGGTTCAAGTACCCATCAGTCCCTTCAAAAATCATTGGGATTTTTTCAGCTCCAACCAGCTCCTATCCAGAATTGAGCATGCTATCGGTTCACTGGGACGACTGGGACCACACAGTCAAGTTTCATCCACTTCATGCATGCATCACTGAGGTGTTGCTCAAGTCTTCTGACCAACACTGCAGGTATCTGCATCTCTCAGGCCTTGTCAACAGCAGGATATATTATGACAGTAAGCATAAGGTGCAGCCCTGTCACGCAATGCCATCATCATTATCGCATGGTAAAAAGCACTGTCAGCTTCTGTGGCCATTAAAGTGTCACAGAAAATGGAAAAAAAAAGGTGAGCATGAAGGAAACCTCCCTAATTGTGATCATCTTAAAAAAACTGCTGGCAGATCTGGGTGGAGTGCATATGGAATTTCTGAATGTGATGAACCCCTCACAAACATATTTGAAACTAAAATCTTGTCCTTTGATCAACTGGTCTAACAAAATGGATCCGTATCTCACTAACATACATAAATAATGCACTCAACACTTCATCTGATCAGCTGAACATCTTTAAAAGTCTATTTACTCTATTTTTCTTAACTTTTGCATAGAAAGTTCCTTTCTTTCACTTTAGAACATTACAGTGTCACAACATGCAACAAATATTCAATGTTAAATCCTTTCAGCGCCTGACATTCTGGAATGCAGAAATTCTTAGAGCCAAGTGTTTTCTGCAACCACAGCAGTGACAACAGTCACTGCCTTTAAATGCTTATAACTTCCATGTTTTTAAACTAATGTTCTTGCTGAAAAGTTTGGCGAATCCCCACGCCATGTGCAAAATAATCTCTCTTTCTCTCACAAATGAAAGAGCAATTGCAACAAAAGTAACGTCATATGCTCTCTGTAGTTTTCCATTGGTTTTATTCTTGCTTTTATTGCTTTTATTCTTTTCTCCCCATTTGTGGCCATGCATGTGTGTGTGTGTGTGTGTGTGTGTGTGTGTGTGTGTGTGTGTGTGTGTGTGTGTGTGTGTGTGTGTGTGTGTGTGTGTGTGTGTGTGTGTGTGTGTGTGTGCGTGTGTGTGTGCGTGCGTGCGTGTGTGCGTGTCTTTTCGGCGCTTGGATTTGATTTTGTCGAGATTTGCGCTGTATAAATGTTGTAAATTATTATGTATACATGTGCGTACGTATGTATGTATGTATGTATGTATGTATACGCTTAGATTTATGTATGTATGTATGTATGCATGTATACGCTCAGCTTAGATTTATGTATGTAAGTATGTAAGCATGTATGTATGCATGTATACGCTCATATGTATGTAGGTATGTATGCATGTAAACGCTCAGCGCTTAGATTTGATTTTGTCAAGATTTTGCGCTATATAAATAAAATATATTATTATTATTATTATATTATCATCGCAAAAATGCAACATCGGCGGTGAGCCAGGCAGTCACAAAAATGTGACGTTGGTGCCGTAAGGGTTAACAAAATCAAACTATAAAGTCTCTGTAACCAACCTCTTGCTTCTTCTTGGCAAATTCACAATGCTTGGAGTTGGCGTCACCAATCTCCTCTACAGTCTGTGGTCGCTGGGACAAGGTGTCTGTGGCGGAGGAGACAAAGGTGTCAATGCTGTTGACATCGTTGCTGATGGCCTTGCGAAGTGAGTTGAGCAGTGCGTCAAACAGACGCTGGATGTGATCATCGATCACCGCTTTCACTGGCATCAGGTTGACTGTGATGCAGTCCACTTTTGCTTGACTGCAGAGTAATATGAAGAAACAACTGGCTGGTTTGGGTAATTACATAGACACACAGACACAAGCACACGTAAGCGTGCACGTGAACACACACACACACACACACAACACACATACAAACAAACATACACACACACACACACACACACACACACACACACACACACACACACACACACACACACACACACACACACACACACACACACTACCAGAATGGCTTTGTCATCATTACCATTGCAATATACATTCAAGTCTGACTGTCTTTTAACAATCCTTCAAAAGTTGCCTGCAGACTGTTTATGTCTTTCATATTGCGCTTTGTCCAGTTTTTTGCCAATATAATTTTTTCAAATTATTTTTTCACTGATTGTAAGAATACAGAAGATGGCATTGCCCATGCAAACTTCGATTTGTATTTCTCTACACCTCTCTCTTTTTCTCTTTCTTAACACACACACACAATAAACACAAGCTCACATGCCAAAAGTGAACATGAATTCATTCTTCCTTCAATAAAAGGCAAATCAAATAACAGCTGTTTTGCACAAACGGGGGATTTTAATTCAAATCCCCTTTTAACAAACATACTTATCACATCTTCCAAGTGCATACATTCAACAACTGTGAAGGACTATATAAACACAAAATATTGATCATATGGCCAAAATGAATGGTGAAAAGACGCCCATCATCAGGTACTGCTGCTGCAGCCACCCCAGCCTGCTACCCAGCAGTTCTAGTGCGGGTGGCTTTCTCTTTGAAAAAGTAAACTAGAACAGGAGTCTCTGTTGCCAACTGATAAATAGATGAGTGTGAGGCAGGAGGATAGGTGTTTGTTGTAAGATATGGTCAGTATGTCCATTAAAAGGGGATTAGTGTCAAAATCCACAGTTTTTAGTGCTACAAGCTGCTGGGTTTCTTTACCTGGGCAGTTTCTCAGCATCTCTTCCTCGTGCTTTGAGGGCGCGGAAGTTGCGCTCCCAGTCAGAGAGAATGACCAGGTTGTCCTGCACAAACTGGTCCAGATCCAGGGAGCCAAGCACCACCCATTCCTGTTCCCATGCAATCACAATCAGGCATCATCTTAGTTCACATCAAAATGTCATTACTGACAGTACGGTATGGGTATAACGTTCTCCTTCATATTAAAAGTCATTTAAGTTGTCAGCATCATTGGCTTTCTTAACAACTGAACTGACCCATCTTTTTGCCTTATAAGATCTTCATGTAATCCAGAATAAACAAACCCTGGATCACATATATCTAAGAGACGTTTACTGTGTTAGTTTCATAATCAGATAAAGTATTTCATTTGCAGACGGTGTCATAAAATGAGATAATCCAGAATAAACAAACCTTGGATCATCTAAGTGACATTTACTGTGTTAGTTTCATAATCAGATAAAGTATTTCATTTGTAGACTGTCATAAAATGATACATCTTTTAAAATAGACATAAATGAATACTAGTAGCTTCAGTTTGCTTGAGGGTATTAAACTAAAGAAATAGGTATCATGTTACATTTGTCTTCTGATGAATAATTGTGTTAGCTGTCCCCCACCTCACAAACTTCCTGCCCCCACCTCCTGCTGATCCTCACTTCTCTATTTCCACACTCACTTACTCCCAATCATTCCTTCTGTCCTTCCCTCCAGTCCTATTCCTACCAAGTCCTGAAATCCCTTGCCAACATACAGGCTCTAGAAGTCTGCCTGATTATGGCTAGCAAAGTTGGATGGAGCAGTTTCAGTTTGAGGTTTCTCAAGATAATGTCTCTGTGCTGACACCATGTGGTGGAGAAGATCCAATATAATCATGGCATCAGTCTTAAACATGCACATAAGCTCTATGCATTTGCAATGTCTTTAAGGTCCTTCCTGGCATATGGCTTTTATATCTTATTTATATATCGGTCTTGTCATTGAACAAACACTACATAACTGTGATATGTATATCTTTATCTGCAATGTTAAAAAACAAAAGAAATCCTGGAAATGGAAGAAAACACAACAACACCCCTATAATAAACTGACCACACTAATGTCCTACACAATAAAAATCACCCCCAAAACAATACGATACATAGCCTCCATCTGCCCACTGATATGATTTATCGTCTCCTTTACTAAAACTTCTACAGTCCATACTTTACTCCTTAAAAAAGGGGAAAAAAACTTCCAACCAAAAGAAACAAAACAAAACAAAATAAAACAAACAGAACAAAACAAAACAGAACAAAACAACCCCCCCCCCCCCCCCTAAACAAACAAGCAAGACAAAAACCAAAAACAACAAAAAATCAAAATACTATCACTGCCCAGACAACATCATGTCCAACTACCTTTTCCATTTCTTCCAATTTCTGTTTATCTTTGATTCAGGAAACACCTCAAACACTTTCCCATTCCATGTTGTAGGTGTCTGCACAGTGTTACGGTACCACTGTTTATCTGATAAACTGGATGGAGCACACAAGAAACGGTCTGTGCACGATGAATCTGTCTTCCATGTGTAATGAATCCCTCTTAACTAAATTCCAATTCCAAATCTTGAGAATAGAAGAACGAAGTCAAACTTACTCTGAACTTCTCCATGACAGCAGCGAGTCGTTTGAAGAGTCCAGCGGCTTTCTTGTAGCAGACCCCAAAGCCCTCAGCATTGCGAATGATGATGGAGGGGAACACAAGGTTCTCCACACCCTCACTCACTCCCTTGAAGTGGTTGGGAATACTAATGAACTTTTTCATCTCACGGAAGTACTTGGCTTTGATCTCCTCAAACGGAGGACGGAACTGAAGCCTTTGCTGCCTGGTATGGAGAAAAAAACACAGAACTTCATAAATACATGAAACAGTTTCAGTTTCAGTTTCAATTTCTTAAGATGAGTCTCTGCCTTGGAATGAATTCTATATGCACTAACGTCACAGGTGCCATGTGATAGAGAAGATCCAGAAGATCACGGCACAAGCCTTAAGCCTGCATATAAACCCTGAGGTCATAGGGGTGTGAGGTGGCAGAAACCTCAACTTTTCCCAGGGCCAGCACCACAAGGGCACTGCCCATCCCCTCTGAAACAAATAATCACTAAACCTGGACTGATAAACAACCACAAATGTATGAATCATCCACAAATATAAATAAAACAATCAATACACCTGGAATGGAAAAAAGGCAAAAATATAAGTGATACTTATGAATTTATTATAAAGAAAAAGAGAGAGAAGCAATACAGACTATGCATGCGTTCATGATTGGCTGAAACCTTTTTAGTATTCCGTTTTTTCCTACCCAGTTCTTGCAGGAATCAAAAGTCCAGGATGGAACACACAGAATAGTTCACTATCATATCTTTCCTTCACTTTCATCTTTTTCAATTTTTTTCCCTTTAGTTCAAACCAGTTTCCAGAAATGTGGACTTACATTATTCTCTATCTAAACAGTTTGCTGTATATTCTTCTCTATCTAAACAGTTTTGAAATAGCTTCATCATCAGATGTCTGACCTGTATGTGAGCTCCACTCTGATCTCAGGCAAGTTCTCATTGAGGGCCTCCATTCCCATCTGGTACTGGTGTTCCAGAGCTTTGTACAGTTGTCGGTCCCAATGAGCTCTCCATGGCTTCATGTTCTCACTGGCAAAACCCTGCACAAAACGGCACCAATGGGTAAATATGAGTTTGTACGCAAGATGCTAAAGATTGATTTTAAACGATTTTTACCAGACACCCTTCTGTGGATTTATTCTGTTAGTAACAAAGCACTATATGAACAAAAAAAAAAAAAATAGAAGTAGAATGTGTATTTAATCTAACAAAATAAGTCGGGCACAAATTTTCAGCCAACTGGCCTTTGTCAAGCATATGCAAAAGACAAAAATAAGAAAAAATGCACAACACATCTCCTCTCTCACACACACACACACACACACACACACACACACACACACACACACCACACACACACACACACACACACACACACACAAACACACAAACACACACACACAAACACACACACACACACAAACCTGTAGACAACTTCCCAAACATTCTGTCTCTCTCAGTGTTAGGGAAGTTGTCTACTGTTTTCTTTTTTGCTAAGTGTTGTGCATTTACTCTATTTTGTCTTTTGCACATGCTTGATAAAGGCCAGTTGGCTGAACATTTGTGCCTGTCTTGTTTTGTTATATGAACTACATATTCTACTCTGACGCAGGCAAAGTTAAATCTTGATTAATCGACAGCATTTTTGACTGGCACTCCCAACTTGGTTAAGTGAGGCCTGGCTTGGGGGAAATTTTAAAACATTCCACAGAACAAACCAAAGAACACAAAACAAAGACTGTATGAACCAGGAACATACAAATAAAATGAGAATGCATATTTGATATACAAAACAAGAAAGGTGCAAAGTGTTAACCAACTGACTGTCAAGCATACACAACAGACATCAAAGACCAAACATACATAATTTAGGGAAAAAATCAACAGCAAAATTTCATATCAGTCATATCCTGCATTATCATTAAAGGATGTAACAATGTTTGCTGGTTAGGATACAGCTTTTAAGCGTTTAACAATCACTTCTCTTTAACCATTTATTGCCCTATTAAAGTGTCATCAAGGTGCTGACCACAATGGTCGGTATGTTGCCACAGTTACCATCGGAGTCAGAATTATCAACTGTGTGGTTGGAGATGCTGCAATGAGTTCAGACAGACTATCATCTCTCCTTCCTGAAATAATGTGCAGAATTAAACTGTCCATTGAGAGTACACATTTATCAGTCTGTCCCTTATGGGCTCACATGAACACACATGCACTTGCGCATGTACGCATGCACACATACGCGCACACACACACACGCGCGCCACACACGCGCACGCACGCACGCACACACGCCACGCACACACACACACACACACACACACACACACACCACACAGCATACCTGCTGGACGAGGTTGGCCATGAGGTGCCTGATGTCCATCAAGCCATCTTTCCAACGCTGTTGTTGTCGCAGCAAGTCAATGCCCATCAGCTGCTGAACCTGATCACCAACACACACTGTATTGTACTTGATTTATGTAGTGTATTGTTTGATGTTTTGTTTACTGTACTGTTTCGCATTAATTTAGTGGTACAGTTCTGTGCTCACAGCTGCATACTGCTTGATAATAAGGATAAAAGCTCTCCCACAGCCATGAGGTTGTAAAATTGTAGGGGAAAGAAGTGACTGAGACCTGAATTTTCTCAAAGCCAGCATCAAGAGGGTGGCACCCATCTCCTCTTTCTTGCTACTTTACCTTCTCCAGCACTGAACAGGTTCAGTACCCATTCACAGCTGGAAGTTACACACACAAATTTTTCTTCAAACAGATCTAAACTTGTGAACTCAGATTAGAAGGTGAAAACTCTACCTTCCACCAACCAAGATTTGATAATAGTGATTTATAGTAAGGATAAAGTTCCTCTTCTTTTCCTTGATGCATTATGTTGTATTCATGTATAGACACAAGAAAATTTCGTCAGTACAACATGCCCTGATATGATGAACACATTACACATATATACACATTCACCCATACACACCCACAAACACCCAAATGCAAGCATACATGTATGTATAGCACACATACATGCCATGTATGAACATGTGCGCAGACATACACATACAACGCTATAAATGCTGTACCTTTTCGGAGACAATAAAGTGAGACTTGCGAAGTTTTCGGTTCTCTGTGGTAAGACGATCAGCAGCAGACTGCAGTTTCCTGATGTAGGCTTCCAGTTGTTCTGGATTGTCCCATGTCACTTGTGTCTGAAATCCCTTTGACTTGGAACCTAGTGAGAGAGAAACAGTAAAATGGACAAAGTCAGAAACAGAAAAACAGAGAGAGAAATGAAGTGATCTAATGAATTGGACCATGTCACAGGTAAGAGGCATGATGGGATGTATACAAACAGTTCAACAGAGTTGTCAAACAGGAACTTATAAGCTAAAAGAGAAAGACGGGAAAAAAAAGTGTGGGTGGGGTGGAGGTGGAGAAGCAACTCTTATCTAGTAGCAAGAAAGAAAGAATAGGAACAATATTTCTACGAGTCATAATAATCATAACCATGACAAAAAATTAACAATAATTAAACTATGTACAATGATGATAATGATAATGATGATGATGATGATGATAGGGATTGAATTGTATTTGTGATGATGATAATGATAATAGGGGTTGAATTGTATTCGCATTTCCAAAGTAGCCCCATGGAAAACTCTTTATGAGAAACATGCAGAAATCAATTGCTGCACTAAACTCTTTATGAGAAATATGCAGAAATCAATTGCTGCACTAAAACCTTTATGAGAAACATGCAGAAATCAATTGCTGCACTAAACTCTTTATGAGAAATATGCAGAAATCAATTGCTGCACTAAAACCTTTATGAGAAACATGCAGAAATCAATTGCTGCACTAAACCCTTATGAGAAACATGAAGAAATCAATGCTGCACTAAACTCTTTATGAGAAAGATGCAGAAATCAATTGCTGCACTAAACCCTTTATGAGAAAGATGCAGAAATCAATTGCTGCACTAAACCCTTTATGAGAAACATGCAGAAATCAATTGCTGCAATAAGTCCACAAAAGACTCCTTGTAGGGTCAGCGAATAATGCTGATAAGAGCTAATTTAGATGGTAAGTTGCTTTAAAACTAGTGCACACAACTGATTATATCATAATCAGACTGATTAGTACCATTACACAACTTGCAAGTAAAGCATTCTGTATGCACACAGTGTAGCTGCTAACATCTAAATCAACCTTAACATGTGAGGTAAACTGAAAAGAATGCACTTGCCTGATTTAGGATTTTTGACAAGGCCTTCAAATGCCATGGCAGAGTCCAACATCATGGCTTGCTGACTTGCGATCATCTGACGGTCTATGGTGTTGTAGAAATGAGCCACCTAACATGCATAAAAACATCTATTGTGAGCATATACATAGTCTCTTTCATATATAAAAGTTGTTGGATAAGCACAGGCAAATACACAAAGTCACTTATATACATATGTACAGGCACATATACAGATACGTACAACGCATACCACACACACACACACACACCACAAACACAATCTCACACACAAACACATGTGCATCCATGCTAACACACACTGCACACCACACAAAGACGCACACAACAAACAAATATACATCCACACATCCATACATGAGCCTGCATTCATGTGCACACACACAGACACACACAACACACACACAACACACAACACCACACACACACACACACCATCATTTTCCTCTTGACCCAAACCCCTTGTCACACATACAAGACAGTCAAACCATCAACACAGCAAACACACACTCACACCACCATCAACTAAAAAACTAAAGATTCTCCTCAACACACAGAAGCAAGACACATCTAAAAGCCTAATACCTGTTTCAGAATGACCCCATGACGGTAGAATTTCTGGGCAGTGTTGGCCACATTTTGGATCTTAGTAGGGATGGTGAACCCCAGTGCTCCAAGCTGTCGCACTTCCCTTAGCAGTGTCACCAAACGCTCGCTGTAGTTCACTCTCATTTTGCCATCTTTGTGGTTCAGGTCCATGAGGCGTCCATTGGTTTCCAGACTGTTGGTTTGTGTTGTGAATAACAAAATATTATGTTGAGTATTTGAAATATAACATCTTGACAGCTGTTTTGTGTTATGCATAAATTATGAATGTTGAGGTGTTTGAAATATTTAATAGCAGCAAAAATTCACTATTTGTACACTTCAAGGTCAAAGCGACCTTGAAAGAAAAATCTTTTGCAGAAATAAAACTTGACATGCAATGACAATTGCAGACTGTCAAAACGGTGAAAATAGATTTTACATATTGTTAGAAGTTCTTAAGAAAGTACTGTTCACACATCTTCAAAGAAAAAAACACATTTTTGGACCTTGTGACCTTGATCTTAAAGCTGTACCATTCAAAATTAAGCTGCCATGACTCCTCAGCAGCCAAAAGCTACTACCAAAATTTCTTAAAATTCCACCAATACGAGCTGAGAATATCTTGCTCATGCACTTTTATCATAGACAGACAGACAGATTCACACACAGACTCATATCTCTCACTGGTTGATATGAAACAATCTCCTTTCCTCAACAAACAAACAAACAAACAAAAACAAAAACAAAAACAAACAAAAAAGGGGGGGGGGAGGGGTTGAATGCACAGGTACATGCATTAGCTACACAGACTAACAGAAAAAGGCAAACAACCACACCATGATGTCTCAATTTCATGTTCATGTTTACAGATACTGCAATAATATTAAGAACAAATAAAGCTTATTTTCAATCTTACAAAAGATGTTGACCCTCTTCCATATACGCAAGCTAAATTCAAATTCAACAGATTCATAGCAAATTAAAAACAACCAAAAACAAAACGCACACCCCTAAATAGCAATAACAACAACGGTAACAGTTTTTCTATTCACTGATGGCATAACTTATTAAACAGTCATCTACCATTCACCTGAGTGGCTGCTTAGTGTCATCAATAAGGGATTGAATTTCACGTGACCACTCATCAAACTGCTCACGACGGTAGTTCTGCAGCTCATCCTTCAGGTCAGACGCATCTCTCTGGAACTTTTCAAATCCTGACAGGTCTCCCAACAAAGCCTCTGCAATCACCACAGTCTCCTCGATCTGGGAAGAAAGAGTTAGATTATGTGTTTGATTATTATTTGCAATCAGCTAAAAATCTTTGAGAAGCTGCCAGTCCCATGGTGTATTTGTTAGCACCATGGACTGACAGCTTTTAATAACATGTCATCAATTTTAACAGGACCAACTTCATACAATCAGACATATTTGTATGCAGTGGATTTTACAGGATATGACTGTCAAAAGATACTTGTCAAATATGTCTCCCAATTTTGGAAATATGTATTCTGAAACATAAACGACATAACTGAGACTGTACATGCCTGATAAAGCTTGTGTACACCACAATGCTTACTTTGTCAACAAACTCTTTGATATATACATACCATGCCAGGTAAATAATTTCTCTCCGGCAATGCATTGGAATCTCTGTATATTAGAATGCCTTGTATTTCTGTTCCTTTGTCAGTAGTAGCTTTATCATGCTGGTCACAAACTGTCTGTCACAAAATATGCTACTGAGTACATTTGTGTGTTAAACTCTGTGGTAGACTTTATCATAACAGATTTGTGTGCAAAATTGACTTATATTTCTATTTCTTTGCAAATGTTTATGACAGCCTTTAGCACACTGGTCAGATCTGTCTAATATAGACTATGCTGTTTATTACATCTATATGTTAAATGGTCTTATTACATTCCTACTCTGTTGCATATGTCTGTGGTGTCTTTACTAAACCAGTCAACATCTGTCCAAGACAGACTATGCTGTTGATTCATTCACAAAAGTTCTTTTCTTTCATGATCCCACAGTTGGATATTTTTCTTTTTAGAAGGTCACAAGAAAAGTTTGCATCCTCAGCATGTGCTTGTAATTACCTGTATAAAAAAAACATTGAAACCATAATTAGGTAGAACCTCAAGACCATCCCAGACCACAAATTTTGTGAGGGGGCTTACACTATCATTACTTGGAACTTCCCATTACTGGACTTTCGTGGTGATCCATATGAAATCATCCATGAACTTGTGCAGCATATTAAACACACTAAAACTGAAAATAAAACTGTGCTTACTTTGGCTTCCAGCTGCCTGACATAGACAATGTTGTTGACCACCTCAGGCAAGTTCTTTCCCTTGGGCACACCCTTTCCCCTCGGTGTCCCGTGCGCTGAGAAAACTCCTCACTGATCTGACGGATATGTACTGTCAGCTGACCCAGCAATGTCTCTCTGTCATGAGAGTAACACATGGAAAAATGTCAATGATTTTATTCAACCAACCATCCATCCAACAAACAACAACCTAACTGTTTAGGTTATCAAAATGAAATTACGGCACAGTGATTCATAACAGCAAAGCTTCACCGTAAATAATGCATCAAATACCTACATACCAGTACAGTATATAATCCACAGAAACTGTTCCCAACAAGACTTCAAAATAAGACACGATCTAAAATTCAGAATGTTTGTGTAAGCAGACCTTTTTCTCTATCCTCTTCTTCTTTTTTGTTTGTTTTTTGTATTAGTAGATCAGACGTCATTATCACGGAGGGGGATCATGAATAGTGTAGTGATGAGTATTAAGTTACAGTTACTACAAAAAAGATTGCTGGTGACTGAAACAAAATTCATAAAATACCAGTTTGATACAGAAGGTAGAGAAACCAACCACTTTTAAATAGCCAGCAATCCAACTAACCAAACTACTAAACAATCACCGAATAAAACAACCAACCAGCCTGCCAACCAGTCAACACACATGAGACAGAACAGCGTGACAACATGACAATCACCTTTCTGACACCATCTGCTTGCTGATCGCTGGCCTCTTGATCAGTTCTTTGTACCTCTGGAACTCCCTCAGTAGCTGTTACAATCAATCAACAACAAATATTTGATCAATGAATGAATAAATGAATGAATCAAATCAATCAAACCATCCAACAAACACACATTTTCTCTTTGACTACTACACATCCCTCAGCTTTCTGGTGGATATTGTGAAGAAGTGAAAGGGTTATACTAACAAACCAGCCAACCAACCAGTCAGTCAGTTAATCAATCAATCACCAACCATCAGCCATCAGTCAATATATCAATCAATCAAAAATCCACAGACAGAAAATTATGATTCCTGAAATATTAAAACAAATAAATGCAATGGAAAATTAAACTGATCAGTGTTCATTCAATAACAAGTATAGATAAAGTACACAGATAAAAACAATGTGAGAGAAGTGGACAATGGAAGGTAGGGGAGAGATCAGTGTAATATGTAAGAACTGAAAAGTATGTGTCCAGGATTAGCTAAGTAACTGAAAATTGAAAAACATATGCCATTTCACATATAGCTTTCCAGAGGAGGGGGGAGAAGAGAGAGAGAGAGAGGAGAGAGAGAGAGAGAGAGAGAGAGAGAGAGAGAGAGAGAGAGAGAGAGAGAGAGAGAGAGAGAGAGAGAGAGAAAGAGAAGAGAAGACAGACAGAGAGAAAGAGCAGAGACAGAGAGAGAAGAGACAGAGAGGGAGAGGGGAGAGAGAGAGAGAGAGAGAGAGAGAGAGAGAGAGAGAGAGAAGAGAGAGAGGAGAGAGAGAGAAAGAGAGAGAGAGAGAGAGAGAAAAGAAGAAGAAGAGGAGAAGAAGAGAGAGAGAGAGAGGGAGAGAGAGAGAGAGACAGACAGACACAGAGAGAGAGAGAGAGACAGACAGACAGAGAGAGAGAGAGAGAAGAAACAGACAGGGAGAGAGACAGAGACAGATTGTGTGAGAGAGAGAGAGACAGACAGACAGAGACACAGAGAGAGAGAAAAGACGAGAGAGAGAAGGGGAGAGAGAAAGAGAGAGAAGAGAGAGAGAGAGAGAGAAGAGAGAGAGAGAGAGATAGAGAGAGAGACAGAGACAGAGAAACAGAGGGAGAAGGGTGGGTTGTACAGACAGAAACAGACAAGGAGACAGGTAACCAGACAGATAAATACAAAGATAGACAGAGAAGAGAAATGGAAGGACACACAAACTGAGACTGACACTAAAAGAACTCTTTACAACCATGAATCATCTCCTTGACACACGAAAAGATTTACCTCTCCCAACAAAACATACAAATGAAGAACTCCCATCTGTATTCTCCAAGTATTTCACCACCAAAATACAAACTCTTCGTGACAGGCTTGACAGGACACCCTGTCAACCATGCCCACCTGACCCTTCCTTCTCTGGCACACCTCTTACTACTTTTACCCCAGTCTCACAAGAAGAAATTTTCAACACAATCAGATCCATGTCGTTCAAAACCTGCGAACTGGATCCTCTTCCAGGTTCTCTCTACTCTGACTGTCTCCCTACTCTCCTCCCATTCATCACTGACATCATCAACACTTCTCTTCAAACTGGAACTGTCCCAGATTCTTTCAAGTCTGCTATTGTTCACCCTCTCCTCAAGAAACACAATTTAGACCCAAATGAACTGAAAAATTACCGGCCTATCTCTAATCTCTCTTTCTTGTCAAAACTCCTTGAAAAAGTCGTCCTCAACCAGCTGAACTCTCACCTGTCTGCCAACAATCTCCTCAATCCTTTCCAGTCAGCCTACCGCCAGTGCCATAGCACTGAAACTGCCCTACTACACATTCTCAACAATCTCCTCCTTGCAACTGATACTGGCAAAGTCTCTCTCCTCACACTCCTTGATCTGTCTGCAGCCTTTGATACCATTGATCATGGTATTCTCCTTTCTAGACTTCATCATACTTTTGGCATCTCTGACATTGCTCTGTCCTGGTTCACTTCATACCTATCAAACAGAAAACAAACTGTTCTCATCAATGGCACTTACTCTCAACCTGCATACCTGACCTGTGGTGTTCCACAAGGATCTGTCCTTGGCCCTGTTCTTTTCACTCTTTACACTCCCCCCTGTCCACCATCATCAACTCCCACTCTATAAAACACCACTTCTATGCTGATGACACCCAACTTCAAGACAGTGACTCACCTGATAATATACAGCGCCTGTTGACTCGCACCACTGAGTGTTATTCGGACATTAAGAACTGGATGACGTTCAACAAACTTCAGCTTAATGACGACAAGACAGAAGCTATCCTCATTGGCACCCGTCAGAAACTTTCTCAGCTGCCTCCTCTTTCTCTCCCATTATGTAACACATCAGTTCCAATTTCTGATTCAGCTAAAAACCTTGGTGTCTGCATTGACTCTACCCTCTCCATGAACAACTTTGTTTCTCAAACTGCCAGATCTTGCTACTATCATCTCCATCGTATAAGGCTGATCAGGAAGTATCTCTCTGTCGAAACAACTGCAAAACTCGTTCTCTCCTTCATAATGTCTCGCATTGACTATTACAATTCACTCCTGTCTGGTCTTCCTGCCTCCACCATTCACATCCTACAGCGCATTCAAAACAATGCTGTACGCCTTGTACTCAAAAAGAAAAAAGCTGACCACATATCTCCTCTCCTGGCACAACTTCACTGGCTCCCTGTATCAAAGCGTATACAGTACAAACTAGACACCATGTGCTACAAAAGCCTCAATAACGCAGCCCCCGATTACCTGTCAAGCCTACTTGAGATCTATGTTCCCTCACGTACCCTCCGCTCTGCCTCCGATCCTCTGACTTTTCGCTTTCCACGCACTAAGCTCAATACCTATGGTCCACGAGCCTTCTCTGTTTCTGGTCCACTCTCCTGGAACAAACTTCCTCTCTCAGTCCGTCAGCAACCTACTTTTGTCTCCTTCAAGTCCGCTCTCAAAACCCACCTTTTCTCCTGCGCATAAAATCCTAACCTCACTCAACCCCCCCCCCCCCCTCCTCCCTCTGCAGCCTGTCTCTGCTCGGAGGGGAATCACATGGTATAATATATAATTGTATATGCTATGCTCTCTATAATTTTCCATTGCTTTTATTCTTGCTTTTATTGCTTTTATTCTTTCTCCCCATTTATAACCATGCGTGTGTGTGTGTGTGTGTGTGTGTGTGTGTGTGTGTGTGTGTGTGTGTGTGTGTGTGTGTGTGTGTGTGTGTGTGGTGTGTGTGTGTGTGTGTGTGTGTGTGCGTGTGTGTGTGTGTGCGTGCGTGCGTGCGTGTGTGTCTGCTTCAGCACTTAGATTTGATTTTATCAAGATTTTGCGCTATATAAATATTGTAATTATTATTATTATTATTATTAAAACGTTATTCTGAAGGCCATGACCATACAACAACATGGGTTGAGAGGAAAGGGGCACACTGGTAGCTTTCATGACATATTTCATACATCACGGGCTTAAGGCAACAGAGGGAGACAGCTCATTCAACAATCCTTTATGTCATATTATCTGACACAAACAGGATCTAATGGTATACTGACACAAACAGGATCTAATGTATACTGACGCAAACAGGATCTATCAGTATACTGACACAAACAGGATCTAATGGTATACTGACACAAACAGGATCTAACAGTATACTGACACAAACAGGATCTAATGGTATACTGACACAAACAGGATCTAACAGTATACTGACACAAACAGGATCTAATGGTATACTGACAGGATCTAATGGTATACTGACACAAACAGGATCTAATGGTATACTGACACAAACAGGATATAACGGTATACTGACACAAACAGGATCTAACAGTATACTGACACAAACAGGATCTAACAGTATACTGACACAAACAGGCAGACGAAGAAAGAAACCCAGAAAGTGAAAGATCAAACTAAGAAAATCAGAGACCAAAAACAAACAAACAAACAAACAAACAGACAGACACATACAAAAGAGAAAAACGGTGTACCTGCTGAGGATTTCCGTCCAGCATATGAAACTGGGATCTGAGCTTTCCAGCGATTTTCTGTTGAGAGGGCTCCATGGCTCTCTCATACTGCGCCACAGCGGCTGCCCACAGGGGCTGGGTGTAGGGATTGTACTGCAAAGGGTTCAAACCTAGGAAAGGAGTGAACGCATCCCCCACCCCCAGCTCTTTCTGCTCGATCATTGTCAGCAGGCGTAGAAGTTGCTCATGAACGGTGCGCAGTGACAGGATCTGCAAGTGGATGTGTGCGTGAATCACTGAAGATTCTGTGCTGCCACAACATGATTAGTTTAAGTAATGAAAATCAGGTCACCCCCACCTCTAATGATGATGATAATACACTCTCCCATCAGTTCATCACCTGGTTTGAGTCTTCATGTGGGACACAAGATCAATCCTGGAGTAACGTGTTTTTCCCCATGGGACAGAGCCTTATGGTCTCTGGTTCTACTTCCGCCATTCCCTCTTCTGTTGCACAGCAGCTGTACTGTGCTGTTCATATGTGACTATGTTCTGCATGTGCTGCTGTCAGCAGCTTACTCTGTTGTGGGCAAAGTCTTCCTTGTAAGAGGCGTTGGTACCACAGCTGACCCCACCTCTATAATCCCCTCCCCCAAATGTTATAAATGAAAACTACTGAAAAATAAAACCTGACCTTTGCTTAGGTTTATTTTGAAATCATACATAGCAAACTCACTGTTATATCTTGCCTAGTTATGTTTTCTACTAGATGACAGCACTAAAATTCTTTCAATGCACCTTGTGAAATGATATCATTTCTTTATAGAAAGTGAAATGATGACATGATCATATCTCTATAGAAACTGTACATTACAAATGCTCAAGCTGGTGGCTTTAAAGCTTTTTTCATGTTTCTCATTTTTATCCTTTTCTCTTAGTTACAGTCTATTCAGCTGTGGAAGACTTAGCACATGCAGTAAGTTTAAAAAAAGATGAACGAAACAAATGCACACATACACATATGCACTTACGCAGAGTAGCATTTAAATGGCAGAAACTGATAAAGAATTTTATCTCTTCAGGAACTGCTGTGCTTTAATTATGATTCTGTGGGTTTCCTGCTTTATTATCACATAACAAAAGGAATGACAAGGCAGATATATCATTACAGAAGGAAACTATCACAGTACGATATTGAACATTTCAGATATACATTCATGAATATCATTAGCATTTTAATAAAGTCTGTATTTGTGACACTATCCATGACTAAGACACTGACTAGTCTGTATTAATTACCTCCTCAAGTCGCTCAGAAAGCTTCTTCAGAGTCTCAGGAAAGAACTTCTCTCCTTTCCAGGGGTGTGGCGCAAACCGCTTCCAGAATTGCATAGTCAGCGTTTCACACACAGTTGACCACCTCTCACAAATGGCCACTCCCATCCTCAGTGCCTCTCGCACCGTGCTATATTGCCCATGCCACAAATCTTCATCAGCCAGCTTTCGTTGCACATATCTCCCAAAAGATCCAGCTGAAAACAAGTATCAAAAATCAAACATTTCATTTCAAAATATGATACATTTTTACAAGTTTTTAGCTTTTGCCATTTTCTATGTGAATAAGTCAAAGTGGGGGCACAGAACACCTTTCTGCTTGATGTTGGATATTTTTGTGAAGATTTTTTCATCACACCCTTTCACTGAAAACCAAGGAGATAATCTAATAACCAGAAGGTCCTAATAATTTAAAAAGTAACTGTTGCAGTATTCTGAAACTTTACACACACTTGGCAAAATGATTCCATGATCTAATTAAGAAATTCAGTGTAAATACTGATATGTCATTCCCAGCATCATGGTCATATTCAGCGTTAAGAACAGCACCAAATTTTACAAAGTCCTAGCACAGATACATCAAAAACACTACACAAAAGACCTTCACAAAAGATGGGAATCAGTCGTTTGGGAGAAGGGATGTTACACTGAAGGAACTGAAAGTTACTCATCATTATCATCATTATTTTTAGAGTAATATTCTCACTCCTTTTTGGATGACCCTGATACTCCCTTACTGATATACTAACTGACAGAATAATTAACACGAATTTGTTGCAAAGTCAGACTGTCTTTATATGCTTCCCAAATTTCAAAGATGATTTACAGCAACAAGCCTAAACATGATCTTTAAATTCTCATGTAATAAGTCAAATTTAGACACAGAATTCACACAATCTAGAAATAACGGATCAAACATACATTTCCAAAAGAAATAACTGACCGATGACATCCAGAAGGTGTCTCATTCTGGCCTCAGGGTAGGGCGGTTCACTCTGCTTCCACAGGTCATCCAGTGTGTCCTGGGTCAACTCCAACAGTTCCATAGCATCCACAAGAGCCAAGGAGTCCAGTCCACCATAGTCCTGATGGGCAAACACACACAGCATGGCATAAACACACATTTGCTGCTGAGCATATAAAAGCCTCATTTTAAGCACGTTAGCCAGAACTGTCTGTATGTCATTAAAGCATTAAAGAAAAGCTGCTGCTGCTGCTGCTGATATAATAATAATAATGATAATAATAATACAGTAACAATAACAACAATAATAATAATAATAATAACAACAACAACAACAACAATAATAATAATAATAATGATGATGATGATGACGACGATGATGATAATAATAATAATGACAAAAACAACAACAATAATAATGATAATAACATTAATAATGATAATGATGATGACCATGACGACGATGATGAAGATGATATTTACAACGCACTAAATAAACTACTGTAGCATGCACTTCTCACATCGCGATCTTAGGTTGCTGAATATGAATATTGTTACCACATATCCCTTCTTATTCCCTGCAACCCTCATCCTTTTATCTTGGGCTGTCAGGTACTCTGTCATGTAGATACTGAAACTCTAATCCATTACAAATACTTTTACTCACTTATACACACACACTAACACAAACACACTTAGAAGTCTTTTAATTTTTTTCATCTCTACAAATATTAAAACTGTAAACGACACGGCAAACAAATGTGTCTCTGTTCAAATATTTAGATCACTGTCTACAAACTTCATCACCCACCCCCACATCATATTACCATCTTAAATCACAGGCATTTCAGAGGCATTCAGATTCCATAAAAATAAACATTCTGTAAATGACAGCATTTACTGACATCTTTGTTAAAAACAAGAAAAATCAAATATATATAAAAAAAACAATGCTCTATTACACTACCTTAGAAATTGGCTTAAAGAGTTCAATATAACTCTCTGCAGTCTCTTTCAGTTCTGAACGTGCTGCTGAACGGGAGATGTCAGTCCAGTACTGGAATTCATCCATTGGGGTCAGAATGCCTACAAAGACATCAATTCAAATGTTCTACAACAACCATTTTTTTGGAAATCAACATAATTAACTTTTAACAAACTTCAATTTTTTCAATATGTAATGTAAAATGTACACCATAAGTAGAAGCAACAACGAATAACATTATCCAAATGGTACATATAACTTAAACCAATTAGGCATGGGTATTGATCAAAGTAAAAAGCTCTGAAAACTATGGGGTCCAGGGTTACAAAAACTGGGAATTTTGGTGCAATCTGAAGGCATTTCATGAAGACACATTTTGGGTGCGTTTCATGAAGACAAGCATGCTTTACCAGACACAAAATTTAAGCTAATAGATGAATTTGAAGTGGTACAATGCATTCTTCCCTCTAAAAGATGTTTCTTTCTCTGTAGTGTATCTAAAGACAATTTCCATGTTTGTCCATTCTCAATTATTGTATTGCATGTACATAATGCCTCTGTGTCAATAATTCACATACCTGCGCATTAATAAATATGAATACAATAATGCTTCTTGATAATTCCCATGCCAGCATATTTATAGGTATGCACGTAAATAATTCTTCTATGTCAACAATTTCCATAGAACACATATAAGTATGCATGTAAATAATGCTTCTGGTGTCATTCCTGTGAAACAAAGCCATTACAGACTCTAAGAGGAAATAATCAAAGGAATTAGCTTACCTCCAATGTTTTCGTCTCCATCTGATCTGCCCCGGAAACTGGGGTCTTTTTTACGTATGGCGGTGCTCAAACCTGCCTCTAGTTCACTCAGCAAGCTCTGCAGCTTAGGGTCAATGCCTTTGCTCCATTTGTTGTCTTCCAACAGTAATGGTGCATACACCTGTACAGTCCAGAAAAAAATAGCATCAGCCCCAGCACTTTCACTCTCTCTGCAAAAAGCTGGTGCACAGGGTGATAGAGTGCACATATTCACTTTTATCTGGTCTGTG
>CM060314.1:68985736-69045736 GCA_030674185.1 Monoplex corrugatus | reverse complement strand
CTCCCCCAGGAAATTTTTTTAAAAATCAAGTGTAAATCTATGCCATTTTGTGCTTTCTGGACATAATTTCAAGAGATATTTAGTGCATAAAAATTGCTGAAACACATACATTTTATCACACATGGGATTTGAAAAAAATGTATGTGAATACAATACATAACTAAGGACACTAAAACATATACACCCTGGAAACTTCTTCCAAGAAAAATCAGGGGCCATAATTTGCGCGCCGTTGCTATGAACGCTTGCAGTCCGATCACGGATGCCTTGCTCCTTTGTTTTTTTTTTTTTTTTTTTTTTTTACAAACCGAAATCACAGAATTCTGCCCAGACGCGGAACGTTTTAAGCCCTGATATAATTCATAAATGTATGGATGATTAAGAATCTTTCAGTTTTCCCAAATGCAGGCAATCATAGACATATCCAGCAACAAACATTTGCAAATTATTTCTTTAAGACAGTCATTTGGATTTAATGTAATAGATGTCTGTATGTGGGCATATGTGTATGGTTGTGTCTGTGCATACAATGTAAGCTTACATATCTTTACCATAAACAATAAAGACTACATACCCTGTTTTGAAACTCGATTCTTCTTCCACTTTTTTCATCAACCTTTCCAGCCAGAATGGAGATGTTCCCATCATCAAGAAAGGAGTTCAGGGATTGAGTATTGAACAAATTTGTAATAGCTTGATCATTGATAGGGATGCCAAAGTAATTGGCAACTGTCACTAAGATGAAATCTTTTCTTGAATCACCAGGCATGATGGCTCTGATGTAGTTCCTTTTCTGTGGGTCTGTCTGGTAAATTTCTTCTCACTTCTCTGAAAACAAAACAAAACTAAAAAGAAAATACAAAGCAAAAGTTTGATGTAATTAGTAATGTGTGGGAAAAAAGTATGATCAGGTAAGAAGCTCAGTTAGTGATAACTGTTTTCTGTCTTTCTTATTCAAAGCATTCAGTAAATAATAACATGAAATTGTTTCTTGATATTGCATATAAAACAACAACAACAACAACAACAACATATGCATATAAAACAACAACAAACAACAACAACAACAACAACAACAACACACACACATGTACACACACTTATGCTCATATTACAAGTTGATCTGTCTCTGAAAATACAGTTTTTTCTTCTTCTTCTTCTTCCTGTTACTGCAATTGTCATGTCAGTTACTATGAAATTGTAAGAAAGGTCTGATCATCATCATCATCAAGTGCCTTGCCACATGGTGTTGGTGATCATGACCTTCCATCTGTTTCTGTCCCTTGTTGCTGCAAGCACATCTTCCACCCTCTCTGTCTTCAGCCACTCTGCAAGTCCGTCCAATATTTTTTCCCTGGGTCTACCTGGAAAGTCTGATGTATTATATATATAAAAAAAAACCTGATTTATTATAGTCTTAGAGGCCCTTGACACAAATGTGTTACCTTTGACTCAAACGTATTAATGGTACTGGCCTCAGTAACTTTCAGGAGCAGATTACTCCAGTCTTTGATGGTTCTCGGCAGAAAAGAAAATTGCTGGTATTGGGTTCTGCAGTCTGGCCTGAGAACTGTTTTTGTTTTGTTTTTTGTCCTCATTGCTGGTGTGGCGGTAGTGGTTTCAGTTTGTTTTTGATGTCTGCAGTATCAATGATATTGTTATATATTTTGTAGAGCATGGCCAAGTGAGCCATCTTTCTTCTGTTTTCAAGAGAGATCCATTCTACATCCTGGACCATAGTGGAGTACTGGAGATTCTTTTATATTGTCGTATGAAAAACTGTGCTGCTTGATGCCAGATGGCCTCATTATGATCATTGTCTTGTTAGGTGTGTCAGTCTCAGTACATGTATACTCGTGGTTGGGGTGAACATAAGATTTATAGGCCATCTCGTTGATCTTTGTGAAACTGATCTTGAGATTTCTCTTGAAGAAACAGAGAGTTGTTTTTTTGTTGCACATGCTGTTGTTGCATTTGCTCCAGTTCATGTCCTTGCTGATGGTGGCATCCAAAAACTTGGCATATGGCTGATAGTTTGCACTGTTGCTAAAGAGGTTTTTCTATTTTGCAGCAAGGTGCATTTCCATGGCTGAATGGCCTTATCCCATCTCTTCTTTCACACAGCAAGCTGGCCAAGGTCTCATTGTAGATGGGTCTGGATGACAGGATAGGTCACCACACTGAATGCTGCTGTATCATCCTCAAAGAGCAGAGTCATGCTATTAGGTCCTCAACATATATTGATTTAAATAAGGAACAAGCAAGGTCCTAGGATGTTCCCTTGCAGTCTGGATGTTGACAAATTCAAAACCAACTCCACTGACAACTATTGCCTGCCTTCTGTAACTCAGAAAGTCAGATATCCAGCTGCTGATTTTACCTTGGATGCCATACTGATCGAGCTTATGGATCAAGAAACTGGTTAACCTTATCAAAGGCTTTAACAAAATCCATGACAAGGATGTCTACTGCTCACACGTTAGGTTCTCGATTGATCAGCTCGTGTTGAATATCATATATGGGTCGTTCTCTGGAGATGTGTAATGGCTACGGTGACCTACTTTTGTAGCCTATAATTCAAAATAGATAAATCCCACACTCTTTTGCCTGTTTGCCATTTAATGTATATATATCAAATAAATATATTCTAAAAAAATGTGGTGTTTGTTTGATTGTGTTGTTAGCTTATTTGATGTTATGTTCGAAAAAGTTCTGCTCTGGCCGTACCTGATTTGTGACATGCTGATAGTAGGCCAAGTCAAACCATTGTTGTTGTTTATTAAAGACACATTCCTAACAATTGTTTTGGGTGTGTATGGAATATATACGGCTTTGTATGCAATGTGTGAAAAATAATGATCATGCAGTATTGTGTGAGTGATTTTGCAACCAAAAAAGTCTAACGGTCGCATTGCTTTGTTACTCTGGATCATGCAGAAATAGATTTGGTATCCCCGAACATGTGTCAACAATGTGTTTGGAACTACTCACACTGGAGTATTCTCAGGCATTTCGAGTTCCTACGCAGCATTCTTTTTTACAATTGCAGACTTGCAAACATGACTTATTCGTTATTTCAAAATCTTCCCATCATTGTTTCAAATTTTTAACGTAGCGACCGAACACATTTTCAAAACCCCTGAAGTTGACACAGAAGCCCTTGGAACTTTATTTTTGACCTACTTCTATTTTTCGAAGGCGGAAAGATAATAGTATGATCAGGTTCCTATTTCCTGTCTGATGTTGTGTGAGGATTCACATGGAAGACATCGTCTCACCACGTGTGTGAAATGTAGCGACCGTGCATTGATTCCTTCACTGAGCGCATTTCGACCGGTCAAGATAGAATATATTGACCTCTGCACTCCTTTCAAAGTAGACAAAATCAGAAACAATGCTCATAATTATCAAATCTGTGTAGAAATGGTTAGTTTTGAAGTCGTTGGAGGATAGCATTGACAATTTTCTGAGACCCCGATTTTCTGCGCCCGTCGCATGCATTCAGTGATTATGTCACACTTTCACTGCATGTTTTCAGAGAACGACCCATATATGAAAATATATATATCAATTACAACTTTAAAATACTAAAACACACACACACACACACAATTACAGCCGTTGGGAAAGCATATATGTTTGCTTATTTTTCATCAGTATTATATAAAAAAAGGACAGCAAATCTACGAGTGAAATGAAACGCTTTTCATTCTTGACAAGGCGTCAGCGTCTGTGACAACCGGCACCGTAAACAAAACTTCGCCTATAAATCATAAATGTTCTGCGATAAAAACTCAAAACAAGAAAGCCAGGATAACTTGATAGCTGAACCATACTTCTGACAAACGTAATTTGATTGATTTGATTGACGATCTGACGATCGAGCATATATTTCGTTCACTCACCAGCTCTGATTGCAAAACATTTTGGTTTGCAAACTCCATTAACAGTACGCACAGGAATGCCAGCAACAACGCGAAAATAGAAGTAATATTATTGGAGGAAATCTATTGACCAATGAAACTTTTTGTCTTAAAAGCGAACCTCTTCCCCTCACGCATGACACTGTGGGTATTCCGGTGTGATCACGTTTCCTGACCGAGTGATCCAACTTGAATTGATCTGTTGTCTACGAAAGATCAGCAGAAGTCGTTAAATTGAAACAACTGAAGTGACTTAAGCAAGGTTTGGTTATTTAGAATCAGTTTTTGTATCAAGTACATTTTTGTTGAAACTAATGAAAATGGTGTTTTTGTTGTAAGTAGAAACTGTTTTGTTATCTGAACTGATGAACGATGAAGTGAATCGAGCAGCGATTCAGAGAGCCAGGATTAGGATAGAAAAAGAAAAGGGAGCGTTTTTACGTGTTCACTTTGTCTTACTTGCATTGATGCTGGCTGTTTTTGTCAGAATGAAATACTAAAAGTGCAGTTTAGACCACTCTTACGTCCCGGCGATCCATTTACGGGGACTGGTACATTTTAGGTCTCTCTCATGCAATTACCGATTAAGTCTTGCTTTGAAAATGAGAGACAAAAACTGAAACATTACGATTACTTGCAAGATCTAACGTCTGCAAGTGCTGAACTTAGATAAGCAACCTGGTTTAAACTGCACCATGACTGAGAATATATACGAATACTGCACGAGAACATTCCAAGTCAGCAGATGCCAGACAGAGCAGTTCAAACAGTCCTTTTTTTGTTAGCACCGTAACTTTCGGCGTAAGAGACTGGAATCAACTAGAAGAACACCGTGAGAGCTCCAACTCTTGAAAGATTTAAAAAACTAATAACATCCAAACAGCGAACCTGTTGAGGCCACAACATTTGACACATTCGTGTCAAGGGCCTCCAAAATCCCAGATTAGACCGACCCCCCTTCCCTCCCCCCACTTCCACTCAGAGCCCCTGCCCCACCCACCTTGCTGCCCTCTTCACCTACCCCACCCCTCTTGCCTTCTTCAACCCCCCTTCCCCCTCCTACCTCCTCACCCACCACCCTCATTCCCCCCACTCCCCACCCCACCATCATCATGATTAAAACTGAACTCTTAAGACATGTCCACTGCTCCAGATTTATCTGCTGCAAACCCCCCAGTTATAGGCGCCAGAATAATCAAGTTTGATTGTGGGCCCTCAACACTGAAGAAGAAGGAGAAGAAGAACCTGCTAAGCTGCGCACACCCAAACCCGTCGCGATAATGCTATAAACCTTGGCGGCAGCGACGTATTCTGCAGATACAGATCTATATACAGACTGCACTAGTACTACAGTAGTATTTGTAATCTACATTGCACATATATTTGGCATAAACCTGGCATAAACATTATGACTTGGATCTAAGTCAGATTGGCAAACATGGAATTAGAAATCTAGAATCAAGTATGATTAGGGCCTATAGAACCATCTAGGCCTGATTTACAGGTACCAGAAATACATGAAAATAAAACAAGAAAGCATATTTAATACAACCAGACAAGACAAGCACAAATTTTCAGCCACCTGGATTTTGTCAAGCATTAACATAAGACCACAAAAGAAAAACTACAAACAACTCTAAAAAACAAATTTAAGACCAAAACTTCCCGGCTGCTTGATCCAGTACAGTCTTTTTCTTCAACTGAATGATGATTTTTGTATTTGTTGTTTTTTGTTCTTTTGTGATCTCATGTTTATGCCTGACAAAGGCCAGTTGGTCAAAAATTTGAGCTTGTCTTGTCTGATTATATTGAGTAAATTGTTATTATTTTATTTTCATGATTTTTCTGGTTCCTTTTTGCTTGAATGTGGGTGGTCACACTTGTTTTGGACTAATGTACAGGGGTAATTTTTTTTATTTTGATATTAAAATTATTGTTTGGTTGGCTGACTTTCCAATGATCTATGCCTATAATTAGGAGATAGTCAGTTGATAACATCTTCATTGCTTGAAATTGTTGTTCAGTACTTTTCAGTGATGTACACATTTTTTTTCACTTTAATATTTTGTTTGTTTAGTGTTTTCCCTACTGTCTTTCTCTGTTTTCAACATGATTTGTCTGCATTTCGGTATTGAGATTGTAACCGTGGAATAGTCATGATACATCATGTAAGTGATGCACTGTGTAGGTGTATTAGCAGGTGTTTGTTTATTTGAATATTGCACTGACTTCCACTGCTCCTGTTTTTGAGCATGGCCCTATTAGCTCAATTGTTAGGGCACCGTTATTCATAACGCAGGGATTGCAGGTTCAGTTTTCAGGCGACAACATTAGTTATTTTGTTCCCTCAGGTGGGCCACTTGGAGGCAGGCTGGTTGATCCTTTGATAAAGCTATGGACTTGGGGTCTGGTATTTAGAGTTCAGTCCCAGCATGCAGCATTAGAAACTGGTTCCTTTACTGTTTACTTCAAATCTACATTGCTGAGACCCTTTTTGGAAAATATCTGCCCTTGATCCTGAAAACCAGAAAAACTAGTGTCAAGCCTCCTGTCTCTCCTTATCAAAAGTCACAGAAACTGTTTTACTCACCCAACTCCTTGAACATCTTTAGACCAAAGAACTTCTATACTGTCTTAGTCTGCCTATTCTTGGGACAGTACAGAGGCTACATTGTTAAAAATCTGAAATGACACACTAACACTAGTAACAGCTCTGGATATCAATGACATAACTTTCCTTTCACTTCTTGATCTCTCTGCAGCATTTGACACCATTTATCACTCTATCTTCTCGTCTCAACCTCTTTCGGTATTTCTGGCTCTTTCATGGTTATGTCATACTTTACAGATTGTTACCAGACTGTCTCAGTCAGTGGAATCCTTTCCTCTCCTTGAGCCTTCCAGTATGTCCTGGGTCCGATTTGTTCTTTACATTTACCATGTTGCTACTAGTACTATTGTCAGTGCTCACTGTCTTTCTCACCATAGTTTTTCTGATGACAACCAGCTGTGCGTCACTGGATCTGCCTCTGAACTTCCCAATCTAGTTTCTTCTACTATTTTGTGCATCTCTCATCTAAAATCTGGATGAATTTGAACAAACTGAAACTCAAAGAAGACAAAACTGAAATGAATCTCATCAGCTCTCAAAAATCTGTCCGATACAATTCTCTTTCCGTGTCTGTAGATCTGAATGGCTCCTCCATCATTCTTCTTCCTCTTTCTGCAAACTTCATGTTACACTCATCCAGTCCTTTGCTTTCCCCCATCATGTTGTCAATGTATTGTCTGCCACATTTGCTACCTTGAAATTTGTCACATTTCCTCTGTCCATCTCCTGATTGAAAACTCCGCAAAGATCCTTCCCTGCACTTTTATTCTTTCTCACTTGTACTGATGTAGGTGGACTGTTGCAATGTTCTGCTTGCAGACACTCCAAAGTACCATAAGGAACAACTCCCAAAAATACAGAACAACACTGCTTGCCTTGTCTGCTCTCGCAGATTTGACCATGTAACTCCACTTCTGTGGCTTTTGCATTTTGTGTTCATAGCAGAATCTGTGGCTTTTGCGTTTTGTGTTCATGAATAGCAGAATTGACTGCAAGACTTCTTCTCTGTTTTGAAGTAATAGAATCTACTGCTCCTGATTACTTCTCTGACCTATTAACACCTGCACATTCCTTCCTGTCAGCTTCACTCCTCATCTGATGACCAAGTTATCCATCTTTCAAAGAAACATTTTGTCAGCGCTCTTTTTCCTATCAAGGCCCTGCCACTTGGAAACAGCTCACATTTCCTGTTAGACAAACACAGTCCTTGCAGTCTTTCAAAACCAGTGTGAAGACACATTTATAATTATACTATAGAGACACATTTATAATAATACTATTCCAACATAATGATATCTTGTTAGTTTCCTATCCATCTTTTTACCTTTCTTCTCCTGTTTTTGCTACTTCTTCTCTCTCTTTCTATGATATCTTGTTAGTTTCTTATCCATCTTTTTACCTTTCTTCTCCTGTTTTTGCTACTTCTTCTCTCTCTTTCTCTCCCAATCTCTGTTTCTTCGCCCTCACCATTTCAAAGTCTTGGCCAGCTCCTAGGGTTTTGTGCAGGCTTAGTGAGACTGTCAGAGAATAGTTGGCAGGTTTCGGTGGAACGCATATATATGGAATTGTAGAGTGGGAAGCGTTTGAGTGCAGTGAATCTCTCTTGAACAAACTCAAACTTCTGTTCGTGTTTTTGATTAATTTGTGTACTTTGTGTGTGTATATATATATGTATGTATGATGTTTCAGTGCTTCTGCATGTATCACACTCTCTTTCCTGTAAAATATGCAGAGTGCAGCAAGTCTGAATAGATATGGACTAATGGAGAATAGCGCTATACAGGAATGATTTATTGTTATTATCACCATTTGTCACTTTGACTTTGAAATTGGTTTTTATGAAATTTCTCAATTAATAAATTTCTCAAAATTAATCTGTGCTCATGGTGTGATTTCAGGTGGGAGTTGCTCACAATCAAGATTTGATCGGAGTCATTCTGGAGCCATTAGAAACTCACCTGAATTCGGTGTTTGATACACTGGTACTGTACATTAAGAACAAGATTTTTACATTAGGTACTTCTATAATGATTTCAAATTGATGTGCCATTGCCATAGATAATACTATGATGATGTAAACTGGTTTTATGAGGTGTGTGCTTGAATGCTTACATTTTAAAATATTTTTTGTTGTAATGAAGTTGGAGATAAAAGTGTTCCAAATATGATGTCACCTGTAATGCAGCATTTCCATGTTGGATGTGAAGTGACATGGGAGGGTGGTAGTTCTGTTGTTAAAGATTGTTAGTATAGGTAAAAGTAAAAGCTTTTTTTTTCTCTTAAATTTAAAATTCAAAGCTAACCAAAAACAAGTTAGGGACCAGAAGAACAAGAAAACCAATATAAGCGCGTATCCAACAAAACAAAACAAAACAATATTGGTCCCCTTCTTACCCACTGGACGAGGCGGCAGGAAAGTTTTTAGTCCCGTTTTTATTATCCATTGTTTGGTGTTTGTGATCGGTTTGTGACCGTGCGTTCGCGCTTGACAAAGGCCGAAAATTTGCGCTTGTTTTGTTTTGTTTTGTTGGATACGCGCTTATATTGGTTTTCTTGTTCTTCTGGTTCCTGTTTGCTTGGGCGCGGGCAGTCACACTTGTTTTGGATCTCCTAAAACAAGTTAGTTTTTGTGAATGACCGTATGATTTATTCCTGTCTTGAACAAAAATAATTAGTGGACATATATACCATTTTCTGTGACATATGATTTTCTGATATTTGAATACAAAATTCTGCTTTTAAGTACTGTTGCCAAACTGTCCTTGTCTAATTATTATCATTATTATCATTGTTGTCATTGATATTATTATTACTACTATTATTAACTTTTTTATACATTATTCTTGTGTAGAGCTATTCTCCAAACTCATGTGGACTTGCTGCACATTACACATATCTGATCTTTAAGTGGAGCACAAAGAACTCGAGCTGTTAGTCAAGCTAACACATTCCAGAATGTTATTGCAGAGTCTGTATCATTAGTGGATATGTATTCTATTTCTCTGCTTCCATCAGTTAGCCACTGACATGAGGGAATAGGGTATAAGGTCATTAACGTGTATGTATGATATTCTGCATACCTATCCACACAAAGGGGGTTTATTCTACGTTTGACGTTTACCCAGTTAACTACTGCACCTGGATTTGGAAAGATGTGCGATACATCAGAGAATCCATATATGTTAATCCCTATAGTATAAACACTTGTATGTGCACTTATTTATGCGAACTGTAATTCCTATATTACACACAGGCATATACATACATATACACAGGCATACACGCACACAGGCATACGCGCACACACACACACACGCACGACACACGCGCACGCACACACACGCACGCACCGCACGCACACGCATGCACACACCACAACCACACACACACACACACACACACACACACACACACACACACACACACACACACACACACACACACACATATCCATATCAGACCAGTCATGAGACTTCCACAGCCTAATATGATGTAGTGTAGTCTTCCAGGTTTAGAGATACAACAAGAGGTCCCTGATCTAATTGCCTTGATCTTCCTGGTTTTGAGGTAAGATGTTCAGTTGATTGCCTTCATCACCTCTCTCAGCCCTTCTATTCCTCTCTTTATTGTTTTGTTTTTGATTCTTGATCTTTCTTGACAATGACCATGAAGTTTTATTTTCCAGTAGTGAAAGTTGTTGGGTAAAAGCCATTTTCAAATTATTGTTGCTAATCTACCAACATATATGCTTGAAACTGAACTTCAGTAGAATGGGGGAAGTGAATAGGGGTAAGATGATGTGGACGGTAGTTGAGAGGCTGTGAAATGTCTCATCTGCTGGTAGACCCATTCTTCTTCTCCTTATTTTATTTAATGCAAACTTCTGAGTCTGTTGGTTTGTTTTACATAACTGTTATCATTGAACTCAATGTGTGTGTGTGCTTTGTCCAGTGAAAGTACAGTTAAGGATCCTTGTTATGTGGATGTTTGACTTTGAGATTGGCAGACAGATACTTACTCTGATAGGGCATTAGAATTTTCAGCTTCTCGTTTACGTTGTAAACAGTACATTTGTTGCTGCTTGATATTACAGTTGCCATTCAATCTTCATTTTCTAAATTGTATGGGGTTTGCCAGGAGACAGAGAAGCAAACTCTTGATTTGAAGAAAAACATGAACATAGAAATGGGTAGATTTGTATGGAAAAAAATAAATACCCCATTTTAATGTTTTACTTGTTAAGCCATTTTACCTGATGGACAATGAAGTACGGGTAAGTCATATTAAAATTCAATTCGTCTCAGAGTTAGAGTGATGGATAGGGGGAAAAAGAAATGAAAGAAGAGAAAAAGCAAAGACGTACATTTTAGCGGCATAGACTCTGCCATATCCAACTGATGCAATACTGCACGTAATTGCTGTTTTTGGTCGGTATTAGTCCCAGATTACTGAGATAGCAGTGCACAGTCACCTCCAGGCAATGCCACATAAGCTGTACCCGCAGTGCCCAGGTCATGTGCAAATGCACTTCCTTTCCCTCTTTTTCGGGCCACAATCCAAGCATACATCATCTCCAAATTCCCAGTTCAATCAGGAAACAATCCTTATGCAGTCTTTTTTTCACTTGGTCATCAAGTTTTCAGAACAGTCTTGGTTCTGGGTTGTGCTTTTGCTCTGCCTACCTGCCTTGTGTCAAGTAAGACATTTTCCGTTGTTTTTCCCAGCCTGGTTTTTTAATCCACTATCCACAGAAGCTATCCTCATTGGTACCCGTCAGAAACTTTCTCAGCTGCCTCCTCTTTCTCTCCCATTATGTAACACACCAGTCCCAATTTCTGATTCAGCTAAAAACCTTGGTGTCTGCATTGACTCTACCCTCTCCATGAACAACTTTGTTTCTCAAACTGCCAGATCTTGCTACTATCACCTCCATCGTATAAGCCTGATCAGGAAGTATCTCTCTGTCGAAACAACTGCAAAACTCGTTCTCTCCTTCATAATGTCTCGCATTGACTATTGCAATTCACTCCTGTCCGGTCTTCCTGCCTCCACCATCACATCCTACAGCGCATTCAAAACAATGCTGCACGCCTTGTACTCAAAAAGAAAAAAGCTGACAACATATCTCCTCTCCTGGCACAACTTCACTGGCTCCCTGTATCAAAGTGCATACAGTACAAATTAGACACCATGTGCTACAAAAGTCTCAATAACGCAGCCCCCGATTACCTGTCAAGCCTACTTGAGATCTATGTTCCCTCATGTACCCTCCGCTCTGCCTCCGATCCTCTGACTTTTCGCTTTCCACGCACTAAGCTCAATACCTATGGTCCACGAGCCTTCTCTGTTTCTGGTCCGCTCTCCTGGAACAAACGTCCTCTCTCAGTCCGTCAGCAACCTACTTTTGTCTCCTTCAAGTCCGCTCTCAAAACTCACCTTTTCTCCTCTGCATAAAATCCTGACCTCACTCAATCCCCTCTGCAGCCTGTCTCCACTCAGAGGGGAATCACATTGCAATATATAATTGTATATAATATGCTCTCAATAATTTTCCATTGTTTTTATTCTTTCTCCCCATTTATAGCCGTGTGTGTGTGTGTGCGTGTGCGTGGGTGCGTGTGTGTGCGTGCGTGCGTGTGCGTGCGTGTGTGTGCGTGCGTGCGTGCGTGTGTGTGTGTTTCAGCGCTTAGATTTGATTTTATCAAGATTTTGCGCTATATAAATATTGTAATTATTTGTAATTATTATAATTATTGTCCAATTCTGGAAATTGACTAAGCAGGCCTTTGAGGGATAGAATAGATTCTTGGTCCCACAGCCAGAATTCTGATTATATCTCCTCCAGTATTTATGATAGTCTATTACAGGAAGAAAAAACCCACTAGTTCTAGGGTTAAAAAGGCTGGAGCTTCAACTCTTCTTGGCTTCATGTGATCAAAAGTTCGTCTGTTGCTGTTGACACAATGCTTCTCTCTCATGGGAGGGTGACCACTCCTAGTATTTCACTGACCACCTGGAGAACTGATCAGAAAGAGAACAGCGGATGTGGAGGGGTGGTGGTGGTTTGGAACGGAACCTCTGCTGCTCTCTGAAGATGGTGTTCCAGGATTTAGTCCGTCAGTTCCCCTGCAGTCACCAGTGCCCGTTGAGTTTAGCTCTGCAGTATGTATCCTCCTCCTCCTCAGCTCTGGTGAGACCCTGGCTCCATGTTTAGACCCAGTGGTCTGCTCACAACCCCCCACAGGGGTTTTGTGGCCATTTAATACACCTTGCCCCTCTGTTACCCCAGTGCCTGTGGTGTTTAGCTTTGTACCTCTGAGTGCGGAGGGAGCGAATGCACATTCTCCTCTTATGAGTTTCCCTTGTGGTGAACCCTCACTTCTGCCTGTCCCATGTATGATCCTGATTCTGTCTTCCCCCTGCAGCCAATCCATCACAGTCTCTCACTCTGGCCATCATGGCACACTTCAACCCAGGGCTCCACCATGACTGGTTATTTTGTCACACTCTGCAGTTGCTAGTGCAACCCAGACACTGTGACCAGGATGTCAGTTGTCCTGCCTTACTGTGCGGTTGATAATGTGACCTTGAGTCAGACAGGGAGGCTCCAGTCCCAGGCATCCTTAGCAGTCCCAGCTCAGGCCTATACGGAAATACTGATCTGGCTAATGCAAGGGCAAAGCTTTTAGGACATTCCAGTTCCCTCAAATGATGAAAGATTCATGACCCCTCCAGTGATGATTCATTTACTTGTTCGGTTCCTTCTCGGAACCCAAACTTCACCAGAGGCATCTGGCTCTGCTACAGACACTGATGGACAAAACTTCCATCTCCATCAGAGGCTCATCTGTTTTATTGGATCCTGTGACATCCCCTCCGTCCCTGGGGCCATGCCCTCAGGCTGATTTCTGAAATACAAAGGAAGCAAGGGAAATATCTGGTCTTGCAGAAATTATGCAGTGAACACTGTTGTGTCATTGTGAATGTAGTGGTGCAAGATGTGCTTGACAGTGAGTGAACATAGCTGATTATCTGCTTTTCTTTTTGGACCGGCAGTGTTTTGTGTATGTCTGGCTTTTCTCAGAGAGCAGAATAGAGGTATGCAGTCACAAGCAAAGTACAGTCACATTATGTGTAAAAACTGTGATAAATATTAGCAAATCCATTATAAGCTGTCATCAAAACAAAGGAAAAGAAAACCATCTGCTTATCAGCCAGTGACTCGTGTCCGAGCCCAATACGAGTGGTTAGCATGAGTAAACAAAAAAGAAAGAAAAAAAAATGACAAGAAAATGAAACCACGCGAGTAGATAAAGCAATGGCTCCAGAAGAAACACCTTTGGAGATAAATAACGCTCTTATGTCTTCCAATGAAAGATGATTTCCAACTGTTTATGGACATTATGGATACTGTGAATAAAGCCTTTCTAAAACTGGGTGGCAGAACTGACATGCTGGAATCAAGAATATTTCATCTAGGAAAAGTAGAAGATAAAATAACCACTGAACTGAACAGTTCAAAAGAAGAAAACAATGAAAGACCAACTCGTACAACAAAAGGCAGAGGGCAATGTTACTAGACTAGTCCAGAATGACATGGAATGACATGGGCATCAGTTTAACATAAGGATTTGTGGGAAAAAAGAACAGACACAAGGGGAAGAGACAATGACTGATTGTGTCAAAAATGTATTGAAGTGTTTAATAAGAAGCTGGGGACCCCTGTCACAAATGAGGACATTGGAATCACCCACCGATCAATCAAGCCTGAAAGTTCGAGACCTCGGCCCATACCGGCCAGGTTCTTTTCACAACAGCAGAGAGGTCTAGTGTTGTCAGAGCACAGAAAAAAACAAAACAAACTAAGGAATATCAATGGTTAAGACCTGGCAGAATTGAACTATCAGCTATGTTAGAAGCCCCAAATCATTTTGCCACATTAGCCACATGGTCAGCAAATTGGAAGATTCTGGCCAAGCTTAAAAATAGAAAAACTGCGTATAAATACCAAGAGTAAACTGGATGAAGTATTCACAAAACAAATGACAAACTACCCTGAAATTGTATAGGGGGGGAAAATCATCCAAAAAATAAAGCATTGTGCACAAGATGTTAAATTTCATTTTGCAGTGACTTTGTGACATCCCATTTGATTTCTGATTGTGTTTATGATGTGTTGTGATGTGTGGTGTGTGTGTGATGTGTGTGTGTGTGTGTGTGGTGTGTGGTTGTGTGTGTGGTGTGTGTGTGGTGTACACACTCTAGTGGTTATTTTCAAGGTGAACCTTGTGTGAACAAAAACATATGAAATGAACATGACACTTGCATGCACACGTTTGTGCCGTATACACGACTGATGCAGGCATTTACATGCATGTTCACATGTACATATGTGGGCGCATGCACATATGCGCACAAACACACCGACCCACAAAGGCAGGAGAGATGGAGAGAAGTGTGCTTGTTTTATTTGTTCTTAGTGACGGTAAAGATAAGGTAGATTTTGATATATTTATCTGCAGTTAGAGCTGCCCTGCCTACTACATGTGAAGAAAATCACAACCCCTGTATATGCATATATCAGTGAATGACTTTGTTAAGAATATTGATATTATCACATAACTGAATTGGTTTTGTTTTGTTTTGTTTCCTAACTAATGCAGGTTGATACTAAAATAATTCTTAAGAGTGCTGGTTCATTGATAATAATATCATCACCCTCAGTGATATTGACTTAAGACTAATGGTATAATGATTGAACACGTTGCTGACTTGATGATGTCACCAACAATCAAATTAGGTGATTATCAGGACACAGTTTGATATTGCTAGATCTTAATTATACTCAATTCATCTTTTGAGCGGCTTGGCTTGATATTGTTAACTTGATTGTGAAGGAGAGGGAGACGGGGAGGGAGGGAGAGAGAGGGGGAGAGAGAGAGGGGAGGGGGGGGGGGGAGAGAGAGAGAGAGGTACAAGGTACAGTGCTTAACCCTTTGACTCCCACACCCTATCAACCAACTGCAAAACTTAATGCTTTTGGCTCCCTCATTCCTTCCTGCAGGAAGCTGGTGGACAGGGTGAGGGAATCAAAGGGTTAAGTTTTTGCCTTGCTAGCATGGTTAGTAATGCAGGATGCTGATGGACAGGGTGCGAGAGTCAAAGGGTTAAAATCCCATTAGCAAATGTGCAGAGTATTCTTTAGAAGGGGGTGTTCGGATCTGTGTGGATTAGGATGTAATACTGGTGGATAGTGTATATATGGTCTCTGTATATGGAATGTGTAGTGGAGGGTGTGTTTGATTTGGGGGGTTGGGATTTTTGCATTGTGTGGCCGGACAAGGACCCTTTGGTATTTTTTGAGGTCGAGGAAGGGGGAGGCGTGTTTGAACAGAACTAATTACAAATAGAGGGGGGGTGATATCTGATATATCTAACCTGTTTTTTAGGGTTTGAAAATTTGTCAAAGTTTGCTTCATATTTGTTTAATTTTTTGTGCAATTCATGATGATTGCTTCACAAAATGAAGTGTTGTTTTCATGAAATGGGTGAAATCCCTATGTTCATAACTGGACACATGTATGAGCACTCATACACACATATTCACACCCGCATACATGTGGAGTTGTGGGTGCAAACATAGATGAGTACACACTAACACATTTTTCAAAACATGAACTAAATGGTTTACTTGCTTTGTGTGCTTTTCATTGGGTGTTGCTTGTATGATAACGAATTAAAATTGTCAAATGCAACAGTTGGTGGTTGATTTGAGAATCTGTAACCAGGTTCATCATGTTTAACAGGTTTTCCTGCTCTCCTTTCTGCTTTCATATCTTCTGTGAGTGCACAACCACATGCTCATTAACTTGCCCGCATGGGTGCACAACACACACTGCTGTTAGAATAATCTAATCCCCTTCAGGCAGGTGCTTTACCTGTGCGTGCACACACATGCATGCATAAAGAGAGAGGGATAGAGAGGAAAATGTTGTGTATGTGATTTGTTTCCTTTTATTGATATGAATTATTTTAAAGCTCTTGTCTGAAATATGCAGGACAAAAATGTAAATAGAATTAGACAGTTGTGGTGTGGCTATGTATTTAAAAAGATAAGAATTGCATGCCTGTCAGTATTTCAGTGTGAAGTATATTTATATACATTTTTGTACTTCATTCATTAAGTGTTTTTGTATTTCTTGAAAATGATCTTCAATATTTTCATAGTTACTCTATCTTCACTGTGCACAAAAGACCAGATACATTGCAGAATAATTCAAAACACTGATTAGACTGTAAAAAAAGATTTAATGTTAATTACAGTAAGCTTTTAATTACATGTAGCATTGTAAACTATGGTTTGTAATACAGTATCGTTTTCTAATTGTGATGCTTTTTGTTTTGTGATATATTTATGTGTGTTTATGATGCAAAGCATTGTACATACACTGGCAAGTAAGGTTTTGTTATATCAGAAACATATATTACACAAATTTGCAAACTGATTTTTTACATGCAACCAGTATCGTTTGTAATTGCATACATTGTCGATACGCATGTGCTTGTCCATGTAAAAACATATTTGTGCATACATGAACATAAAGGAAAGTGGTGGTCTTATTGAAATGTATTTAAATACCACCAGGTGACCTGTTATATCAAAAATAACAAATATCACAGTGTCGTCTCTGAATTGTCAGGGACTTTGAGACTTTCAAAAACAATGGGATTTTTTTCATTTTCTCAAGAAAAAAAAATCATTTATTGTCTACAGGACACTCATTTTAATGCTAAGTTAGAAAGGTACATCTCATCGGAATAGGGGTCATGAGTTTTTTTTCGCATCATGTCAGTCAAATGCAAGGGGAGTGGCAGTGTTATTTAACAAAAACGGTGAATTCAAAATCAACAAACAGAAAGAACATGATAGTGCCAACTTTGTCATGATAATCTTGACCTCTGGGAGAAAGATAGTTTTAGGAAATGTGTACAGCCCAAAGATAATCCTTTATTTTATGGACACTCGAAAGACAGTATGAAGGAATATGACAATTGACAGTCAAGACCTAATACTGGTAGGTGACTGGGACCTTGTTCTTGACCTGTATTTAGATCATGATAACTATGTCAATACCAATAATCCTAAGGCAAAAGAGTCAGGGAAAACATGATGCAGGAATTAAACTTGACAGATGTGTGCTGAGAAAATAATCCCCAAGTTAAACATTTTACTTGGTGAAAGACTTCACTCCTAAAACAAAGTAGGCTAGATTTTTTTCCTTCTGTGAGAAGACCTAATGTTAAGTTTCAGAGATACAGATATAATACCAGGGTATAGATCTGATCACTATGTTGATTGTAAAATTAAGGTTTGGAAAAAAAGAAATCAAAAGTAGTACATTTTGGAAGTTAATTTAGCATTGAAAGAAAAGCAATGTGTAGAATAAGTAGATGAAGTAATAGATGACATCAGAATATTCTGATGACCATTACACCAGAGCTATGCTTGATAATGTTTCTTTGATGGACGTATATCTCACTGTCCCAGATACATTGTTCGTAGATTTTCTACTGATGAAAATGAGGTCTAAAATTATAGCTTTTGTTACAATGATAAAAAAAAATCAGTGGAGAAAGAAAATAACTCTTTAGAAAAACTGAACATTTAGAACAGTTAGAAATAAAACAGAAGAAGATAGATACAAAATTATTAAAAGAAATAATCAGGAATTAGTCATGTGAAGAGAAAAGAAAACAAAGGCAGCAATAAAAAGATCAAGAGCAAAATGGGTAGCAAAAGGGGAAAAGGTAACAAATTATTTTTGTTATTTAGAGAAAAGACCTGTATTAATAAAAGTATACCTAACTGGTTGACCAGAATGGAACTTTGATAAATGAACCTCAAAAATGAACAAGAGATAAACGTTTATGTATTTTGCAAAGAACTGTATAGAAAGAAAACATAAATGCATACGAAAGAACTAATTTGATAACAGGTTGTCCAAAGTTATCAGATGAAGAGAAAGATTCCTTAGAAGGAGCAATAACATCGGAAGAAGCAGGATTCGCATTAAAAACATGAAAAATGGAAAAAGCTCTGGAACAGAAGGGTTTGGGGCAGACTTTTGTAAAATCTTTTGGGTGAATTTTGGCCCTTTTGTTGTGCAAGCTTTAAATGAATCATTCAGAGATGGCAAACTTTCAATAACTCAACAATGACTTATAACCTGCATCCCAAAACCAGAAAAAGTGAAAGAGTATGTAAAGAATTACTACAATTAGAAACCTGTTTCACTACTTAATGAATTGTATAAGATTGGATCTGTGTGTATTGCTAATAGAATGAGGACAATACTTCCAAATTTACTTTGTGAATATCAGCATAAAGACACAAATACACACACAGGCCTACATTCTGTTTAATACTTTACTACTGTAATGGAGCCTGCATATGTCTTTGATTCATATTTCTGTGAATTTTCTGTTTGAAGAATTTGGGGGATAACCAGCGAAACGCAAACAGTGCAAGTAAAGGAGCAGTTGGAAATCAGCACTTCACAAGTTCGTCCTCGCCATCGTCGACAATGCCAGGCAGAAGACGCAAAGCATCCCCCTCAGGGTGTGAGAATGAGAGGAGCAAAAAATCTAAAAGCTCGTACGTATACTTGTTTGATTTCTTAAAGAAAGATATATATTAACTAAGGGTAGTTCTAGTTGAATATGTTTTAGTAACTTTTTATACAAATACTAGTTGCTTCGGTGTAACGGTTAGTGCAACAGACTACAGACTGGAAGATCATGGGTTCGAGTCATTACCAGTCCCTTTAAAAAACATTGTGGGATTTTTCGACCCTTACCAGTTCTACCCAGAGTTGCGCGTGCTAAGGGCTCATTGGGAAAACTTGGATCACATAGTTGAATCTCATCCACTTCATGGATTTGTCATTGAGGGTGTTATTCAAATCTTCAGACCAACACTGTAGGTGTCTGTATCTCTAGAGCTTGGTAGATGCCAGGATAAATTATGATAGTAGCATCTGTGGCCATTAAGATGGCATAGAAAATGGGGGCCAAAAAAAAATAAAAAATTGAGCACAAAGGATATCGCTCTAAGTGTGACGATCCTTAAAAACACAACACAGCAAAACAGTAACTTTCTACATAAATGGAACCATCCATGGGATGAGTGGTGGGTCAGATGAGGGTGTTTTGCAAAATAACATGCTCTTTCTAGCCCTTTGGCTCCTGGACCATATCTACCAACTGCAAAAACTTAACCCTTTGACTCCCTCACCCTATCTGCATAGGGTGAGGGAGTCAAAGAGTTAAGTTTTTCTTTGCCAGCATGGTTGACAATGCAGGATGCTGGTGGACAGGATGCAGGAGTCAAAGGATTGATGGAGAAACATTTTAAAATTGGGAAGAGATCAAGATCCAGAGATACAGACTTTTAAAAATGGTACCTTACCCTCTTATTAATGTACCTGCCCCCTTAAACGTACTATATGAAAAAAATGAAAAGAGTAAAAGTTGTGTAAGTTTTCTTGAAGATTTGCAAAACTTTGCTTTCAGAATTCTTTTTAACATAAAAATTGTAAAAACATGTAACTGTTATCAGCAGACTCTTGTGAACAAAAGTTTTTAGAATCAGTTTCAGTGATGAATCCTTTATCAATAGTGCCAGTGGTCATCCTCCACACGTTTATCAAACCTGTTTGTTTTAGAGGGCTTCATTACACTTTAACAATTCCATAGCGGTCCACCCAAATCTACCAGCAGTCACATGGCAGACTCTTAAACCTGCACCCTGTGCACTGGGAAAGTCATGGGGAGGCACGGAGGGAGAGGGTTCTGTGAAAGACTAAGCTCATACCACCAGAATGACTGAAACATTAAGATGGGTAACAAATGGACCAGTTTTTAATGTTGCAGATCGAGACTCCCCTGTCTCACCTGTCGGCATCACTGGGTTCGGTGTGGGTAACAAATGGACCAGTTTTTAATATTGCAGATTGAGACTCCCCTGTCTCACCTGTCGGCATCACTGGGTTCAGTGTTGGCCGTTGCACATTTTGACACCACCATTTCCCTCCAGGCCGCTCTGTCTTGACTTTCATGGACAATTTCTTGAATGTTTAGGCCACTGATGTATATTAAGTTCTCATGTATGAGATTGGGACTGCGTTTGAGATATCAGAGCTTGAGATATACGTTAGTGCCTAATCAGAAATCCTGTTTAATTGAAAATATTGTTGTGCCTTTTTGGCATTGATTTTTGTCCTTCTGTTACCGGTGATTTAATCTTTGGTGTTGTGTTGATTATTAACGTTTGTAGCAGATCCAGAAGAGGGGTGCAGACTGCCTTCAGCAACAAAGTTTGTAAAAACTGGTTTAAAGAATACACAAGTAAGTGTTACATGATAATGGTTGTGTGTGTGTGTGTGTGTGTGTGTGTGTGTGTGTGTGTGTGTGTTAGTGTGTTAGTGTGTGGTGTGTGTGTGTGTGTGTGTGTGTGTGCACTTCAACGGCAGATATCTCAGGGGAACTACTTGACACATGGTAATAAATTTGGTGTCATTTGAAACACAAGTTAATGCTCTTTACAGTGATATTAGTATCTAAAAATCATCCATTGTAGCCCTGAGATTCATTTTTGAATGTAGGGTCACACATTATCACATTATTGCCTGTCTGTGTGTAATTCATATTTTGCATGTATTGCATATTATTTCTGCACATTCTGCATTTACTTGTATTCTGTGACTAGGACATTTGCACACAAAGCTGCTATCATGGCTTTATGGATCAATTTTTATTCTCTTGTCCATGTATCTGTATTATTTATGGTTTGTATGATCATGCAATAATTCCATGTCTGAAAACACATGCATGTGCACATGTGTGCGCACACACGCACACACACACGCATGTGCGCGCGCGTGCACGCACGCACGCAGCACGCACGCAGCACGCACGCACACACACACCACACACACACACACACACACACACACACACACACACATACACACACACACAATGGGTGATGATTATGTCTGTTTCTTTTGATTGTAACTTTTTAGACACTGGCCAGATCATACAACTATATATCAAGTTAGATAAACTAGCTAATCAGGTACATACAATGATGATCATGATATGTTACATAAAGCATGATGTCACTTTTCTGACATCTTAAATGTGCATTATTGAGCCATGGTAGAAAATGCTGTGCCTGAAAAGCTTCTCTCTTCTGAATTAAAAAGAAATTAGGAAAGTTATTGCTTTTATATGATATGAAGGAATTTTGTGAAGGTTCTACTCTTAATATTCATATGTGAGACAGTATGGTCTGTTGAAGACACAGTGGGAAAGGAAGGCTAACTTGGTCAAATCCACCGAGGTGATACGAGCTATAGAAATGGTGGTAGTTGAAGAGAGACTAGTTATGATTCATGGATAGCTGCTTCATATGATATTAGCTATGAAACAACTCAGGAAATTCTGACTGATGACTTATGAATGCAGCAGGTTTGTGTAAGGTGGGTTGCCTGGTTATAAAACCAGAGGAAACAGATATGCTGGTGAAGGAAATAGGTTTCTTATTAAAATCATTGCATATGACAAAACATGGATTCAGTTTTTGCAGCCGGAAAATAAACAGCTAAGTTCTGTTTGGAAGCACACATGCATGCTTGCACGTGTCCACGCATGCATGCACAAAATGAATATATGCATTATAAACATGGATATAATACGTTAATTAGAAGTGGTCAGTTGATTATGAGGATGTGTACCATAATACGGAACTGGTTCACCTCTTTGGTCTACAAGTTGCACTTCGTTAGGTTTTTTCCTTTTTTTTTAAAACTAAAAGTAGCATGACTTAGTGTGTTGCTTTCTGAGGAAATTGCATGTTTCATTTCAGCCCAGTTTTTCCTGATGAAGTGAAATAAGACATGTTTTCTTTCTGTAATCCAAATGATTTCAGTCAGTTGTTTCGTCTTTCGAGACCAAAAACATTTAAATAATTGATTCAGTTGCAGACTTGTGTATATAAAGTTAACCCTTTGACTCCTTCATCCTATCCACCAAATGCAAAAACTTAACCCTTTGACTCCTTCATCCTATCCACCAGCTTCCTGCAGGAAGCTGGTGGATAGGGTGAGGGAGTCAAAGGGTTAAGTTTTTGCTTCACTAGCATGGTTGACAGTACAGGATGCTAGTGGACGGGGTATGGGAGTCAGAGGGTTAACAGACTTCATGTTTGATCACATGTTTGTATGGCACAGGATGTTCTTTTTGTTTTAAAAAGTTTGATTTCCAAATGTTTACAGTCTTTGAAGTATTCTTTCTCTGCCTCAGTAAGTTAAGGTGATATAATGTTTCTGAGAGCAGTCTTGCAATCTGTTGGTCGGCCAGCTTCAAGGCCGCCATCTTGCTTATGTTCGAGAAAAACACAATCAGGGTCATTCACTTTTGGCAGTTACTGAGGCTTGCAGAAAGAACTATAAACATTAAAAACTGTAGATTTCAAGACTAGAAGTTTGTTCCTTTTGGGAATAATTCAGCAGGAAGGGCAATATCGATGCATAAGTGAAGCGATAGTAAATGATATTTCAACATGAATATGCTGCACATATCACAATGTGTCTTTCTAAATGGGTGATTCCCACGCTTAAACAGAGGAATATATCATGAAACAGTGTAAAAGTAAAGCAACAGATTGTTTACGACCTAGAAAATGTGTTCTCCCACTTAACATGTGTATATATATGTAACTGAATGAAATCATATCTGAAAGTGGTGCAGTTGAGTCCACTTGTTTCTCAAAGGTTTCCAATGGTTCTGAAACAAAAATATGATAATTAAAATATTATCTGATTGTTTTTGTTCATGAAACATGCCGATGTAGTAGATTAAACATTGTACAATCCAAATGTCAAAAAATCTCAAAATTCATATTTTTAGACTTGGCATGTTTGTGGGCTGCTAGTGTAAAACTGTAGCCATTGACTCATCCATGACTTTCACATGCAGCGTCACTTATATGGACACGCACACACACGCATGCACACATGCACACACACGCATGTGCACGCACGCACGCACGCACGCACACGCACGCACCACACACACACACACACACACACACACACACACACACACACACACACACACACACACACACACACACACACACCCCTGAGAGTTTATGCTGGTATACAAATAAAATAATAATGCATGATATTCCTTTTTTCAATTAACGGATTGAAATAAACTAAGATACAATTTTCTTCTCATCAATATGATCTTCATAATTAGTGAAGTTATGTTTGACTGAAATATAAAAGCAAAGTATAAAGATATATATTGAGTGATAAGTTTTAAAATTTGTGAACGGTGTGTAGAATACAGCGTGATTACTGAAAAGAATCTAGCCTGTTGAGACTTGTTGCCTTGTATACTGTATCACAGGATTTTGTATTGTTTATTATCAGCGACAGATGAAAACTGCATTGGCCCAGAAGGCATGGAAAAATTCTGCGAAGACATTGGGGTTGAACCTGAAAATGTAAGTTATCTTTATCTATCAGTTTATGTTGTGTTCATTTGTCCTGAGTATTTGATAATCTTTCATAGCATTCGTAAAGTTGATATGAGCGTGTGCTTGTGAAAATCTGTTTCTGTTTATCTTGTGTGTATGAGCAAGTGCTTATAGTCATAAAATGAATGTGAATGTGCTCGTATGTCTCAGTCATTTTTTTGTTTGTATGACTGTGAGTGAGTGCATATCTATAACGTAAATACAACCATGCATGTACATATGTGTGTCTGTGTCTGTTTGTATAACTGAGTTTAGCTATTCATTGTATGAACATCATCATTCCTACCTCCTTGCTGGATGTTCTTGTTTAATTTAATTTAAAGACAGGATGAGAATGAAAACTATTTTCCCACGTGTAGACCTTGCATGCAGAAAATTGTTTATAGTCTGAAGTGGACGAGAATTTTGCTTTCCAGGCTGTGTGGCTGGCCCAGGCTGAAATGTATAGATTGTGTATTATATAGGATTGACGGTTCATGTGAATTTTTTCTTCTTAGTTTTGTCAGTTGGTTGAAGTGTCGCTCATTTGTCAACTTGAAAAAATTTAACCTTTGACTCCCGCACCCAATCTACTAACTGCCAAAACTTAACCCTTTGACTCCCTCACCCTATCCACCAGCTTCCTGCAGGATGTGGGGATAGGATGAGGCAGTCAAGAGGGTTAAGTTTTTGCTTTCTAGCATGGTTGACAATGCAAGATGCTGGTGGACAGGGTGCAGGAGTCAAAGAGTTAAGTTCACAGTAGAAAATTAGGCTTCTTGTATTAAAGTGATGAATGTTGATTGATTTGGTTTCTTTTGTCTTCTGTGGTAGGTTGTAATGCTTGCTCTGGCCTGGAAGCTGGAAGCACATAGTATGGGCTTTTTTAAACTGGAAGAATGGATGAAAGGCATGACACAATTACAGTAAGTTTTCATGTTGTTTTGTTTCACATGGAAATAGGATGTGAAATTTATGAATAAGCATTTATTTAGTCAAACATTTCATTTGTGTGATTCTTTACTAGTTGTCTGTAAAGGCCTGACTGCCAATCTGGCTTTAAGCTAAGTGGGTGAGCGGTATGACTTTTGACATCATGCACACTTAAATATGTGCATACAGACACTTGATGTCACAGGAAATGGCTCTACCCTCCATCTTCCTTATCTGTTTCTGTTCAAAATGTTGCTGTCAGTTTTTTGCAGTTTGTATCAATGCACCTGTACATGGAGAAAGAGGTTAGAAGGGAAAGATATTACTATTCTTCAAAATCTGAAGGTGTTGTTGCTTTAAGTTATTTGAGAAAACCATGCAGAGATGCGTTGCATGTTCTCACAATGGTTGCCAATGAATTGCACCTTTACGGACATACTGTCTTTGTATGCTCCCTCTCGGACTTACAGAGCACTCTTGTATTTAAGTTACAGGCCGGCTCGGTCCTTATATTCTATTTTAGTATCCAATGGAGCAAGGGAGAAAATATTGAAATGTTCTTGTTTGTACTGTCTGAAGATTAATCTACCCGTCATGGAATACATTGCCTTTGAAACACTGCACTGTGTGTGTGTGTGTGTGTGTGTGTGTGTGTGTGTGTGTGTGTGTGTGTGTGTGTGTGTGTGTGTGTGTGTGTGTGTTTGTACATGTGCTCTTACATGCATGCATGTTGGTGTACACATTATTTGCAGAAACTGTTATTTTTTGTGTTTCTTTAAAAAAGTGATTATTGTTTAGGAATGTGTTTTGCCTGATCAAAACTGTTGCATGAACGCTGACTATTGCTCTATTTTTTTTTTAAGAAAAAAGGTCACAAAAAGCAGTCATATTGAAACAAAATCGCAGTTTAGTAAGCATATAAACATGAAAATTTAATGCATTTGTTGAAAATTATTGGCATTCAAAATTAGAATATAATAATAAATGATATGAGGTCTCAAAAAGTTAAATGGTTAATAGATTTATTTTCTTTTTTTTTTTATCCCATTTCTGTGCTGTTTCACTAGACAGAGTTTTTGACAATTTCTCATGATGGTATGATGAGGCATAATGATGGGGATGATAATCATGATGCCATAGCGTTTCATTCTGGATTGAAACTGTGTGACGGCTGTATTCTACTCTTACTTTCATGTATATCCTGGTGTCAGCCAGGCTGGACCCCTCATGGGGATGCCGGGGTCTCTTTCAGTATGAATAGTATCCCCACCTGGAAATTCTATGCTATAAATTTCTTGTTCTCTGTCACTCTCTTTGTTTCTGCTGCCTTGTTCCTTTGCTTTCTGTCATTTCTTCCTGTCATTTTCTGCCTGGTTGGTCCATTCACCTGTATGTGTTCGATACAGTCTTACATATTTTTTTCTTCGGATTGATAATTGGATACATGCATTAAGTGCATTTTTGGGTCTAGGGAGGTGAGATACGTGGAAGCAATTTTTAGGTAATTTATGCCCGTTTTTATACATGGTTTTGGTGTCCTTAGATGTGCTTATATTTGTGTTCAGGTGTTTTTTTTTAAATCCCCTGTGTGATAAATTGGACGGAGTGGTCAACACCAGGTGCATGTCCTTAGATTATATGCGCAAATGCATTGATGTGTGTACTTAATTTTCTTTTCTTTTTTTTTCCTGTTGAAGTTTTGTATGTTTTGAAGACGTTATAGCCCTGATATGGCTCTGTGCAGTCAGCTGGGCTTTAAACAATAACAGTAACAATAACAAGCCAGGCTGAAGAGATACAGACACCACATGATGTTGGTCAGGAAATTTGAGCAGCAGCCTCGGTGATGCGTCTGTGAAGTGGATTAAACTTGACTGTTTGGTCACCCCCAGGGGATGCCGGGAGCTCTTTCAGTATAAATAGTATCCCCACCTTCTGGAAATTCTGTGTTGGAAATTTCCTCTTTTCTGTCACTCTCTCTCTCTTTGTTTCTGGCTTGTTCCTATGCTTTCTGTCATTTTCTTCCTCTCATTTTCTGCTTTGCTGGTCCATTTGTCTGTATGTGTTCAGTAAAGTTAGGTACTTTCTCTTAGGATTGATAATTGGGTACATGTATTAAGTGCATTTTTGATGTGAGGGAAATGAGATAAGCGAAAGCAGTTTCAGGTAATTTAGGCCTGTTCTTATATATGTTTTAGTGTCCTTATGTTTAAGTTTGTATTTAGGTATGCTTTTTAAATCCCCTGTGTGATAAACTGGATGGAGTGGTCAACGCCAGGGGCATCTCCTGAGATTATGTGTGTGAATACATTGATATGTGTACTTAATTTTTTTTTCTTTTTTTCCTGTATTGTGTATGTTTTGAAATGGTTATAGCCATGATATGGGTCTACGCAGTCAACTGGGCTTTAAACAAAAATAACAGTAACAGACTGTTTGGTCCCAGTCTATACAATGATCCCATAGCTTGGTCGTCTTTAGGCAAGAGCCAGTTAGGGTTGAAAACTCTTACAGTGATTTTGACTAGACTGAACATGTCATACTTTACTTGCTCCTTGATGCAGACATACAAACCGTGTGATTCATCAGTTTGTGACTGGAGCTGTGGTAATGATGGTGGGGGTCTCTGAAACTGTAAGGCTGCCTTATATTCATATTAAAGTTTATGGGTAGATGATATCCACAGTCCAGCTTTGCCCGCCATAGCTATTAGTTATAGTATCTGGATGTCATTTTGAATGTTTGTACAGTAAATGTAAAATGATAGGTATAGGCAGATACAGAAATGTTTCTTTTTCAAAAGGAAGTTTGTACATTTCATCTTGCTGTTAATCAGTAGCGTCAGTACTGTGGAACGTAGTGTTCACAGTTTAGTGGTAATCTCTGTCTTGTCCCAAGGCATGCAAACGTTACTATCAAGAGGTTTGTGCAGGATATATTTACAACAGAAGAGTTCTGGTGAGTCCATGTACAGTTCTGCCAATAATATTATGTTGAAAGCAATCTCAAAACTGGTTTTGTCTGTCGTTTTAAACAATTAAACTTCTTTATGTCATTTGTGAAATGAATAATGCTTTTGTTGCTTATTACAGGTGTGACTGTGTGGCCAAAGTTAAAGCCAAATTAGAGTACCTCCGCAGTCTGCTCATTGATCCAGTGTCTTTTAAGTCCATCTTCAGGTTTGCTTTTGACTTTGCAAAGGTGAGTCGGCCAAGGCCAGAATGCCGCTTGGTTAAACTGTTAAAGCACAGTGTTTTAGCGTCATACACTCTTCTGTATTCAAATAATGCAGAGTGGCACATGGTCGCTCTATTTTTTTGGCTGGAACCTGCCCAGATTTCACTGAAAATTTAGTTGTAAAGTACTACCAGGGGGTGTTACGTGCCACCTGATAGGCCAGCTTGGGTGAAAACGAGAATACCCTTCCTCTTTTCCTGTTGTGGCATCACAGCAAGCAGACGTGCCTCCTCATTGCTCTTACCCAACTTGTGATCTTGATCTCTGCTGACTCCCAAGATCGACCCCTTGTGTCCCTTCTTGTCAGTCTTTCAAGTTTTTACTGAGTGTTTGATACATTTTGCTCCAGGGTTATGCTCTTTCCCTGGCCATTCCTGCCCAGTGTCAAGTAAGACATGTGAATGCCTTTATCTTTTGTTCGCCCTTTGGCTTCCACTATGGATGACCAAACCTAGCCTCATTCAGTTTCTCCTCATGCTACATCAGTCCTTCAGGGGATCACTCAGGCAGACAATCGTCAGTCATGAGTTGCTGATCCTCCCTCTAAAACATCTCATAAAAAGATTGATTGAACCAAGAAAAATACTAAAGCCCCAGCGCTGATCGTGGCTTTAGCCATGTTGATTCTCTTTAGTCATCACCCGTGAATCAGCTGTTTAATGTGCCTTCGTTACAGGAGGGTAGCACCTATGGTGTTTACCTGATTGCTTGGTAGAGTAGTGGAAAAGAGAAACAGATGGCCCCACTGTTGTTGGGCCCAGCTCACGTTCTGGAGGTCTTCTACCACCCCAGCAGTCACAAAAGCGTTGGTGTTCAGCTATCCATCCCTGCCTCGTTGTTGGTCCCCACAGGGATTCCGCTGCCATCAACCTCACTTGTCCCTCGTCCCCTTTGGTGCCAAGCAAGTCAAGCTGCACTCCTGGTGCCAGAGGGGCTGGATTTTACTTCCCCTTATATATGGCGCCTGCATGCCAATTCCCTTTAGAATGGTACTTGATCCCTGTCCAGCCTGGACTGGCTCTCTTCCTATCCTCCAGCTGGGGCCACCCAGGCCCTACTGCCTTACTGCTGTCACAAGTGGAGACCTGTGCCCATGAGTAATGATGACAGGCACTTTCCAGCACTGAACATGCTGGGCCAATGACTGCCAGTGAAAGTTGTAGCTATGGACTGTCCATGTCTAACAGCAGTAGAGTTGGACCCCTGTTTTTCGCTCTTGCTGCCACCGTAGCTACCCCTGGTTGCATCAGCCCGACCTTGGGCCTGGGACACTCTTCTGGGGATTTCCTCGGGCTCAACCAGGCCCAGAGCCTTTTGGGGCTTCAGGCTGCCAGTTGGTGTCTGATGCAAATGCAAGCAGTCCATGGGGCCATACCTCTGGCATCTCAACCTCCATTGGCCTGTTAGACTACCAGAGGCCTCAGCAGATTATCATATCACACCATAGCCAAGGGTACAAAGAAAACAACAACAAAAAATTTAACAGATATCTCAATAGATGAATGAGCAGTAACCAGATTATTGAACCTACTGAAGAAAGCAGAATTTTGCCCTGGCACAAAGCAGTTCCAAAATACTATTATACTGTGGCTTGAAAGAGGTTTAAAAAAATCTGAATCTTGTTTCTTCTGCATAGAAACTAGAAAGAGTCCAGACCTTTCAAACATTTTGCATTACATATCATTCTGCTATTCTGCTTATCAATATTATTTTGCTGGTTACACCAAAAAAATTATTCATGCATGTGCATGCATACTCACATGCTCACAAACTTGTTTTGCAGAATTCAAGTTGAAAACATTGTGTCTAAAAATTATATTTAAAAAAGTGTATCTATGCAAGCATTGGTGCATGCATGTTCCCATGCACACACGCTCGCGTGCGCACGTACACACACACGCACACTCATACACACACACACACTCGTATTCATTCATAGAGGCATACATACACATACACATGCACACACAATTACACAATTACACGTTCATATATGTACACACACATACACACACACAGGCTGCATGCATGATCGCATGCATATATACATGTGCACACTCACAAATTCTCACACACACACTCTCTCTCACACGCACACACCCACACGCACACATGCATGCACGCATGCGCACAGACACACTTACAATTATACATACACAAATTCGTACATCGTATGCATGTACACATGCATGTGCATACACACACACACACACACACACACACACACACATCACAGCACACACACACACACACACACACACACACACACACTCACACTCACACTCACACTCTCTTTCTCTCTCTCACACACGCGCGCACACACGCACACACACACGCGCACACACACACGCGCACGCACGCACGCACGCACGCACGCACACACACACACACACACGTTATAAAAATATACATATGAGAGTTTTCTATGTTATCAGGAGGAGAATCAAAGAAGTGTGGACAAAGAAACGGCCAAAGAAATGCTGAAACTGTTGCTGGGTGCACATTGGCCGCTTCAGTCCAGCTTTAACCAGTTCCTTGACCAAAGTGTATGCATGAACTTTTTTCCCCTTTCTCGTATCTCTGGGTTTTTTTGCAACCTTCTTTCTCTCTGTCTCTTGTCTCTCTGGGAGTCTTTTTCTGTCTCTTTCACTCTTGAGGCCTCTCTGTGTCTGTCTGTCTGTCTCTCTCTCGTTCTCCTGCTGAATATGTTTCTGTGTTTCTTTGAATCTTGAGTTTTTCTGTCTTTCTAGGTTTTTTGTTTTGTATTGTTAACTTCTCTGTTCAAAATGATTCGTAAGTTCATCGTTTAGCGACTTCAGTATTTCTGATAATGAAATTTTGCTACCCAGAATTCTGTCAGGATTTTGGATCCTGTGAGAGAACACGACAGTTCGTCATTCATTCAAGAGGTTACGTCTAAGTCGTACATTTGGAGCTTATGTCTTTCACTTTTATTTGCCCTCACTGACTCGCTTTTAGGCACTTGTTTTATTTAGTGACTGTGATCTGTGATCGTACATTTTGTGACTTTTTGGACTTAAAGTTGTATGATTTAATCCCCTCATGGGGATACTGGGGGCTCTTTCAGTATAAACAGTATCCCCACCTTCTCGAAATTCTGTGCTAGAAATTTCGTCTTTCTGTGATTTTGTTTCTGCCTTGCTCCTTTGCTTTCTGTCATTTCTTCCTGTCAGTTTCTGCCTGGCTGGTCCGTTCACCTGTATGTGTTCAATACAGTGTAACATACTTTCTCATAGGATTGATAATTGGGTGCATGTGTTAGGTGCATTTTTGGCTCTAGGAATGAGATATGTGGAAGCAATTTTAGATAATTTAGGCTTTTTTTTGTTGGTATGTTTTAGTTTGTATTTAGGTATGTTTTTAAATCCCCTGTGTGATATCTGTCTATCTGTCTGTCTATTTGTTTATCTGTCTGTCTGTCAATTTCCTTTTTTGTTTTCTTTACTCAGAAGTGGACAACAGACTGGAGGGGCTATGATTAAGGAAATATTTTCATCTTGTTGATAGGCAGCGGAGGCTTTGTGTATTGATTTGGAGGCTTTCTGTGATTTTGAATCAGCCCTTTATTGTATATATATGTTTTAATTTTTTCAATTTATTTTGTTTATTTATTCTTCTCTTTGAAGATAAGATACACAGATACACACAGCATTTCAGTGTAACTAAGATTCTTCAAGTGACAGTCTGGTACAATACTAAAGTAAGATAAAAAAATACAAAAAAACAATAAAAAGAGATAGGATAGGTAGGACCTCAGGAAAAGACATAGGATAGGTAGGACCTCAGGACCTGGCCAGCTCGTGGGTTTATGAGCAGGCTTTAAGGCTGGGCCATGATCATTCTGGATCTTCTCCATCACATGGCACCTGTGATATTAGTGTATATGGAATTCATTCTGAGCGTGGAGACGTCATCTTGAGAAACTGAAGCTGAAAGAGCTAATGTAGTCATGAAAAATAAAATCATGCAGTTCTAATTGTTTTAGTTACTCAGGTGCATGGAGATTTGCATTGAGAAATGCTTGTGTTAGAAACAAATACATCTTTTGCTTTTGTTAATTTTTGTATAGAAAGGGAGATGGGTTGACTGTTTTGCTTTCCTGTGTGGTGTGTGTGTGTGTGTGTTGTGTGTGTATGTGTGTGTGTGTGTGTGTGTGTGTGTGTGTGTGTGTGTGTGTGTGTGAAGTGAGGTGTATTTTGCAAAACTAGATATTTTAATTGAGTGCTTGCACTGTGAACAGACACGCTATCAGGTGATGAATAAGGACCAGTGGTGCAACATCCTAGAGTTCAGCCGCACAATCAGCTACGACCTAAGCAACTATGATGAAGATGGTGCTTGTAAGTGAACTTATTTGTCTGTAAAGTTAATCTAGATGGTGCTTGTGAGTGACTTATTTGTCTGTAAAGTTAATCTAGATGGTGCTTGTGAGTGAACTTGTCTGTCTGTAAAGTTAATCTAGATGGTGCTTGTGAGTGACTTGTTTGTCAGTAAAGTTAATCTAGATGGTGCTTGTGAGTGAACTTATCTGTCTGTAAAGTTAATCTAGATGGTGTTTGTGAGTGAACTTATCTGTCTGTAAAGTTAATCTAGATAGTGCTTGTGAGTGAACTTATCTGTCTGTAAAGTTAATCTAGATAGTGCTTGTGAGTGGACTTGTCTGTCTGTAAAGTTAATCTAGATGGTGCTTGTGAGTGGACTTGTCTGTCTGTAAAGTTAATCTAGATAGTGCTTGTGAGTGGACTTGTCTGTCTGTAAAGTTAATCTAGATAGTGCTTGTGAGTGGACTTGTCTGTCTGTGAAGTTAATCTAGATGGTGCTTGTGAGTGGACTTGTCTGTCTGTAAAGTTAATCTAGATAGTGCTTGTGAGTGGACTTGTCTGTCTGTAAAGTTAATCTAGATAGTGCTTGTGAGTGGACTTGTCTGTCTGTAAGGTTAATCTAGATAGTGCTTGTGAGTGGACTTGTCTGTCTGTAAAGTTAATCTAGATGGTGCTTGTGAGTGGACTTGTCTGTCTGTAAAGTTAATCTAGATAGTGCTTGTGAGTGGACTTGTCTGTCTGTAAAGTTAATCTAGATGGTGCTTGTGAGTGGACTTGTCTGTCTGTAAAGTTAATCTAGATGGTGCTTGTGAGTGAACTTATTTGTTTGTAAAGTTAATATAGATGGTGCTTGTGAGTGGACTTGTCTGTCTGTAAAGTTAATCTAGATGGTGCTTGTGAGTGAACTTATCTGTCTGTAAAGTTAATCTAGATGGTGCTTGTGAGTGAACTTATCTGTCTGTAAAGTTAATCTAGATAGTGCTTGTGAGTGAACTTATCTGTCTGTAAAGTTAATCTAGATGGTGCTTGTGAGTGAACTTATCTGTCTGTAAAGTTAATCTAGATGGTGCTTGTGAGTGAACTTATTTGTCTGTAAAGTTAATCTAGATGGTGCTTGTGAGTGGACTTGTCTGTCTATAAAGTTAATCTAGATAGTGCTTGTGAGTGGACTTATCTGTCTGTAAAGTTAATCTAGATGGTGCTTGTGAGTGAACTTATCTTCTGTAAAGTTAATCTAGATTGTGCTTGTGAGTGAACTTATCTGTCTGTAAGTTAATCTAAGGCTTGTAGTGAACTTATCTGTAAGTTAATCTAGATGGTGCTTGTGAGTGACTTATCTGTTGTAAAGTTAATCTAGATAGTGCTTGTGAGTGACTTATCTGTCTGTAAAGTCAATCTCTTCATTGGTACGATTGTGTTTGTACATTTCAGCATGCACATGTATTTTTTAATCATTGTAATAGAGTTGTTTACTGCAAACGAATTTGGAGGGGAAATTTTTTTTTCTGTTTTCTTCAAGCATCTAGACAATTTTGTCTTTAAATACTGTTGTGAAGTATGCCGACTCTCAATAATAATCAAAATTGCCCTCATGATTGCTTTTTTGAAGTTTGGTGTGTTTTGAGGCAGCTATAGCCCTGATATGGCTGTACACAGTTGGCTGGGCTTTAAACAACAATAACAATAAAAATTCTGGCCCCTTGGGCCTCCTGGCACTGGGCCTTAGACTGAATAAACTTGAGGATTGTGGTGGTTATAGAGTCCGAATGAGCGGCACAGGATTAATGCTATTGAGGCATTGCGTAAGCAAAACTAGGTAAAATTTCAGTTATTTGTGTGGTGTATTTTTGTCAGACTCTGAATAGAAAGAAAAGTCTGATGCAAAATTCAAATACCAAAGGGGGTAAATTTTCAGTTATTTTTGTGGTACATTTTTATCAGACTGAATAGAAAAAAAAAATCTGTGATGTAGAATTCAAATGCAAAAGGGCAGAATGTCAGATTTAAGTTTTGATGATTTTAACAGAAAAATGAGCAGATCAGTCAGTGTCCGTCTTGTTTTATCCTTTGAAACAATATTTGTCTTTGCATGCTTTCTAAAAATGTGTGTCTTGGTTTGTGCTTCTGGACAGGGCCTGTGATGATGGATGAATTCGTAGAATGGTACAAGGAAGGTCGGCTTCAGGGTCAAAGCTCCAACAGTTGAACTAGACACATCGAGGAGCCCAAGGATGGCCAGACTCAAAGGGTTGTGTTCACAGTAGGGTTTGCTTCTCAGAGTATTACCTAATGTTTTTCTGAAGCATGACCAAGCATGGCAGAGTGAATGTGTTGGACAGGAACGCTTGAAATGTGGACTTGAATGAATGGTGTCAGACCTTTGTGATTGTGTACATTGTATCAGATGTGAGATATGGATGGCAATCGTTGTCTTGTTCTGATAGTTTGAAAGTTTGTTGGCTGCCATTTTTGTGTGTGTATGAGTTTACGTCGAGGTTAAAATTGGATGGTTTTATCACTCTGTGAGTGCCAACAAAGTCTGCGCCCCTGTAGCTTACGTAAGTCTGGACTTCTCATTGTGTCATCATGCGAACTGTGTTTTCATTTTACTTTGGTGTGTCCTTATCAGTGAGTCACAAGAGAAAGCAAATGCATCTTAAGAGTTTGGAAAGAAAGATGTTTGTGTCATGCATTGACAGGTGGTGAGACCTGTCTGAAACTAAGTCATTCATTTTAAGGAGAAGGCATTGATTTATAGTGAAACTGAAGAAAGCTGATTTCCCCCCAGTTGTTTCATCCATGCTCATTCTATTGGTGCTGTTTGATGCTTAAATGTCATGAAAAGTCTTGGGATTTGAACCCCAAGGGTATGGTTTCATTGACTTGGTTATCTTGTGATGTCTCATTGTCTTTTAATGTACAGATGGTTATCACAGGTAGTCATGAAACCAGACTGATTGGATCACTGTAAAGATGCAGGATTGAAAATATTTCATGTCAGGAAATTGAATTGATTCTGCTTTGTCCTACTGGAACCCTCAGGAGTTTTTGTCAGCGTTTGTTTTAGGTATGACTGTGTGGTTTACTTCTGAACAAGGCTGGGTGCAGTTTGGATGGTTACATAATAACATTACTGTGTAAAGTAACACTGTTGCCATAATAATTCATTACGCTGTCTCTATCTCTGTCTTTATCTCCTGCTTTCAACATAATGAGACTCCAGATCTGCTTTGTCTTTTTTTTTTAAATCATAGAATTTTAATGAAAAGTTTTATAAGTTTATCCATATTTAAATGTGTCTGAGTAAGGTTGGAAGATAACTGCATATTGCATTCCATTGTTCTGAGTGGCAATAATGCTTGGTGTTAACATGAAACTTAGATTTTGACTTCATGATCAGTATGTCCAGTTGAATAAAGTAGTGTCAGTGTTTTGTTCAGCAACTACAAAGTTACATGATCCTTCTGAAAGCCCTTTCTTCCTTGAGTATTGCAAGCTCAAATAGTTCCATCTTTAATGGTACTATTCAGAAATTTCAGGAAGTTTTTGTGAGCTGGGTCATATTGTTCAGCAGCAGTGGTGAGCAGAAATGAAGTTTGTACTTGAGGAAGTTTTGGAAGTTCTTCACAAAGCAGACTGTGGTATGAAGAGTTTAATCCTGATGAAGTGAAACTTTGTAAATTCAACGCTATTGATCCAAATTTTTGATTTGGAAGAAGCACAGCTGGATGATGATTTTGATGAAGATTGTCAGCCTGGGCCACATAATTGCGTGAAAAGCATGGTTCAGTATTTACAAATGTGTGTGTACATCCGGAACTTTTTCTTTTTTTGCTATTTGCATGCCTTTCTCAATGGTAAACCAGAAAAAAATGAAAGCATGCATAAACAAGCGGTCTGCACAGTTACAAAGTAGACATAATGATTTAGGCCTATAACATTATTGTCATTGGATATTCTCCATATTTTAAAAAGTACCAAAAAATGTGCATCTCAAGAGTTTCAGTTGCCATTTTAGGGCGTGTCTCCAAAGAGTTACATCAATTTGACGATAGATTTGGTTAAATGGAATTTCATTAAAACAGGTATGTTCAGTAGATTGACACAAAATGCATCAAAGGTGTGTTGAGAAGTGGTATGCATAATTTCATCCATTGGAAACCACTTTTGTATGAATCATTACTTCCCTTGTTTTTGGATTTGCATGGTACCTCATTTCTGCATTTGGAGAAGAGGCAGAAACAAGAGAAAGGACGGGATGCTGAACTTACACTGAAGAATGGGAGAGGGGGTATTCAGCACATAGCTAATTGATAAATGGTGCCCTGTGACCGACTTGGTCAAGTACTGACGACGTGAATTGATGACGCAACTGGCATGATCTTAAAAGCGAGTACCGCGAGAACAATTTACTGTGCTGCAGGAAAGAAGGAACATATATGTTCTGCTCAGTTTTCCGCCTGCAGGAAGGAAGGATAAGAATCCTACAGCATGGAAAACTGTTCTCCAGGGATGAAAGAGTTAAGGCTTATGCCATAATCATTTTGGATATTTCCTGTCACATATTAGCTTTGGTGCATATGGAATTCATTCCGGGTGCAGAGACGTTATCTTGAGAAATCGAAACTGCGCACACTTGGTTACTATATCAGTCCGGTGGTGCTGTGCATCTGATTCATTGTCTTAATATTACAAGGCAGATTTTTCAAATATTCAAAGCTTGCTCAGGTGTGCATGTATTTAGTTGCTCCTGACTGCCGTCTGCTTAGTCAAGCTTACGTTAGATTGGTAACACTCGGTATGTTGCTGAAATTTTAACAGAAATCAGAAAATTTTGCACCAGCTTAATCCAATATGATGTTGATAGTGAACACTTAACACATGTCACCTAAGAGCTGATTCATCCTGCTACCTTGTATTAATGGTAGGATCAAAAGAGAGAGGACTAGTCATTTTGTAAGATGCTCTCTTTAGGGATGCTAAATACTTTTTTTTCTAGTTCATGTTTGAGCTTTAAACCATACAGGACTTTTAGCAGTTTTAACATTGCTGTCTTTGGTGGAACTCAGTCACAAAGTGATACAGAAATTAGTGAACAGAAAAATTCCCCGTCTGTCTTAGCAAGTATGAACTTACTGTTTGTTTCACCTGTTTAATGAAGTTGTTTTAAACTTGTCGTAATCTGTGGGCAAGACTATACCAGGTTGATGTTGGCTCAAATATTTGACATAAAGCTGAGAGCAAGCAGTTTGTGGAGATTCCTGTGTTCATTTTCTTAAGTTTGTGGGCATGTAAATCGAGTGGGTTGGAGCTGACATTTGTGTTTGTTTATTTGAATTACACACACACACACACCAAAACACTAACACACACACACACACACACACACATTCTCTCTCTCTTACACTCACACACATGTGTCACACACACACACACACACACACACACCACACACATACACTCTCTCTCTCACACATACACTCACACACATGTGTCACCCCCAACACACACACCACACACACACACACACACACACACACACACACACACACACACACACACACACACACACACACACACACACACACGCTACAGCACACCTGTGTCCTGGGCATTTTACAACTTGTGTGCATTTTTGTTTTGTGAGTTGTATGTAAGAACAGCTGCAGTCGGCAGACCGAATATTACAATAATTATTGCTCCCATCTACCTCAAGACAACAGCACATGCTATGATTACCCCGTGTTCAACGCATCATATGACTTGCCATCACGATCATCACCGAGAGATGATGCTTTAGATATTGATGCTGAATGTACAGATAAAATAAACCTCAATCCTGATGTTGAAGATGGTGCAGTTTTCAAGCTGTGTATTCAAGCCAAATGAAAAGCAGTCAGTCTTACTAGGAATGGTGCTGTTTTTAACCCTTTGACTCCTGCACCCTGTCCACCAGCATCCAGCACTGTCGACCAAGCTAGCAAAGCAAAAACTTGACCCTTTGACTCCCTCACCCTATCCACCAGCTTCTTGCAGGAAGCTGGTGGATAGTGTGAGGGAGTTAAAGGGTTAAGTTTTTGCAGTAAGTGGATAGGGTGCATGAGTCAAAGGATTAAAAGGCGCACACTATTAACAAAATAAAAACCATTCAGCCATGGCAGTTGGCTGGTTTTACACTGTGTACAGCTGTAGCTCTTGAGGCCTGCACAAGTTGGACCCTGACATGAGAAAATCTTTGTGTCTACAGGTGCTCGTCCACTCAGTTGTGAATAGTTACATGGCCCTGTTCAGGGTTATGGGAGATGAGATGGGCCCAGCCCCCATAATGCTGTCCTCTAGAATATTTGGTCTCTTTCACCCAACTCCCGATGATCTCAGGGTTATGGGTCAGTTGTTACCTTGCAATACAAACGAGAAAAAGAAATTGGATATGGGAATGGTGCTGTTTTCACACTGTGCCTACAAGACCAGCAAATCAAATCAGTTTTGGAGGGAGGGACTGATCCAGATTGGAAACTTTGCTGTAAAAAGTGAAAACTCATAGCACGTGCTGTTGTCACATTATGCTGCCAAAACCGTGTACAGTCAAAAGAGTCCTTGTCCAGTTGAACAGAGGTTGAGGTACATCTAATACTGTTTGAAGTGTTTGGACTATGATCTGTAAAAATCCTCAATTGCAGTGGACTGTGCCAGTGTGATGATTGTATGTGTGTGTCTGCTTACAGATTATAATACAGTGCTTGTTGCTTTACAGGCTTTTTTTTTTTTATCAGAAATAAGGACGTGTATAATTCGTACACAAGGAAACTGATGCTGGTGTGCTGTGTAAATCTGATCTACTCACATGTTCATGTTTTGTACATAGGTGTCTTTGCTCACACTGCAACAAATATATATATATATATAAGAATGGACACTGTGACACACAGTTGCACACGCTCAAGTTTGCATGTAAAATCACACGTGTGCGCATGCACACACACACACACAACACAACACACACAACACACACACCACAACACACAACACACACAACACAACACAACACAACACAACACAACACAACACACACACACACATTTTGTAATCTTATGCGTATTTGTTCATATTGTATGTCTGCTTGTTATATTCCTATCATCAGTGTTATGATGAAGGTCAAACATCCTTATATTCTGCAAATAAAATGTCCACTGGCAATATGTTGCAGAAGTAGCCTACATAGGGCTTTGTGGCACAAGACAGTGTGGTTATATCGTATTAGTGAGTCCTACCAATATGATTTCGCTATTTTTGAATGTAAGATCTTTGAAGAGCAATCAACAGTTGTCATTTAATGAAAAGATAGATTATAAATGATCAAAAGTGTGTGGAACCTAGTTACTGGAGTTTCAGTCAGCTTCAAGATTGCAAACCAGTCACGGGCTGCACTAATTGAAACCAAGCAACGTTTGGGTTTGGAAGAGTAGCTGTGTATTTGAGGTAACTTTGCTAACTCCATGTGATTTGAGAGATGCTACCAAAAGCAAACAGAAATTCTGAAAAGAGATACCAGGTAGTGGAGATAAAGATGTGACCCAGCCATAGAGAAGTCACAGTCACAGGTATGTAGTGAAGATTCTGTGTTCGGTCATTTACTTTGTAACCCTTTGACTCCCGCACCCTGTCCACCAGCTTCCTGCATTGCCAACCATGCTAGCAAAGCAAAAATTTAACCCTTTAACTCCCTCACCCTATCCACCAGCTTCCTGCAGGAAGCTGGTGGATAGGGTAAGGGAGTCAAAGGGTTAAGTTTTTGTAGTTGGTAGATAAGGTGCGGGAGTCAAAGGGTTAAAAGAGAGACAGAAAGAAAGAGTGATAAAGAGAAAGAGAGAGAATTTTATTTAAGAACCAACATTGAGTACATTAACTTTTTAAAAGACAGACATAAAGAAAGAGTGACAAAGAGAAAGAGAGAGAATTTTATGTAAGGACCAACATTGAGTACATTAACTTTTTTTTTCACAATTTTCAAATATTTTGGATAAAATACTAATGAAATTTGAGGTTGGTGGGTGTAATTTAACGCAAAAAATCAAGGAACATGTATTATAAATTCAAGGGAGAAGGGTTGATGAGGACTGCGGCTCTCTGCCTCTGAAAAAGTGTGCTTAGGGTGCTTCACAGTATCTTTAAGTGGAAAAGAATAACTACCACAACCACCACTATAAAAAAGTAACGCAAAAAGAAATGAACACAGAGACAGTAAATGAATAAATATAGTAAAGTATATAACGCTGAAAAACTTCTTGCTCCTAAACAGTTAATTCGCTGTTTAGAAAAAGAGTCATATGGACATGTTTAGAAAAAAAAAATGGGTGGAGTATGATTTTTCATAGTATTATAACATTCAGGAACAAGATAGGGCAGAGAGAGATAGAGGAGAGAGAGAGTTCAAATCTATCAGCTCAGCCAAAGAATGCAGAAACTGGATTTTAAGGTATGGTGTTTAAGTGTTTGTAGCCAGTTTGTTCTAGAGGTTTGCCTATTGTATGAACAGTTCATGACATTTTTTTCAGGTAGTGGAATTGGTGTATAACTGGGAGACACTATCTTTTACCATCCAGTACAGCTTCAAGAAAAACTTTTAACATTTTCAGTGGAGACATTTGTATTTTACTGTTAATATGTAATAAAGTATCATTCCATGAAGGAAAGTGTATATGTAATCATTGAACAAATGTGAAAGTTTATTTTGTCATTGGAAAAAATGTGTTGACCATATATTAATGTGGTGATGTGTTGTGTGTGTTTTGTTCTTTTTCTCTCACACACATATAAACATCAAAACAATAAAGTTTATTTCTGCTTTACATGGCTGGAAAAAAAAATCATCTTGCATAGCAAATAAGTTAATAGATTTACTTCAGATATATGCCTATGTGCATGTACAATCCGAGAAATCTGATTATATAAAAGAATTGTATGTACAAATTCATGTTACAACAAAACTTATCTACAAAAAGTATAGATCCCTCAATCAAAGCATTGCCAATAAAAAGCAGTCCCATCCCCCCTCACTGCCCATTCTCAAAGGTAGGGAAATGATACAATGCTTGGCAGAAGCACAAATAGATCAGTTGTGATATAACATTTTATTATAAAAACAAAAATGAGTGAATGTCAAGGGGGTGTATAATATTCAAAAGCAAAGTAGGAATAAAATGGAATTTGAATAACAAATATTTGAAATTTCACAATCTTGCATCCTCACCAGAACATCCAAATACAAACATAAGTGAAAGAGGTATATGGGTATAATAGTGTCACCCCGTACATATACACACAGACACATATGCACATGCATATGCACAAAGAAATTGCCTGACATGTACATATGACGTGTTCAAAGATCACGAGACACAATCACCACATGGACATTAACAGAACAACATATAACATTTTCACATTGCAGCTACTAGAGGGAAAGACATTCTTTTAAAAATATTTCTGAAATGTTTGAATTGCTATGGGGTGAGAAAAAGTAAGACAAAATATGTTTATGTAGAAGCAGGGTTTTTGTTGTTGTTGTTGGTTTGTTTGAAGTGTTTGTAATGCTTAAATTTACTAGTAGGCCTCCATAACAGAGAGTGCAATGCTTCGTTATATTCTGAATGCCCAGCTAACCTGAACAGTGGCAATCCTGTGTTCAGATATTGGTGTTGACAGTAAATTCCACCTTGTTCATTCCTTCAGCTGCTGTGTTGATAAAAAAAAATTGGATAAATGTATAATTCACCACTGCCAGCAGAACTGCAGCAGCAGAAGCAGCAATGTGTCAAATCATTTGGAGAGTGCGGCGTAAATCAAATATATAAGGACTGCAGGTGGAAGGATGGTTCAGACATTTGCCTTCCAATATCAAAATTCAAAGTTTCAGGGTTTGTTTCCCATTAAGGCCTCAACTGCTCTCCTCAGTTTGACCTGAAAGTCAAACTGAACGTTCAGTCCTTCGGAAGAGGATGAAAAAAACGAGCTGGACTTCTGGGCCTTTTGGCCTGTGTGCACTAAAAGATCTCATGGTGGCTGAAAATTGTGAAGAGCAAGGCATTTTCCTGGTTGCCTTGGTATAAAATATTGGAGACACAGGTGCATTTTCCAACACACTCCCCCTGAAGGCCAATTAACCTTGTTGCCTTCCTGAAGTCTTAGTTAAAAAAAAGGGGGGTGGTGGAGGTGGTGATGAACCCTGGTGATACACTTTCAACAGGAAAACAGGGAGAGCAGCCTGAGTTTCACATGGCAAAATCCAAAGAAATGAATATGAATGGAAAAAAAATGTGAATATGTGTGTGTACATATATATGTATATCATGTGTGTGTGTGTGTGTGTTAATGTATACATATATGTGTAGGCCTATATATATACACACACACATAGGCCTACATATATGTGTGTGTTTGTCAGTTGTTGGCATTTTGTTTTAACACTGAATATAACCACTCAGATAAAATAATATGATTACAATAACAGACCTTTACTAGAGATTTGCTGAGCAGGCAAGTATATCACACATTAATGATTAAGTATATAGATAGTCCCAAAATCTGTCCATGTTTCCATCTACCTACAGTTTTGTGTTTGTCTACATCTCTGTCCATCTGGAAAAATATTGCAAAAGCAGCATGCACACACACGCGCACGCACACACACACTTGCACACCCTTTCACTCGGCCTTCCTCTCTTTGCTTGCTTACAGACTGAATGAAGCCTCTCCTTGCAAGGAGTCTAGACTTATTAATCCATGGGTAATCTGAGAGAGAGTCTGAGCATGAGGGAGGTTTGTGTCGCTTATCAGTAGTATGGTAGTACATTTTTCTCTAAAAAGAAAAAAAATGAGCCCCCTCTCTGTAATCCTTAAGGAACAACCCATAAAGAGCAGAGGTTCCAAATGTGCAGAGTAATAATATTACAGTGACGAGAATTCAAAATGAAGCTGTGATTTGAGAAGACTTTTCAAGTGAATTTGGGATTCATTCAAATTTGTTGACTAATGTCTTTATCTAGCTGTGTGTACTAACATTGAAGGTGCATTAAATTTCAAACCTTTCAGCCAAGGGAGAAAGCTATCTGTGCAATATTCAAAACAACACTTCATTGCACAAGAGTGCCAGCAAACCCTATAGCTATCTGTGTAATTTGTAGATAGATAGGTGTTTGATGGTTGTTTTAGCCCTGAGATGGCCTTTGAGGTTGGCTGGGACAATGTGTGAAATATATACCGGCAAAAACAGCAACAACAAAAACATGATAATGATAACAATTAATACTAAACATTGTATTGTGAGCAAAGAAAGAAGATATACTGCAGCAAAATATTTTGAATGTGTAAATAAGAAATATCTAGAGCAATAAAAACACATTGAGCTGAGCTTATTTGGAGGTACAAGCGCAAAATGTTTCCCCCTTAATAAAAAATTTAAGAAAAGGCGAATGCTTACAACTTAGTATGGTGCACATACGGAGGAAGTGAGGGGCACAAAATTTCTTTGGACTTGGTTTACACATGATGAAATCAGATTCACACACACACACACATACGCACGTGCATGCACATACGCGCACACATACACGCATGTTAACACACACACACAGACATGTACAATAATGAATAGAACACAATGCAATACACCACATCACATGTGTGCACACATATTCACAAGCCTGCGTATATAGGCCTACACGCTTGTATACCGTCAGAAAGAGAACGCATTCCCAGCACCAAGACAAATGAACAAAATAATAATTCTAAAACAGACACGCAGATAAATAAATTAATGAACAAACAAAACAATGCCCAATCACTGTGGCGAAGTGGTTAATAAAAAGGTCTAATCAGTAGAGGATCGTTAGTTCAAAACCCTATCGGTCAAATCAAACAAAACATAATGACGAATTTTGGGATCCCAACCAGCTCCTATCCAGAGCTGAAGATTCTATGGTCTCAGTGGGAAGATTGACCACACTGTTGAGTCTTGTCCACTTCCCGGATATGCCATTGAGAATGTTGCCCAAAACGCCTCACCAAAACCACAGATCTCAGTATTTCTATGAAACTACAGACCTTCCAAACAATCTCAATCCTAAGTGGAACATCATAGATCATGATTCATCATCATCATGTGCCCTGTCGTACGCCATTGGCGATCATGGCCCTCCATATGTCGCCGCATACACATCTTCCACCTCTCTGTCCTCTCTTCCACCCTGCAAGTCCATCCAATATTTTTCTCCCTGGGTCTACCTGGTGCTCTCTTTCCCTCCAGCTTTCCTGTTGTGACCAGGTGCTCTAATTCCCCTTTCCTCATAAAATGGCCTCTAAATGTTGCCTGTCTTTTCTTAATCTTCCTTATCAATGATCTTCTTGTGTCTGCCTCCATCAAGACTGTCTCGTTTGTTTTCTTTGCTGTCCATGGAACTCTCAACATTCTTCTTAGATCATGATTAGCATCCCCATTATAAAACCATCACAGCATCGTGACAACTGTTCCAGCTCCCGGAGCTTTCAATCCTGGTCTTGTGGTGACATTATTTCCGTTTTCTTTATTGCTGCCATGCCTGAGGCTAAATTTGTGCTGGGGTCTTTGGTGTCAGAGGCTCATAGGGATTGTCAGTGGAAGGATGTTGTGGTGGTCTGCTTACCAAAAGGCGCCCTGCCATTCAGTCTAAGTGACTGAGTAATCCGATTGTCATTGGTCATGGTCTTAGTAAGCTTTACTCGTCTGCGTTATATTAGTACCAGTAATCGTAATAATGATAATAGCAATAATGATAATAAGAGCATCACCAACAACAATGATAATAATAATGATAATACTAATCATAATATAATAATGATGATGATGATGAACATCACATCATCATAATAACAACAAAGTACTTTAAATTAGTTCAAACGGTCAAAAAACAACAACAACAACAACAACAACAAAACCACACACACACACACACATACACACACACAGCACACACACACACACACACACACACACACACACACACACACACACACACACACACACACACACACCACAACACACACACAGAGGAATAGAAAAGTATTAATTTTTCAATCAACTGTAATTGGTTGTTGACAAAATATGAAATAAATATAAATATTAGGAACCATAGTAACATAAGTATTACGAACTGTGGTACAAAGAAAAGCAAACTACAATGACTGAATGCAAGTATTCACAGACTCGAAAATGGTGCGCTTTTATACATGAACACACATATATGATACCGGTACTGAGATAGGATACACTCATCCTGCTGGGCGTGTGATTATTGACCCAAGTTGTCATCCTCAGTCTGTCACACCTACATACAAATGCATACACACACACAACACACACACACACACACACACACACACACACACACACACACACACACACACACACACACAACACACACAGAGGATGCTGAAATGAAAAAAAAAAGCTAGGGTACACTCGGCCTTTTAGGCATGTGACCATTGACCCAAGTTATCATCCTCTCTCCGTCGCACACACACACACACACACACACACCACACACAACCACGCACACATCACACACACACACACACACACACACGCACGCACGCACACACGCACGCACGCACATACACACACACACACACACACACACACACACACACACACAGAGAAAAGTTGGATCTGAACAGGCTATGTTGAACTCTACGAAAAATGACCCAGCAGCAGTATAGAATCGCCTATGGTGGGTGGCCCAACGGCATCACGACACTGCTAGGCCCTGTAGACTTACCAGCAGTGGGGTTTGGGTTTGACAGAACTTGGCTTTGTTGGTGTGTTCAGTGAAGCAGCCAGAATCATCAACGTGGGTTCAATACCATTAAAGTTGCATAACAGACGAAGCAGAAAAAATAAGCTAAAGCCTGACAATAATTACAATTATCCTTATGCAGTAATATACAAGTACAACGATGTGATAATGCAGGTATGGGAAATGAAATGCACTCAGTAGATATTATTCTACTGGATCATTCGATATCACACATGCTCTGTCATTGTTGGAAGAAGACCATGGAGGAAGAAGGAGAGAGAGAGAGAGAGAGAGAGAGAGAGAGAGAGAGAGAGAGAGGGGAGAGAGAGAGAAAGAGAGAGAGAGAGAGAAGAGAGAGAGAGAGAGAGAGAGAGAGAGAGAGAGAGAGAGAGAGAGAGAGAGAGAGAGAGAGAGAGAGAGAAGGGGTAAACTCAATGGAACAGCTTGATCAATCTGAAGATGGGAAAGAAGAAGCAGAAATCTTTTTGAAAAAAAATCTAGCCACGTTTTAACAAATGACAAAAATAGTTAATTGCTTTGATGTAGACCATAACCACCAGTACCAACACCGCCACCACCACCACAAAAAGATAGGCTAACCAAATTAGCTACTCAACAACAGAAACTTTCTGAGAAAGAGATAACATAACCAAACAGTAACAACACAAACTAAAGACATAATCAAACAAAGCATGGCTTTCGTCAATTTGTTTTTTCAAAAACAAATGGATGAAGTCACATTCTCACTGACGTTGAAAGAATCACCCGGGGGATCAGTCTCAAGAGTCGTATCACAGCTAGACATGACAGTCAGTTTGTCTCTTTAATTCTTATTAACAAAAACGTTTCTCGCACCATTAGAAAGGTAATGCACTCTTGCATCCTGCGATGCTTTCCCTTCCTTTCAAATACATAGGCTATAAAAATCTAGATCTGTGCTTATTCCCTCTTCCCCCACACCCCTCCTCGTCCGTAATCCTTGCAATAACATATATATATATATAGGTTGTATATATGTATTTTTATTTTTACAGAAAAACAAAAATGTTATCACACGAAAAGGCTTTTGTCGTAAAATAATTTTCTTATTTAGGCCGATACAAAACGGTTCAGTGTGTATAAGATTACAGAACACTCTCTTATTGATACAGAATTGTACAACGCTATAAATTGCATGCTGGCAAATTTCACACCGGTTAGTTTAATTCTGTTATGTTTTGAACAAACTAATCTTTGACTTATTTAACGATTTAACGATTAACTTCGACCTGTCTTGACCATCATGATAATTCATTTCAAAGAAAACGTTTGACGCGGCCATTCATGAATGCATCTATCTGATGTTTACTTCATAACTCATTTGATTTCACATTATATCTGTTTTTCAGTTCCAAGCGACTGTGTCCCATTACAGTCTTATTTATTAAAGACTATACGTACCATAACAATACTAACATTTAAAAGTTGTTTTCATATTATATATATAATATATATATATATATATATATTATATATAAATATATATATATATATATATATATATATAATTTCAAACCAGATATTATTTGCAATCCTTTTCCTTTACACGGTCCAACATGATGTGGAAATGAAAGATAGTAAAACTCGATCCACTGGCATTGCGGGAAAAAATAAGCTGATTCTCTTGGCAAGAAATGTGATACTGCTCTCTGCATAATCAAAACACAGCCAATCAAGTCCGTGAAACTGGCATGGAAATTTATGTAAAATTCGCGTTTGGTTAAAATGTCTTTATCAACTTCTCATCGAATGGTTCCCGTCAATGTTTGATTAAACCATTCAGTCAACCAGTATTCTATAAATCTGCTTCAATCAATTTCAGTTTGATAAATCCGGTTCAATCAACATTTAGTTAATCGATTCCAACCATCTCATTTTTTTCTGGATAAAACGTGTTTCAGTCAATGTTTGGTAAATCATTTCTACCAGCTGAAGTCTTACAAAAAGCAACCCAATTTCAATCCAGCTTTGATCAGACAGCTTCAGCCACCGTTTGATGGAACTTTCCAACAGTTAAATTGAACCCATATTATACTTTTCAATTAGTCAAACCGAATAACTAGTGCCAAGATAAACATCAAAAACGAAGCTAACTTGAAAGACCCGTCAGCAGCTACGTTCGCTCCTACATTACCGGTACTGCCTACTGTTGATTCTTGCTTGGATGGTTCGGGTCCGTTTTCTTTTTCTTCTTCTTTTTCTCTTCTTCTTCTTGTTCAGGTTCTTTGTCATCGTCAAGAACGGTATCAAAACGAACGCTCCTCTTAAACACGTATATCTCCAGTTCCCATCTAACCTGAATTTCGTCCAACAGGGGTTTTTCCTCGTTCTCTGCTGCTGTTCCGTTTTTAGAATCTTTTTTGTCTACGTCTGTTTTATCCCCTTCTTCCGCTTTCTTAGCGACTGCTCTGTCGCTGGACTTGAATAAAGATCTTGTGTTCCATCTCCCATTCCTTGGTGTCGGCCACTGGAGCGCGAGGAGCCACCTTGAAGAAGTACTCGTTGTCGGTAGGGATGAGATCTGCCACAAGGAGACGGCCCAGTTCCATGCGCAGTAAGGAGTTCCGTTCCTGCTCGCGCACGATGGTCAGATCACCAAACAGCCCGTGACCAAACACGCCCAGGTAGTCTTCTATAGGCCTCAACAACACCTGAGACAGACAACGAGACAGTGTTAGTCTAACTAGATGATAACTGTAATTTGTCCGTAAGTTGATGAAATACCTAAATCAGCATCGTGACATAAACACACACACACACACACACACACACACACACACACACACACACACACACACACACACACACACCACACACACACACACACACACACATACACACACACACACAAGTTTGACAGGTACGGTTTATCTATCAAGATAAATCTTTTATAGGCGCCAGCTACACAGGCACAAGATTAATTCTGGCCTTATCGGAACTGCAGTGACGGTAGGCAGGTTAACTGCAAAGGAAAAAGTGAATAATGTCAGTATCCCCACGGTCGTAAAGTATGGAGGCGATGCACATTCTACTCCTCTTTTTTCTCCCGCGGATATGCTGGGGGCTCTTTCAGTATAAATAGTATCCTCACCTTCTGGAAATTCTGTTCTAGAAATTTCCTCTTCTCTGTCACTCCCTTTGTTTCTGCCTTATTCCTTTGCTTTCTGCTATTTCTTCCTATCATTTTCTGTCTTGCTGGTCCATTCACCTGTATATGTTCGATAAAGTCACGTTTTTTTCTCTTAGGATTGATAATTGGGTAGTATTAAGTGCGTTTTTGGCTCTAGGGAAATGAGATATGCGGAAGCAATTTAAATCAAGGTAACTTAGGCCGGTTTTTGTATATGCTTTAGTGTTCTTACATATGTTTAAATTTATATTCTGGTATTTATTTTCAAAGCCCGTGTGTGATAAATTGGACGGAGTGGTCAACGTCAGGGGCATCTCCTTAAATCAAATTATGTGCGTGAATGCATTGATAAGCGTACTTAATTTCCTCTTCCTTTTTTTTCTAATAATGAAGTGTTGTGTGTGTATTGAAATGGTTATAGTCCTGATACGGCTCTACGCAGTCGGCTGGGGGGTGGGGGGGTGGGGGGGGGGGGGTGCAGTCGCTTAGGTTAGTCAAAAGACGTTTTATTCATAACGTGTTTTATGTTCGTCATTGTCACATACACGCGCATACACATACTCCTGCGCCCGTGCGCGTGCACACACACACAACACACATGCATGCATTTACACACACCATACACACGCACACACGCGCGTGCTTGCACGCGTGCACACACGCACACAAGCGCAGTACACACCCCTAACACACACACATACAACACACCACACACATACACGCGTACGCACGTACACACTCCCTACACACAACACACATACATACACTCACACACACACGCTCACACACACACACTCACACCACGCACACACACACACACTCACACGCATGCACACACAAGCACACACACACTCTACACACACACATACCCTACACACACACACACCACACACACCAACACAACACACACACACACACACACACACACCCTACACACACACAAACACACACACACCACACACACACACACACACTCAACACACACACAACACGCACATATACACACCCACACTACACACTACACACACACACACACACATGTATATACACACCCACACTACACACTACACACACACATGTATATACACACCCACACTACACACTACACACACACACACACACACACACACACACACACACACACACACACACACACACACACACACACACACACACACACACACACACACACACACACACACACACACACACACACACACAAAAACACACCGATCAGCAACGAACCTGATTGTTGGCATTAATCTCCAAAGCGTCATCGCCAGGATATTCGTAGTCATAATCGTAGGGATCAGGCGTCGGTTCCACATCTTCAGCCAGCTCAGGACAGATCATGGTCAGGTTGACCCAGGGGTCATGGCCTTGCAGCAGTTCAAGGACGAAGTAGACCAGGTTTGTAACGGCTTTGCCGGTGGTGGGGCTACTGGGACCGTTGACAGCAACAGACACGGCCAGGTCCAAGTCTGGCACCAGCATAACGTAAGAGTTGTACCCGTGGAAATCACCCGTGTGCCAGTGCACCATATGACCTGGGTAAAGAAAAGGAGATGTTTCTAAAAATCGCTAAACAAAAACAAACTGAGATTTTCTTATCTTGTTCAAAAAGGGGAGATGAGAATACTTTCTAAAATGTGACAAAACTTTTCCTACAGAAAGTGGAACAAAACAGACAAGATTCCTTGAGAATATCTTTCTTTGACTATGTGTGGTGGAAGATGGATGGGGGGTTATGTCGGAGAGAGGGCAATGAAGGCTCTGTCAAACTCATGACAGACCTTAAGGAGAGGGTCTTCGTATTTCTTGGTCAATTTCCTATACAGGGGCTCTCAAGGTACCCTTATACATTTTAAAAGATGACTGTCCATTGAACACCAAAAATACCATTCATCATTTCATAATCAGTCAATGCATGACTGGATGAATCTATCATACAGTACAGAAATGTATTTTTAACTGACAGTTGATTTAATTACGATGCTAAAATGCCAAAAGAAAACAAAAAAGAAAAAGAAAAAGAAAAGAAAAAAAGAAAAGAAAAGAAAAGAAAAGAAAAGAAAAAGAATCCTTTCCAGGTTATTACTAACATTTATAAAGAGTTGCGTGTTATTCACTCTGACAGCCTCACCCTTATAATATGACGTCATGAAGCCCATGGCATAACCGATGTGTAAAATGGGGTTCTGACGTCTGACGTAGGTAGGCGGGGAGCAGGGTACGCTCAGTGAAGATCTGACGCAGGAAGCTCATGGCCAATCCACTGGGCCGTTTGATGGCCTGTAGCAGATGGGCCATCCACTTCGTCATATCCACCGCTGACGACAACATGGCTCCTGCAGCTTGCAAGGGTCGGATGCTGGAAATATGAGAGAAACCCCTCAGGTAAGAACAGGCCCATACGTGATAGAAACATGACAGAAACCCCTCAGGTAAGAACAGGCCCATACGTGATAGAAACATGACAGAAACCCCTCAGGTAAGAACAGGCCCATACGTGATAGAAATATGACAGAAACCCCTCAGGTAAGAACAGGCCCATACGTGATAGAAACATGACAGAAACCCCTCAGGTAAGAACAGGCCCATACGTGATAGAAACATGACAGAAACCCCTCAGGTAAGAACAGGCCCATACGTGATAGAAACATGACAGAAACCCCTCAGGTAAGAACAGGCCCATACGTGATAGAAACATGACAGAAACCCCTCAGGTAAGAACAGGCCCATACGTGATAGAAACATGACAGAAACCCCTCAGGTAAGAACAGGCCCATACGTGATAGAAATATGACAGAAACCCCTCAGGTAAGAACAGGCCCATACGTGATAGAAACATGACAGAAACCCCTCAGGTAAGAACAGGCCCATACGTGATAGAAACATGACAGAAACCCCTCAGGTAAGAACAGGCCCATACGTGATAGAAACATGACAGAAACCCCTCAGGTAAGAACAGGCCCATACGTGATAGAAATATGACAGAAACCCCTCAGGTAAGAACAGGCCCATACGTGATAGAAACATGACAGAAACCCCTCAGGTAAGAACAGGCCCATACGTGATAGAAACATGACAGAAACCCTCAGGTAAGAACAGGCCCATACGTGATAGAAACATGACAGAAACCCCTCAGGTAAGAACAGGCCCATACGTGATAGAAACATGACAGAAACCCCTCAGGTAAGAACAGGCCCATACGTGATAGAAACATGACAGAAACCCCTCAGGTAAGAACAGGCCCATACGTGATAGAAACATGACAGAAACCTCTCAGGTAAGAACAGGCCCATACGTGATAGAAACATGACAGAAACCCCTCAGGTAAGAACAGGCCCATACGTGATAGAAACATGACAGAAACCCCTCAGGTAAGAACAGGCCCATACGTGATAGAAATATGACAGAAACCCCTCAGGTAAGAACAGGCCCATACGTGATAGAAACATGACAGAAACCTCTCAGGTAAGAACAGGCCCATACGTGATAGAAACATGACAGAAACCCCTCAGGTAAGAACAGGCCCATACGTGATAGAAACATGACAGAAACCCCTCAGGTAAGAACAGGCCCATACGTGATAGAAACATGACAGAAACCCCTCAGGTAAGAACAGGCCCATACGTGATAGAAATATGACAGAAACCCCTCAGGTAAGAACAGGCCCATACGTGATAGAAATATGACAGAAACCCCTCAGGTAAGAACAGGCCCATACGTGATAGAAATATGACAGAAACCCCTCAGGTAAGAACAGGCCCATACGTGATAGAAACATGACAGAAACCCCTCAGGTAAGAACAGGCCCATACGTGATAGAAACATGAGCGTGTGTTGGTCAGTTACGTTAACGTTGTTTAACTTTGTCTACCCCAATCATTGTGGGATTTTTCGGCTCTAACCGGCTCCTACCCAGAGTTGGGCGTGCTATGGGCTCTTTGGGAAGACTTCGACCACACAGTCGAGTCTCATTCCAGTTCAGGGATGCGTCATTGAGGGTGTTGGTCAAATCTTCTGACCAGCACCGCAGGTGTCTGTATCTCTCAGGCCTGGTTGACGCCAGGATATGTTATCAGTAAGCGAAGAATACAGCCTTGTCACGCAATCTCAATCCTAGATGGAACTCCATAGCATCAGGATTATCATGCACATCGATATTTTATAAAATTAAAAAATAAAGTGTCCACCCCTACCTTCCAAAACGATTAAAACCAGATCTTTGATATCAAAAGTTTAAATTTTTGACCTTCCTCAGGAATGCTTCTTCTCTTTGTCTCCGCACTTATTTCTCCTTGCTCTCTGACTATGTTTCTCAAATACTCATTAAAATTCCAACGCAGTACAACATTATGATAACAGCATTATTCAGGATTTATTCATTTGTCTTCTGTCACTTCTTGTCATATTTCTATGAGTACAAAATTTTAATGATAAACTTCCTGCAATAGGTAATTGGTATTTGGCATAGTTCTGTCGATCACTGTAAGGTGAGACTTTCTGATTATAGATACAAATAGACTATTCATATGTATACAATATCACACTATTACTTATGATCTAACTGTTATTTGAAGAAGATATACTGGAGCAGTAGTAGCATTAGTAGTAAGTCGTTGAAATAAAAGTAGATGTTGTTGTAGTTATAGCAGTACAAGCAGCAGCTGTAGCAGCAACACAACTGATACTTATAGTAGTAGTAGCCATCGTCGTCACCATCGTTGTAGGAATAGTACAAGAAGAAAAAGACCACAATATTCACTATTGATACCACTATTTCCACAACCACCACCAACAACATCAGACACAACAAGCACAACAATACCAACAAGGAAAAAGAAGAAGGAAAAGGAGAGGAAGAAGAAGGAGGAGGAGGAGAAGAAGGAGGAGAAGGAGAAGAAGAAGAAGGAGGAGGAGGAGGAGGAGAAGAAGAAGAAGAAGAAGAAGACAAAAACATCAGCAGAACAACAGCAAGAATGTCAACAGATTTCATGCCATCAACATCACCAACATGAAAACCCAACCCCAGACCCCACTGTTTGTAGCCTCACTCAAACAATCTTGGATCCTGCTGGACGAACATGTCGACGACACGCATGCGCAGAATGTACGGAAGTGCGACGTTCTCACGTGTTAGGGCCTCTGGCGTGAGGAAGGTACTGTTCATCTGCAGCGGTCCCCATATTGCCTCCTCCAGTAGCTCTGTCCAGTTCTTGCCGGCCTTGACCTCACACACGCGCGACACAAGAACCAGCAGAGTGTTGCTGTAGTACCAGGTGGAACGGAAGGGTGTCATCTCTGGTAAGAACTTCAGCCGCCTGTTTGTGACAAAATACCCAGACAAAAGATAAAACATTAAAAGTGCAATTTAAGTGTCCCTGCTCCGGCAGATCTAAAACAAAACAAAACAAACATACAAACCAAAAAACCCCAAAAAGAAATAAAAACAAAACAAAACAAAACAAAAAACAACAAAAAACCAACCAACCAAACAAAAAACCAAACCAAAACAACACACACACATTTATACATTTACGCACGCACGCACCACACACACACACACACACACACACACACACACACACACACACACACACACACACATACACACACACACACACACACACACACACACACACGCACACACACACACACACACACACACACACACACACAAATACATATATATATTATTATATATATATATATATATAGAGAGAGAGATAGAGATAGATAGATAGAGAGAGAAAGAAAGAAAGACATACACACACACACAACACACAAACACACACACACACACACACACAAACACACACACACACAAACACCACACACACACACACACACACACACACACACACACACACACAACACACACACCACACACACACACACACACACAAACCCAAAAACTCACGGCTAGCTTCGAACTATTGTTGACAGCACTAAAACTAGCCTCATCATCATCAAGTGCTTTGCCACATGGCGTTGGCGATCATGGCCTTCCATCTGTTTCTGTCCCTTGTTGCCGCTAGCACCTCTTCCACCCTCTCTGTCTTCAGCCACTCTGCAAGTTTGTCCAATATTTTCTCCCTGGATCTACCTGGTGCTCTCTTTCCCTCCAGCTTTCCTAAAACTAGCCTAACCATACATAATCTTAAACCTGCCTTCACCCTCAGGGTCTGCAATTAGAGGATCAAAGTTACCTGGAGGGGAAGGGATAGGGGTAGGGCAACAGTAGGTCTAATTCTGGCTGACTACAATATTCCTGCAGAAAATCCAGCAGACATCTAAACGGCACTTTTGCCGAGAAAATTAATCTGACTGAGCAGAACTGTCTCAGTCATTGCTATCATCGTTGACGATATGATATATGTTTGGGGTTGTGAAGAGTTGTTCTGGGTTGCCTAAAGCGTTGTTGATTTTATAACATTTGCAACAAAATCTTTGTTTATTTAAAAAATCATTAAATGGGGTGCAAGGAGACAAAACTTACCTTGGCATACAGATTGCTTTTAACTCATGTTCCACAAGCTCGATATCAACCAAGTGTTTGAAATAAGCATAGCAAATAAATATAACGAAAATACAAAATAACAACAACGACAAAGATGCAAAAACCACACCAACCCCCCAAAATAAAAACAGCATTACACCAAATGAACGAATAAAGGAGACAATTTGGAGAATAAAAAAACGATGATAAGCGTGCCCTTCCAATCATCCCCGTGTCTACAACCTTACAGTTTAGACGCCGTAATATAGCAGTCAAATAATGACAGTGGAATGCAAAAAGAGATAACAACAATTGAAGTGGAAGAGGGACAGTCAAGAGATCTGATACAAAAGGTATTCGTAGCGTGCCACTTCCAGAGAGCTGGTTCTTCATTTTTTTAAATCAGTTCAGTTCAGTCTACAGCATCACCTTTCGGAATGTTGGCTGCCCGTACTGCTCTCCGGCTCTCTGCCCTCCACCTCTGTCTTTCCTCAACCAGATTGAAAATCTCTGGACTGTTAGGACCTGTCCACTCCTTGATGTTTCCTAGGTAATCTGTTCGTGGTCTTCCCCTTCCTCTTTTGCCCTCGACTTTTCCTTGAATGACATCTTTCGAGACAGTGCATTTCATGGCAGTCACACTTGTTCAAGTTTTCTCCGGGTTTTCACCTTGTCGAATACTTTCTTGTCACTTCTGTCCTCTTTCCAGCTCACCCCTACGGGACGTCTATAGGACCACATTCCAGTTGAATTTACATTCTTTTTTAAAGTTTTTCTTTTTGAGGGTCCATCCTTCAGCTCCGTACGTTATGATAGCCCAAACCAGACATCTCATTATTCTAATTTTCAATTTTGTGCCTATCGTTTTGTCTTTACAGATGATTGTGAGATCTGTCATCCGTTTCTTAGCCATGCCATTTCTGGCAGAAAATATAACTGGCAAACGCCAAGGATAAACCAATAAACTTACAAAACAACATTAACAACAACAACGAAAACAACAAACAAACAAACAAACAACCAAACAACCAAACAACCAAACAACCAACCAAACAAACAAAATCACATACAAACAAACAAAACCACAAACAAACAATAAACAAACAAAGAAACAAGAAAGAAAGAAAGAAAGAAAGAAACAAACAAACAACAAAACCAAACCAACACCAACCAACCAACCAACAAACAAACGAACCTGCTGTCCTCCACAAACCACCCACCAACACACCCACCGAGCCACTATCTAAACTCTATCAATACCACGCCATAAGATTATCGAGATAGTGGCTTACCCACCGAGCCACCAGCTAAACTCTATCAACACCACGCCATAAGATTATCGACAGAGTGGCTTACCCACCGAGCCACTGCCTAAACTCTATCAACACCACGCCATAAGATTATCAACAGAGTGGCTTACCCACCGAGCAACTATCTAAACTCTATCAACACCACGCCATAAGATTATCAACAGAGTGGCTTACCCACCGAGCAACTATCTAAACTCTATCAACACCACGCCATAAGATTATCAACAGAGTGGCTTACCCACCGAGCAACTATCTAAACTCTATCAACACCACGCCACAAGATTATCAACAGAGTGGCTTACCCACCGAGCAACTACTTAAACTCTATCAACACCACGCCACAAGATTATCGACAGAGTGGCTTACCTGCACATGTCCTGGGTGGTCATGTTGAGTGGGTAGCCAGAGAAGAGCCCCAGGTCACCAGAGGCCAGTCCTGTGCGCTGACTGAGGACGTCCATCAGTGTCATCTGCTCTGTGCGTGTTCTGTCCATCAGCTCAAAGTCTTCCAGGATTTCCGACAGAGGGGTGTTGAAAGAAAACCTGGTAGAAAGAAAGGACAACTGTAATGAATTGATAGACGAATTAATAAGATAAGATAAAATGAAATGAAAAAAAAAAAAAAATGAAATGAAATACAATGAAATAAAATAAAATAAAATAAAATAAAATAAAATAAAATAAAATAAAATAAAATAAATAAAATGAACTAAACTAAACTAAACTAAACTAAACTAAACTAAACTAAACTAAACTAAACTAAACTAAAATAAATAAAATAAATAAATTCATATGAAACAGTACAAAATAAAATGAAATAAAATAAACAAACCTGACAGAAAGAAGTGCAATAGTGATGAATGAAGGAATAAATAGAATAGAATAGAATAGAATAGAATAGAATAGAATAGAATAGAATAGAATAGAATAGAATAGAATAGAATAGAATAGAATAGAATAGAATAGAATAGAATAGAATAAGCCTGGTAGAAAGAAGAACAATAGTAATGAATGAATGAATGAATAGAATAGAATAAAATAAAACAAAATAAAGTAAAACAGAATGAAATCAAACAAATAAAATAAATGATATATAAGTAAATGACACCAACAGATTGAAATACGAGTAAATGTGTGTATATAGATATGCACGCTGGCATACGCAAGCACACATCCTTACCTCTTTCATTTTAAAGAAGTAATTCAGATCAATCTTGATTAGTTAAAATTTCAGAATCATTGGTTCACAGTCCTGTTAATGTATTGCTTTAAGTTTATGAAGTTAGTACTTTAGCGTTAAATTTTCCCTTCACATTGTTAATGTTAATTATTAGTGTTAAGATCTTGTTCCATTTTTCTATTTACCCACTTACTTATGTCTCTTACTCTGTCTCCCCTCTCCCCACAATACAACTCGCCCACCTCTCATCCTCCTTTCCCCCCCCCCCCCCGTCTAATATCACTCATAGTGAACAGACGTTAAATCAAAGAACGAACGCACACATCCACACACAGAGATATGTACACAAAATAGAAACGCATATACATGTAGCTTTATACAAATTACGAGTGCACGCTCGTGTACACTAGCACGTGCGCGCGCGCGCGCACACACACACACACACACACACACACACACACACACACACACACACATGCTGGTCAACGCTCATAGCAGTAACAGCTCCAGTGCATTTGATCTTTCATTTGAGTTCTGTCTGATGTGATGTGTTCACAGATGTGAACACCTCAAATAGCGATATCTACATTCGCAATTAACTTTAATACATTCGCAGTACTTTCGTAAGCCAAAGTTATCATTGAGACAACTCTCTCTCTCTCTCTCTCTCTCTCTCTCTTCTCTCTCTCTCTCTCTCTCTCTCTCTCTCTCTTTCTTTCTCTCTCACACGCACAGGCACGCACAGACATTCTCTCTCTCACACACACATTCACACGCGCACGCACGCACAGATTTTCTCTCTCTCTCTGTCTCTCTCTCTTCAAATACCACTTGAAGCTTGACCATGTTCGGACGGAGAAGTCTCCTAGAAGTCCGAGGTATTCGCGAGGAACGGTCGATGGTATCAACACTCAGTGACCAGGTTTTGTCTAACGAGACTTCAAGTAGTTGCTAACAAGCATGCACAGAAAAATTGATAGAAAACACTGGCTAAACGTGAGCCTCGTCAGTGTTATCAAAAGCAAAGCTCTCGCTGTCTGATTATTTATTTGGTTGAGAAAAAACGATACATATAGGCTTATGTACACAATCTCTCTGGTATTGTCAGTGCATAGCGTTTTTTCCTTGCCCTATTTTCTACGCCACCTCAACGCGGTGATCCCATATCAGCATAGTGTTTCTTATACGAAAGAGATTCTTTTACCCTCAGCTTCCAGTGTTTTTCAACATCTCGCCCACGCAAAGAGTTTTGCACAGATCCAAAGAATCTTCCTCGTAATTGCTGAGAGATTTGAGTGGAGTGTATATGGACCTGGCCCAACGCGCATGAATTACCTTTGAATATACTCCAACATCCGAAAAAAATCACTATC
>CM060314.1:68963236-68980736 GCA_030674185.1 Monoplex corrugatus | reverse complement strand
GTGTAAGATTCGTCAGTTTCTGTCTGTCTTGTCTGTGGTGTGGACCCTGAACGGGCAAGGTATAGCAGTAAACGAAAAGCTAACAGTTGTAAGTATGTTACCTTCATAAATAAAAATGTCTTGTGTTCTTTCTCTCGTCCCCTCCCCCTCATCTGTCTGTCTCTTTCTCACACATACACACACGCGCGCGCACACACACATACATATACATACTCGCACACACACGTGCAAATACACACAGATCACGCACGTACATTCACACAGACACAGATACGTAGACACACACAGACACACCCGTTCACGGACACAGAAACAGACACAGATACAGACACAGATACAATATTTTCTCTCCATTCTCCTTCTCTCTCTCTCTCTCTCTCACACACACACATACACACACGCACACACACATACACACACGCGCGCGCAAACACACACACACACACACGCACACACATTTTTGCGCGCACTCACACTTACACACACTTACAATCACACACACACACACACACACACACACACACACACACACACACACACACACACACACACAACAACATACACACACACACACACTCTCTCTCTCTCTCACTCACTCACACATCCTATTCCTTTCTAAAATACAAATGGGCTGCGATCTTAGCCACTTGGTTTTCAAAGCAGTATTTGTTTCCTGCAACAACACATATGTCAACCCGAGCATTCATCGTGATGAAGTGGTTAGCTGAACGGATTGATGACTGGAAGGTTGGAGTTTCGAATCCCAATTAGTTCATACCAATGTGGAATTTTTTAAGCCTGAAACAGCTCCTACTCAGAGTTAAGTGTGCTGCACGCTCGTTGGGAAGACTGGAACCACACAGTCAAGCCTAATCCAATACAAGGATACGTCATTAACCCTGTGATTCCCGCGCCCATTCACCAACTGCAAAAACTTAACCCTTTGACTCCCTCATCCTATCCACCAGCCTCCGGCAGGAAGATGGTGGATAGGGTGATGGAGTCAAAGGGTTAAGTTTTTGCCTTGCTACACAGTGCTAGCATGGCTGACAATGCAGGGTGCTGGAGGACAGGGTACGGGAGTTAAAGGGTTAAGGATGTTGCTAAAATTTCCCGTCCAACGCTGCAGGTGTCTATAAGCTTCGGGCCTGGTAGACGTCAGGATGTATTATGAAAGGAAGCGTAGAATATTGTCCTGTCATGAACTCTCAGTCCCGAGCTGGAACTTGATAGCATTATCATTATCCTCTCACTTCTTACATCATAACATTGTCATTATCCTCCCCATTCTTACATTATAGCATTATCATTATCCTCCCCATTCTTACATCATAACATTGTCATTATCCTCCCCATTCTTACATTATAGCATTATCATTATCCTCCCCATTCTTACATCATAACATTGTCATTATCCTCCCCATTCTTACATTATAGCATTATCATTATCCTCCCCATTCTTACATCATAACATTGTCATTATCCTCCCCATTCTTACATTATAGCATTATCATTATCCTCCCCATTCTTACATTATAGCATTATCATTATCCTCCCCATTCTTACACGTCATCATAGCACTGTGAAGGATTGTACCAGAGTCTGTGGTCCTTCTGTCCCGTTCTCACAGTGACGTCAGTTTCAGTAGATGTGGAGGCTGTGTTGGAAAACTGAACTGAGCGGGGTTGAGAAAGTGACACACAGGCTGTACATGAGATGCGCAGTAAGTACAAAACACAAATCAAAACAAAAAACAAAACGAAACAAAACAAAGCAAAACAAAACGAAACGAAACGAAACAAACAAAACAAAGCAAAGCAAAACAAAACGAAACAAAACAAAACGAAACAAAACGAAACGAAACAAAACAAAAACAAACAAACCAAAACTGAACAAAGCAAAACAAGATGAAATGAAACAAACACCGCCACGAAAACATAAAAAAAAAATTAAAAAAAAGCAAAGCAAAGCAAAAAACAAAACAAAAAACAAAATAAAAAACAACAAAAAATTCCACAAACAAACAAACAAACAAACAAACAAACAAACAAACAAACAAACAAAGAAACAAACAAAGAAACAAACAAAACAATCAAACAAACAAAACTCACACACGCAGACGCAGACACACATAGAGACACACACAGAGAAACAGAGACACACACAGACACACACAGACACACACACACACACACACACACACACACACCCCGAACACACACACACGCACACACACACACACACGCACACACACACACACACACACACACACACACACACACACACACACACACACGCGCGCGCGCACGAGCGCGCGCACGCACGTATACACAATTTACACCCCTGTTTACTTTTGTCTCTGTGTCAGTATCTGTATTTGTCTTTGTAGCCCCCCCCCCTCCCCTCCCTTCGCCTGCCCTTTGTTTTGTTTGGGTTCTCAGTTCACCGCTATTCGTGAGTACCTGCACATGTGTATCTATGTATGTATGTGTGTGCGTGTGTGTGTATGTGTGTGTGTGCATGTGTGTGTGTATGTGTGTGTGTTCATGTGTGGGTTATATATGCGTGTGTTTGCGTGTATGTGAGAAAGAGAGAGGAGAGAGAGAGAGAGAGAGAGGGTGAGAAAGTGAGTGGGTGAGTGAGAGAGATAGAGATAGATAGATAGATAGATAGAGAGATAGAGAGAGAGAGGAGAGAGAGAGAGAGAGAGAGAGAGAGAGAGAGAGAGAGAGAGAGAGAGAGAGAGAGAGAGAGAAATGGACAGAGTGTTCGTTCATGTGCGCGTATATCTGTGTGTGTTCAAGTTGTGCTTATGTGCGCGCCGGCATGTTTGTTTATACCAGACAATATCGTCTAACTCGTATGTACAACAGATCATTCGTTTTGGATTGTTTGTTCAACTTCTCTTGTTCCTACTAAGTGGCTTTCTTCCATTCTTTAAAAACAAGGCAACAAAAGACATAAGAACTGAAGGAAGAAAGAAAGAGAGAAGGAAAAGGATTGATAGAGATCGACATGCAGCGTTTGTGTGTTTGTATGTATGTGAACTGCTCAGCACTGGATTTTCGATTATCCATAGTTTTTATGAGAATCATCATCATCATGTGCCCTGCCGCATGGCGTTCGCGATCATGGTCCTCCACACAAATATATCCCTTGTCGCTCCAAGTACATCTCCCGCCTTCTCTGTCCTCAGCCACCCTGCAAGTCCGTCCAATATTTTCTCCCTGGGTCTACCTGGTTTTCTCTTTACCCCCAGCTTTCCTGTTGTGACCAGGTCTCTAATATCTCTTTCCTCATAAAATTTCCTATAAATGTTGCCAGTCTTTCCCTAGTCTTCTTTCTTAATGATTCTTCTTATGTCTGCCTCCTTCAAGATTGCCTCGTTTGTTTTCTTGCCTGTCCATGGAACTCTCAACATTCTTCTTAGAAATCCCATTTCAGTTGCCTGAATTTTGTTGACTTTGGGTGTTGACTGTCCACGCCTCACAACCGTACAACAGTATCGGTTCTGTATAACACTCAAGAAGTCTCTTCCTGATGTTAATTGATAGGCATTTGTTGGTAAGAACGCTTTTCATCTTCTTGAATGCTGTTTTGGCTTGGCCGATTCTGCTGGCTATTTCTGATGTACATTTGCCCTCTGGTGAAATGACCGTTCCCAGATATTTTACTTATCAACCTGTCTCAAAGTTGTGCCATTTGCTGTTATTTTGCATGCCGGGATTTCATGTTGTTTTTTATTAATGATTACCATGACTTCAGCTTCTTGCTATTTAGCTCCAGCCCTTTATTTTTGCTTTCTATTTCTATTATATTCACAAGGGTTTGCAAGTCTTTTTTATTTTCTGCAATTAGTACGGTGTCATCTGCGTAACTGATGTTGTTTATTATTTTTCCTACAACCTTTATCCCAGGGCATTCTTCTAGGTTTCTCGTGATGGTTTCGCTGTAGAGTGAAAAACGATCTGGTGACAGATCACAACTCTGCCTGACCCCTCTTTTGATATTTTGGAAAGAGCTTATATCGTTTTCTTTTCTCATTGCTGCTGTTTGCTCCAATACATATTTCTGATTATTCGTAAATCTTTTCCATCAATATCGAGCCTTTTTAGTTGGCTGATCAATTCTTCATGTCTTACCCGATCGAGAATACAAGTAGTAATTTTGTTCTGAATTAGTGCATGTATCTCTTTGGCTTTCGATCGGGTACGACATGATGAATTGATCAACCAACTGGAGAGACTCAATGTCGATGGGAAAGATCTACGAATAATCAGGAATATGTACTGGGAACAAACAGCTGCAATGAGAATAGAAAACAATATAAGCTCTTTTCAAAATATCAAAAGAGGAGTCAGACAGGGTTGTGTTTTGTCACCAGATCTGTTTTCACTATATAGCGAAAACATCATGAGAAACCTAGAAGAAAACCCTGGATTAAAGGTTGGAGGGAAAATGATAAACAACATTCGGTACGCAGATGACACCGTGCTAATTGCAGAAAATGAAAGGGACCTACAAAACCTTGTGAATATACTAGAAACAGAAAGCAAAGGTAAGGGGTTGGAACTAAACAGCAGGAAGACTGAAGTCATGGTGATCAGTAAAAAACATGAAATCCCCTCATGCAAAATAACAGCAAATGGCACAACCTTGACACAGGTTAATAAGTTCAAATACCTGGGAACGGTCATTTCATCAGACGGCAGATGCACATCGGAAATAGCTGGCAGAATCGGCCAAGCCAAAACAGCATTCAAGAAGATGACAAGCATTCTTACCAACAAATGCCTATCAATTAACTTCAGAAAGAGAGTCCTTGAATGTTATATAGAACCAATACTGTTGTACGGATGCGAGGCGTGGACAGTCAGCAAGCAAAGCCAGAGCAGGATCGAGGCAGCCGAGATGTGGTTTCTCAGAAGAATGTTGAGAGTTCCATGGACAGCAAAGAAAACAAACGAGACAGTCTTGATAGAGGCAGACACAAGTAGATCACTCATAAGGAAGATTAGGAAAAGACAAGCAACATTTATAGGCCATTTTATGAGGAAGGGGGATTTGGAGCACCTGGTCACAACGGGAAAGCTGGAGGGAAAGAGAGCACCAGTAGACCCAGGGAGAGAATGCTGGACGGACTTGCAGAGTGGTTGGGGATGAGGAGGGTAGGGGAGATGCTGGGTCAACGAGAGATAGAGATGGTTGGAAGTCCATGGTCGCCAACCCCATGCGGCAGGGCACCTGATGATGATGATGATGATGATGATCTCTTTGAAAAAAATACGTAAGATCATGGAATCAAACATGCAAACTGATTATACTCATACTGCTTTAACAGTTTTTGTTTATCGACGGATATTTATCAACGTCTCTCAAACCCTTTGACTCCCGCGCCCTGTGTACTATCATCCTGCATTGTCAACCATGCTAGCAAAGCAAATGCTTAACCTTTTGATTCCCTCACCCTATCAAACATGTTTCTTGCAGGAAGCTGGTGGATAGGGTGAGAGAGTCAAGGGTTAAGTTTTTGCAGTTGATGGATAGGGTGCGGGAGTCAAAGGGTTAATAGTTTGGACCAGTGATTTGAATCAAAGTTCCTGAATTGATCTTCTTGATATAGTCATCGTCTTCTTCATTTTTTCCTTCTAATCAGATGACAGTTACTCTGCCAGTCTGTCTGTCTCTCTCTAACACACACACACACACACACACACACACACACACACACACACACACACACACACACACACAACACACACGCGCGCGCGCGCGCGCGCGCAATTAACATATACACACGAATACATACACAACACATGCACACACAACATACTCACACGCACGCACACACACACACACACACGCACACACACACACGCACACACACACACACACACACACACACACACACACACACACACACACACACACACACACACACACACACACACACACACAGCGTTTCCAAAACAGAAACAGACACAATTTAGTTTGGTCTGATCATCTTGTCCCTTCCTCTCTACCCCCTCAGGCGACATTGGCAAGGAGCACAGTCATAAGAGACCCTTCACGTGAAACAACGATGAATGAGTGATGATGGCAGTTGTTTTGTGTGTGTGTGTGTGTGTGTGGGTGGTGCGTGGTGGTGGTGTGTGTGTGTGTGTGTGTGTCTGTGTCTGTGTGCGTCTGTTTTGCGTGTGTGTGTGTGTGTGTGTGTGTGTGTGTGTGTGGTGTCCGTGCGTGTCTGTGGTGTGTCGTGTGTTGTGGTGTAGGTCTGTGTGTGTGTCTGTGTGGTCGTTGTGTGTGGGCTGTGTGTGTGTCGTTGTGTGTGTGTGTGTTTTGGCGTATGTGGACCGGGTGGGGTTTTCTTAATAATAATACATAATACATATACATAATCATACATACATACATCATACATACATACATACATACATACATACACAGACACGTACACACACACACATTCACACATATGTATATATATATGTGTGTGTATGTGTATATTATGTGTGTGTGTGTGTGAGAGAGAGAGAGAGAGAGAGAGAGAGAGAACAGAGACAGAGACAGAGAGACAGAGAGAGAAGAGAAAGAGAGAGAGAGAGAAAGAAAGAAAGAGAAGAGAGAGAGGAGTGAGTGAGAGATAGAGATGAGAGAGACAGAGACAGAGAGAGAGAGAGAGAGAGAGAGAGGGGGGGGGGGCAAAGAAACAAACGAAACAGACAGAGACAGATATGCACATTGAACAAATAACCCAGAAACGAGGCCTGATCAATTACCGAAGGGGGCGAAGTCAGAGCAACCGCGTTACACTATCACCATCACCACACCACCACCACCACCACCACCACCACCACCACCACCACCACCACCACCACCACCAACACCACAACAAGAAACCATCCCTTCTGAGAGGAAATTTCAGCCTGACAGTAGCAGGAACCACAGACACAAGCAGAGTTCCAGACTAACAAAAAAGGCAATCCTCTTGATTACTAAAACCGTCTCTGCTTCCAAATAATCCGCCCTCCCCCTTCCCCCCTCCCCCATTGCATTCACATGAGCTAAGGGCGGGAAACCCCTACAGAAAACCAGGTGGGTTGTGGGGCTTTCAGTCTGGGAGTTTTGGGTCACAGCATTCTAAACATGAAGTTATGGCTTTTGTGCCAGATCTGGAACCTGGCGTGTAAGAATTTGTTTGAGAAAAAGTTGTCAACAAGACCTAGAGGGTTATCGTTAGAGGTACCAGGCCTGCAGGTGCCTTACAAGAAACCACAGTAATATAACGCAACGGTCTACATGGTCCATTTACATTAAACAATAATCGCATTCACCTAATGAGATCCCTTTAGGGTGGATAAACACATGCACATGCACCTGCGGCTGACAGGAATAGAAAAAAAATGTCCACCTTCGTGTTCAAATGTGGCCTGACCATGTAGAAACAAAGGAAAGTAGCAGAAGAACAAAGACTCCGTGAAAAAGAAACCACAAAAGCAGAAACTGTTCTTTGTTGTGAACGCTCAGAAACCACCCATCTTCAACTGTTTGCTGATGGGTAGTGGGACTTTCAGTCCTGGAGTTTGGGGTCATAGCACTTCTCCAAAGTTGTGTTGTGATTCAGACCTTAAATTATTTATCTATTTACTTGATGTGTATGTTCCTTTTTTGGAAGATAAGATACACAGATACACATGTCATTTACATGTAACCAATATTATTCCAGTGATAGGCTGATACAATACCAGTACAAAATACAGACTAGGTACATTGAGGCTAGGTAGGGCCTCAGGACCTGGCCAGCTCATGGGTTTATGAGCAGGCTTAAGGCTTGTGCCATGATCACCATACACATGGCACCTGTGACGTTAGTGCATATGGATTGCGTTCCGAGCGCGGAGACGTCGTCTTGAGAAACTGAAACTGACACTGAAGCTGAAACTATTACATTAAGTTATGGTTTTTGTGCCAAACCTGGACACAGACAAAGTCCCAGAGCACAAAGTTACCACATGTGCGACGTATAGTTTGAGGAAAAGCTGTCAACAAGACCATATTCGATATGACCAGAAACACCAAGATCTGAATCATGGCGGGAACAACACGAGTCCACCATTATATTCACCAGCAGAAATTAATTGATTTAGGCATCTGACCGGAACGTAATCCAATCAGCTGGCTGAACAATCGTATAACAAAAACAGATACGGATTAAAAGGAGAGAAAAACCAAGGAAGACACGGATCGACAGCGTGAAAGAGAACTTGACATCACACTGCTTTTCTCCACTTCGGGCTTGCTGTTTATTATTATCTCTTTCTACATGCGACATCCATGATAGTTTAAGCTGTTATATTAACCCTTTGACTCCCGCACCCTGTTCATCAGCATCATGCATTGTGAACCACGCTAGCAAAGCTAAAACTTAACCTTTTGACTCCCTCACGGAGTCAAGGATTTAAGTTTTTGCAGCTGGTGGATAGGGTTAAAGAAGAGAGAAGAAGAAAGAATTTATGGTTTTAGAATTTTTTATTTTCGAGAATTTTTGTACATATAGGATTTGTTTTCTTTTTATCTCAAAAACATTTTGGTCAGAAGACTTCAAATAGTGGATTTTTGGCCACAAACATTTTGGTTCTTGCATGTTTATGGTCCTGAGGATTTGCTGGTGGTCTAAAACGTTTCTGCTTATGAGAGGTTTTGATCGTGGGAAGTTTTTGCCTAGGGTATATAGTTCTCTGGGTCATACCATTTTCTAGGTAAGAGCAATGAGTCGTTGACACAAGCCAAGTTTCCATGACTTAGAAAAGAACCCTTCTGATGGGTTTTACCGCCTGTAAAATGTATGTACTCGTAGTACCGCAGATTTTATTCTTGCTGGCACTCGTTATACCTGACAGTCATCATCATTGTTCTGCTGGCATACATCACTGTTCTGCTGAACGGTTGGAAATTTTCAGTTTTCGGAAATTTTGAACCTGTTACAGGTTTATACTTTCTACACTTAATGGAGCTAGTCTTGTTGGGCCCAGAATGGTTAAAGATAAAACCTGTATAGGTGGGGCTTTTCCCATCGCAGAGTTTTCAGTCCTCTTTGTCCTTGAAAATTTCAGTCTCGGATTTTTCTTTGAAATATTATGTCCACGACGTTTAGTCTTTGAACTTATCCGTTCTCAGCATTTTGGATCTGTACTTTTTGGTTCCACACTTTTTTGTTTCAGAACGTCAGCAGAAGTCATTGACACAAAGAAAGTTCCTCTATACAAGAAAAGAGGTCTATGTGTTCCCAGTGCCAGACAGTCCCCAGGAGGTGCTGGTCATGCACATACTCAAAATGACTTTTCAGACCTGCAAACTTTTATTATCTACCAGACATTTGGAAAGAAAAGAAGAAAGAAAGAAGGAAGAGAAGAAGAAGAAGAAGAAAAGAAGAAGAAGAAAAGAAAAGAAGAAGAAGAAGAAGAAAAAAGAAGAAGAAGAAGAAGAAGAAGAAAAGAAGAAGAAAAAGAAAGAAGAAGAAAAGAAGAAAGAAAGAAGAAGAGAAGAAAAGAAAAGAAGAAGAAGAAGAAGAAGAAGAAGAAGAGAAAAAGAAGAGAAAGAAAAGAAAAGAAAGAAGAAGAAGAAGAAAAAGAAGAAGAAGAAGAAGAGAAGAAAAAGAAGAAGAAGAAAAGAAGAAGAAGAAGAAAAGAAGAAGAAGAAGAAGAAAGAAGAAGAAGAAGAAGAAGAAAGAAGAAGAAGAAGAAAAGAAAGAAAAGAAAGAAGAAAAGAAAAAGAAGAAGAGGACGAAAAAGAAGAAGACTACAGAAAGAAAAGAAGAAACGACGATGATGAAGAAACCGCCAACAAATGTGTAGTGCGAACAGTTCAGGACAAAAAGCCTGCACACTTTGTGAAGACCTTACGTAAAGGGCACAGCATGGGATTCCAGACACACCGCAGGATCTCTTGAGCGTGAAAGGTATGGGCTGACGGCCAAACGCAAAAAACAAAACATGGCTATTATTGTGTTTTCGTTTGAAGCCACCATGTCACAGGTGTGCAGGCAATTAACAGTCACAGTTGGAAACTGTTTGCATACAACCACAGTCATGTCTAGGTGATTGTAAAAACAAAATCATAGTCAGGTATACATGATCGTTACGTAAAACCATATTCATGTACCTAAATAATCTTCACGTAAAACCTAGTCATGTACCTAAATAACCTTCATGGCAAACCATAGTCCTGTACGTAAATGATCTTCATGTAAAACTATAGTCATGTACCTAAATAACCTTCATGGAAAACCATAGTCATGTACCTAAATAACTTTCATGGGAAACCATAGTCCTGTACGTAAATGATCTTCACGTAAAACCATAGTCATGTACCTAAATAACCTTCATGGAAAACCATAGTCCTGTACGTAAATGATCTTCACGTAAAACCATAGTCATGTACCTAAATAACCTTCATGGCAAACCATAGTCCTGTACGTAAATGATCTTCATGTAAAACTATAGTCATGTACCTAAATAACCTTCATGGAAAACCATAGTCATGTACCTAAATAACTTTCATGGAAAACCATAGTCCTGTACGTAAATGATCTTCATGGAAAACTATAGTCATGTACCTAAATAACCTTCATGGAAAACCATATTCATGTACCTAAATAACCTTCATGGAAAACCATATTCATGTACCTAAATAACCTTCATGGAAAACCATATTCATGTACCTAAATAACCTTCATGGAAAACCATATTCATGTACCTAAATAACCTTCATGGAAAACCATATTCATGTACCTAAATAACCTTCATGGAAAACCATATTCATGTACCTAAATAACCTTCATGGAAAACCATATTCATGTACCTAAATAACCTTCATGGAAAACCATATTCATGTACGGAAATGATCTTCACGTAAAACCATAGTCATGTGTACGTGGTCGTTGGGTAAAATCATAGTCATGCACACGTCGTCGTTGGGTAAAATCATAGTCATGCACACGTCGTCGTTGGTAAAATCATAGTCATGTACACGTGGTCGTTGGGTAACACCATAGTCATGTGTACATGGTCGTTGGGCAAAACCATAGTCATGTGTACATGGTCGTTGGGTAACACCATAGTCATGTACACATGGTCGTTGGGTAAAACCATAGTCATGTGTACATGATCGTTGGGTAAAACCATAGTCATGTGTACATGGTCGTTGGGTAAAACCATAGTCATGTGTGCGTGGTCGTTGGTTAAAACCATAGTCATGTACACGTGGTCGTTGGGTAAAACCATAGTCATGTACACGTGGTCGTTGGTTAAAACCATAGTCATGTACACGTGGTCGTTGGTTAAAACCATAGTCATGTACACGTGGTCGTTGGTTAAAACCATAGTCATGTACACGTGGTCGTTGGTAAAACCATAGTCATGTACACGTGGTCGTTGGGTAAAACCATAGTCATTTGTACATGGTCGTTGGGTAAAACCATAGTCATGTGTACATGGTCGTTGGATAAAACCATAATCATGCGTACGTGGTCGTTGGTTAAAACCATAGTCATGTACACGTGGTCGTTGGTTAAAACCATAGTCATATACACGTGGTCGTTGGGTAAAACCATAGTCATGTACACGTGGTCGTTGGGTAAAACCATAGTCATGTGTACATGGTCGTTGGATAAAACCATAATCATGTGTACGTGGTCGTTGGGTAAAATCATAGTCATGTGTATATGATCGTTGGGTAAAACCATAGTCATGTGTACATGGTCGTTGGGTAAAACCATAGTCATGTGTACATGGTCGTTGGGTAAAACCATAGTCATGTGTACATGGTCGTTGGGTAAAACCATAGTCATGTGTATATGATCGTTGGGTAAAACCATAGTCATGTGTACATGGTCGTTGGGTAAAACCATAGTCATGTGTACATGGTCGTTGGGTAAAACCATAGTCATGTGTACATGGTCGTTGGGTAAAACCATAGTCATGTGTACATGGTCGTTGGGTAAAACCATAGTCATGTGTACATGGTCGTTGGGTAAAACCATAGTCATGTACACGTGGTCGTTGGGTAAAACCATAGTCATGTGTACATGGTCGTTGGGTAAAACCATAGTCATGTGTACATGGTCGTTGGGTAAAACCATAGTCATGTGTACATGGTCGTTGGGTGAAACCATAGTCATGTGTACATGGTCGTTGGGTAAAACCATAGTCATGTAACGTGGTCGTTGGTAAAACCATAGTCGTGTGTACATGGTCGTTGGGTAAAACCATAGTCATGTGTACATGGTCGTTGGGAAAAACCATAGTCATGTGTACATGGACGTTGGGTAAAACCATAGTCATGTAACGTGGTCGTTGGGTAAAACCATAGTCATGTGTACATGGTCGTTGGGTAAAACCATAGTCATGTGTACATGGACGTTGGGTAAAACCATAGTCATGTAACGTGGTCGTTGGGTAAAAACCATAGTCATGTACACATGGTCGTTGGGTAAAACCATAGTCATGTGTACATGGTGGTCGTTGGGTAAAACCATAGTCATGTGTACATGGTGGTCGTTGGGTAAAACCATAGTCATGTACACATGGACGTTGGGTAAAACCATAGTCATGTGTACATGGTGGTCGTTGGGTAAAACCATAGTCATGTACACATGGACGTTGGGTAAAACCATAATCATGTGTACATGGTGGTCGTTGGGTAAAACCATAGTCATGTACACATGGTCGTTGGGTAAAACCATAGTCATGTGTACATGGTGTCGTTGGGTAAAACCATAGTCATGTACACATGGACGTTGGGTAAAACCATAGTCATGTACACATGGACGTTGGGTAAAACCATAGTCATGTGTACATGGTGGACGTTGGGTAAAACCATAGTCATGTGTACATGGACGTTGGGTAAAACCATAGTCATGTGTACATGGTCGTTGGGTAAAACCATAGTCATGTAACGTGGTCGTTGGGTAAAACCATAGTCGTGTGTACATGGTCGTTGGGTAAAACCATAGTCATGTGTACATGGTCGTTGGGTAAAACCATAGTCATGTGTACATGGACGTTGGGTAAAACCATAGTCATGTAACGTGGTCGTGGGTAAAACCATAGTCATGTGTACATGGTCGTTGGGTAAAACCATAGTCATGTGTACATGGACGTTGGGTAAAACCATAGTCATGTAACGTGGTCGTTGGGTAAAAACCATAGTCATGTACACATGGTCGTTGGGTAAAACCATAGTCATGTGTACATGGTGGTCGTTGGGTAAAACCATAGTCATGTGTACATGGTGGTCGTTGGTAAAACCATAGTCATGTACACATGGACGTTGGGTAAAACCATAGTCATGTGTACATGGTGGTCGTTGGGTAAAACCATAGTCATGTACACATGGACGTTGGGTAAAACCATAATCATGTGTACATGGTGGTCGTTGGTAAAACCATAGTCATGTACACATGGTCGTTGGGTAAAACCATAGTCATGTGTACTGGTGGTCGTTGGGTAAAACCATAGTCATGTACACATGGACGTTGGGTAAAACCATAGTCATGTACACATGGACGTTGGGTAAAACCATAGTCATGTGTACATGGTGGACGTTGGGTAAAACCATAGTCATGTGTACATGGACGTTGGGTAAAACCATAGTCATGTGTACATGGTCGTTGGGTAAAAACCATAGTCATGTGTACATGGTGGTCGTTGGGTAAAACCATAGTCATGTGTACATGGTGGTCGTTGGGTAAAACCATAGTCATGTGTACATGGTGGACGTTGGGTAAAACCATAGTCATGTGTACATGGTGGTCGTTGGGTAAAACCACAGTCATGTGTACATGGACGTTGGGTAAAACCATAGTCATGTGTACATGGACGTTGGGTAAAACCATAATCATGTGTACATGGTGGTCGTTGGGTAAAACCATAGTCATGTACACATGGTCGTTGGGTAAAACCATAATCATGTGTACATGGTGGTCGTTGGGTAAAACCATAGTCATGTGTACATGGTCGTTGGGTAAAACCATAGTCATGTGTACATGGTGGTCGTTGGGTAAAACCATAGTCATGTGTACATGGTGGTCGTTGGGTAAAACCATAGTCATGTGTACATGGTGGACGTTGGGTAAAACCATAGTCATGTGTACATGGTGGACGTTGGGTAAAACCATAGTCATGTGTACATGGACGTTGGGTAAAACCATAATCATGTGTACATGGTGGTCGTTGGGTAAAACCATAGTCATGTACACATGGTCGTTGGGTAAAACCATAGTCATGTGTACATGGTGGTCGTTGGGTAAAACCATAGTCATGTGTACATGGACGTTGGGTAAAACCATAGTCATGTACACATGGTCGTTGGGTAAAACCATAATCATGTGTACATGGTGGTCGTTGGGTAAAACCATAGTCATGTACACATGGTCGTTGGGTAAAACCATAGTCATGTGTACATGGTGGACGTTGGGTAAAACCATAGTCATGTACACATGGTCGTTGGGTAAAACCATAGTCATGTGTACATGGTGGTCGTTGGGTAAAACCATAGTCATGTGTACATGGTGGTCGTTGGGTAAAACCATAGTCATGTGTACATGGTGGTCGTTGGGTAAAACCATAGTCATGTGTACATGGTGGTCGTTGGGTAAAACCATAGTCATGTGTACATGGTGGTCGTTGGGTAAAACCATAGTCATGTGTACATGGTGGACGTTGGGTAAAACCATAGTCATGTGTACATGGTGGACGTTGGGTAAAACCATAGTCATGTGTACATGGACGTTGGGTAAAACCATAATCATGTGTACATGGTGGTCGTTGGGTAAAACCATAGTCATGTGTACATGGACGTTGGTAAAACCATAATCATGTGTACATGGTGGTCGTTGGGTAAAACCATAGTCATGTGTACATGGTGGTCGTTGGGTAAAACCATAGTCATGTGTACATGGTGGTCGTTGGGTAAAACCATAATCATGTGTACATGGTGGACGTTGGGTAAAACCATAGTCATGTGTACATGGTGGTCGTTGGGTAAAACCATAGTCATGTGTACATGGACGTTGGGTAAAACCATAGTCATGTGTTCATGGTGGTCGTTGGGTAAAACCATTGTCATGTGTAAGTGGTCGTTGGGTAAAATCATAGTCATGTGTACGTGATCGTTGGGTAAAACCATTTATACTGAAAGAGTCCCCGGCATCCCCTGAAAGGGGAACTAACAAGTGACTGTCACTGTACATGTAATGTAGAACGTTAAGCACATCAGACTACAAGCACGTGATGAGTGGGCTTGACGGCAGTAAGGTCTGGAGATGTTATTTACCCCATTCATTTTTACATTGTTGCTCTGACGTAAATGGTTAATTTGAATGCACGTGCACGCCCCCCCCCCCCCCCCCACACACACATACCACACATAAATACGCACAAGCACAAACGTACTACACACACAGATACAGACACAGACACTGACACAGACACAACACTCACACATACACACACACACACACACACAAAACACACACACACACACACACCACACACCGGCCCCGGCGGAGCGCACATACCACACATAAACACGCACATGCACGTACGTACCTCAGAAGACAGACAGACAGACAGACGGACAGAGAGACAAACAGAAAAACAGACAAATAGACAGACAAACCAAACATAGACAAAGAGACAAAGAGACAGACAGACAGATAGAGAGATAGACAGACAGAGAGACACACAGACACACACATACACAAACACACACGCACGCACCACACACACACACATACACACACACACACACACACACACACACACACACACACACACACACACACACACACACAACACACAGAGCCTGAAGAATCCGACCATATTTTTCAAACTAGGTGCTTAACGTAATAATGGATTTCACGGGCACAATTTTCTGCAGGCGTGAACTATTTTGATATTTTAAAACATTTTCTACTTGAAGACATCACGTAATTTCTAACGCTACATGTCGTATACATTTAACCCTTTGACTCCTTCACCCTATCCACCAACCGCAAAAACTTAACCTTTTCACTCCCTCACCCTATTCACCAGCTTCCTGCAGGAAACTGGTGGTTAGGGTGAGGGAGTCAAAGGGTTAAGTTTTTGCTTTGCTAGCATGGTTGACTATGCATGATGCTTGTAGTCAGGGTGCGGGAGTCAAAGGTTAAATACTTGCCATCCTAGCCAAATTTGGTTTGAAAAAATATGCTGAAAATAAGTAATGAATTTTCTCGTAGATCCGAAGGATGAGTAGGCATGGTCGTTTTGAGTGCCTGGTGTGGGTCTTCATGCGAAATAGGAGACCATTCACAGAGGCAGATGATTTCTACAGGTTGTGCATGGGAGGGAGTTTTGCGGCCCTGGATCTGCTTCTACTGTTCCTCTTGTTGTAGTAGCAGTTTGTGAAAGTACCCTGCGTGCGCTGCATGCTGATCTGCGGGCAATGTCTTCCTAGTTGGTGATGCTGACGCCGCAGCTGATGAGGTTGGCTTTCGGGTATCCTCGTATCGCTTTACTGGTCTACCCTGGGCATGGTGTCCTTGCTTTAGCTGTCTGTATAAGAACATCTTTGTGATGCAGTGTTTTTTTCCACGCAGGTAACGTCCCTTCCAGCGAATGTGTGGACACTGTTCATTGCAAGCCACACTTCTTCAGAACCGGAAGGTTGGACTAACTCCATCTTGCCACATGATGTGGCAGATCTTGCCCAGACGTCTTCGACAGAAATGTTTCAGCTGCTGAATGTGTCGTCGGTAGGTTAGTGCATGTCTCGCAGGAATTACAGTAGTAAACACTACAAAATGATGTTGTCTTTGGACGGCCAATTAAACACAGGCAGACAGTAAGAACACAAAGATAGACAACGAAATAGAAAGACAAATCTCAAGAAAGACACAACGACAGACATGAAAGCAATAACCAGACAGAGAAAGAAATGGGAAGACAACATCAGTGACTAGACTGGCCTCACACTGGAGGACAACATCAGTGAATAGACTGGCCTGACACTGGAGGACAACATCAGTGAATAGACTGGCCTGACACTGGAGGACAACATCAGTGAATAGACTGGCCTGACACTGGAGGACAACATCAGTGAATAGACTGGCCTGACACTGGAGGACAACATCAGTGAATAGACTGGCCTCACACTGGAGGACAACATCAGTGAATAGACTGGCCTGACACTGGAGGACAACATCAGTGAATAGACTGGCCTGACACTGGAGGACAACATCAGTGAATAGACTGGCCTGACACTGGAGGACAACATCAGTGAATAGACTGGCCTGACACTGGAGGACAACATCAGTGAATAGACTGGCCTGACACTGGAGGACAACATCAGTGACTAGACTGGCCTCACACTGGAGGACAACATCAGTGAATAGACTGGCCTCACACTGGAGGACAACATCAGTGAATAGACTGGCCTCACACTGGAGGACAACATCAGT
>CM060314.1:68953236-68958236 GCA_030674185.1 Monoplex corrugatus | reverse complement strand
AGACAGTGAAAGAGATCTATAATTAGATAGATAAATAGACAGACAGATAGATGGATAGCTAGATATAGATAGGCAGACAGACAAACAGATAGATAGATACATAGGCATACAGACAGATAGCTAGCTAGCTAGCTAGATAGATAGAGAGAGAAAGAGAGAGAGAGAGAGAGACAGAGAGAGACAGAGACAGAGACAAAGAAAGATACAGAAACAGGGACAGAAAGAGGCAGAGACAGATATGTATAAATATAAATATGTGTGTGTGTATAACTGTCTCTCTCTATATATAGATATATGTATATATATCTATAAGGTGTATGTGTGTACACATAGATATACACATACACCTGATATATATATGTGTATATAACATACATACATACACCTGATATATATGTATATACATATATATGTATATATATGTATATATATATACATGTATGTATATATATATATATATATATATATATATATATATAAGAGAGAGAGAGAGAGAGAGAGAGAGAGAGAGAGAAAGAGAGGAAAGAGAGACACAGAGAGGGAGAGAGAGGGATGGAGCGAGGGAGAGATAGAGAGAAGAAAGAAAGAAAGAAGAAGAGAGAGAAGAGAGAGAGAGAGAGAGAGAGAGAGAGAGAGAGAACTGACAGACAAACAGACAGACAGGCAGTGTTGATATTAGGTTAAAGTCGCCCACCTGTCTCCTCAACTTGTTATGCATTATGATGCGTAGTTTATGGAGATATGTCTGGTTCTACAGGGTACATAGACATCCATACTTTATGAAATCATGAACTGAAAGGTTTACATTGCCACTGTATTAACATGTCAAACACGTAACTCAACTTGGAAACAATTAAACGTCATAAATGAAACCCGAAAACTATGTTTCAGTTTGTTAAGATGAACAATCAAACCAGATAGAGATTCACATATATTATGCACAAAATTTAATCAAAGTTTTTAGCTACAGATAGTCTCTCATAGAGTGGCATTTGTACAGACAAACAGACAGACATTGAGGACGAGGACGCAATCAAGTTCATTTTTCAAACCAGGCTGGCAACTAGTTTCCAGTTATCGAAGCTATTTACACCCCAACAGTACACCTACAGACAGATCAGCAATAAACTTCACCACCCAGCCCAGAGACCATCCCATCCATAGGTCCACCCTGCCACATCAGTGTATTGACATGTAACGCTGCCCTTAAGTGTGTGATGTGGTGCAGAGTAGATTCATCATCATCGTCAAGAGCCTTGCCACATGGCGTTGACGATCATGGCCCTCCATATGTATCTATTCCTTGTTGCCGGAAGCACATCTTCCACCCTCTTTGTTCTCAGCTACTCTGCAAGTCCGTCCAATATTTTTCCCTGGGTCTACCTGGTGCTCTCTTTCCCTCTATCTTTCCTGTTGTGACCAGGTACTCTAATTCCACTTTCCTCATAAAATGGCCCATAAATGTTGCCTGTCTTTTCTAATCTTCCTTATGAATGATCTTCTCGTGTCTGCCTTCATGAAGACTGTCTCGTTTGTTTTCTTTGGTGTCCATGGAACTCTCAACTTTCTTCTTAGAAACCACATCTCGGCTGCCTCAATCTTGTTCTGGCTTTGCTTGTTGACTGTCCACGCTTCACAACCGTATAACATTATCGGTTCTATATAACATTCAAGAACTCTCTTCCTGGTGTTAATTGATAGGCATTTGTTGGTAAGAATGCTTTTCGTCTTCTTGAATGCTGTGTTAACACCCCCCCCCCCCCACACACAACATGACAAAGAGTAGCACAATGCAATAGACGTAAAGGTTTGCCGTATCAACAGTGGCCAAGATTCAAAGACTCAGAATGCTTTAATTGTATGGACTGTTTTTATAAAGCCCAAAATTTGAGTGTATATCTTATGAAGAAAAAAAAAAAAAGATTTCAAATAGTTACGCAATAACATGATCAAATACAATGATGAATTTCCCCATAAAGTAAGGGCTTCAGCTGCAGACAGTCTCTCATTATTTAATGCTAAACACAAGAACTTTGCAAAGGTAATTTAGTCTGTGTTTTCTTTTTCTAGTGACATCAGCATGGTCAATCTGAAGGCACTGGGTTCCTGTTGCCGCAGATAATCTATACTCGTAGCACTGGGCAAAACAAGCCTACGTCTATTTTGATTTTAAGGTGAAGGGTCTTCGGAAAATGAAGTGTCCGAGACTCGTTTTTTTCAGGGCCAGCATTATGAAATGTTGCCCATTTCCTCTCCTGCTTCACTGTGTCTTTCCTATCACCTAAAAGGGACAGGTACCATTTACAGCTGAATGGACTGTAGCCATGTGTTCAGTCCAACCCATGAATATGGTCAACCATCCTTTAAGTTTGGTAACACGCTGGGTCACGCTTGATCTCAGCCTTTGGAAGCAAATGATCACCTATTATATGCTAACACGTCAAGCTACTCCCCCCCCCCCCCCCTAATCCTGTCCATGCACACACTCACCGTTTTGAGTTTACATGTAATGCAAGCCAGCAACGAAACTAAAAGAAATCAGCGTGTTCATTGTCCGTCTTAATGTTTCCATCATTCTGGTGGTGTCAGGTTAATCAGATGGTCTGCTATTTAATTGCATGCAGATTTGGGTGGAGCGCATGTGGAATTGTCAGAGTGCAATGATTCCTTCTTAAACCCTCTTACACAAACTTCAAATAAAACTACAAACACTATTCAAGAAAGACAAGATTGAAAACAGGAGAGAGAGAGAGAGAGAGAGAGAGAGAGAGAGAGAGAGGAGAGAGAGAGAGAGAGAGAAGGAGAGAAACAGAGAAAGAGAGACAGACAGACAGACAGACAGGCAGGCAGACTGACAGAGAAGAGAAGAGAGAGAGAGAGAGAGAGAGAGAGAGAGAAAGAGACAGAGAGACAGATGGACAGAGAGAAAGAGACAGAGAGAGTGAGAGAGAGAAAGAGAGAGAGAGAGAGAAAGAGAGAGAAAGAGAAAGAGAGAGAGACACAGACAGAGAGACAGAGAGTGAGAGAGAGAGAGAGTGAGTGAGAGTGAGAGAGAGAGAACGAGAGAGAGAGAGAGAGAGAGAGAAAGACAGAAAAGGAGAAAGAGAGAGAGAGAAAAAGAGAGAGAGACAGACAGAGACAGAGAGACATAGAAACAGAGAGACAGAGACAGAAAGAAAGAAAGAAAGAGAGAGAGAGACAGAGAGAGAGAGACAGACAGACAGAGAGACAGAGACAGACAGAGAGCGATAGATAGAGAGCTAACAGCGTCATGTTATCGAATCTGTTTACACCTCGACAGCACACCTGCAGACAGATCAGCAACGAGTTTCACCGCCCTGCAAAAGATCACCCCGCCCTCAAGGCCCCACTTGCCACGTCAGCGTACTGCATCAACATGGAATGCTGTGATGTCTTGAACATACTCCAAAAACTCCAAACTCTCCACACTAAATGTCTGTCCTTGCATTTACTCAGGCTTAAGTCTGTTGTTAGGCCTATGTCATACAGAACAGATTATTATCTAGTCTAGTGTGAGGAGTTTGGAGTTCAGAAATTGTTCAAGATGATGAATTCATCGCACTTGGACAATTCCATACGCCCTCCACTTTAATCAGCCAGCAGTTATCTGACAATTTTCTTTGATACTGTACAAAGTCCGATTAGATGCACTGGCAAGGTCTTGGTATAAGGATGGGAACGGAACCGATGTAACGCCGACATCACCAAAATGATTTAGAGCATTCAACCCTTTGACTCCCCCACCCTGTCCACCAGCATCCTGCATCTGTCAATCATGCTAACAAAGCAAAAATTTAACCCCTTTGACTCCCACATCCTGTCCACCAGCAGTCTGCATTGTCGACCTTTATAGCAAAGCAAAAACGTAACCTTTGACTTCTACACCACTGTTCACCGGCATTTCGCACCTGTCAACCATGCTAGCAAAGCAAAAACTTAACCCCTTTGACTCTTTTACCCTGTCCACCAGCATCCTGCATTTGTCAACCATGCTAGCAAAGCAAAAACTTAACCCTTTGACTCTCACACCCTGTCCACCAGCATTCTGCATTGTCAATCATACTAGCAAAGCAAAAACGTAACCTTTGACTCCCACAGCCTGTCCACCAGCATCCTGCATTGTCAATTATGCCAGCAAAGCAAAAACTTAACCCTTTGACTCCGTTACCCTATTCACCAGGTTCCTGGGTTCGAATGCCACTGCTGTCGCTTTCTACTCGGGTTGACTGACTGTTTTGATAGAGACGTGTACTCACAGTCCCAGGATGCCGTGTCTCGAGTTCAGTTCCACCCTGATATATAAAAGTTGGATGTTGGTCGTCCATCCTGCTTTAACCCTTTGACTCCCTCACCCTATCCACCAGCTTCTTGTAGGATGCTGGTGGACAGGGTGTGGAGTCAAAGGGTTAATTTTTTGCTTTGCTGGCACAATAACAATGCAGGATGCTGATGGACAGGTGCGGGTGTCAAAAGGTTAATTTTTAGCTTTGCTAGCAAGATTGATATTGCAGGATGCGGGTGACATGGTGTGTGAGTCAAGAGAAAGAAAGAGAAACAGAGATATAGATAGATAGATAGATAGATAGAGACAGATAGAAAGAGAGAAGGAGAGAGAGAAGAGACAGACAGACAGAGAGACAGAAGAGAGACAGAGAAAGACAAAAGAAAGAAAGAAATAAGAGAAACAGAGATAATAGATAGATAGATAGATAGAAGAGAGAGAGAGAGGAGAGAGAGAGAGTGAGAGAGAGAGAGAGAGAGAGAGAGGGGAGAGAGAGAGAGAGAGAGAGAAGAGAAGAGAAGAGAGATAGGAAAGACAGAGAAAGCAACGAAAAGAGAAAGAAAGAGAAGACAGAGATAAGATATATAGATAGATAGATAGAGAGAGAGGAGAAGAGGAGAGAGCGAGAGAGAGAGAGAGGAGAAGAGAGAGAGAGGTGAGAGAGAGAGAGAGAGAGAGAGAGAGAGTAGAGAGAGAA
>CM060314.1:68930736-68938236 GCA_030674185.1 Monoplex corrugatus | reverse complement strand
CACCCCCACCCATCCCTAATTCATAGAGAAAAATGTGGATACACGGTTGGATTCACTGGCAGACTGATAAAGTAAACATCAAGAGAAAAATCTGAAGATCCTGCCAGAGTAACATCATTAAGTCCTATACGTGGGCGTCATGACATATGCCATGATTATTTTTTGTATGTTTATCATTCATGGCGCAATACTTCCAAAGGGATGTAGAGCAAATGCAATCATGTTGGCTGAAACGGTTTCTGGAGTTGAGAAATGTCTGAAAATGACGCGGTCAAAATAGCTGCCTGTCTTCATCACACGGTGTGACTTTGATGTCGGCTTTATTACAAATACTTGAAGCTTGTGCAACAGGTATGGAAGTCACCCACTTGACTTCCATACCTGTTGCACAAGCTTCAAGTATTTGTAATAAAGCCGACATCAAAGTCACACCGTCAAACTTCCAGTGGGAAGGTCTTGGGTTTCGATCCGCCTACACATCTGTGCTTGTGAGGCGTGGACAGCCAACAAGATTGAGGCAACTGGACCAGTCGCCGTGGTGTAGTTGTAAACGCAACGGACTACCGACTGGAAGGTTGTGGGTTCGAATACCCATCAGTCCCTTCAAAACTATTGTCATTGTGGGATTTTTCGGCTCTAACGGCTCCTTCCCAGAGTTGGGCGTGCTATGGGCTCGTTGGGAAGACTGGATCCACACAGTCGAGTCTCATCCATTTCACGGATGCATCATTGAGGGTGTTGCTGAAATCCTCTGACCAGCACCTCAGGTGTCTGTATCTCTCGGGCCTGGTTGACGCCAGGATATGTTATGATAGTAACAATAGAGTACAGCTCTGTCACTCAGTCTCAATCCTAGATGGAACTCAATAACATCATGTCATGGTTATCATCCTTATCGACATCATCATCATCGCACTGTAAAAAAAAAAAGAAAAGAAAAAAAAACACAAAAAACAAAAAAAAGTGCAAGCTTCTGCGGCCATTGCGATGGCGTAAAAAATGGGACGAAAAAAAGGTGAGCACAAAGGTAACCTCCCTAAATGCTATGATCCTAAAAAAAAAAAAAAAAAAAAAAGAAAAAAAAGGAGGCAACTGAAATGTGGTTTCTAGGAAGAATGTTGAAAATTCCAGTCTTGAAAGAGGCAGACACAAGAAGAACATTAATGAAGAAGATTAGGAAAAGACAAGCAACATTTACAGGACATTTTATGATGGAAATCAGAAATAAGGGCACCTGGTCACAATATGAAAGCTGAAGGGGGGGGGGGGGGACACCAGGTAGACCCAGGGAGAAAATATTGGACGGACGTGCAGAATGGCTGAAGACAGAGAGAGTTGGGAGACATACTTGCAGCGACAAGGGATAGATTCGCATGGAGGGCCATGATCGCCAACGCCATGCGGCAGGACACATGCTTCTGCTGCTACTGATGATGACGAGACATCTGCGCCTGGTTGGATAAATGATGAAGATTTTTCCATTCTCCCAAGTCACTATGTATGCAGACTTGCCAGTTTCCAAACACTTTTCATTTTGTATAGGCATTCAGAATATCAAGTACACACTTAAAGGTCCCGTAAGTCGTGTCAGTGGCTGGCTTATGGAAATATGGAAAGACCCACCATTGTACACCCACCAAAGACGGGATATGCAGACTGTGCAGCAATATACTATCTGCGCATTGTAGACAAAACAATATGCCGTACAAGCATCCGAGAAAAATCCTAACACTTAAAAACAAAACAAAACAAAACAAAACAAAACAAAACAAAACAAAACAAAAAAAACAAAACAAAACAAAAGAAAATAGAGAAAACAAAACAGAACAATGCTTAACACTACACTACGCTACGCTACACTACACTACACTACACTACACTACACTACACTACACTACGCTACGCTACGCTACGCTACACTACACTACACTACACTACACTACACTACACTACACTACGCTATACTGCACTACGCTACACTACACTACGCTACACTAACTATACTGCACTGCACTGCATTATACTACTACTACCTACACTACACTACACTACGCTACACTACGCTACGCTACGCTACACTACACTACACTACACTACACTACACTACACTACACTACACTACACTACACTACACGCTACGCACTACGCTACACTACAATATAATACAACACAAAACAGAAAAAGAACAACAAACAAACACCAACAACAATGATTAAAAAAAACAAAAGTGCATGACTACATGTGGTGCGTGCGCGTGTTTGTGTGCGTGCGTGTGAGTGCGTCAGCGCACGCACACACACACATACAGGCGTGCATATTTGTGTGTGTGCGTGCCTATTCAGGCGTGTGTGTTTGTGTGTTTGGAGAGAACCGACACTATTTTGGCGATCAGCCACTTCAGGTACATCTATCCACACCTGGTTTTGTCGGTGAGAGTGAAGAGAGAGAGAGAGAGAGAGAGAGAGAGAGAGAGAGAGAGAGAGAGAGAGAGAGAGAGAGAGAGAGAGAATCTATATATGTACACGTCTCTATATATACATATATAGAGAGAGAGTGAAAGAGAGAGAGAGAGAAAGAGAGAGAGAGATATATATTAAGAAAGAAAGAGAGAGAAAGAGAGACAGAAACAGAGAGAGAGAAAGAGACAGAGAGATAGAGATAGAGAGACAAAGAGAGAGACAGAGAGAAAGACGGGCAGAAAGAAAGACAGAGAGAGAAACAAAGACAGAAATAAAGAGAGAGAGAGTGAGAGAGTGAGAGAGGAGCAGAGAGAGAGAGAGAGAGAGAGAGAGAGAGAGAGAGACAGACAGACAGAGAGAGAGAGGGAGAGAGAGAGATAGAGATAGAGAGAGAGAAGATGAGATAGAAACGGAAAAAGAAAAAGACACACACACAAACACACGCACACACACACACGCACGCGCACAGACACACAGACACACACACACACACACACACACACACACACACACACACACACACACACACACACACACGCACACACACACAAACAGCCAGCCAACCAGCCATACAGGCAAACTTTAGTTTTTCTTGAAGAAACTCAAGACACCTTGGAAGCTGCTCTCATGAACACACGAAAGATCGAAACCACGTAAGATCAGACAGGATGATATAACACCCAGAACCCAAGGCACTATTTAAAACCTCCCAGGTTTGGCACGAACAAACATATAGACAAGACAGCAGATAAGCTCGAATTGAACAGAATAACGTCATAATAGAGAAACATATGAAGTTGGACGCTGCTCCGATGAACACAAAGATTGATGCCTCGAAGAACCAGCAGACGCTGCAACTACGAGCTAAGGAACACACCCGAAGACGTTGCATAACACCCCTTCTCACCGTTGAAATTTTGGCAAAGTGAAAGAGGCCAGACCGACAACCGGACAAACAGTATATTTCTTCATTCTGAAGACTATGAATGAAGTACACTGGTTGCTTCCCCGATGGCCCCAAAAAGTCATGCCATGAAGGATCATTACGAGCTAATGAACATGCTTCAAGACACTAACTGACACCCATTCCCACTAGATTATGTGAGCGAATGCATTGATCTGTGTATTTAATTTCCTTTTCTTTTTTCTTGTCGAAGTTTTGTTCGTTTTGAAGCGGTTATAGCCTTGATATGGCTTTAGGCAGTTGGCTGGGTTTTAAACAACAATAACAATAGTAACCTGTTTAGTTATGGCTCTGTCAAAGAGATGGACTAACACGTAGACAAACTGTATCTCTCTCTATCTCTCTATCTCTCTACTAACTATCTACTCTATCTCTCTCTATCTATCTAACTATCTATCTATCTATCTATCTATCTATCTATCTATCTATCTATCTATTCTATCTGTCTGTCCGTCTATCTATCTAACTATCTACCTATCTATCTATCAATCTATCTATCTGTCTGTCGTCCGTCTATCTATCTTCTGTCTCTATCATCTATCTATCTAACTGTCTGTCTATCTATCTATCTATCTATCTACTGTCTATCTATCTATCTATCTCATCATCTATCATCTATCTGTCTATCTATCTATCTATCTATCTATCTATCCATCTATCTATCTACCTACCTATCTGTCTGTCTATGTCTGTCTGTCAGTCAGTCTGTCTATGTCTGTCTGTCGGTCTGTCTATAAAAAAATTCATTCAAACAGAGAAGTACACTGGATGTTTGTCCCATCAACCTACATGACATACCACGAAGGATCAGATGCTGTGGCCCCCAACAACATAATGAAGATACTGTGCATCACTTTTTGTTTGGGTACTGATGTGTTTTCGGCTGATTTTGTTTTGTTTTTTGACAAGGCAGTTTTTGGCTATGTGACAAACAGGTAACTCTTTTCTGTGAAGCTGATTGCCAAACTATCAACATAACTAACGCGTACGCTTATCGCACCTATCATCCTGCACTATCACACAACTAGACACACACACACACGAGACACACACAGACCACCAGACACACAAACACACAGAGACACACACAGACACACACAGACACAAACACACAGACACATACAGACACAAACAACACAGACACACACAGACACACACAGACACACACACAGACATACAACACAAACACACACACACACACACAACACACACACACACACACACACACACACACACACACACGTACCCGAAAGCGTACATATACTCGCAGGTACACATGCACGCACGCACATGCACGCGTATACATATGCATGCACACACATAGACATACACACAATCGCAGATACACACATAAACATACACATACACTGAACACAGGCACACATAGACATACACACTGCATGTCTGTAAACAGGTATGTGTATAGACACACACGCGCATGCATATATAAACACACTTGCGCATCGAAAATTGCCAAATTATCAACACCTTCGTCCTCCGCTATACGCATGCACGAGTATGCTCGCACACGTACACACATGTATGCTTGCATATGTGCCTGCATAAATGCTTGGTCATGATTTGATATACGTATGCATTTACAAATTTACTTGCATACATTTGTTTACATAGATACAAATACTTGCATTTATACACCGATAAGTATCTATACCGAGAGAAAGACTGACAAAGAGAGAAACAGAGAAAGAAACACAAAATCGAGCGGGAGAGCGAGCGAGCGAGAGAGAGAGAGAGAGAGAGAGAGAGAGAGAGAGAGAGAGAGAGAGAGAGAGAGATAGAGATAGATAGATAGAGAGAGAGAGAGAGAGAGAGAGAGAGAGAGAGAGATATAAAGAAAGAGAAATAAGATAGATATATATATAGTATATATATATATAAAGAAGAGAAAAAAGAGAAAAAGAGAGAGAGGAGAGAGAGAGAGAGAGAGAGACAAAGAGAGATACATATACTGATACAACAAAAACATATACCAAAAGAGAAGATGAGAAACAGTATGTGAGAGAGAAGCAATAAAAATAAATACACATACACACACACACAACACACACACACACACACACCAACACACGCACACACACACACACACACACACCACACGCACACACACACACACACAAACACACACACACACACACACACACGCGCACATACACACACACACACAAACACAAAACACACACACACACACACACACACACACACACACACACACGCATACACGCGTAAGACAAACAGCCACCCAAGCAGCTAGACTGCCTAACTTTTTGTGCTTGAAGAAAAGCAAACAAACACACACTAGATACCTACTCTCATGAACACACCGCGCTGATACCACAAGAGATCATACAGAATGATGCAACAGCAAAGACCCAAGACTATTATGTAAGACCCTCCAAGATATGGCACAGGCAAATATACAGACAGCAGACAGATAGGTTAGAATTGAAGGAAATGATACGCTTTACTAGACACACACACACACACACACACACACACACACACACACACACACACACACACCACACACACACACACACACACACACACACACACACACACACACACACACACACACACACACTCACATCACGTTGGATGCTGCTCCGATGAACACAAAGGTTGATGCCACGAAAGATCAGAGAGGAGAATGTAATACCCGGTAACCGAGTTACAGTGTGAGACCCTCCCAAGATCTGGCACGGACAATCATATAGACAGACAGCAGATAAGGTCGTATTAAACAGGATAATGCTATAATAGACAAACATATCAAAGTTGGATGCTGCCTTGATGAAGACAAAGGTTGATGCCATGAAGGATCAGCAGAGACTGGGTACAACACCCTTCTTCTCCACTCTTTTAGTTTTGACGCTGTCAGACAAACACACACATAAAACAAACAATAGACATTTTCATTGTAAGGATGTTGGATGCTCCTCCTATTTAGCCAAAAGCTGATATAACCCCTCTTCGAAAACAAAAAAAACACAAACAAAAAATCAAAACCACATACAAAGAAACAAACAATCCCACAAACAATCCACAAACAACAAACAAACAAACAAACAAACAAACAAACAAACAAACAATCCCACAAACAATCCCACAAACAAACAAGCAAACAAACAAACAAACAAACAAACAAACAAACAAACAAACAAACAAACAAACAAACAAACAAACAAACAATCAATCAACAAACAAACGAACAAACGGACGAGCGAATGAACGAGCCAACCAACCAACCAACCAACCAACCAACCAACCAACCAACCAACCAACCAACCAACCAACCAAAATCATAGCAGCCAGGGCCCAAGCCACTATGAAAGACCCTTCCATATATGGTACGCATTAACACATACAGCAAATAAATCTTTGTTCAACAAGGTTATATTTCAAGAAAGACAAACACATCAGGTTGGATGCTGCTCCTGTGAACATAAAGGTTTATGCTACGAAGGATCAGATACCACAACTATGAACTACCGAACATGCCCAAGGCATTATGTAAACACCACTTCCCTAACTTTGGAACAAAGAGACAGACAGAATCTCCATCCAAACTACGTAATGTTTTTTTTTATGTCCAGTTTCCTAAGCCATTTGGCCACAGAATTTCAGCACGATTTTTTTACAGTGCTATCATAATGATGATAATGATAATGATAATGATGATGGGGATGATAATTATGGTGTTCCATTCTGGATTGAGACTGCATGATAAAGCTGTACGCTACGCATACTTTCATAACAAACGGCGTCAGCCAGGCCCGAGAGATATAGACACCTGCAGTGTTGATCAGGAAACATCTAAATTAAACAACACCCTGAAGGACGCATCCCTAAAGTGGATGAGACTCGACTGTGAGGTCCAAGTCTTCCAAATGAGCCTCCAGAACACACTAACATTGGGTATGAATCGGTTGGCAGCCGAAAAATCCAACAATGATTTTAACAGGTCTGACGGGACTCGATACCAGTTTCAGCTTCTCAAGATGACGTCTCCGCGCTCGGAATGAATTCCATATGCACTAACGTCACAGATGCCACGTG
>CM060314.1:68923236-68925736 GCA_030674185.1 Monoplex corrugatus | reverse complement strand
AATAATGATGATAATGATAATAATAATAATAATAATAACAATAATAATAATAGTAATAATAATAATAAGACTGCTACTACTACTACTGATAATAATAATCATAATAATAGTAATGATAATTACAGTATTTGTACGGCGCCAAATCTTGACAATTCAAATCAAAGCCCACTCACGCACCAGGCATACGACGAAGACTGCCTTACAATATTTGATTGAAAACAAAACAAAAACAAAATAAAACAAACAAACAAACAAATAAACAAACAAACAAACAACCCCGCAAACTGTCTGTGGGCAAAAGATGCTGATCGTTCTGTACCGTCTGTAGCTTACGTGGTAATCTGATAATTTTCTTCTTTTCGCCGTGGCTGACGCCGTTTCTTTTCCAAAACCAGTTTAGTCTGGCCACTTTTACTATCGCTATTACAATCTTGATGTAGATTTCTCTTACGTAGCTGCACTTTTGCGGAAGAAAAATAGCCTTAAGAATGAATATGCTTGATTTGTTCACGTCACCCACCATGACACAATGTCCAAGACTGCTCTTCAGGGTAACACTTGCAGGCCATTGCAGAGGAATGACGGGTGGCAAATATCAAAGACCGGACTAATCCCAGGATGTCTGAACTGCTTGTTGCATCACCCCAGAGAGAGAGAGAGGAGAGAGAGAGAGAGAGAGAGAGAGAGAGAGGAGAGAGAGAGAGAGAGAGAGAGAGAGAGAGAGAAGAGACAGAGACAGAGACAGAGACAGAGAGAGACAGAGAGAGGAGAAGAGAGACAGAGAAGAGAGAGAGACAAAGAGAGACAGAGACAGAGACAGAGACGTACAGAGAGAGAGACAGAGACGGACAGAGAGAGAGACAGAGAGAGAGAGACAGAGAGAGAAAGAGAGAGAGAGAGAAGAGAGAGAGAGAGAGAGACAACAGACAGACAGACAGACAGACAGACAGACAGAGACAGAGACAGAGACAGAGAGAGCTGAGGATCTTGTCTGCTGCTGTGTTCCATCAGTCCCCATCCCCACCCCCACCCCCACCCCCCGGACATTTAAGTTAATGTTTTGTCTTTGACCATAATCTCTCCATGCACCAGCACATCATCAAAACATGTCAGGCTGCATACATCGAACTTAGACGCATTAATTCTATTAGACACTACCTTACATTAGACGCAACCAAGACGTTAGTTACTGCATGCATTCTGTCTAGGTTAGATTATTGCAATTCACTCCTTGCGGGTTGCCCTCAGAAACATCTCAAACATTTGCAACAAGTTCAGAACTCTGCAGCTAAATTCATCTTCAAGGCACGTAGGTCACAGCACTGCACACCCCTGTTTCAGACACTGCACTGGCTCCCGGTTGAACAAAGAATAAAATACAAGATTTGCTGCCTTTGTTATCACATCATTTCTGGAACTGCTCCTGACTATCTCTCTGAACTCTTGACTGTCTACGTACCTTCTCGATCACTCCGCTCTTCTGTGGATGACAAGAAGTTTCGTGTGCCAAAATATAACAGAGAAACTCACGGTGGTAGAGCCTTTGCAGTTTTTGCTGTTCAGACATGGAACTTGTTGCCTCAGTCCGTCCGCCACTCTAAAACTCTACCATCTTTCAAAACAAGTTTAAAAACTTACTTCTTTAAACAGTGTTTTTCCTGATTTTGGCTAGTGGGTTGATCCTGCTTGACATTCTGGATGAAATTGTGCACAATGGGGTGTATGCCAGTGTGTGTGTGTGTGTGTGTGTGTGTGTGTGTGTGTGTGTGTGTGTTGTGTGTGTGATGTGTGGCTGTGTGTGTGTGGGTGTTGTGTGTGTGTGTTTGAAAATGGGGGGAGAGGGGTGGGCGGGGAGGGGGTGAGAGGGAGAGAGATTATTTGGTGTGTCTGTGTGGTTGTTGATTTCCTGTGGATAGTTTTTGATGAGTTTGTTTGTATTGTAGCCTGTTATTTGGTTTATATATGTATGGTTTACTGATGTAAAGCGCTTTGAGGTTTCGGAAAGCGCTCTATAAATGCACTATTATTATTATTATTATTATTATAATGTACGCAGTCAATCCACCCATACGACCAGTTCATGTAACGATCGTAGGCCTACGTGTGAATACATTTATTTTCATTTCAGTGTGAAAAAGATTGCAGCGCCACGCTACCTCGCTTTCTCTTTTCCCTTTAGAATCCCCTTTTCTCTTGAAAACCACTTATGTGACCTACTAACCCCCTCCTCCCCTTTTTGTTTTACTGCCACCTACTACCCCCTCCCCCTTTCTTTTTTCTTTTACTGCTAAGAGACTAGCTATAAGACAGGTCCCAATAGGACCTCATGCCACAATCCTTTAAGGAATAAAGTGTTTTGAAGTTTGACGTGTTGAAGTTTGAATTTTTACTGACATTTGTGTAAGACTAGTTCCTGAACGGTAGTAGCAGCCATGTCATCTTCAGCATGTATGACAGAGGTTAAAAAAGTAATGAAGAGAGTGAAAAGGAAAAAAAAAGA
>CM060314.1:68915736-68918236 GCA_030674185.1 Monoplex corrugatus | reverse complement strand
CACTGTGTCACTGTTAACTCCATTTGTTAGAATACCATGCTGTTAGCACTGTGTCACTGTTAACGCCATTGGTTAGAATACCATGCTGTTAGCACTGTGTCACTGTTAACTCCATTTGTTAGAATACCATGCTGTTAGCACTGTGTCACTGTTAACTCCATTTGTTAGAATACCATGCTGTTAGCATTGTGTCACTGTTAACTCCATTGGTTAGAGTACCATGCTGTTAGCACTGTGTCACTGTTAACGCCACTGGTTAGAATACCATGCTGTTAGCACTGTGTCACTGTTAACTCCATTGGTTAGAATACCATGCTGTTAGCACTGTGTCACTGTTAACACCATTTGTTAGAGTACCTTGCTGTTAGCACTGTGTCACTGTTAACGCCATTGGTTAGAGTACCTTGCTGTTGGCACTGTGTCACTGTTAACTCCATTTGTTAGAATACCATGCTGTTAGCACTGTGTCACTGTTAACTCCATTTGTTAGAGTACTATGCTGTTAGCACTGTGTCACTGTTAACACCATTGGTTAGAATACCATGCTGTTAGCACTGTGTCACTGTTAACTCCATTTGTTAGAGTACCATGCGGTTAGCACTGTGTCACTGTTAACACCATTGGTTAGAGTACCATGCTGTTAGCACTGTGTCACTGTTAACTCCATTTGTTAGAGTACTTTTTGTTAGCACTGTGTCACTGTTAATTCCATTTGTTATAGTACCATGCTGTTAGCACTGTGTCACTGTTAACGCCACTGGTTAGATACCATTGCACTGTTAAACATGGTGTGACTGTCAAACCATTGGTTATAATGTACCATGCTGGTTAGTCACTGTACACTGTTAACAACCATTGGTTAGAGTACATGCTGTTAGCACTGTGTGACTGTTAACTGCATTGGTTAAATACCAGCTGTTAGCACTGTGTATGTACTATTAACTGTCATGTGTTAGATTGAGTACCATCTGTTAGCAACCTGTGTCACTGGTTTAACTCCATTGGTTAGAATACCATGCTGTTAGCACTGTGTCACTGTTAACACCATTTGTTAGAGTACCATGCTGTTAGCACTGTGTCACTGTTAACTCCATTGTTAGAATACCATGCTGTTTCACGACTGTGTGGACTGTTACACTCATCTCATTGGTTAGAGTACATGCTGTTAGCACTGTGTCACTGTTAATCACATTTGTTAGAGTATCTGCTGTTAGTCAATCCATGTTGTCCACTGATTAACTCCATTTGTTAGAATACCATGCTGTTAGCACTGTGTCACTGTTAACTGCATTGGTTAGAGTACCATGCTGTTAGCATCGTGTCATTGTTAACTCCCTTGGTTAGATTACCATGCCTGTTAGCACTGGTGGTCACTGTTAACTCACATTTGTTAGATACCTTGCTGTTAGCACTGTGTCACTGTTAACTCCATTGGTTAGAGTACCATGCTGTTAGCACTGTGTGACTGTTAACTGCCATTTGTATAGATACCATGCTGTTAGCACTGTGTCACTGTTAACTCCATTGGTAGATACCATGCTGTTAGCACTGTGTTATGTTAACACATTGTTAGAGTACATTGTGTTAGCACTGTGTCACTGTTAACTCCATTGGTTAGAGTAACCATGCTGTTGGCACTGTGTCACTGTTAACACCATTTGTTAGAGTACCATGCTGTTGCACTGTGTCACTGTTAACTCCACTGGTTAGAGTACCATGCTGTTAGCACTGTGTCACTGTTAACACCATTTGTTAGAATACCATGCGTTAGCACTGTGTCACTGTTAACTCCATTGGATAGAGTACCATGCTGTTAGCACTGTTGTCACATGTTATACACTGCCCACTGGGTTAAGATACCATGCTGTTAGCACTGTGTCACTGTTAACTCCATTGGTTAGAACACCATGCTGTTAGCACTGTGTCACTGTTAACTCCATTGTTAGAATACCATGCTGTTCACTGTGTCACTGTTAACTCCATTGGTTAGAATACCATGCTGTTAGCACTGTGTCACTGTTAACACCATTTGTTAGAATACCATGCTGTTAGCACTGTGTCACTGATAACCCATTGTTAGAATACCATGCTGTTAGCACTGTGTCACTGTTAACCCATTGGTTAGAGTACATGCTGTTAGCACTGTGTCACTGTTAACACCATTGGTTAGAGTACCATGCTGTTAGCACTGTGTCACTGTTAACTCCATTTGTTAGAGTACCATGCTGTTAGCACTGTGTCACTGTTAACTCCATTTGTTAGAGTACCTGCTGTTAGCACTGTGTCACTGTTAACTCCATTGTTAGATACATGCTGTTAGCGTGTCTGTTACCATTGACATGTGTCAGACTGTTTTAATAACCATTTGTTAGAGTACCTTGCTGTTAGCACTGTGTCACTGTTAACGCATTTGTTAGAATACCATGCTGTTAGCATTGTGTCACTGTTAACTCCATTTGTTAGAGTACCATGCTGTTAGCACTGTGTCACTGTTAACACC
>CM060314.1:68895736-68903236 GCA_030674185.1 Monoplex corrugatus | reverse complement strand
TGGTTCAAGACAGACCGAGTGGTGCCACACAGACAAGTTTTATCCGAAGAACTGGTGCGTCCTTGTTTCTGCTCCCTCGTCTGGAGTGCCGGTAAAGTACAGAAAAATTTTGTATAAGCGGGTTGTCTTTATTGCTTAGGTCCTTGGAAACTACAAGACATCGCTCTCCTTCTTCAGTTATATCACATGGTTCATCCTCAAGACAGTCCCTAATCGTGAACACGCTGGGACGATAATACAAAACAAGAACAATAATAAGAATGCTTAGGTTACTTAGTCACGTTGTGGTGAAACCAGAGGTGCAAGTTTCCACGGTGTTGGTACAGAGGTAGAGCTCCAAGTCTTCTACACTGACGGCATGGGTTTGAGTCTTCAGAAATAACATTGAACCTCTCAGCGAACTTTCCAGTCCATCCAGATGTTAAATTAATGGGTGCCTGATCTTGAGGTAGCTTGTTGTTATTGTTGTTTAACGCCCAGCCGACTGCGTAGAGCCATATCAAGGCTATAACTGCTTCAAAACATACAAAATTTCAACAGGAAAAAAAAAAAGAAAAGAAAATTGAGTACACATATCAATGCACTCGCGCACATAAACTAAGGAGATGCCCCTGGCGCTGACCACTCCGTCCAATTTATCGCACAGGGGAGTTAAAAAACATACCTGAATACAAATTTAAGCATACCTAAGGACACTAAAACATACATATAAAAACGGGGGGGGGGGGGGGGGGGGAGGGGTAAAGTACCTTAAATTGCTTCCTCATATCTCACCTCCCTAGAACCAAATATGCACTTAATACATGTACCCAACTATCAATCCTAATAGAAAAGTTCGTAAGACTTTTTGGAACACATACAGGTGAATGGACCAGTAAGGCAGAAAATGATAGGAAGAAATGACAGAAAGCAAAAGAGGAAGAAAGAAACAAAGAGAGTGACAGAAAAGAGGAAATTTCTAGCACAGAATTTCCAGAAGGTGGGAGAAAAATCTCTGTCTGATTCGTGATTCAAACACGGGTTTGTCGCGTGCTAAGCGATTGGTTTAAACCACTCGGCCGCACACTTCCCTACTACTACTACTACTATTATTGGCCATAATAATGATGAGGGCACGACTTCTAACATAAATCCTTTAACTCCCTCACCCTATCCACCAACTACAAAAACTTAACTCTTTAACTCCCTCCTCCTATAAAGATGGTGGATAGGGTGAGGGAGTCAAAGGTTAAGTTTTTGCTTTGCTAGCGTGGTTAGAAATGCACGACGCTAGCAGTCAGGGTGCGGGAGTGAAAGGGTTAATGGTGATGATACAACAACAACAGCAACACCACCACCACCAACAACAACACACCATCAATCAACCAACCAACCAACCAACCAACCAACCAACCAACCAACCAACCAACCGACCGACCGACCAACCAACCAACCACCAACCAACCAACCAACCAACAACCAACCAACCAACCAACCAACCAACAACCAAACAACAACCAAACAACAAACAACCAACCAACCAACAACAAACAACAAACAAACAAACAACAAACAAACAAACAACAACAACAACAACAAAACAACAACAAAACAACAACAACAAAACAACAACAATAAGAACAACGATGATGATGATAATGACCATGATGATGAAATGATAATGATAAATGATGATAATGAAATACATAATAGTAATAGGCCTACATTAGAAAAGATAAAACATAAAGCAAGACTGGCAAATAACATTCAGAACACATAAAAGAAATGTATTGAGCTGGCAACTCCGCCACTGTCTGAACTGTCAACAGGCAAATTAATTAGGTTAAATAAGAAATGCATTGGCTCGCTCCCCGCCACACACATCACAAAACACACACACACACACACACACACACACACACCACTACACACACGCACACACACACACACACCACACACACACACACACACACATACACACACGCACACACACACACACAAACAACACACACACACACGCACACAACACACACACACAACCACACACACACAACACACACACACACACACACACACACACACACACACACACACACACACACACACACATACACACAGAGCACACATACCAAGGCAGCAGAGTGAATCGGTGTATCTACATTAGCTGGCCAATGCACAGTGCAGGTGACCCTGTAACACAGGTAACCTGTAACACCTGTTACTCATCACACAGCCACTCAGGTTAACTACCAAAACGTCTACCAAGACGTATATGTTTGCATGAGTGTGTGGCATAGGGGTTAGGAGGTCAGAATCACTGTGTGTGTGTGTGCGTGCGTGTGTTTGTTCTTTGATTTAACGTCTTTTCACTATGAGTGATATTAGACGGGAGGAAATGGGGGATGAGAGTTGGACGGGTTGGATTGGGATCAGAGGGGAGACAGAGTAAGACTAAGAGACATAAGCAGGTGGGAAAATAGAAAAATGGGACAAGATCTTAACACTTACAATGAACACTAACAATTAACATCAACAATGTGAAGAGAAAAATTTAACGCTAAAGTACAAACATCATAAACTTAAAGCAATGCATTAACAGGACTGTGAATCAATGATTCTGAAATTCTAACTGACAAAGATTGATCTGAAGTTATTTCTTTAAAATGAGTTTCAGAATAGTTTTCTTGTGTAAACATTTTTGGTAAAAAAGAACGCAGCATTTTGCAGTAAAATAAACAGTGAAACAGCGTGAATTGTTCGCCGCAAATACACTTGACATTTTTACAATATTTTGTTTTCAATGCGTTTAGCTGAATACGAAAATGAACAGCAACAATCGATCTCGAATGATATATAGAAGAATACTGCAATTTTTTACGTACATTTTGAAATGAAAGTTTTATCATTTGTTTTGTCACAAATTTTTCATTGAAATGATCATGAAAACGAATCCATGAGGCTGATTCTAGCAAGCTGCAAGCTTCTTTTACGGAAGATTTGATACGTAATTCTACAGTATCATCAGAGTTGTGCGCACCTTGCTTAGCTGCTCTGTCAACTACTTCGTTGCCGTGAAGACCAACGTGAGAAGGCACCCAGCATAAACTGATATCTGTACCTTTTATCCTTAAACGATGTATTAGATGATTAGCCTCAGTAATTAGATCAGGTCTTGTGTCTGTATCAAAAGACTGTAAGGTATATAATACAGATTTTGAATCAACAAAGAAAACTACTTTGAAATATACAGGTTTAAGGTTTAATAGATAATGCAACGCTTGTATAATAGCGACTAATTCCACTGTAAATATAGATATATTTGGCCCAATGAAAAATGACTTTTTAAATTTTGGGATATAAAATGCTGCTCCAGCAGATTTATTTTCTAAGACTGATCCATCGGGTAAAAATATGGAGGTGGGTACGGTATTTTTCATCGATGTGTTCTCTTGCTGTGCATATCGAAATGCTGATGTTTTCATATTTCTTAACATCTGTATAATCAATATCAAAAGTAGCTCTAAGCATTTCCCATGTAGGGATAGGTGTTGTGGATGGTGTCTCAGCTATTTCATCCAGATTTATGTTAGACTGTTTGACCAAGTCAGATACATAAGTTGCAACAGTCATTTGTGATGCAATGTTGTTTGCTCGTTTTGGAAAGTCAACATCAGACCTGATTTTAATTTCCTTGCTCACAAAACTGTCCGTTTGTGAAGTAGTTCTAACGGCAAACTTTGCTGTCGCTAGCTCACGATAGTTGTTCAGAGACAGAATTCCAGCAACTTTGTACGTTTCCAGATTTGAAGCATGGGCTAGTGCAATTTTAAGACTTTTGCAGTCTAAACTTTGAATCTTCTTTAGTAAATATTTGGGTGCACTGAAAAACACTTCTTGCGCATAAGATAATTTGGATCTTACAAGTGCTGTTGATAGATGAAGTAGTATGTTTGTATCCATTCCCCAGGGTAATCTGCTTACTATCTTTAGAAAATTTAAGGCTTTTCTTGTTTTGTTAAAATATAATCAAAATGGACATTCCAGTTTAATTTCGATGTTATAAAGACTCCCAGAAATTTTACAACCTGTTTGTAACGTATCACTTCACCATGCAGTCTGAAAGTTGGCAAGTTACTTAAAGTACCACCAGGATTAAATAGTATCATGTTAGTTTTTTCTGTTGACAACGACAGACCATTTTCTAACATGTAGTTTCCAAGACTATCTAGATCAGATTGATACAACTTCCTGATGTAATTCCGCGCTCTCTAGGGAGTTGTCTTTTTTAAAGTAAAATTCATCCAGATACATATATCATCAGCGTACTGTACCAAAACAACACGATTTGAGAGTGCATTAGGAAGATCCTGTATAAGGATATTAAATAAAATAGGTGCTATCACTGAACCTTGAGGAATTCCCATGTCAAGACGTCGTGAAGTAGAATAACTTGTTCCCACTCTTGCCTGAATTGTTCTATTGGCTAAATAGGACTTAATATAATCATACATATTGCCAGATAGACCAATAGTTTTCAACTTGTACAATAAACGTGTATGCCAAACTTGATCATAAGCTTTTTTCACATAAAAAAAAGTTGCTAAAACACTTTTTCTACGGGCAAACTGTTGTTTTATTTGAGTTGTAAGTTTAACCAGATGCTCGACCGTGGATCTCCCTTTTCTGAAACCTGCCTGGTTTACCGGGATAACGCTATTTTTATCACAGTAATGTATGAGTCTGTTTAAGACCAATCTTTCCATTAGTTTGCTCGTCAAAGCAATAGGTCTGTAACTGTTTTTGTTGTTTTTAGGCTTTCCAGCTTTTAATATAGGTATAACAATAGACTTTTGCCATGCCTGTGGTACAGTTCCACTCACCCAGCATTTCTGAAAAATTTTGTGTAAGAAAATAATAGTTTTCTGGAAGATGCTTAATCATTTCAGTTGAAACAGCATCGACACCTACTGAACTCCTTTTGTTGTTTAGTGACAAAATAGTGGTTTTTAGCTCTTCTAAGGTGATTGGTGAATTAAACCAGCGATCATTTTGAGGTACTGGATCAGTGAAGATAGGGTAGTTAGCTGCCATTTCTCTGTAGTGTTTGCAGGTAGGAAACAAACTGTCTACTTTGCTATTTTCAGCAAAGAGTTCTACAAAGGTTTCAGCTTTGTCCATGTCGGAAGGAAATTTGTGTGTGTGTATGTGTGTGTGTGTGTGTGTAATGTGTGGTGTGTATGTGTATGTGATGTGTATGTGTGTGTGTGTGTGTGTGTTTGTAGTGTGTGTGTGTATGTGTGTGTGTATGTATGTGTGTGTTTGAATGTGTGTGTGTATGTGTGTGTATGTGTATTTGTGTGTGTGTATGTGTGTGTATGTGTGTGTGTGTGTGAAATATGTGTGTGTGTGTGAAATATGTGTGTGTGTGCATGTGTCTTTGTGTATGTATGTGTGTGTGTATGTGTGTGTGTATGTGTACATGTGTGTGTGTGTGAAATATGTGTGTGTGTGTGAAATATGTGTATGTGTGTGTGTATGTGTGTGTAATGTGTGTGTATGTGTTTGTGTGTGTATGTGTGTGTGTATGTGTGTGTGTAATGTGTGTGTGTATGTGTAATGTGTGTGTGTGTATGTGTATGTGATGTGTATGTGTGTGTGCGTGTGTTTGTAGTGTGTGTGTGTATGTGTGTGTGTATGTATGTTTGTGTTTGTATGTGTGTGTATGTGTGTGTTTGTATGTGTGTGTGTGTGTGTGCGTTTGTAGTGTGTGTGTGTGTGTGTTTGTACGTGTGTGTATGTGTATGTTTAATGTGTATGTGTGTATGTGTGTGTGTTTGTATGTGTGTGTGTGTATGTGTGTGTTTGTATGTGTGTGTATGCGTGTGTGTGTGTGTGTGTTTGTATGTGTGTGTGTGTGTTTTTATGTGTGTGTGTGCAATGTGTGTGTGTTTGTAGTGTGTGTATATGTGTGCGTGTGTCTATGTGTGTGTGTGTGTGTGTGTATTTGTGTATGTGTGCGTGTGTCTATGTGTGTGTGTGTGTGTGTGTGTTTTGTGTGTTGTGTGAGTGTGTGTGTGTGCATGTGTGAGTGTGTATGTGTGTGTGTGTGTGTGTGTGTGTGTGTGAAATATGTGTGTGTATGTGTATGTGTGAAATATGTGTGTATATGTGTGTGTGTATGTGTAATTGTGTGTGTGTATGTGTGTATGTGTGCGTGTGTGTGAAATATGTGTGTGTGTGAAATATGTGTGTGTATGTGTGTGTGTATGTGTCTTTGTGTATGTATGTGTGTGTGTGTGTATGTGTGTGTGTATGTGTGCATGTGTGTGTGTGTGTGTGAAATATGTGTATGTGTGTGTATGTGTATTTGTGTGTGTATGTTGGTGTAATGTTTGTGTGTGTGTATGTGTGTGAAATATGTGTGTGTGTGTGTAAAGTGTGTGTGAAGTTTGTGTGTGTATGTGTGTGCACACACACATATGAAAACATTAGTCTTGCACAAATAGTAATATAAAGATGGTGATATTACAAAGATAACGATGACAATGACGACGGCCATGATGATGATGATGATGATGAAGAACACACATACAGACACTCGCACGCACACACACACACATACGCACGCACACACGCACGCACGCAGACACAGATATCTATCTATCTATTTTATACATATATATAAATATAAACGCCCGCACAAAGACCAGGATAAATTTTTAACTGCACCACAAACTTTATTGACTGATTTACTACTGCTGCTGAAACTTGGATCCACCATGTTACACCAGAGAGTACAGAGCAATCTAAACATTGGAAGTATCTTGATTTTCCACCTCCAAAGAGGACAAGGGACGCAACTTCTTCTGGCAAAGTGTTGGCTATTGTTTTCTGGGATGCTGACGGAAGTCAGCAAGTGGATTATCTTGTAAAGAGTCTTATAATCAATGGAGAATATTGTTCTTCCTTGCTACGTCAACTTCGATCAGCTATCATAAAAAAACGTGGAGGGAAGGTAACATGATGTGTATTGTTTCAAGACAGCAACCACGTAGACCCAGGGAGAAGATATATTGGACGGACTTGCAGAGTGGCTGAAGACGAGGAGGGTGGAAGAGGTGCTTGAGGGAACAAGGAATAGAAACAGATGGAAGGCCATGATCGCCAACGCCATGTGGCAAGGCATTTGATGATGATGATGATGATGAACGCACCTACACATGCCATCTGTTATCATGGCTACCATTCGTGAATGTGGTTTTGAAATCATTGACCACCCACCCTATTCGCCATTCCTTGCTCCCTAGGATTAATCATCAACTTATTCCATGATCTGAAAAAGAAAACCCTCTAGCTGAGCGGATATCTGATTGCGACAATGACCTGATGGACCGCCATCAACACCTACTTTAACCCTTTGACTTCTGTACCCATGTCCACCAGCATCATGCATTATCAACCATACTAGCGAAGCAAAAACTAACCCTTTGACTCCCTCACCCTTTCCAACAGCTTCCTGCA
>CM060314.1:68868236-68873236 GCA_030674185.1 Monoplex corrugatus | reverse complement strand
AAGGCTGATTCGTGGAGGTCAGACGAAATGAAGTTGAAATGATCATAATAGATTCAGATGCAAATAAATACAGGCAGATAGATTCAGATGCAAATAAATACAGGCAGATAGATTCAGATGCAAATAAATACAGGTGGAACCTGTACCGTGCATAGCTTAAAATGAATAATTCCCAGGAAATCAGAGTGAAAACAGCAGAAAGGAATCTTTTATTTAATGTCTGTTCACAATAGTGATTTTAGATAAACACACATACACACATACACACACAGACACACAGACACACACACACACACACACACACTCAAACATGCACACACACACACACACTCAAACATGCACACACACACACACACACACACGTACACACGCACACACACACACACACACACACACACACACACACACACACACACACACACACACACACACCACACATATACACGAAAACAGCACAGATAATCACTGTATACCAGTGGAGCAAAGCAACATGGACAAGACCACCAGCAAAACACTTTACCGTTGATTAACTGCTCTGTTTCAGTGGCTGCAAGGACTTTGCCAAATAAAACATTCCGTCACCTCCAGCTGTAGCTTGTCCATCCTTGCCCCCCAACCAACCTCAGCCCCCCTCCCCTTCCCCGATCCACCGTTTCTCCCTCCCATCCCACGCATCGATATACACATCCACTTTCTTTGTCCATCGCATCTCCTTGTATATCGCCATCTGATTCGAAACTGCAGTATCATATCAAAATCCAGGATGTTGATGGTGTCCTTTTTGCATTCTGTGTGAATGTTTTTTGTTTTTTTTTCCTCTTACAAATTCAATGGTTATTTGTTATTATGTAAAGTTAAACGAGCATTCTTTCCAATGGCTTGTTTGTATTACAGAAGACAACACACCACACACACACACACACCACACCACACACACACACACACACACACCACACACAACACACACCGCCGCCACACCACACACCACACCACATCCACATCACACCACTACACACACACACACACGCACACACACACACACACACACACACTCACACACACACACACACACACACTCACACACACTCACACACACACACACACTCACATCACACACACCACACACACACACACACACACACACACACACACACACACACACAATACACTAAAAGACTAAACACAACACACACACACATGACCAGACCAATATAGTTCACAAGACGTGTTTGTTTCTCTTCAAGTGCAGTTCAAGAGCACGTGAGGATAGTTTGTTTGTTTGACTTCACTTGCACTTTTAAACCCTTTGGCATCTGCACCCTATCCACCACCTGCAAAAACTTAACCCTTTGACGCCCTCAACCTATCTACCAGCTTCCTGTCCTGCATGAATCTGGTGGATAGCGTGAAGGAGTCAAAGGGTTAAGTATTTGCTTTTGCTAGCATGGTTGACAATGCGTGATGCTGGCGGAGAGGGAGCAGGAGTTAAAGGGTTAATGCGTGTATCGATGATGTATTATGCTTCTTGCTTTTTAAGTCTGTTCAGTTAAATTGCCGTGGAAAAACCTGTTATACCTGAACAGTTCTTGTTACGCTCGTTTATTTTTCCGAAATGACCGTAAACGCAAAACAGGAGAGTCGAGCCGCTCCAACAATCTCCCTTTTTATACAAAAATTAATGATTAAAGAAAATCCAGATATTGTACTTGTCAAGGTCACTGTGATCCCAAAGAAGCATCAGATGAAATAAAACTTGCCGAAAAACGAGGACAACATTGGACTTTCACAACATTGAAAACAGAACGTACGTACAATATATTGTCAGAAATTTTCTAAAAATGTTGTTAAACAATTCCCCAGATTGTGCTTAATATGTACTTTTGGTTCTGTGACCTTGACCTTGACCTTGACACGATGACCCAAACGTATGCATTCGTTGTTCTTCAACGGTTTACATTTTTAACCCAAATTAGTATAGATCCATTTAGAAAGAGCTCAAACATTTTTGTCACAAACAGACACACACACGATCACACAACGTCAATCAATATGAAGCAAGCTTTCTTTTCTGTTTTTTAAAAAAATAGAGAGATTGAAAAATAACAACAGGCAGTGATAATTACGTCGAAACTACTCTACATAACTTGATTGTTTATATGCTGTGAGAATTAGATAAAAAGCAACACACACAATCAGAGATGCCCATGGGCATGATATGGAGATCAAAACCCATGCTATACAACATAATTACTACACACACAGTGGCAACAAACAAGATAACTGTACCAAAATAGTACGTTTAGATAAACCGAGAAGAAAACAAACGTGGCACAGTCACCAGCAAAGCGTTCACTTGCTGCTAATGAACTGCTGCTCTCACTCAGTGTCCGTGCTGACTTTTTGCCAAAATCAACACAAATTACGCGGGCTGGTTGGTTTTGCTTACAGAAGCACGAACTGAAAATTTGATATCTCCAGTTCAATTCTGTATGTAGTAGTGTCGTAAGCGTTTAACTTTTTGCGTATCTGTGGACTACCGGAAGCAGCATAAATATTGATTGAGATATGTGGCGCATCGTTGGTAACTATGGTTGCTAATAAACATCGAGTAAACGTTCGCTCACTCCGCTCTGATTCGTTAATATTTTGAACGGATTCACGTCATTACATTACAAACCCCAGCCCTCAACATTAAAAACGCACCTGTTTGCTGCCTTATCTTCAGGTATCCATCATTGTGGTGGGGTCAGCTTAATCTTTTTATACGTCCCTTCTCTTCCTCTCCCTCCCTCCCTATTTCAAGACCTTGCCAGTGCATAAGGTTTTTCTCAGGATCTTGGATCTGTCAGATAAATGCCGGTAGATTTGGATGGAACGCGATATGGAATGTCCGAGTGCGATGAATTCGCCCTTAACAAGCTCTAAACTTTAAAGTCAAAGTCACAGTGATCTTGAGAAGTAAAAAAAGATCTGTATTAAGTTTTTTTTTTAGTTTGTTTGCTTGTTTTGTTGTTGTTGTTTCTTGTATGAAAGGAAAGTTGTTGCGATGATCTGACCGTCTTGTTTTGTTCTTGTCTTTCCTTTCCTTTCTTTTTACTTTCTTTCCTTTCCTTTCCTTTTGTTTTCTTCTTTCCTTTCTTTCCTTCCTTTCCTATTCTTTTCTTTTCTTTCCTTTCCTATCCTTTCTTTCCTTTCCTATCTTTTCTTTTCTTTCCTTTCCTATTCTTGTCTTTCCTTTCCTATTTTTTCTTTCCTTTCCTATTCTTGTCTTTTCTTTCCTATTCTTTCCTTTCCTTTCCTATTCTTTCTTTCTATTCTTCCTTCTTCCTATTCTTCTTTTTTCTTTCCTTTTTCCTTTCTATTCTTGTCTTTCCTTTCTATTCTTTCCTTTCCTTTCCCATATTCTTTTTCTTTCCTTTCCTATTCTTTCTTTTCTTTCTTTCCTTTCCTTTCCTTCTTTCCTTCTTTTCTTTCTCTTTCCTTTCCTATTCTTTCTTTTCCTTCTTTCCTATTCTTTCTTTCTCTTTTCTTCTTTTTATTCTTCTTTTCCTATTTCTTTTCTTCTTTCCTTTCCTACTTCTTTTCTTTCTTTCTTTCCTTTCTTTTCTTTCTTTCCTTCTATTCTTGTCTTTTCTTTCCTTTCCTTTCTTTCTTTCTTTTCTTTTCCTTTCCTTTCCTTCATTCTTGTCTTTCTTTCTTTCCTTTCCTTTTTCTTTCTTTCCTTCTTTCTTTCTTTCTTTCCTTTTCTTTCTTTCTTTCTTTCTTTCTTTCTTCTTTCTTTCCTTTCCTATTCTTTCTTTTCTTTCTTCTTTCCTTTCTTTGTCTTTTCTTTCCTTTCTTTCCTTTCTTTCCTTTTTCCTATTCTTTTCTTTTCTTTCTTTCTTTTTCCTTTCTTCCTATTCTTTTCTTTCTTTCCTTTCCTATTTCTTTCCTTTCCTTCTTTCTTTCTTCTTTTCCTTTCTTTCCTATTCTTTTCTTTTCTTTCCTTTCCTTTCCTATCTTTCTTTCTTTTCTTTTCTTTCCTTTCCTTTCCTATTCTTTTCTTTTCTTTCCTTTCCTTTCCTATTCTTTTTCTTCTTTTCTTTCTTTCCTATTCTTTCTTTTTCTTTTCTTTCTTTTCCTTTCCTTTCTTTCCTTTCTTTTCTTTTCTTTTCTTTCCTTTCCTATTCTTTTCTTTTCTTTTCTTTTCTTTCCTTTTCTATTCTTTCTTTTCTTTCCTTTCCTATTCTTGTCTTTTCTTTCTTCTTTCCTTTCCTTTCTTTCTTTCTTTCTTTCCTTTCCTTTCCTATTCTTTTCTTTTTTCTTTTCTTTCTTTCTTTCCTTTCCTTTCCTTTCCTATTCTTTTCTTTTCTTTCCTTTCCTTTCCTATTCTTTTCTTTCTTTCCTTTCCTATTCTTTTCTTTTCTTTTCTTTCCTTTCTTTCTATTCTTTTCTTTTCTTTCCTTTCTCTATTCTTTTCTTTTCTTCTCTTTTCTTTCTCTTTCCTATTTCTTTCTTTCTTTTCTTTCCTTTCCTTTCCTTTTTCTTTTCTTTTCCTTTCTTTCTTATTCTTCTTCTTTTCTTTCCTTTCTCTTTCTTTTCTTCTTTCTTTTCTTTTCTTTCTTTCCTTTCCTTTCTTTCCTTTCTTTTCTTTTCCTTTCCTATTCTTTTCTTTTCTTTCCTTTCCTATTCTTGTCTTTCTTTCCTTTCTTTCCTTTCCTTATTCTTTTCTTTTCTTTCCTTTCCTTTCCTATTCTTGTCTTTTCTTTCCTTTCCTTTTTCCTATTCTTTTCTTTCCTTTCTTTTCTTTTTCCTTTCCTTTCCTATTCTTTTCTTTTCTTTCTTTTTCCTATTCTTTTCCTTTCTTTCTTTTCTTTCCTTTCCTTTTCCTATTCTTTTTCTTTTCTTTTCTTTCCTATTTCTTTCCTTTCCTTTCCTATTCTTTTCTTTTCTTTCTTTCCTTTCCTTTCCTTTCCTATTCTTTTCTTTCCTTTTCTTTCTTTTCTTTCCTATTCTTTTCT
>CM060314.1:68845736-68858236 GCA_030674185.1 Monoplex corrugatus | reverse complement strand
TGCATGAACTTGTGTGTATGTGCGTGTGTTAGTGATGGGTTTGCTGTGTGTGTTAGTGATGTGATGTGCCTGTGTGTCTGTGTGTCTGTCTGTGTGTCTGTGTGTCTGTGAGTGTGTCCCTTCGCAGATGCTCGTTGTAAACTATGATAAACATAACGGGAACTTTGACGTTCATTTATACATCATAATACAAGCCACTCTTGAGAAATTTCTGTGGCCATGGTTCTCTGAACAGCACACAAGACATAAATGAGTGTTTGTCACTGCATATGTGCCAGAACATATTACGTTCGTGTATGCACATGGGCACTTGTGCGTGTACCTGTGAGAGCATGTAATTATGCGTATCAGTGTGGGTATAACAGACAACAGGGGGTAAGATGGTGAACACATGTCTAAAATGAATAGGTGAGTGAGTGGGGGAGAGAGAGAGAGAGAGAAGAGAGAGAGAGAGAGAGAGAGAGAAGAGAGAGAGGGAGGAAGAGAGAAGAGGGAGAAGGAGGAGAGAGAAGAGAGAGAGAAGGAGAGAGAGAGAGGGAAGAGAGAGAGAGAGAGAGAGAAGAGAGAGAGAGAAAGGAGAGGAGAGAGGAGAGAGAGAGAGAGAGGGGAGGAAGAGAGAAGAGGGAGTGAGGAGGGAGAGAGGAGAAGAAAGAGGGAGAGAGAGAGAAGAGAGGAGAGAAGAGAGAGAGGAGAGAAAGGAGGAGAGAGAAAAAAGAGGAGAGAGAGAAGAGAGAAAGAGAGAGAGAGAGAGAGAGAGAGAGGAGAGAGAGAGAGAGGAGGGATGAGAGAAGAAAGAAAGAAAGAGAGAGGGGAGGAGAGAGAGAGAAAGAGAGAGAGAAAGGATGAGGATGAGAGAGGAGAGAAAGAGAGAGAGAGAGAGAGAGGAGAGAGAGAGAGAGAAGAAAGAAGAAAAGGAGAGAGGGTGGAGAGAAGAGAGAAGAGAGAGAGAGAAGGAGAGGGGGAGAGAGAGAGAAAGAGAGAGAGATGAGAAGAGAGAGAAAGAGAGAGAGGAGAGAAAGAGAAGAGAAAGTGAGAGAAAAAGAAAGAGAGAGAGAGAGAGAGAGAGAGAGAAAGGAGAGAAAAGAGAAGGAGAGAAGAGAGAGAGAAAGCGAGAGAAGAAGAGAGAGAGAGAGAGAGAGAAGAGAGGAGACAGAAAACAGAAAAAGAGAGAGAGAGATAAAACAAACATGACAGCACAGACAGAATAGACAGACAGACAGGTAGACAGTCAGACAAATAGACAGAGCGGCTTCACTCCTCAGCATTACAAGAATCAAAAATCTATGCACAATGAACATAATATAAAAAGGTTAGCAAACAGACAAATTACCAACAAGACCAGGTACCCATTCACAGTTCAGTGGACAGGAGGTCACACGCACAAAGCCTCCTCAAGCCAGACTTGAACCCATTTAGTGAAAAAGAACAGTCAATGTGGTGAAGTGGTCAAGGCAACTGACTACAGATTGGGAGGGCATGGGTTTGAACTTCTACCAATAAAAAAAAATATTGTGGGATTTCTCGGTACCGCTGAATCCTACCTACAGTTGAGCATGCTATTGGGAAGACTGGGACAACAGTCAGATCGCATCCGCTTTTGGGACGCATTAAGTGTGTTTCTCAAACTTCCTTATTAAGAAAATATTGGCTTCACCTAGCTGATAGATGGCTGAGAATTTGGGCATTGACTATGGGGGTCTGTCATGTGAAACGAGCTTATGCAGAATAGGTGGTTTGTTGTGATTCGGACCTTTTATGATTTATTTATTTACTTCATACATATGTTCCTTATTTGAAGGTAAGATACACACAAACACATGTCATTTACATGTAACCAAGAGTATTCCAGTTGTAAGCTGACAAAATACCAGTATAAAATATAGACTAGGTAAAACATAGTTAGGTAGGGCCTCAAGACCTGGCCAGCTCATGGGTGTATGTGCAGGCTTAAGGCATGTGCCACGGTCACCATACACGTGGCACCTGTGACGTTAGAGCATACGGAATTCGTTCCGAGCACGGAGACGTCATCTTGAGAAACTGAAACTGAAACTTCCAGACCAACACTGCATAAGTTTGTATCTCTCACGGCTGGTTAAAACCAGAATATATCATGAAAGTAGAGCGAAGAGTACAGTCTTGTTGCGGCTATCCCAATCTTGTTGATAGACAGCGGAGATTTTGTGCATTGACTGGGGATGGTGTGTGTGTGTGTGTGTGCTTTCTGTGATGTGAGACAAGTTTTTACTGAGTGCTAGTTGTGCTGTGGTTAAGACCTTTAAGTATTTATTCATTCTATTTATCTGTTTTTTTTTCTTTGAAGATAAGATACACAGATACACATGCCATCTACAATTACCCATGATTGTTCCAATGATAGACTTATACAATACTAGTATAAAAATGTAGGCTAGGTAAAACATAGGCCAGGTAGAACCCCAGGACCTGGCTAGCTCATGGGTTTTCGTGCAGGCGTAAGGCTTGTGCCATGATCACCATCGCACGGTACTTGTGACATTATTGGATACGGAATTTATTCCGAGCACGGAGACGTCATCTTGGGAAACTGAAACTGAAACCGAAAGCTATCTCAGTCCAAAATGAAACTCAAAACATCATCATCTAATAATCGCCATTCTAATTATCATAGTGTTGTGTCACAATGTCCCAGATTTTGTGACCCTCTATGTCCTAGTCTCATGGTGACTTCAGATTTTAGTGGGTTTGTAGGTATGTTGGAGAGCTGAAATGAGAACTTTGGAGGTAGTGACACAGAAGCAACGCAAACGATGATGTGGCTAGAAAAAAGTTTTTTTCTATAGAAAAAGAAAAGCCCTAGCCTGAGTCACACTTCAGGCATCACATCTCTATAATCACCTGAGTCTTCAGGAACACCTTATGGATATGACACAACGCTTATCTTTTCACAGGAGATACTATGGAGCATGAACTGGTTTCAAACAAAGGTGTGGGAGATAACTATGGGTATTTATACATATCCCAGTGCAGTGTGCATAAAGGGTTCTTTGTGCCCCTGTCTTCCCAGGTAAAAATCAGACAGCTGTTATTACTAAGTGCTTAGATTGTTCCTGGGTTTTGTTGCAAGCAGGGGGCACAACTCCCATGTGTGTTGAACAATTACAACAGTTGTTTCCACTGTGTGCCTGATCTGAGCGATCTGCTGGTTTGTGTTAGTGCCAGTGTGTGTGTGTGTGTGTGTGTGTGTGTGTGTGTGTGTGTGTGTGTGTGTGTTTGTGTGTGTGTGTTTGTGTGTGTTTGTGCTGTGTGTGTGTGTGTTGTGTGATGTGTGTGTGTGTGTGTGTAAGTGTTGTGTGTGTGTGTGTGTGTGTGTGTGTGTAGTGTTTGTGTGTGTGTGTGTCTGTGAGTATGTGTGTGTGTTTGTGTGTGTGTTGTGTGTGTGTTGTGTGTGTGTGTGTGTGTGTGTGTGTGTGTGTGTGGTGTGAGTTGTGTATGTGTATGTATGTGTGTGTGTGTGTGATGTGTGTTATGTGTATGTGTGTGTTGTGTGTGTGTGTGTGTGTGTGTATGTGTGTGTGTGTGTGTGTGTATGTGTGTGTAGTGTGTGTGTGTATGTGTTGTGTGTGTATGTGTGTGTGTGTGTGTGTGTGTTTGGTGTGTGTGATGTGATGTGTGTGTGTGTATGTGTGTGTGTGTGTGTGTGTGTGTGTGTGTGTTTGTTGTTATGTGGTGTATGTGTGTGTGTTTGTGTGTGTGTATGTGTGTGTGTGTGTGTGTTGTGTGTGTGTGTGTGTGTGGTGTGTGTGTGTGTGTTGATTGTAAGAGTCGTGTAGATGTTCTTTTGTTTTGTTATCTGCATTTCTCTAAAATGCTTTTAATGTTTTCTTGCTGTTGGTGATGGTGTGTGTGTGTGTGTGTGTGTGTGTGTGTGTGTGTGTGTGTGTGTGTGTGGTGTGTGTGTGTGGTGTGTGTGTGTGTGTGTTGTTCTTTCTCTCTCTCTCTGCGCATGTGTGTGTCTGCGTGCGCTGCGTGCGTGTATGTGAACGTGTGTTTGCATGCATATGTGTGTGTATGTGTGCACATATGCGCTAATATTCAATAACGTTAATGCTGACCACACTGAACTCAAAGAAATTTTTTAAAGAACATATCTTTTAAATACATTCCATGATGTGTAGTTTCAGTTTCAGTTTTCTCAAGATGACGTCTCCGCACTCGGAAACGAATTCCATATGCACTAACGTCACAGGTGCCACGTGTATGGTGATTATGGCACAAAACCTTAAGCTGCACATAAACCCATGAGCTGGCGAGGTTCTGAGGCCCTACTAGACTATGTTTTACTAGTCTGTATTTTACACTGGTATTTTATCAGCCTACCACTGGAATAATCTTGGTTGCATGATGTGCACAGGGAAAGAACTTCATCTTCCGTGAAGCACAGGACAGAAAAAAAAACCATTATCAACATCGCCACACTCAGATGTGTCGTGCAGACAGCAATTAGCCCTAATTGTCACGAGTATCGTCATCCACTTCACCAGCACCGGCACCACTTTCAATATAACCACTACCGCCACCCCCACACAGAAAGCGCCAACGACAACGACGACGACGACGACGACTAATACCACCTCCACCACCATCGCCACTACCACCACCACCATCGCCACTACGACCACCATCATCGCCACTACGACCACCACCATCACCACTACCGCCACCACCATCGCCACTACTACCACGACCATCACCACTACCACCACCACCATCGCCACTACTACCACCACCATCGCCACTACTACCACCACCATCGCCACTACACCACCATCATCGCCACTACACACCGGCCATCACCACTACCACCACCACCATCGCCACTACTACCACGACCATCCACCACCACCACCACCACCATCGCCACTACTACCACCACCATCGCCACTACTACCACCACCATCGCCACTATTACCACCATCACCATTACGACCATTGTCAACATCATTCTCCTCCTCCTTCTTTTTTCTTACAGCTCTTTCTTTTCATCATCACCCTCATCACGATAACACCTGTGATAAAAAGGGTCCCAGAACTCATCGAACATCCACCCCACCCCACCAAAACAAGCAAATAAACAGACACACAAACAAACCAACAAACCAACAAATAAGAATCGAAACAAAACAACACAGACAGACAGACACCACAGACAGACACAGATAGACTGATAGACAGACAGACAGACAGACAGACAGACAGACAGACAGACACACACACACATACACATACACACACACACACACACACACATACATAGAGAGCCACACATACAGGCACACGCCAACACATACACATTCAACCATCCACATACATACAGACACGAACGTACACACACACACACACACACACACACACACACACACACACACACACACACACACACACACACACACACACATATAGAACATGCATTACATATGTATATACACATACTACACACACACACGCACATGCACATACACATATGCATTCAACTATCCCCAAACACATGCACACGCATAGATACACGCATAATACACACACTACCATCACCATCGCCACCACCACCATATCCCTCAAAGCGAACACACACACAACACACACACACACACATCACCACAACCACCATGTCCCCCACACCCCAACACCTCCCCATCCCCACGCCGCCACCCCCCCCCCCCCCAACACAGACACATACACACATGAACACCGACACTTACCTTTGGTCATGGGGTAGTGTCGCCATGAGGTGAGCCATGGAGGCAGCCGCAAAGGCCTTGGTGTTTGAACCTATGCCGAACAGCGTGTCCCTGTCCACCGGTCGACCCGTTTCCATGTCAGCCACCCGTAGCCCTCGCTCTGTCTGGCTCCACCCTGAACCATACCCAGAGACAGGCCCGGGATATTCTGACACGCCATCACCTGGGGACAAGACCATTGTACACGTAGATATAATTTTGTTAGACTGTCGTGTTACAAAACCATGCATGACCCATGCCAGATATGTACAACACCACAGTCTCTCTACAGCACACGTTACAGTTTTGCTCACTGTTCCAGCAACTCTGGAAGAGCAGTTCTGGAGCAAACAAAAAAGACCTGATGAAAACCCGCAAGACTGACCATTTGAGACGTAACTATGCTCGAACAAAAAATACTAACAAACAAACACAACCAAGCAACCAAGCAACCAAGCAACCAAGCAACCAAGCAACCAAGCAACCAAGCAACCAACCAACCAGACCAACCGACCAACCGACCAACCAACCAACCAACCAACCAACCAACCAAAATAATTAACGAACGAACGAACGAACGAACGAACAAAAACGGACAAACAAACAAACGAACGAATGAATCAGCGAACGAACGAACAAACAAACAAACAAACAAACAAACAAACAAGCAAGCAAGCAAGCAAGCAAGCAAGCAAGCAAGCAAGCAAACCAAACCAACCAAACAACAACCAAACCAAACCAAACCAACAACCAAACCAAACCAAACCAACCAAACCAAACCAAACCAAACCAAACCAAACCAAACCAAATCAGAAATCCCAACCCACGCATATACTGGAATTCCTATCAAGGATCAACTGTATGGAGTATGTGGCTCAGTCAGTTACACCACCAGCACAGAAATCGACAAGTCTGGATGGATTGGATTTCCAGTCGGTCAGGGTTTTTTTTCCATCCCCTCCCTTTTTTTTATTTTTGCTGATAGATCTTATCAATTCCACAAGAGATGAGGGAAGCTGCGGAATGAACTACCCTGGCTTGTTCAAGACAGAAACCAGAAAAAAACAAACATGATCATAGAATCAGAACGAACAACAAATACACAAAAAGGTTAGTAGAAAAAGACCAAATCTTCTCTTTAACTTTTAGTATTCGCTGTTTGTTCTTTAGTGATCTTACGTTTACGCTTGACAAAGGCCATTTGTCTGAAAATTTGCGTCTGTCTTGTCTGGTTGTATTAAACACGCGTTCTGATTCTATCATTCTATGGTCATGTTTTTCTCCTTCCTGTTTGAGCGAACGTGGGCGGTGGGTCCCATTTGTTTTGGATCGCTCAAGCCAGTCATGTTCTCTGGAGAAGGTGGTTTCAGGTCTTTCGCTCCACCTGGAACAAAACGGGTTGATCGACTGGCCACCAGGCCTTGAGTGGCTGTCTGGGTGCTAGTCTTTCCCGTGGGATGATAATTTAAAACGAAGTTCCGTCACACCGTGCGTTCAGCACACGTTAAAGATCCCACGGCAGTTGTTCCTGGCAAAATTCTGTATAAAAAATCCACTTTCATTGGTGAACAAAACTGCACGCAAACAAGGGAAAAAGAAGAAAAAAAAACAAAAAAACTGTTGGGGACAAATCGGTGGGCCCGTACTATAGTGACACGCTTTCTTGGGAAGAGCAACCTGCATTTCATGAGGAAAAAAATTCCGTTCTGATAGGAAAAAATAATGTCACTCTAAGTAATAAGAATTTCTGGAGACAGCCGGACAGCAAGGTCCTCAGAGAATAAGCCTCCCCTCAAGCAAGTGTTTCGGCCCTTGAAGCAAAAAATCATTACAGAAACTCCAGATTTTGTACTTCTCAAGGTCATTGTTAACAACCTTGAAGAAGCTCAGTTGAAGTAAAGTCATCTTTCTGTTGCTGTGTTGCTGTTTTTCTTCTTCTGTTCCCTTCTCTCTTCTTCTTGAAACCCTCTTAAAATACAAGGTACAGAAAAGAAGAGAGGGAGAGAGAGAGAGAGAGAGAGAGAGAGAGAGAGAGAGAGAGAGAGAGAGAGAGAAGAGAGAGAGAGAGAGAGAGGGGAGAGAAAAAGAGAGAGAGAGACAGACAGACACAGACAGACAGACAGACAGAGAAAGAGAGAGAGAGAGAGACAGACAGACACAGAAGACAGACAGACAGAGAAAGAGAGAGAGAGAGAGAGAGAGAGAGAGAGATACATAGGAGAGAGAGAGACAGACACAGACAGACAGACAGACAGAGAAAGAGAGAGAGAGATACATAGAGAGAAGAGAGAGAGAGAGAGAGAGAGAGAGTAGAGAGAGAGAGAGAGAGAGAGAGAGAGAGAGAGAAGGATATCGCAGGCATGCCTCTGATTATTCATCTTCTAACAGGTCATTAAAACACAATAGATGTAAACATTATTTCATTATGAACACCAAAAACCGAACCATCGTACGTGATAAAGAAGGCCACATTATGTGGCTAAGTCTATCTGGTGTAGACCGCATTATGTGGCTAAGTTTATCCGCGTAGGCCGCATTAAGAGGCTAAGTTTATCCGGCGTAGGCCGCATTATGTGGCTAAGTTTATCCGGCGTAGGCCGCATTATCCGGCTTGAGCTAAGTGTTTAGCAAGTGCCACTCCGCCCAAATACTTTTCATAACTAGAATTCTGACTAGTCTGGCTCTGCTGTGCGGGTGAGCACTTTGAACTCATAATTTGTTGTATAATTCAATATTGCAACTATGTGGATGAAAGGTAATACAACACGCTAGCTAACCCGCTCACGATGCTGCTTCGGCGTTTTCAGAGGCAATGGTTTTTACACAGCGTGAACTTGGCAACATGAATGTACTCAGTGCAACAACAGCGTTATTTGAAGCTAATTTCTGCTGAAAATTCTACTCTGACAGACAACAATCAAAAGAATTCAGGAACGAAAGACTATCAACAGTTCTTAATTTCTCAAACTTTTTTGTTTTTCATCAATTCCCCCCCCCCCCCCCCCCGCCCCCATGGGGATACCGGGAGCTCTTTCATTACAAATAGTATCCCCATCTTCTGGAAATTCTGTGCTAGAAATTCCCTCTTGTCTGTCACTGTCTTTGTTTCTGCCTTGTTCCTTTGCTTTCTGTCATTTCTTCCTATCATTTTCTGTCTCGCTGGTCCAATCACCTGTATGTGTTCGATAAAAGTCTTTCGTACTTTTTCTTAGGACTGATAATTGGGTACATGTATTGAGTGCATTTTTGGCTCTAGGGAGATAAGATATGCGGAAACAATTTTAGGAATTTATGCCTATTTGTGTAAATGTTTTGATGTCCTTCGGTATGCTTTAATTTGTAATCAGGTGTTCTTTTAAATCCCCTGTGCGATAAATTGGACGGAGTGGTCAATGGCGGCGGCATGTCCTTAGATTATGTGCGCGAATGCATTGATATGTATACTTAATTTTCTTTTCTTTTCTTTTTTTTTATCCTGTTGAAGTTTTTTGTATGTTTTGAAGCAGTTATAGTCCTGATATGGCTCTGCGCAGTCGGCTGGGCTTTAAACAACAGTAACAATAACAGTAATTGGGTTTAGCTTTCTAGGTAATGATTATTGTCGGATGCATATATTTAATTATTACTGATACATTCAGCTGTATGTTAAGTCTAATATCAGTCAACTTTTACAGTTTTGGTTCTTTCTCTCAACCGTCATCAAAGAATGACAGGCCAGCAATGGATGATTTGTGTGTGTGTGTGTGTGTGTGTGTGTGTGTGTGTGTGTGTGTGTGTGTGTGTGTGTGTGTGTGTGTGTGTGTGTGTGTGTGTGTGTGTGTGTGTGTGTGTGTGTGTGTGTGTGCATCTTACAGCATGCAAAATGTAAGAGAACGCACGGCAGGTTGACGAAGGAAATACAGTTTATCGCCATAACACGCACATCATCACACACGCACACGCGCGCGCGCGCGCACACTCACACACACCACATGCACGCACGCACATACACACACACACGCACGCAAGCAACACGCACACACACACACACACACGCAAGCAAACACGCACACAAGCACACACACATACACACACACACGCACACACACATACACACAAGACGCACGCACATGCACACACACGTACACCCACGCACACACACATACACACATACATAAAACACACACACACACACAGCACACACATGCAAACACATCCCACATATGCACACAATCGCACGCACGCAAGCACGCACGCACGCATGCACACATGCAAACGCACGCACACACAACACACAAACACATACACACTCTCTCTCCCTCTTTCTCTCTCCCTTTCTCTCTCCCTCTGTCTCTTTCTCTCTCTCCCCCCCTCTCTCTCTATTTCTTTCTTCCTCTCTCTTCCTCCTCTCTCTCTCTCTCTCTCTCTCTCTCCCCTCCCCCCTCTCTCCCCCTCTCCTGACAAATTTATCAAAAATCCACCATTGTTTTCCGCTTCTTCGCACCACACCCACCCACACAAACAACGACTTCCGCTAATGTGTTCTGTACAACAGATCCGTGATCGTAACAATTGTAGTCAAACGGACAAATATGTGCTGCTTATAGCTGAAGAGGAGCGACACAATCATCCACATTGCTGTACAATTCCTCTTTATGTTCTTCACTCTCCGGATAGGCGTAGCACAAGAATTTCGGAAACGAGAGCTCAACTTTGTAGCACACATTTCCGACAATTCGGAATGAAACTATTTCCCAACATTTGATTGTTCTGCCATGACGGACTCGGCAACTTAAGTTTCAAAGCATTTACTGTCTATCTGTTTGTACCATCTCGAATGTCACGGAGAGAAAAAAGCTGACGGCCAGCAGTGAGCCGGACGCCTGAAGTGGAGATTATAGCCTGTGATATCAACTTTCTTTCAAACCATCGGTCAAATCTTTCTTGGTCTACCTCTTACATTGATCAACAGAGAAATACGCGTAGTTGCTAGTCCCCTGATCAGGATGAAAACTCACCAGCTGGTTCAGCGAGTATATAAGAAAAAAAAAAGATTGCGTTATCTTTTTTGTTATGTACTTGTTAAAACAGTTGGTGGGGTTGTATTATCTTTTTGTTTTATAATTGTTAAACCAGATGGTGGGGTTGTATTATCTTTTTGTTACATAATCGTTAAACCAGATGGTGGGGTTGGATTATCTTTTTGTTATGTAATTGCTAAACCAGCTGGTGGGGTTGCATTATCTTCTTTGTTATTTGTTAAACCAGCTGGTGGGGTTGCATTATCATTTTTGTTATACATGTATACTTGTTGAGCCATCTGGTGGGGTCGCATTATCGTTTTGTTATGTACTTGTTGAACCAGATTATGGAGTTATATTATCTGTTTTTTATATGATTGTTAAACAAACTGGTATGGCTGCATCATCTTTTTGTTATACAATTGTTAAACCAGTTGGTGTGGATGTATTACCTTTTTTTGTTATTACAGTTGTTAAACTAATTGGTGTGGATGCATTACCTTTTTTGTTATATACTTGCTGAACCAGATGACGGGGTCACATCCTGGTCAAATGACCAAACCACTTAATCCTCTGGTGATGGATATGGAAGTGTACTAATGTTCTTGCTATTTCTCTGATTTTGGAGTTTCTGTTTTTGTCGCGTCTTGTCTTTTTAACAAGCTCTTCACAAACAACGCATCTCACAGATGATGATTTTGTGCTATAGGGGTTTGGTCAGCTTCCAGGATCTGGCACTGGTATGTCAGGGTGGGGTTGAAAATGAGACTGATGAGCTTGGCTTTTTGTTTCAGTTGGGATGTTGGAATGTTTCATGAGTGAGCCAAATTGATAGCTTTCATTGTTTGCTTGCTTTCTGGTTTCTACTTTCGATACCCCTAAATTCAGTCTGGCCCATCAGATATTGAGAAAGGCAATTTTGACATTACGATACAAAATCAAGAACCAAACTGAATTCGGCTCGTAACGCCTCTGCTATCTGAGGAAAATGATCTGAGGTAGAAATAGAGTAATGTAATTTTTCCTCAAACGGTGTTAGATTTCATCAGAAGTTGTGTGATGTATGTTTCCTTCATACGGTGTAGATACAGTCAAGTTAAATGGAATTAAAGTGGATAAAAAACCCGATCAATGTTTGTTCCTTACACGTAGAATATTTACAAGGCGTTCCTTTGGACTCTCGATTGCGTATTTCTGTGCAAGAGCGTAGAAAACGATATTCATTTGGATTGATCAGCAGTGATAAAACACTTTTACCTGCTGATGTCAACCACAACACAAAATATCGCTCAGGAACGTTATTGTACGTCATGTAAAAATCTACAGCATGAAAAGGAATAATTTGAGTTAGTGTGATTCTACTGTTTATGCTGTTATTATGCTGTCATGCTGTAAACCCTATTTGAAACGAGGGCTGGTTGTAAAGAAGCATTTATTTTGTTTATTTTTGACCCTTTGTTCTCGCTCTTGTTGTTTTCTCTCTCTGTCTCTCTCTGTGTATGTCTCTGTCTCTGTCTCTGTCTCTCTCTCTTTCTCTTCTATCGTCTCAAATGTATTTCTTTGACCGAAAGTGTAATGATTCTGTTGTTGTAGTGTCTATGTTATGTAAGGTACAATTTATATGTAGTGTGATGAAGACCTTCTTCGGGCGAGCACTGAATGTAAAAAAAACATACATTTTGCTTATTTCATACCCTCGTAAATAAAATTTGTTACTGCTATTTGTTCATTGTTCATTATGTTG
>CM060314.1:68835736-68840736 GCA_030674185.1 Monoplex corrugatus | reverse complement strand
TGTGTCTCTGTCTCTTTCCCTGTCTCTCTGTGTCTCTCTGTGTCTGTGTGTGTGTGTCTCTCTTTGTGTCTGTCTCTCTGTGTCTGTATCTCTCTGTCTTTCTCTGTCTCTCTCTTTGTCTCTCTCTTGTCTCTCTGTCTCAATCTCTGTCTATCTCTATCTCTCTCTGTCTCTGTCTGTCTCTCTGTCTCTGTCTCTATCTATCTATCTCTCTTTCTGTATATGCATGTATTTTTGTTGTCCTACAGAAGTGAATATTTCCTACATAACTCTAACTGGGAACAACTCTTTTGTTGCCATGGAATCTTCAACATGCACTAAGCACATGTGCGGGTGGTACTTCAGGTTTTGTTATTGAACCCAAAAAAAACTAACACCCAGACGACCACTCGAAGTCTAATGGAGTTAGGGGGTGTGTGTGAAGGGAGGATAAAATCTCTGTCCGACCCCGGGTCGACCTCAACATCTGTTGCTACCAAGGCAGATGTTTTTACAACTTGATCACCAGCCTACCCATTCTTAACACATTCGTACCGCGTCACGAGATCCTCGTGATTCAGCTTTCTCTCTCTGTGGACCGCGTCACGAGAATTTCGTGCCCTAAACCGTAGTTTCAGTTTCGAGTATATAAATAGAAAATGACCGCATTGCTGACATGAATCCTTTTCCGGCAAAGGGAGTGTACTCTTGTCATTTCCTTTCTGCGTTTACACGACGTTTGAAGCGGCAAAATGGCAAGATATACCTTGTTTTCTGACAATACCCCCTCCGGCCTTTCTCTCTCCTAACATTACTTGGTCAATAGTTAGTACAGTGACCTATTTTCTTGGTAGGAAAAGGGTTAAGCGCAGGTACAGGGCTCATGTCATGATTTTGAATCTTATCCGTCACATGGCGTCTGTGGTGTTAATGTGTAGGGAATCTATTCCAAGCGCGCAGACATCATTTTGAAAACAACAACAACAACAACAACAAACAAAAGGACAACAGCTCACAACAACAATTACAACAACAACTAATAACAACAACGACGACGACGACAACAACAACAACAACAATAAAAACAACAAAACAGAAACCGAAACTCCGCATTTTTGTTTGCATGCACAGACAGACATGCAGGCAGATAGACAGACAGACAGACAGACTCACAGTCACGTACACACGCACAACACACAGATACTTACACAGACACACACAGACACACACACAGACACAAAGACACACAGACACACACAGACACAAAGACACACAGACACACACACAGACACACAGACACAGACACACACATACCCCCCCCCCCACACACACACATTTAAAAACTGGTATCCGAATACGGTTTGATATTCTACAAGATGCTAATGGTAAGATATGTGAAAGAGAAGAATCTAATGGGTATATATCTGGAAAGCAGCAATGAGACAAGAAGAAGAAGAAGAAGAAGAAGAAGAAGAAGAAGAAGAAGAAGAAGAAGAAGAAGAAGAAGAAAGAAGAAGAAGAAGAAGAAGAAGAAAAGAAGAAGAAGAAGAAGAAGAAGAAGAAGAAAAAGAAGAACAAGAACAAGAACAAGAACAAGAACAACAAGAACAACAAGAACAAGAACAAGAACAAGAACAAGGAGGAAAAAGGAAAAAAAGCGATTAATACTTAGAAGAACAAAACAGCTGAAAAAGTAACAGAAGAAGAAAAAGAATACGAAGAAAATGAAGAAAAAAGTAATAATGATAGTAATAAAGTATACTATTACTGCTACAACAAAAAAACAACAAAACACACACAATAATAATAATAATAATATAATGATAATAACAATAACAATAATAATTATAATGATGATGATAATAATAATAATAATAGTAATAATAATAACAACAATAATAATAATAAAATAATAATAATAATAATAATAATAATAATAATAATAATAATAATAATAACAATAATAATAATAATAATAACAATAACAATAATAATAATAATAATAATAATAATAATAAAAAATAATAATAATAATAATAATAATAATAATAATAATAATTAATAATAATAATAATAATAATATAATAATAATAAAAACAAGAAGAAGAAAATATATGAGGAAGAGTGGGAGAAGAAAAAAAGGGAAGGGCATGTTACTTTTGGCTTTCTCATAACTTCAAGCATGTTATATTACCCTCTGGAACTTTTACATGCTCTTAGAAATCCCATTTCCCTCCTACTGTACTTATTTATAGTGGCCGTGCACGGCAATGTATGGTGCGCTTTGAGCTTCAAAAGACTCATTATGACTAACAAGACACACCACGAGGGTGCGGATGGGACCCGGAGCATCAATGCCTCGCCACTCTCCAGACTATCACCTCCCAAACTCCCGCGCCACTCGATAGTCATTTCATCAAGCAAAGGGGGGGGGGGGGGGGGGCTGTCCATGCGCTGCATGACCCATTCGGACCCAGTCACCAGTTACCTTATTTACAATCCGATTGGCAAGATGGGGGAAGTGACAAACCCCGGAACATGGTGTGTTTTGAGGTTTTTAAAAGACTCGTTATAGTCATATCTTCTTCATAAAAAAGTACGAAGATCAGGAGGATAAGATTGCAGACAGAGAGAGAGGTGGAGAGGAAGAAAGAGAGAGAGAGAGAAGGAGAGAGAGAGGGAGAAAGAAAGAGAGAGGGAAGGAGAGAGAGAGAGGGAGACAGGAGAGAGAGGAGAGGAGAGAGAGAGAGAGAGAGAGAGGGCGAGAGAAAGAGGGAGAGAGAGAGAGAGAGACAGACAGACAGACAGACAGAGAGAGAGACAATGACAATGACAATGACAATGACAATTATGCTTGATTTTCCAACGGTAAAAGTTATTGGCTAGAAGCCATTTTTCAAATTTGCCGTTGCTATTCTATACAAAGAGAGAGAGAGAGAGAGAGAGAGAGGAGAGAGAGAGAGAGAGAGAAAGGAGATGAGAGAGAGAGAGAGGGCGAGAGAGAGAGAGAGAGAGAGACAGAGAGAGACATAGAGAGATACAGAGAGAGAAGAGAGAGACAGAGATATAGAGAGAGGTAGAAAGACAGAAAGAGACAGACAGACAGACAGAGATAGAGACAGACAGACGGAGACAGAGACAGAGACAGAGAGAGTCAAGACTCAAAGGATTTAATGACTTTGGCCAACAGCCCCTATCATGACGTCAGACCTCAGGTAGAAGTTTCGATGGGACTGGGGAACTAGTTTGCGGTAATACATCACACAGACAAATGGGCTTACATACATGCACACACACACACACACACACACACACACACACACACACACACACACACACACACACACACACACACACACACACACACACACACACACACACACACAAACACACACACACACAAACACACACACAAATAAATGAATAAAGAGATAAAATAATAAATATATAAATAAATAAATAAAATATCAAGATAAGATAAGATAAGATAAGATAACATAAGGTAAGGTAAGGTAAGATAAGATAAGATAAGATAAGATAAGATAAGATAAGATAAAATAAGACAAGACAAGACAAAAAGGTGTCTATGGGGCGGAAGAATCTATGAGATCATAGTGGCATCATATCATGTAAGGTAACATCAAACAGTTTATAAAGAACAAGAGAAAAGCAATCAGAACATCAGAACGATCAGGCCTCATCAGCTTGCTCAGGGTTGCAGATGGATTAGAGAGTTCAGCCTGTATGCCAGTCAAATCTGCCTGTAAGATATAGTGGTACCCTACATAAATCATCACCGACGCTTAACCAACAGCAGAAAGTTCACACAACTCACAAAAACTACTCTATCTTTTTTATTTTTTTTTATTTTATTTTATTTTTTTCATTTTGTTTTAGTATTCTGAACAATCTTTATGAATCGACAGAGAGGAGATGGGCACCGCCCTCATAATACTGATCCCGAGAAAAGTTGAGGTCTCTACCACCTCACTCCCCTACGACCTCAGGGTTATGGGACTATCCATCATCAAGCAGTCTTTAAAAAGATGCCTGTACGCGCATTGTCTTGCCCACACTGCGTATATGTTGCTGCACAGTCTGAATATTTTTTTTGTTTTGTTTTTATTGTGAGTGTGCCTGCTAGTTGTTATCGTGTTTCCATAGGCTACCTAATAGTGATGTAGCTTTCAGGATCTTTAACGTCCGTACTTGATGTTCTGCATGGGCAAACATACCAAAAGGGGTTCAGGCGCTATTTGCCCAGGCAGGATCAAACTCAGACTTTCCGAATGGAAGTTTCATCACGCTAATTATGAGACAGTCAAGAAACGAAGCCAGAACAAGGTTGAGGCAGCCGAGATCTGGTTTCTAAGAAGAATGTTGAGAGTTCATTGGACAGCAAAGAAAACAAACGAGACAGTCTTGATGGAGGCAGACATAAGATCAGAAGATCATTCATAAGGAAGATTAGGAAAAGACAGGCAACATTTATCGGCCATTTTATGAGGAAACGGGAATTACAGCACCTTGTCACAACAGGAAAGCTGGAGGGAAAAAGAGCACCAGGTAGATCTAGGGAGAAAATATTGGACAGACTTGCAGAGTGGCTGATGACAGAGAGGATGGAAGATGTGCTTGCGGCAATAAGGGACAGATACATATGGAGGGTCATGATCGCCAACGCCATGTGGCAGGCACTTGATGATGATAATGATGAAGTATGTGACTATTGCGCATGGCAAGCATAACTCAAAACAATGAAACAACATAAACAAAGACAGAAAATGCACCAAACATAACACAACAAAGCAATGCAAGGCAGAGCAAAGCAAAACAAAACAAAACAAAGCACAGCACAGCACAGCACAGCATATCACAGCACAACAACCCAATCCAACCCAACCCAACACAACATAGCACAGCACAGCACAGCATAGCACAGCACAACACAACACCGCACAACACACAACCCAACACAGCACAGTACAACACAACACAACACAACACAACACAACACAACA
>CM060314.1:68778236-68803236 GCA_030674185.1 Monoplex corrugatus | reverse complement strand
GAGGATCTACACTAATACAAGAACATCACAATGCCTGTGGAGTATCTATACTAAAACAAGCACATTATAATGCTTATAGAAAGTCTATACAAATACAATTGTACTGTAATGCCTTGTGGAGGATCTACACTAATACAAGAACATCACAATGCCTGTGGAGTATCTATACTAAAACAAGCACATTATAATGCTTATAGAAAGTCTATACAAATACAATTGTACTGTAATGCCTTGTGGAGGATCTACACTAATACAAGAGCATCACAATGCCTGTGGAGTATCTATACTAAAACAAGCACATTATAATGCTTATAGAAAGTCTATACAAATACAATTGTACCGTAATGCCTTGTGGAGGATCTACACTAATACAAGAACATCACAATGCCTGTGGAGTATCTATACTAAAACAAGCACATTATAATGCTTATAGAAAGTCTATACAAATACAATTGTACTGTAATGCCTTGTGGAGGATCTACACTAGTACAAGAACATCACAATACCTGTGGAGTATCTATACCAAAACAAGCACATTATAATGCTTATAGAAAGTCTATAGGAATAAAAGCGGATTGTAATGCCTCTGGAGGATCTACACTAATACAAGAACATCAGTATGCCTGTGGAGTATCTATACTATAACTAGCAATATATCAATTTACGGAAGGTGTAATACGAATATACTGCAAAACTCAAAGGGTCTACACTTATACAAGCACATCATAATGCCTATGGCACATCTGCATTATTACAAGTACACTATAGTGCCTGTGAAGGTTGATTACTAATGCAGATGAACAATAATCATACACACACACACATACATACACACATACATATATGTATATACATATATATATATATATATATGTATATACATATATGTATATATATGTATACATATACAAACGTATATATATATATACATATATATATATATATGTACATATATATATTATGTATATATATATATATATACAAGTTGATATTAATACCCGTGTGTATGTATGTATGCGTGCGTGTGTATGCGTGCGTGTGTGTGTGTGCATGTGTGTGTGTGTGTAAAAAAGAAAGAAAGAAAGAGAGAGAGAAAGAGAGAGAGAGAGAGACAGACAGACACACAGACACACAGAAAGAGAGAGACAGAGACAGAGATAGAGACAGAGACAGAGAGACAGACATACAGAAAGAAAGAAAGAAAGAGGAGGGGAGAGAGAGAGAGAGAGAGAGAGAGAGAGAGAGACAGAGAGACAGAAAAGAAAGAGAGAGAGAGAGAGACAGAAACGGAGGGGGGGGGGGCAGACGGACGGATAAACAGACAGGTAGACAGACAGATAGACAGACAGATAGACAGACGTAGTCTAAACAAAAACAGAAGTCTGACAGCTTTCGACAGTGGGCGATGTAAACCTCATGGCCACAGATTAGTCATAGCTCATTGACTTTGTCTTCTGCAAAAATGCAGGTGTGTATCTACGTGGGAGTCACGATAAAAGAAAAGAGGCAGAGAGAGAGAGAGAGAGAGAGAGAGAGAGAGAGAGAGAGAGAGAGAGAGAGAGAAGAGAAGAGAGAGGGGAGAGAGAAGAGAGAGGACAGAGACAGACAGAGAGAGAGACAGAGACAGACAGACAAAGACAGAGACAGAGACAGACACACAGACAGAAAGAAAGAAAGAAAGACAGAAACAACACACACACACACACAACACACACACACACACACACACACACACACACACACACACACACACACACACACAGAAAAGAAAGAAAGAGAGATAGAGAGAGAGAGGGAGACAAACAGAGAGAGAGAGAGAGACAGACAGACAGACAGATAGAGAAAGAGAGAGAGAGATCGAGAGTGAGAGACAGACAGACAGACACAGACAGAGAGACAGAGACAGACAGACAGACAGAAAGAAGAGAAAGAAAGAAAGAAAGAAGAGAAGAGAGAGAGACAGACAGACAGAGACAGAGAGAGAGACAGAGAAAGGGAGGGGACAGACAGATGGATAGACAGACAGATAGACAGACAGATAGATGCAGTCTTAACAAAAACAGAAGTCTGGCAGCTTTCAACAGGTGTGTATCTACGTGGGAGTCACGACAGTAGAAAAGAATCAGGGAGAGAGAGAGGCAGAGAGAGACAGAGGCAGAGACAGAGACACAGAGGAGGAGAGAGAAGGAGAAAGAACGAGAGACATAGAGAGAGACAGAGACAGAGGGAGAGAAAGAGAGACAGAGACAGAGACAGAGACAGAGAGGCAGACAGAGAAAGAAAGAAAGAAAGAAAGAAAGAGGAGAGAGGGAGGGAGAAAGAGAGAGAGAGAGGACAGAGAGAGAGACAGAAAGAGAAAGGGGGGAGGGCAGACAGACAGATAGACAGACAGATAGACAGACGTAGTCTAAACAAAAACAGAAATCTGACAGCTTTCGACAGTGGGCGATGTAAACCTCATGGCCACAGATTAGTCATAGCTCATTGACTTTGTCTTCTGCAAAAATGCAGGTGTGTATCTACGTGGGAGTCACGATAAAAGAAAAGAGGCAGGGAGAGAGGAAGCAGAGAGAGAGAAGAGAGGGGGGAGGGAGAGAGAGAGGGAGACAGAGAGAGACAGAGACAGAGAGAGAGGAGGGGAGGGAGAAAGAGAGAGAGAGAGAGAAGAGAGAGAGAGAGACAGAGAGACATAGAGCAGAGAGAGAAGGAGAGAGAGAGAGAGAGAGAGAGAGAGAGGAGAGAGAGAGAAAGAGAGAGAGACACACACACATACAGACAGAGACACAGACAGAGAGACAAAGAGACAGAGAGAGAAACAGAAGAGAGAGAGAGAGAGAGAGAGAGAGAGCGAGTGAGAGAGAGGCAGAGAGACCAAGAGAGAGACCAAGAGAAAGACCAAAGAGAGAGAGGACACACAGACAGAGAGAGAAAAGAGGGGGAGAGAGAGGCAGAGAGAGACAGAGAGAGAGAGAGAGAAGAGAGAGAGAGAGAGAGAGAGACCAAGAGAGAGACCAAGAGAGAGAGACACACAGACAGAGAGAGAGAAGAGAGAGAGAAGAGAGAACCAAGAGAGAGAGAGAGGAGAGAGAGAGAGAAGACAGAGAGAGAGAGAGAGAGAGAGACCAAGAGAGAGAGAGAGAGAGAGAGAGACAGAGAGAGAGAGACCAAGAGAGAGAGAGAGAGAGAGAACTATATATATTATACATCGATAACAACAGTATTATTATTTCAGCAGTGCAAGTAGTAAGATGATAACATTCGTCCATTAACAGTTATGCCAATGTCTAGAAGTTTGATAGAAGTTTGAATTTTAGCTTCAGTTTCGGAAGAAAGATCTGTTAACCCCCCTATCAGTATACTCAGCCCTATCGGTATGGAAGTAGGTGTTTTCCATCCCACACATCCCGACTAACAACAACTCCTCCCCAGGAAGCACTTAGCACTGACAAACGGGTCTGTTATATGTATCTCATTACTGGCACCGGTGGTCAGCCAGCGCGCATAGCCATGCAAAAATTAATACATTTACTTTATATTTTATGTACATTCCTTCTGTTTCAGAAACATCTCAAATGTGCACATACAGAATGAATAAAACTAAAAGGACATTTTCTTTAGTGCACATTAGATCGAAATAAGACTGTCTACCGAAATGTGGAAATGACATTAATAAATTGTTGAAGTGAAAATATACGTTCGGTGTAAAATACGCGAAAAAGAAAAAAATAAAAAGGTAAGATAGAGGCCAAATTGTACCAAGGAATTTTTTAATAAGTGCATTTCTTACTTAATCGTGACCTTTTAATTTTCATTGTGTACACATTTATAATCTTACAAAGCAGTATGTTGAAACGTTAAGCTTTAGACTTCGTGAATATTGCTGTGTATGCCGTTTTCAACGAAATATACCGATAGGGCTGAGTGTACGGATAAGGCGTTAGCAAACGTCTCGGCGCACGGAATAGATTTTATATTCACTGATGTCACTGATGCCCTGTGATGGAGAAGATCCAACATGATCATGGCACAAACCATGAGCCTGCGTACTAAGCCCTACACATCTAGAGGTCGCGGGTTCGTATCCCGCAGGGATGCCAGTTCATGGGTTTATGTGCAGGCTTAAGGCTTGTGCCATGATCACCATACACATGGCTTGTGCCATGATCACCATACACACGGCACCTGTGACGTTAGTGCATATGGAATTCGTTCCGAGCGCGGAGACGTCTCTTGAGAAACTGAAACAGAAACCTATACATTGGCAAGATCTGAAAGTCATACCTGGCATGAAGGTTTTACATCCTTTTATTGTGACTGTAACAATCTAGGTTTTACATCCTTTTTGTGACTGCAACATCTAGGTTTTACATCCTTTTTTTGTGACTGTAACAATCTAGGTTTTACATCCTTTTTTGTGACTGTAACAATCTAGGTTTTACATCCTTTTTTTGTGACTGTAACAATCTAGGTTTCACCGAAGTGAAACATAAATCTCAATTAGTACTAAATTCAAAACAAGTGTGACTGCCCGCATTCAAGCAAACAGGAACCAAAAGAAACACGAAAAAAGAATCAGAACGCGTATTCAATACAACAAGACAAGACAGGCCCAAATTTTCGGCCAACTGGCCTTTGTCAAGCGTAAGATCACAAACAAACAAACACCAGATACAAAAATTTAGGAGAAAAATACTGAATCTTCGCTGCTGCTCCGTCCAGTGGGAGAAAAGGAATAAACTGATCATTTCTTTTCTCACGCTGGACGGAGCAGCAGGGAAGTTTCAGTATTTTTCTCCTACTTTTTGTATTTGGTGTTTGTTTGCTTGTACAAGTTGAAAACGTCCTGTACAATCACATCACATTTTTGTTCGTGTTTTTTTCTTCTGGTTTTAATAAGTACTGTTAAAAAAACAATAACAACAGAAAAAACAACAACAAACAAACTGGAAACGGATGAAAACACAACCAGCCCCTATGCACAAACTGACCTCGCCAACATCCTGTACAATCACATCACAGAAATCAGCCCCCAGACAGTACATGAACAATACATCGCCTCCACCTGCCCACTGACACGATTAATCGTCTACAGCATCCACACTATTTCATCCTCCATCCCCGACAGCAAACAAAATAAAAAACAAAACAAAACATAACAAAACAAGACAAAACAAACAAAACACGCACATACCGCGACCCACCCCCCACCCCATAAAAAAAATAAAAAAAGAGAAAAAGACAAGACTTGAGAAAGAAAGAAAGAAACGACCACCGGCGCCACAAAACGTTTGTTTGGTCTGCCATTTTCCTCTTCACCATCCCTCCAATTGTCTTCTCCACTTCTCGAAATTTTTCTTATCTCTGATTCAGGGAAAGCCTAAGACTTTTAATTATACTCTATTAGGAAATGTACAGTGAAAAATACAACTGAAAGGTTGAAACAGCATCTCTCTCTCTCTCCTCTTTCTCTGTCTGTCTGTCTGTCTGTCTGTTCTCCCCCCCCTCTCTCTCTGTTTCTCTCTCTATCTCTCTTTGTGTGTCTCTCTCTGTGTCTCTCTCTGTGTCTGTCTCTCTGTCTCTCTCTCTCTGTCTCTTTCTCTGTCTCTGTATCTCTTTGTTTCTCTCTCTCTCTTCTCTCTCTCTCTCTCTCTCTCTCTATATATATATATATATATATATATATTCTTCTTCTTCTTCTTTGCGTACGCTGCTACACAATCAGCTGAGTCCGGGTGATGATATATCTATATATTTACATATATTATAATATGTATATTCATATATATACATGCATACATATCTGCATACATACATACATGTATATACATATATATACATCTTTCTCTCTCTCTACATATATATGTATATATATACATGTATATATATATATATATATATATATATAATATATATCTATCTATCTTTTTTATATATATATATATGTATGTGTGTGTGTGTGTGTGTGTGTGTGTGTGTGTGTGTGTGTGTGTGTGTGTGTGTGTGTGTATGTGTGCTGTGTGTGTGTGTGTGTGTGTGTCAGTATGGGTAGCAGCGAATGTTTTGGCGAATACAGTGTTTTGCACGTTTTGTATCGTGATTTCTAAAACTGAGTAAATAGTTCAGTTTTTACAGTACATGTGTTTTAGCATATCTTTGGCAGTGAGTAAAGTTTCCCATCAGGAATGCAGGTGTACCACCGAAAATTTTCGTCGTTTTGTCGTCTTTCCTGTGCACATGCTGTTTCGTGTATTTACACACACACACACGCACGCGCACGCACGCTCGCAGGCACACACATACAGAGAGAGAGAGAGAGAGAGAGAGAGAGAGAGAGACAGACAGACAGGGCAGAGATACAGAGATACAGAGAAGAGAGAGAGAGAGAGAGAGAGAGAGAGAGACAGAGAGACAAGAGAGAGAGACAGAGACAGATAGACAGACACACGTACAGATAGTCAGACAGACAGAGAGAGATGCAGAGAGAGAGAGATACAGAGAGAGAGAGAGGCACAGACAGAGAGAGAGATGGAGAGAAAGAGAAACAGAGAGAGAGAGAGAAAGACAAAGAGACAGAGAGATAGAGAGAGAGAGAGAGTGACAGAGATAGAGAGACAGAAAGAGACAGAGAGAGACAGAGAGAGAGACAAGAGAGAGAAGAGAGAGAGAGAGAAAGAGAGAGAGAGAGAGAAAGACAAAGAGACAGAGAGAGAGAGACAGACAGAGAGACAGAGAGACAGAGAGAGACAGAAAGAGACAGAGAGAGACAGAAAGAGACAGAGAGACAGAAAGCACCGGACTAAGCATAAAACCAAACAGGGCTAACAGTCTATAGCAAAATACAGAATCTACTGGAAATAAAAATCTGCTGACGGACTCTTCATACTGGAGAACTCTTCAGGAACGTAACGATGTTTGGTAACGGTCATTTTCGTGCAGTAAATGCCCACTGAGCACTGTAGCAATGGCTGAAACAGGGAAAACGCCCCAAGACACTTGGGTGAAAGTACGTAAAAGTACACCTGGTTTATTACACGTAAACAAGAATAAACCTTGGCCTCATAAAGTTGATAGATTCTTATTCCAGAGCAACAAGAAAGAAACCGATGTACCGACAAGTTTGCGTAAATATATGTAAACACTTTAGAGATCCTTTTACAAACTAACGCATGCATTAATGAACACACTAAAGCCAGTCGTATAACTTCGTATACATTAACAAACACACGAGGACTGGTTTTACAATTCTCTTGGACTCGTACACACGTAGACTGTAAACAAGAAATGTTTTACAATTTACGTGGCTATACGATCACACACATCAAACCTCGATTTACAGCTTTTGCGTGTATTAGCAAACACACGGTAATGTAGTTTTACAACTTATCTGTAAAGCAGCTAGTGCATAAAACCTCGTTTCATAACTACTTCTTTCTTTATGCCTTCTTCTGGTCTCTTTAATCCCAAGGTCGTAGGAACAAGCCGGGGGTCAAAGGGTCAACGGGAAGGTTATGTGAATACACTATCGAATACTTCTTGACAAAGTGTCGTAAATGAGACAGACAGACAGACAGGCAGACAGACGGACAGACAAACAGACGGACAAACAGACAGACACACACACACACATACACACATACAAACATACACACACACAAACATACACACACATACACACATATACACATACACACACACACATACACACACATACACACACATACACGCACATACACGCAATATACAGACACAGATCCGGCAGTTGAAACCGCTTCACTCATCACTAAAAACATCCAGCAAGTCTTTTAGAGTCTACTGGTTCCAGGAACAGCTTTCCCTAGTTCCCTGTACTTTCATCTCAATGGAAGAGTCGAGAGGGCCAAGGTCCGTGTGCTCACACGACTTCAAAATGATGAAGAAAGGGGCCTCCAGAGAGAGAGAAAAGAGAATGACCGAAATTGGCCATGAGGTTGGACTCCTTAGGTGGAAGAGTAGGCTGGTTTTCTTTTCCCTCTGGTCAGATTTTCTTTCCCCCATCAGCGAGATGGACCTTTTCTCTCGCATGGAGACTACACTTGCACAACCGAGAAGACTCCTTGTACGCGGGACGCCAGTCTGTGGACGTCGCAGAATACGTTCCATGTGGTAGGCGTCGTCCTTGGTGATCTGGCAGTGCGTCTGGAGGGTGCCAGGGCCCCGAGACGTTAAGCAGCCGACACCTTATGGAGACGGTGAGGACGTGGGACGTGCTAGACGTCAAAAGAGCTGGAAATAAAATGGGTACCACAAGCTGATGCGTTGTATCTGAGCGGAGCATCAAGAACTGGAGTGGTGAAGGGGAAGGCTTAGTACCAAGTCAAGACGGTCAGCTGCTGTGTGTTTGTTTTTGGTGAACAAGATACGTGGGTGGAGAGCGACGGGAATATCTTTAATTTTAATCTTTAATTAATATCACTCATAGTGAAAAGACGTTAAATCAAAGAACGAACGAATACAGACACACATACACACACACATACACACATACACACACATACACACACACATACACACACACTCACACATACACACACATACACAGACACACACACACACACACACACACACACACACACACATACACACACACACACATACACACACACACAGGATGCTGAACCAGAGTACACTCAGCCTGTTAAGGTTGATCCAAATTGTATTCTTCTCTGTCTCACAAAACACACACACACACACACACACACACACACACACACACACACACACACACACACACACACACACACACACACAAACACACTCACTCACATATACACGCACATACACACACACACACACACACACTCACGCACACACTCACACACATACACACACACACACAAACACACACAAACACACTCACTCACATATACACGCACATACGCACACACACACTCACACACACACACTCACACACACACACACACACACACACACACACACACACACACATACAAACACATACATACACACACATACACTAAAAAAAACAACAACAACAAAAAAACACACACACACACACACACACACACACCCACCCACCCACACACACACACACACACACACACACACACAACGTGTTGAGTTTCACAAGTGACGTTATCTTGACATGCTGACATCTGATAAGAAAACGCCAAACAGGCAGCACAACATGGGAGTTATGGTAATATTGGCGGGTACAGGCAGTGCCACACCCACACAGGTCTGTACAGACCCTCTCATATTCACATCATAGTCATTTCTTTTCGTCACAATGGATTTGCCATGTGAAACTCGGACTGCTCTTCCAGTTGAGAGGGCATCGCAGCAGTGTAGCGCCAACTATTATTTATTTAATTATTTATTATCAATTCTATTATTTATTTATTTGTTTATCTATTTATTCAATTATTATTCATTCTATTATTTACTTAATTTATTTAACTATCTATTATTTACACATTTAATTATTTATTATTCATTTATCTATTTAATTATTGTTCATTCTATATTTATTTACTTAACTTATTTAACTATTTATTTGTTTATTTGTTTCTTTATTCATTTTTTTTACCAAGACTTCAGAAAGCCAAGAAGGTTAATTGGCTTTCAAGTGAATGGACCTGGAAAATGTACCTATTTTTCGTATATTTCATGTCAGGGCAGTCAGGGAAATGCCCCGCTCTTCACGATTTTCAATTGCAGTGGGATTTTTTAGCGTGCGCAGGCCAGAAAGCGCACTCGTTTTTCGTCGAGGCCTCGACAGGAACCTCGAGTTTAGTTATTGGCAGGTGAACGTCTGAACCATTCTGCTGCTCTTTCTTTTCTAAAAAAAACCCCAACCAAACAAACAAACAAAACAAACAAAAACAACAACCAAAGAACGAAAGAAAAAAAGACAGACAAACAAACAAACACAACAAACAAACAAACAAACAAAAGAAAAACATCCAGCACAATCGATCTCCATCATCGATCTGCATAGTATTTCGCTTCAACCGTCTGCGGCAGAAATCCCATTCATTGATGCTCCATCCCATGGCTACTGCCCTAATCATCCCAAGCTATCCCATCATCCTTGGCCCACGTCACACAGCACGTGGCGCGTGCAGCTAACAATACAACCAATCGTAGACATCGCCCCCTCATGTTATTTTCGTAGTTCAACTCATATCTCTTTGCGAGACAGATAAAGGAGTAGGGAGTACAAAGTGGGGAGAGGGAGAAGAGTGGGGAGAGAGAGAGAGAGAGAGAGAGAGAGAGAGAGAGAGAGAGAGAGAGAGAGAGAGAGAGAGATAGAGAGAGAGAGAGAGAGAGAGAGAGAGAGGAACCAGTCACTGTGGTTAAGTGGTTAAGTGACTGACTCTCGACTTGGAGGTCGTGTGTTCCTTTGCTTTCTGTCATTTCTTATTGTCATTTTCTGCCTTGCTGCTCCATTCACCTGAATGTGTTCGATAAAGTCTTACATACTTTCTCTTAGCATTGATAATTGGGTACATGTATTAAGTGCATTCTTGGCTCTAGGGAAATGAGATCTACGAAAGCAATTTTAGGTAATTTAGACCCATTTGTATATATGTTTTGGTGTCCTAGGTTATGTTTGAATTTGTCTAGGCTATGTTTGAATTTGTATTCAGGTGTTTTTTTTTTAAAAATCCCCTGTGTGATAAATTGGACGTAGTGGTCAATGCCAGGGGCATCTCCTTAGATTATGTGCGCGAATGCATTGATATGTGTACTTAGTTTTCTTTTCCTTCTTTTTTTTTTTGGATGTTGAAGTATTGTGTATATTTTGAAACGATTATATCCCAGATATGGCTCTACGCAGTCGGCTGGGTTTTAAACAAAAATTACAAATAACAACAGTAACTCAGTCTGGCTACCCCGATTGAGCGACCGCTGTCTTTTATAGGAGCGGGAGGGGGGGGGGGCGGCGGGGATTAGTAGGCAGTATCGTTAGTAAGTTGGATCAGAACAGGCATGTTGAAAACAAACAAACAAACAAACAAACAAACAAACAAACAAACAAACAAACATAAACCAACCAACCAACCAACAAACAATAACAAACAAACATAAACAAACACAAACACAAAAACACAAGTACACAAACAAGTACACAAACAAGTACACAAACAAACAAACAAAACAAACAAACAAACAAAAAACAAACAAACAAGGGATTTTTCTCCCCTAACCTGCTCCTACACACGATTTAGCGTGCTATGGGTTCATCGGGAAGACAGGGACCACACAGTTGAGTCTCGTTGACTTCCAGGATGCATCATTGACAGTGTTGCTCAGAGTTCCTGACCAAACACTGCGGGCGTCTGTGTCTGTCGGACCTGATTGATGATAACAGAATGTATTATGATAGCAAGCGTAGAGTACAGCCCTCGCACATATTCACAGCCCTAAAAGGAACCCAACAGCATCATGATCATCATCATCCCCATGTTCATGAAATCATCAGTCATTATAGCGTGGTGAAAGTTGTCCCAGATGCTGTGATCTTTCATGCTCTGAACACTTCATGACCTTACTTTCACTTTCCTCTATCGTTTCCGTGTCTGAGGTAAACACAGGCTGGAGTCTTTGGTGCCAGGTGTTCCTGGGAGGGTGGGGGTGGGGGTGGTAGCTATAATTGGAGAGCGGTGGTCGTTGTCTACTTACCAGAAGGAAATTCACTCTGTGTGCTCGTGGGGATTCCGGGGGACGTAGATCCAGGGAGAAAATATTGGACGGACTTGCAGGGTGGCTGAGGACAGAGAGGGTGGGAGATGTACTTGTGGCGACGAGGGATAGATGCATATGGAATGCCATGATCACCAACGCCATGCGGCAGGGCACATGATGATGATGATGACACCTTCTGGAAATTTCTAGAAATTTCCTCTTTTCTGTCTCTCTCTTTGTTTCTGCCTTGTTCCTTTGCTTTCTGTCATTTCTTATTGTCATTTTCTGCCTTGCTGCTCCATTCACCTGAATGTGTTCGATAAAGTCTTACATACTTTCTCTTAGCATTGATAATTGGGTACATGTATTAAGTGCATTTTTGGCTCTAGGGAAATGAGATCTACGAAAGCAATTTTAGGTAATTTAGACCCATTTGTATATATGTTTTGGTGTCCTAGGTTATGTTTGAATTTGTCTAGGCTATGTTTGAATTTGTTTTCAGGTGTTTTTTAAAAAAAAATCCCCTGTGTGATAAATTGGACGTAGTGGTCAATGCCAGGGGCATCTCCTTAGATTGTGTGCGCGAATGCATTGATATGTGTACTTAGTTTTCTTTTCCTTCTTTTTTTTTTTTTGACGTTGAAGTATTGTGTATATTTTGAAACGATTATATCCCAGATATGGCTCTACGCAGTCGGCTGGGTTTTAAACAAAAATTACAAATAACAACAGTAACTCAGTCTGGCTACCCCGATTGAGCGACCGCTGTCTTTTATAGGAGCGTGGGGGGTGGGGGTGGGTGGGGGTGGGGCGGGGGGATTAGTAGGCAGTATCGTTAGTAAGTTGGATCAGAACAGGCATGTTGAAACTCCACAGAACTGACCCAGCAATGGTGCTAGGTCTCCTCCGGTGGGTAGCCTTATTGAAACTGGACAACTCTGTCTCCCTTGTACTTCCTGGCACTAGGACTTCGACTGAATGAACTTTGCGTGGGTGGTGTGCTGTGGAGCAGCGATGGATCAATGCTATTTAAGTAGCACAAAAGAAGGGCAGAAAAAACAAAACAAAACAAAACAAAAAAACAGCAAAGAAATTTCTGTGTGTGCATGCGACACGTGTGTGCGTGCATGTGTGTGTGTGTTTGTGTGTGTGTGTGTGCGTGTGTGTGTGTGTGTGTGTGGCTTGCGTGCGAGGGGAAGAAGAGAAAGAGAGAGAGAAGAGAGAGAGAGAGAGAGAGAGAGAGAGAGAGAGAGAGAGAAGAGAGAGAGAAAGAGAGAGAGAAAGAGAGAGAGAAAGAGAAAGAGACAGAGACAGACAGACAGGCAGACAGACAGAGACAGAGACAAAGACAGAGAGAGTGTATGTAGTGCGTGCGTGTCTGATGTGTGTGCACGAGCATTCATGTGCATTTGTATGTGTGTGCGTATTGATGCGTTTGAGTCCATGTGCGTACCCTGTGTGCGCTTTAGCTTCATACATGTATAACGTAGATGCATGACTGCGTGCATGTTTTTGAATGTGTATAGACATGTGTGCACGCGCCTGTACGTCTGCGTGCGTGTGTACGTGTGTGTGTGTGTGTGTGTGTGTACGTGTGTGTGTGTGTGTGTGTACGTGTGGTGTGTGTGTGTGTGTGTGTGTGTGTGTGTGTGTGTGCGTGCGTGTGTGTGTGTGTTCGTTCGTTCTTTGATTTAACGTTTTTTCACTATAAGTGATATTAGACGGATGTGTGTGTGTGTGTGTGTGTGTGTGTGTGTGTGTGTGTGTGTGTGTGTGTGTGTGTGTGTGTGTGTGTGTGTGTGTGTGTGTGTGTGTGTGTGTGTGTGTGTGTGTGTGTGTGTGCTGTGTGTGTGTGTGTGTGTGTGTGTGTGGTGTACGTGTATACGTGTACCATTCTTTGTGTCTGTGTTTACTTACAAAACCGCCGCCTTCTCAATGTCTTTGACGAAGTGAAACAGGCGCTCCGCTGTCAGAGTGGTATGTTTTGAGCTGGCGGTGATTTGGGTCATGGAGTTCAAGTCTGTCAGCATCGCACTCGCGTGCAATAAATATTATGTGCAAACACAAAGCACATTGCAATGCTGTGTGAGGATGTTTTTTCTTTCCTGTTCTTTTTGTATTGTTTTTGCATTTATATTGTTTCTTGGAGCACCTGGTCACAACAAGAAAGCTGGAGGGAAAGAGAGCACCAGGTAGACCCAGGGAGAAGATATTGGACGGACTTGCAGAGTGGCTGAAGACAGAGAGGGTGAAAGATGTGCTTGCGGCAACAAGGGATGGAAGCATAATGGAGGGCCATGATCGCCAATGCCACGTGGCAGGGCACTTGATGATGATGACGATTGTTTCTATTTGGTTTGCGTGAGTATTTCTTTATCTGCTTATTTGAATTTGAAAAAACATTAATTTGTTTGTTCGATATTTTACAGAAATCAACAAAATATATCTTATGTATTATTCATTATTGTGAAAGATATGCGGAAAATCATACTCTCAGCATGATCCTATTACATACATAAATGTGAGTGTACATTTGAATCATACAGAAGATGCTTGGTGACTTCCATTTTCCCTGTAGAGAAAGGAAAGGTTGTGCCCTCACATTATTAGCTTTTTAGGGGTAAAATATTACATAATAGCAGTGGGTGTTTTGAAAATCAACTTAGGCATGAAAAAAAAATATAATATACATACACTGAGAAGGAGAAGGATGTAACTTTGCAAAACAACTACTTCAAAGATATGTCTTTGGTGCTCTAGAGCAAATACTATTCAAAATGTATACTATGATATAAACTGAATTTGTTCGTTCGCTCAAATTATCAATACTCATATAGCCCGAATGATTTGCTCTGAAAGACATATAACGTGAACGTGTGTAAACATAATTGCGGGTAAGTTGGGGTAAGTGTGGGTATGCGTATAAGGGTGGAGGTGGAATGTGCTATAGGTAGATATCCATACGTTGATATTTTCTTAATAATTAAGTTTAGCTAAAATTCCCAGAGACAATTTCTGTACCAAGAATCATTTACCAAAAAAGAAGGATTCTTTAAAAAGTTTTCGATGCTGCAGATTTTTTTTTCAATCATAGAACATATATTCACTTAAGAGTGCACACTTTAAGAAGAGAATGGCTGCCATATCTCTCCTAATTTCTTTTTTTTTCCTCAAACTTTTTTTAAAATTCTTTTTTGACAAAACACAAATAAATACAATGTTTGCTAAACATTATTACAATATCACATGCACACACACACAAAAAAAAACACAAGATGTGTATACAATGGATTGAGCAAAAATCATGTACATGCGCCATATCTCTTCCTAATTTCAGATGAAGTTCAATGTAATTTCTTGTTGATATATAGACATGTTTTCTTTATGACCTATTCGTGTATGCGTATATATTTATCTTACACATAGTTGACGATGACAGTACTTCATGCAGGTAGACCCTTTGTTGAAGATATAGATGTCGTGCATGCGTTTTGAACTATAAGTCTTTGACATACATGGTTCTGTTTTGCTAAGACTGTTTGGAACTCGTTAGAAATGAACAAAAATATCACGAAATCAAAAAAAAAAAAAAAAAAAGAAAAAAAAAGAAAAAAAAAAGACAATTTTGGCGGCTACAAATGTAACAAACATTTTTTTGCAGGTGTAAAGAAATTCTGGAATAGCAGTGTGGAAGAAGTCTTGAAAATGTGGCGAAAAGTTAGGAAGAAACTAGTCTGCAAACAGCATCAACATTTGACAGGAATCTTTGGCCGAACACTATGAACATTGAAAGAGCAATGTGTTTTTTGAGGTATGAACTACACAATAAATCATTTAATTTAAGTTACTTTTTAGGTGTCGATATTTTATTTACACTTTTTATCAGCACCAATTTTTTCTTTGTAGTCTTCCTACTTGGTTGTTCTATTTTGTGCAGAGGTTTGAACTTTCGGCTTCGACAAAAATTCCACGGAAAACCGAGTGATTTTCTAGACATGAGCCAGGGTATGTTGTCTGCATGATGAAGTGGACAGGACACAGTACCAATCCCAGAGGAAGACCACTGTTTAATTTGGTTATGCCGATGTCAGACTGTTATTTTTTCTTTTGAGAGTCTTAAGACCTTTCGAGGTATAGAATCGAAACTAATCCCAGAAGATATGTTTGCTGAACGTTTAATGGTCGTCAGGAATGGCATCAACGATGGGATCGAATGCTGTAGACATATCTACTAAGAGAAAAATCAGTAGTTTTTTTTTTCATGTCAAGAAATGGGAAGGCTGCTTACACAATACTTAAGCTAATCTCAGTATTGTATTTACAGTGAAAACTTAAAAAGCGATTGTAAGAGAGATAACGACAGAATTTACGTAAACTATTCATTTCCAAACCTAGACGGGAGAGGGGGAAATCAGCGATTTGAACAAATTGAGACCTAAATAAACCGCCAGAGCAACAGATCAGCAACAAAGATTTAAACAATCTAAAAAGCAAGCGAACTAATACACAAATAAATAACAAGCACACTGGGGATAACAAAGAAATAAAAAGGAAGAAAAACTGTAGTATTGAAAACATGAAAACAAAGAACAAATTCAGAAACAAAAATTACAATTAGATCAAGGGAAAAAAAAAGGGGTGGAAGGAGAAACAAGGAAACCCGATAAAATAGAAATAAAAATAAATCAAGCAAAAAGGGGTGGTGGTGAGGAGGAGGAGGAAGAACAAAGAAACTAATAAAACAAAAAGCTAGAAATCACAAATTTCACCCAGCTCAACGAACGTAACCACTTTAAATTAAAAAAAAAAGTACTTACATCAGAAAATGACGACGACGACACCACCAACAACACAACCACCATCAACACCACCCCCACAGCGTGAAAATAACACCAATAACAGAGAACAAATCATCTGACCTTTCATCACCCCCCTGCAATCCTCCTCTTTGCCGCCCGTTCAACGTGTGACCACCAGCCATCAAAAGGCAAACCACACAGGGACATATAGCCATCAATTGTGTGTAACCCCTCTGATGTTCTGCCAAAATGGGGGGGGGGGGGGGGAGACGGAGGGGAAGGTGAGGAGGAGAGGGGGGAGTGGGGTGGAGGGTAAAAAGACCGACACGTTGCGGAACGTGGTACACACGTGCAGGACACCAGGGTCCTTATTGTCATTGTCGTTTACTGCGCATGGAATGCAGAAATCTCTGGGGGGATAACTTATGGTGGGGAGGAGATGGAGGTGGGGGTCCGGGTAGGGGATGGGGTGGGGATGGATCAGGAGCGGGAACGGGAGCGGGAGGGAGTGAGAACAGTAGGAAGAGAGTGCCAGTTCAGTTTTCAGCCGATTGACTCAGTTGGTGTTCGTTGTTGTTGTTGTTGTTGCTGCTGTTATTGTTGTTGTTGTTCTTCTCATCATCATCATCATCATCATCATCATCATCATCATCATCATCATCATATATCATATCATCTATCATCATCATCATCATATCTATCATCATCATCATTATTATTATTATTATTGTTATATTATTATATTATTATTATTATTTTAATTTATCATCATTGTCATCGTCGTCGTCGTCGTCATCGTCATCATCATCATCATCATTCTTGTTCTTGTTTTCCTTTTCTTGTTCTTGTTCTTGTTCTTGTTGCTGTTGTTGTTCTTCTTCTCCTTAATATTATTATTATCATTATTATTTCTTTGTTAAGAGTTCCGATTTTTCTCGGATATGTGTGTGTGCACTTTGTTTTGCCGGCACTGTCCAGGCAATACATTGCTGCATAGTCTGCTCACTCCGACTTTGATGAGTACGTTATATTAGATGTGTTCATGTTTCCATGAGGAAAGGGGAATTGGAGCACCTGGTCACAACAGGAAAGCTGGAGGGAAAGAGAGCGCCAGGTTGACCCAGGGAAAAAGTATTGTACGGACTTGCAGAGTGGCTGAAGACAGAGGGTGGAAGATGTGCTTGCGGTAACAAGGGATAGATACATATTGAGGGCCATGATCGCCAACGCCATGTGGCAAGGCACTTGATGATGATGATGATGATTGTAGGCCACTGGACATTGGTATGCATGACCTACAATATATTTAACGTGCATACTTGACATTCCTGCCTGCGTACTACACACTATGGGTAGTTTAAACACTGGCGGGTCTGCACTTATGTTGACGTGGAAACTCGGGAAAAATCCATCTTTTACCCACCAGGCGAGAGGTACTCAGGTAGGATCAAACCCCAGACCTTCCGATTGGAAGTCTGACGTCTTTTTTATTTATTTATTTATTATTCATTTATTGATTGAGTGATTGATTTTTTTTATTTATCTATTTATTCATTTATTTATTTATTTTAGGATCATCGCGCTCAGGGAGTTTACCTTTGTGCTCACCTTTTTGTTTTTTCCGTCCCATTTTTTACGCCATCTTAATGGCCGCGAAAAGCCGGCACAGTCTTTTTTTTTTATATATAATGCGATGATGGTGATGCCGATGAGGACGACAATTATAATGCTATGGAGTTCCATCTAGGATGGAGATTGCGTCACAGGGCTGTACTCTACGCTTACTATCATAATATATCCTGGCATCAACCAGGCCTGAGAGATACAGACACCTATGGTGCTGATCAGAAGATTTGAGCAACACCCTCAATGACGCATCCGTGAAGTCGGTGAGACTCGACTGTGTGGTCCCAGTCTTCCCAATGACCCCATTGCACGCCCAACTCTGGGTAGGAGCCAGTTCGAGCCGAAAAACCCCACAATGATACATTTTTGAAGGGACTGATATGGATTCGAACCCACAACCTTCCAGTCGGTAGTCCTTTGTGTTAACCAAACACCACGGCGACTGGTGGACGTCTGACGTCTTATCCACTAGGCTATCCAGCCCGTCGTTCAGTTGGCCAAAGCGTCATGCTGGTAACTCAGGGTCCGTGGGTTCCAGCATCGAGCACACCACGGCTGCTTTGTTTGTTTTTTGTTTGTCGACACCGCTCGTGGAGTTGTGTGCAGGATCAAGGAGACTACCAGAGATTTACTGGCAGATCTGGGCGGTGCGCATATGGAATTGTCTGAGTGGGATGAATCCTTCTTGAACGAATTCCGAACTCATCTTTAACGACTGCAGTGTTGGTAGTTTGGGTTATCGCATGGGTTAGTGTGTGGGTGTGGAATTTCTCTCTTCGTTTCTGTCTTCCTTTGTTGTTGTTGTTGTTGTTATTGTCGTTGGTGGTGGTTTTTGATATGCTCCTGTCTTTATTTATGACTGTTTGATTTGTCGGTCTCTTTCTCACACTCTGTTCTGTTACCCACTATCACCTGCAGCCGGAACAACGAGGGCAAACTAATCGCATCATTACACATTTAGTATTGATGAACTTTAGTGGGTATTTCCCCTGCATGATCGGTCATTTACATTTCACTCCCTGATTGGTCAGTTCTCACCACGTCAAAGGTCACGGTTATGGACGTTTGACTATGAATATTACACACACTCTTTCTGTGACTTTCTTTCTGTCTGCCTGTATGTGTGTAGAATAACAACATTTAGTTGTCAGACTGATCCAGTGAAACCAAAATCTTGAGGAATAAATGTTTTTAAGTTTTAGGTTTTAAAGAAACCGCTCTCCCTCCCTCCCTCCCTCTCTGTCTCTTTCTTTCTTTCTTTCTCTCTCTCTCTCTTTCTCTTTCTCTCTGTCTGTACCCCCCCCCCTCTTTCTCTGTGTATCATCATCATCATCATCAGGTGCCCTGCCTCATGGCATTGGCGATCATGGACTTCCATCTGTCTCTATCTCTCGTTGCCCCTAGCATCTCCCCCACCCTCCTCGTCCCCAGCCACTCTGCAAGTCCGTCCAGCAGTTTCTCCCTGGGTCTACCTGGTGCTCTCTTTCCCTCCAGCTTTCCCGTTGTGACCAGGTGCTCCAAATCCCCCTTCTTCATAAAATGGCCTATAAATGTTGCTTGTCTTTTCCTAATCTTCTTTATCAATGATCTGCTTGTGTCTGCCTCCATCAAGACTGTCTCGTTTGTTTTCTTTGGTGTCCATGGAACTCTCAACATTCTTCTAAGAAACCACATCTCGGCTGCCTCAGTCTTGTTCTGGCTTTGTGTATACGTCTGTCTTTCTCTTTCAGTTTCACAGTATCTAAGAAGTATGTAACACATCTCCTGAATTTATCAGCTCACCGATTATCTAACAATCGGATCAATCACTGATACACTTTTACAATGATTGAATTAGTATAAAACCATAAAATCTGTTTCTTTAAAATATAACCCTTTGGCTCCCACACCCTATCCACCAGCTGCAAAACTTAAGGCTTTGACTTCCTCACCAAATTGTATTGTTAAGCATGCTATCAAAGCAAAGACTTAAGGGGGCAGACCTACCCAGATTTGGGTACCAAGATTGTGATGTTCAGTGTTTCAGTTCGAATTTACCAATCACCGTGATATTTGGCAAGAAGATACCTCAGACAGTATTCTTTGGATTGGTTATCTTTGTTGGGGTCTGTGAGTTATGAAAAGTTGACAAAAACATTAATTAATTAATTAATTGGGATTTTTCGCGAGATTGTATACATCAGACATAATATGTTCAAAAGTTTTAATCCGATTTCCTTGATATTTGGCACACATATAGCAGGGACAAATACCTATAGCCGATAGTAAAATCTTGCAGTTCTGCTTGAAAGAAACAATTTTTATCAAAACTTGTATTACAATTTTTATCAAAACTTGTGTTATAATTTTTTTATCAAAATTATTCTAAAACTTGGTGTGATGATTGTACAGAAAATAATGAGAGTAGAGGTAAGATTTTACTACATGCCATACATACTATACAGATGTGTTTGCTCACTAAATATCAAATTCCTAACTTGAATATATGTGTAGTTATAAATATCACAGTATGTACTATATTTTTTTCATTTTCGCGAGAACATTTTTTAATTAATTAATTTTTGTCAACTTTTCATAACTCACAGACCCCAATATTCAATCCAAGGAATACTGTCTGAGGTATCTTCTTGCCAAATATCATGGTGATCGGTTAATTAGAACTGAAACACTGAACATCACAATCTTGGTACCCAAAGCTGGGTAGGTCTTCCCCCTTAACCGTTGACTCCCTCATTCTACCCACCAGCTTCCTGCAGGAAGCTGGTGGACAGGTTGAGGGAGCCAAAAAGGAAGACAGGCAGACCTCCAGTCTCATACATCGAGAACATAACCAACATCAGTGGCCAAAATATTCAAGAAATTGTCACAGGCCTCAACATCGCACACCGGTGACGCCGACAGGTGAGACAGGTGAGATCACTGAAAACGATGCAGGATGCTGGTGGGTAGGGTGAGGGAGTCAAAGGGCTAATGTTACTGATGTCAAATGTTTGCCTTGTTCAAATACTGTCATTCATTCATGTATCATTTATGTCGTGACAGAGGTGACGGGACGTAAGCAGTCAGATAGGTAGACGTCAGACTTGTAACGGACGAGTAGCAGTCAGATAGATAGACGGTCCAGACTTGTGACGGACGTAGCAGTCAGATAGAACAGAGACGGTACAGACTTGTGACGGATAGTATGCAGTTCAGATAGATAGACGTCAGACTTGTGACGGACGTAGCAGTCAGATAGACAGACGTCAGACTTGTGACGGACGTAGCAGTCAGATAGATTAGACGTCAGACTTGTGACGGACGTAATTGTCAGATGGACAAACGTCAAACTTCCAGTCGGAAGATCCAGGGTTCAATCCACGTAGATCCTATGCCAGGTGGATAAAGGGTGGAGATATTTCCGATCTCCCAGGTCAACATGTGTGCAGACCTACCAGTGCCAAATTCCCTTTCGTTTGTATACACACGCAGAATATCAACTGTGTACACCAAAGATCCTGTAGAATATAAGTCATGTCAGTGGCTGGTTTACGGAAACATGAGACCACCCAGCATACACACCCACCATAGATGTAGACTGTGTAAATATATGGTGGATTGTGGTCAGATTGCCTAGCAGCTTAAGTTCGACGTGCTCCATTAAAAGTCTGGTCATGTGTAACTGTGCAGTGAGTCCGTTTGAGTTTTTTTTTTCTTTTTTTTTTTAATTTTTTTTTTAGAAAACATCGCTGTAGAAAAAAGTATGAAATTTAGATCATCTTTGGGCCAAAGTGGATGTAAAACTGCATATACATTACGCATTTTACACCCTGATAAATAAAATGTTATTATTGTTTTCTTTTTCATTTTATTATTTTTTTCTTCTTCTCCTTTTCTCTCTTCTCCTCCCCTCCTCCTCCTCCTCCTCCTCTCTTCTTCTTCTTCTTCTTCTTCTTTCTTCTTTCTTCTTCTTCTTCTTCTTCTTTCTTCTCTTCTCTTCATTTTCTTCTCTTCTCTTCTCCTTCTTCTTTCCTTCTCCTTCTCCTTCTTCTCATCTCCTTCTTCTTCTTCTCCTCTCTTCTTCTTCTTCTTCTTCTTCTTCTTCTCTTCTTCTTCTTCTTCTCTCTTCTTCTTCTTCTTCTTCTTCTTCTTCTCCTTCTCTTCTTCTTCTTCTCTTCTCTCTTTCTTCTCTCTTCTTCTTCTTCTTCTTCTTCTTCTCTTCTCTTCTTCTTCTTCTTCTCTTCTCTTCTTCTTCTTCTTCTCTTCTCCTTCTTCTTCTTCTTCTTCTTCTTCTCTTCTCCTTCTTCTTCTTCTTCTTCTCTTCTCCTTTCTCCTTCTTCTTCTTCTTCTCTCTTCTCCTTCTTCTTCTTCTTCTTCTCCCTTCCCTTCTCTTCTTCTCTTCTTCTTCTCTTCTCCTTCTTCCTTCTCCTTCTTCTTCTTCTTCTTCTCCTTCTCTTCTTCTTCCTTCTCCTTCCTTCTTCTTCTCCTTCTTCTTCTTCTTCTCCTTCTCTCTCCTTCTTCTTCTTCTCCTTCTTCTTCTCCTTCTTCTCTTCTTCTCCTTCTCCTTCTCTTCTTCCTTCTCTTCTCCTTCTCCTTCTTCTTCTTCTCCTTCTCCTTCTTCTTCTCCTTCTCCTTCTTCTCTCTTCTTCTTCTTCTCTCTCTTCTCTTCTTTTCTTTCTCCTTCTTCCTTCTTCTCTTCTCCTTCTCTTCTCCTTCTCTTCTTTCTTCTTCTCCTTCTCTTCTCTTCTCCTTCCCTTCTTCTCCTTCCCTTCCCTTCTCCTTCTTCTTCTCTTCTCCTTCTCCTTCTTCTCTTCTCCTTCTCTTCTCCTTCTTTTTCTTCCTCTCCCCCCCTCTCTCCGTCTCTGTCTCCGTCTTTCTCTCTCCCCTATCTTCCACCCTCTCTCCGTTTCTCTCTCCGTCTCTCTCTCTCTCTCTCTTTCTCTCTCTCTCTCTCTCTCTTCTCTCTTCTCTCTCTATGCTATTGGAAGTTTTAAACATTATATAGCATATAAAAAGCACGATCACGCAACCCCATTACACAAATAACTCTCCACGGGTCACCCATCAAATCTCTCTGCGAAATTGCAAGCTTTGCATATCGCTATTTTGATGGATGTTTTTGCCACTCTACCTTTTAGGTCACCACCGCCATTATCAAATACCACGCACCCTGCCAACCTCAAAAATCAAAAACAAAACAAAACAAAAAACATGTATGGCTACACTCTTCGTCTTGTGAATATGTGATGCGCAGTACATGTAAGTTCAAATAAGTTTGGAGAATGCCGCTAAAGAAGAATGCTTTGTCACTGGGATTAAGATTGTTGTTATTGTTAGTTTTGTTACATCGTTATCATCATCATCATCATCATCATCATCATCATCATCATCATCATCATCATCATCATCATCATCATCATCACAACTACTACGCGCTACTACTATATTATTATTATTGCTCATCTTCTTCTGCTTCTTCTTCTTCTTCTTATTGTTGTTACTATCATCATCATCACCATCATCATCATCACCATCACCACCACCACCACCACCACCACCACCACCACCACCACCATCATCATCATCATCATCATCATTATCACTACTCTATTACTACGACTATATTATTGTTACTATCATTATCATCATCATCATCGTCATCCTCCTCCTCATCATTACTACTACCACTACTACTACACCACCACCACCACCACTACTGCTACTACTGCTACTACTACTACTATTACTACTGTTACTACTACTACTACTATTACTACTATCCTCCTCCTCCTCATCATCATCATCATCCATCGTCGTCATCATATCATCATCATCATCATCATCAACAGCGGCAGCAGCAGCAGAGCGCTCTTCACCAAAATGTGGCCTCACCGTACATTACACTTAATCAGACCTTTCAGTGGAGCACGGAGAACTCAAGCTGTTGGGCGAGCTGACCACACTCCACTTGTTATGAACAGTCTGCACCAGTAAGGTGTGAAACGGAAACTCGCGTTTTATCTGTGATAACTTTTTACTGTTGAAAACTAAAGATTCCTCGTCATTGTCATCGTCACAGCCACCCCCCCCCCCCACCACACACACACACCATACATACAACACAGCGCATTACATCAAAACGCCACACAGCAGAGCACAACACAACACAACACAACACAACACAACACTACCTCAAAAACAATACAACACAGCGCAAAACACACAAAGCAATCAAACAATAAAACATATCTTCCTTTCCTTTAAAACTAACATAAACAAACCCAAACAGAAAAAAGACCAAAACATTTTACAGCAACAACACACGAAGCGTGAGAGGGGAAAAAACAAAACAAAAATAACTGCTGATGACGATGGTGGGCCCACAAACACCGACCCACTGGACTCCCGCAAAGATGAATAACAATAATGATGAAAAACATACTGCGTGCACGTACACGGCCTCACACTAATCAGTGATTAAATGAGGTTGAGGAGTGAGGCTGAAGTGAGGGGCTATTGAGTGCAGGGAAAGAGAGAACACGAACACGAACACGAACACGAACAAGAACACGAAGACGAACACAGATAAAAATGGTTCTTGAAAGGAATATATGTCCACCGTGAATGGGAACGTGATAATATATAAAGTATAATAATTACATCAGAAATCAAAATGGTAAAGAAAGGCGTAGGATTTCACATAATTATGCTATGATTATGCAAGTTGCCCTAATCTTTAATGTTTTAGCGTGGGGAGTAAGAAAGAAAGAAAGAGAGAGAGACAGAGAGAGATACAGACAGACAGACACACAGACGGACAGACAGAAAGAGAAAGAGAGAGAGAGACAGAGAGACAGAGACAGAGAGACAGAGACAGAGAGACAGAGAGAGAAAGAAAGACAGAGAGA
>CM060314.1:68753236-68763236 GCA_030674185.1 Monoplex corrugatus | reverse complement strand
ATTGAATCATGATATGGTATTAGTGTTGTAGTGTATCATATTGTAAAGTATCGTGATCCATTATGTCGTAATGTATTGTGTTATATTGTATTGTATCAAATTGAGACAGACAGACAGACAGACAGGCAGACAGACAGATGCGAGGCGTGGACAGTCAGCAAGCAAAGCCAGAGCAAGATTGAGGCAGCCGAGATGTGGTTTCTCAGAAGAATGTTGAGAGTTCCATGGACAGCAAAGAAAACAAACGAGACAGTCCTGATGGAGGCAGATCACTCATAAGTAGATCACTCATAAGGAAGATTAGGAAAAGACAGGCAACATTTATAGGCCATTTTATGAGGAAGGGGGATTTGGAGCACCTGGTCACAACGGGAAAGCTGGAGGGAAAGAGAGCACCAGGTAGACCCAGGGAGAGAATGCTGGACGGACTTGCAGAGTGGCTGGGACGAGAGGGTGGGGGAGATGCTAGGGGCAACGAGAGATAGAGATGGTTGGAAGTCCATGATCGCCAACGCCATGCGGCAGGGCACCTGATGATGATGATGATTGAATCATACTGCAAAGTATGGTCTCATGTTGTATCGTTTTCTAATGCATTTGTTCCATTTTGTCCTCCTGCATTGTGTCATATTGTGTCATCTTGTGTTATATTGTGTCATATTGTGTTAAATTGTGTCATATTGTGTCATCTTGTGTTAAATTGTGTCATCTTGTGTTAAATTGTGTCATATTGTGTCATCTTGTGTTAAATTGTGTCATATGTGTCATATTGTGTTAAATTGTGTCATAATTGTGTCATATTGTGTTATATTGTACTCCATTGCGTGGCATTGTATGCTACTGTATTGTGTCGTATTGTATTACATTGCGTTGTGATGTGTTACGTTGTGTTGTATTGTACCGTGTTGTCTTGTATTATACTGCAATGTATGTGTCGAATTGTATTGTATCATATTGTATTGCACTGCGTTGTGACGTGTTATGTTGTATGGTATCGCGCTGTATTACATAATATTGCAAAGTGTGGTATTATTTTGCATTATATCGTATTGTATTGCACTGTTTTGTACTATATGGTACTGTGATGTATCGTATAGCGTTGCAATATGTTGCAATAGCAATTGTATTGTATTGTATCATACTGTCGTGTATTACATCATGTTGTATCCAATTCTATTGCCTCATATTGTATTGCATGGCACTGTCTTGTGTCGCACTATATCATGTGTACTACATTGTGTGGTATTGTATGATATTGCATTGCTTTGTGCCGCATTGTACTGTATTGCATTGTATCATACTGATATCTAGACTGTAGTATAGTGCAATCTCTTGTCACAAGAGACTGTCTGTGTGTGACTAGGGCTGCTTTCCCTTTAAAGAGCGTGTCACTATAGCACGCGAGCACACACATGTAGAGATAGAGAGAGAGAGAGAGAGAGAGAGAGAGAGAGAGAGAGAGAGAGAGAGAAAGACAGACAGACAGACAGACAGAGAAACAGACAGACACACGCACACACACACACACACAAACACACACACACACACATACATACACACACACAAAATACGTATATAGACACACACGCGCGCGCGTGCACACACTCGCACACACACACACACACACACACACACACACCAAGAGGGCCTTAAGAACAGAGAAGGAGGGAGAGAGTGACAGAGAGACAGACAAGAGAGAGAGAGAGACAGAGACAGAGAGAGAGAGAGAGAGATAGTGCGAAAGAAAGACAGAGAGAGACAGACAGACAGAGAAGACAGACAGACAGACAGAGAGATAGTGGAAAGAAAGAGAGAGAGAGAGAGAGAGAGAGAGAGAGAGAGAGAGAGAGAACGACAGACAGAGAGATAGTGCGAAAGAAAGACAGAAAGAGAGAGAGAGAGAGATAGTGCGAAAGAAAGACAGAAAGAGAGAGAGAGAGAGAGAGTGAGAGAGAGAGAGAGAGAGAGAGAGAGAGAGAGAGAGAGAGAGAGACCTACTCCCCTACTCACACACAATATACGCACACTACCTGCCTAACAATATAAAACAACCTTCTTTTCTTTAAAAAAAAATCTCCCATTGTAAAAAAACAAAAAAACAAAAACGAAAAAAAACAACAACCAAGAACCTCTTGCTTACTAGCAGAAAGCTTGTCACCATTCATCACTGTGCATGTACTATATCTTATCACACTTACAGTATGTTACTGTCTGTCACAGAAACGTCTTCGTGACAAAACAGCTCCATGCAGTTCATGAACAAAACATGTAACGCCAACCACCACCACCACACCACCACCACCACCACCACCCACAACCACCACCACCACCACACCACCACCACCACCAACAACAACAACAGCAACATGGCCTGCACAGCCCTGTGTATCCCAGAGCACAAGTGTACCCCCTGCTGGCAGCAGTAACAAATTGGTTTTGCTTGTGTGCGCACAACTTCTTATTTGGCATTAAGTGAGGCATGTGTGAATGACTGATGATAGTGATAAATCATTCTGCGACACCACTGGTCTCCAAACTCATTTGGACTCAGTGAGCGTTGTACATTTGCACGTAACAGCGTGTAATGCACACGAGGCAATGATATATCTCATACGTACGTACGTACGCGCATACACGCGTACATACATAGATACATACATACATAATAAATACGTACATACATACCTATATAATACATACATACATACATGCATGCATACATACATGTACATACATACATACATACAAACATACATACATTCATACATACATTCATACATACATTCATACATACATACATACATACATACCTATACTATACTACATACCTATATACATACATACATACATACATACATACATCACATACATACATACATACCATATACATACATACATACATTACCATACTACAACATACATACATACATACATACATCATCATCAACATACATACATACAACATACATCATCATACATACATACATACATACATTCATACATACATACATACATACATACATACATGCATCATACATACATACATACATATACATACATAAACATCATACATACATACATAATACATACATCATACAAACATACATACATACATACATACATCATAATTACATACATACATACATACATACTACAACATACATACATACATACATACATACATACATACATACATACATACATATATACATACATACATCCATGTATACACACAGACACACAGATAGATTCGCGCTCGTACACACACAACCTCCCTCCCCCCCCCCCCCACAAATACACAGACGCAGTCTGAACAAGACAGAGAGAGAGAGAGAGAGACAACAGACCACCCCTATCCTCGCCCACACACACATACAGAGATAGATAGACAGACAGACAGACAGACAGATAGATAGATAGACAGATAGATAGATAGATAGATAGATAGATAGATAAATAGATAGATAGATAGATAGATAGATAGACAGATAGGATAGACAGAGAGGGAGAGAGAGAGAGAATGAGACACATACACACACACGGGCTCGCGCCCGCGCACACACATTTCCTCCTGAATGATATAAATCAATCTCCATTTTTGTTTTGAAATGGAATCTCTTATTCTAAAAAGAAAAAAGGAGATAAAAAACAAACAAACAAGAACCTGTCGTTTACTAGCTGAAAGCTTGTAAGCACTCATCACTTTACTATATCTTATCACACTTACAGTATGTTTCTGTCTGTCACACATACATACATACATACATACATACATACATATATATATATATATATATATATATATATATATATATATATATACATACATACATACATACATACATACATACATACATACATTACATGAATACAGATAGACAAACAGACAGACACAATAGACACATAGACAGACAGACAGTCATACAGACAGACACACAGACACACAGACATTCAGACACACACGAAAATACATCAGACCACACACACTCATACATGTGCATACATAAACGCATTGTAACCATAAGCACTATGTACCTACGGTCATAAATAAATGAATAAATAAATGATTACGCTATGCCACATAGTCATCGGTTAAAAATGACAATACATACTGGTAGAAGAGTAACTATTGTATCAACACTGGATAGTCTGGATATTAGTGTTGTTGTGTTCAAGCGAGCCTATTGTCTTGTATTGTATTACTTCGGCTTCAGCCGGCGCTTACCCAGAGCTGAGTGTGCTGTGAGCTCCTTGGGAAGACTGGGACTACACATTCGCGTCTCATCCACTTCACGGATGCGTCATTGAAGGGAGTTGCTTTAATCTTCTATCACCGCAGGTGTCTGTATTTCTTGGGTCTGGCAGACGTAAAAAAATATTATGATAGTAAGCATAGAATCGGGCCCTGTCAGGCAGTCTCAATCCTAGATGAAACTCCATAGCATCATGGTTAACATCCCCACTGTCATCGGTATCATAGCGTTGTGAAAATTTTTTGTCCTGGTTTTTGTGGCCATTAGGGTGAGTCGAAAAATGGGACAGAAAAAAAAAAAAAAAAAAAAAAATGATGAACACAAATAAACATACCTAAGTGCGATGATTCCTATCTAAATCGTATCGTATGGTGTCGTCTTGTCTTGTCTTGTCTTGTATTTCATTGTATTGTACTGCATTGTATTGTATTATATCGTATCGAATCGTATTGTTTTGTGTCGCATCGTTATGTATAGTATTGCATTGCATTGTATTGCATTTTATTGTATAGTATCGTATTATATTGTATTCTACCGTATCATATAGTACCATACCGTATCGTATCGTCTTGTCTTGTATTTTATTGCATTGTATCGTATTGCATTCTACATGTATTGTGTTGTATTGTGTTGTATTGTATTGTGTTGTATTATATTGTATTGCTCGTGTAAACTTTAGGCAGCTTCCCGCGTTATGGCGCCATATTTTTTTCATTTGATTTATTGTTTTATTCAGAGATCCAAATTTTCTCTGATGCCTGTATGCTCGTTGTCTATTCCATACTGCGCAGCTAGTATGTTTGATGCGCGATCTGCGTATTCCGTCTTTGGTAGGCGTGCATTCTGATTGTTTCCATGTTTCCAGAAGCCATCAGATACAGACATTGCTTTCAGGAACTGTAACCCTTTGACTCCTGCACCTTGTCCACCAGCATCCTGTATTGTCAACCACGCTACCAAAGCAAAAACAGGAAGCTGGTGGATAGGGTGAGGGAGTCAAAGGGTTAAGTTTTTGTGGTTGATGGATAGGGTTGGGTGGTCAAAGGGTTAATGTGCACACTTGATGTTATGTTGACGGGGGTGGGGGTGGGTGGGGTCAGGCAATACATGCAATTAGGACGGTATTCCAGACAACAAAAGTGCACTCTGAGGAGACAAATGTCTTTTTAATTGTTTTACATCGACTGAAGGTGTATGTGTGTGTGTGTGTGGTGTGCGTGAGTGCGCGTGCGTGCGTGTGTATGTGTGTGTGCGTGCGTGTGTGTGTGTGTGTGAGTGAGTGAGTGAGTGTGTGTGTGTGTGTGTGTGTGAGTGTGTGTGCGTGTGTGCGCGAGTGTGTGTGCGTGTGTGTGCGTGAGTGTGTGGTTGTGTGTGTGTGTGTGTGTGTGTGTGCGTGCGGTGTGTGTGTGTGTGCGTGCGCGTGCGTGTTTGTGTGTATGGTGTGTGTGTGTTGTTGTTTTGTGATGTGATTTTTTTGAACGAAAAAGAAAGACTCTCAAAACAGACGAAGTTGTCAATTTTATTTACACAAGACGGCACTATGCCATGTTCTCTGTGTGGGTTTATGCCGTTGTTCGTTGTTTAGTGTGCATTCTATCACTTTGTTTACATGGAAAGATCAAACAGAAGAAACAAACAAACTAATAAACAAACAAACAAATAAACGAACAACAAATAATCAAATGAATAAATACATTGATAAATAGATAGATAGATGATAGATAAATGAATGAAAGAATGAATTGAACGAATGAATAAAGAAAAAAAAAATAAATGAATTCATAAATTCATAAATTCATAAACAAACAAATAAATAAATAAGTAAATAAATAAGTAAATAAATAGATGAATTAATGAATGAATGAATAAAACATAAATAAACAAACAATATCAATCAATCAATCAATCAATCAATCAATCAATCAATCAATGCCCAAGCTATGAGAATGAAAACTCCAACGATCGAAACTGACAACGTACCAACAGAACTTTGATCCAAATCTACCAGTAAGCCATGAAGTAAACCTTGAGTAATCCACAAAAAGCCTACCATGCGAGAACTTGAGATGGACAAAAGACGATGTGGGTTCTACGCATTGAAGAAGATGTAAGCTGATATTGAAGCACAACCACCACGTTAAGACAAGCAGCAAACAGACAACTTAGTGGTCGAATGGGGATTGAACGAGATGTGTAGACTATTGAGTCCACAACTAGAGTTAACAACAGCAACCCAAGCCTAAAATTACACAACACACGCACGCACGCATGCACGACGCACACACCAACAACACACACAGCCCACACACAAAACCACGCACGCACACACGCTACAGCACGCACACGCACGCACGTACGCACACCACACACGCACACACACACACCACACGCACGCACACACGCACACACACGCACGCACGTACGCACATCCCACACACGCACACACAACACGCACGCCATACACAACCACGCACACACACTCACACACACACAACACAACGCACACCGCCCACACACAACACACACACACACACACAACACGCACCGCGCGCAACACACGCACACCCACGGCCGCCACCACACACACACACACACACACACACACAGACCTGACACCATCAGAAAGGTTAGAACGTTAACACTAGCAACAAACAAGTGATGTTTTCGTTCAGGGCAGGATCTGAACTCGAGGTATCAGACATCTAAGTCAATACTTCACATGTTACCAAAGCAAGCAGTCTGCGACAATACAATAAAAATGGCATCTTTCAGACAAGGTAATACCACCATAATTATTGTAATTATCGTTATTGTTTAAAGCCGAACCGACTGCGCACAGAACCATGTCAGGATTGTAACCATCTCAGACCACACACAACACTTTGCTAACCTTGAAGAAAACAAACAAACATAGAAAAAAAATTAAGTATGCATACACTTTACATTAAGACATACGTAAAAACTGGCATCATCATCATTATCAAGTGCCTCACAACATGGCGTTGGCGATCATGGCCCTCCATATGTCCATATGTATCTATCCCTTGTTGCCGCTAGCACATCTTCCACGCTCTCTGTCTTCAGCCAACCTGCAAGTCCGTCCAATACTTTTCCCCTGGGTCTACCTGGTGCTCTCTTTCCCTCCAGCTTTCCTGTTGTGACCAGTTGCTCCAATTCCCCTTTCCTCATAAAGTGGCCTATAAATGTTGCCCGTCTTTTTATAATCTTCGTTATTATTGATCTTCTTGTGTCTGCCTCCATCAAGACTGTCTCATTTGTTTTGTTTGCTGTCCATGGAACTGTCAACATTCTTCTTAGAAACCACATCTCGGCTGCCTCAGTCTTGTTCTATCTGGCTTTGCTTGTTGACTGTCCACGCCTCACAACCGTATAACATTATCGGTTCTATGTAACATTCAAGAATTCTCTTCCTGATGTTAATTGATAGGCACTTGTAGGTAAGAATGGTTTTCATCTTCTTGAATGCTGTTTTGGCTTAACCGATTCTGCTGGCTATTTTTGTTGTGCATCTGCCGTCTGGTGAAATGATCGTTCCCAGATATTTTAACTTATCAACCTGTCTCAAGGTTGTGCCGTTTGTTGTTATTTTGCATGAGGGTATTTCATGGTTTTATTTGCATACAGTACCTAAACTTGCTTCTGCCCAAAACATTTACCTAGACCCAAAAATGCAATTAATGCATGTGCCCAACAATCAGTCCTAATAGAAAGTATGAAAGACTTTACAGAACACCCACAGCAAGGCAGAAAATAACAACAAGAGTGTCTGAAAGCCAAAGAGGAAGGCATAAACCAAGAGAGTAGAGTGGAAAAAAAGAGGAAATTTCTAACATAGAATTTTCCGAAGGTGGGGGATACTAATTATGTTGAAAAAGCCCCCGGCATTCCCATGGTGGGGAAGGGGAGGATAATAGTTTTCCAACACTACTGAAGTGCCAGTTAGTACCATCATAATAAGTGGCATGTCAAGAGGGCTGGCAAACAAAACAAGCCAATGTTTAAGCTGAGGGCTGGAACTGAACTCCAGATACATGACACCTTGAACAGGCGCGGCAGTCTAATGGTCAGGACACTGGTCTCTCCAACTGGAGGGTCTGGGTCGGTGGTTCACCCGCTGACTTCCTCACCCTATCCACCAAATGCAAAACCTTAACTCTTTGACTCCCACACTCTATCCACCAAATGCAAAAACTTAACCCTTTGACTCCCGCACCCTATCCACCAAATGCAAAACCTAATCCTTTGACTCCCTTACCCTATCCACCAGCTTCCTGCAGGATGAGGGAGTCAAAGGATTTGCTTTGCTAGTATATGGTTGTGAGGCGTGGACAGTCAACAAGCAAAGCCAGAACAAGATTGAGGCAACCGAGATGTGTTTTCTAAGAAAAATGTTGAGAGTTCCATGGACAGCAAAGAAAACAAACCAGACAATCTTGATGGAGGCAGACACAAGAAGATCATCGATAAGGAAGATTAGGAAAAGACAGGCAACATTTATAGGCCATTTTATGAAGAAGAATTAGAGCACTTGGTCACAACGGGAAAGGTGGAAGGAAAGAGAACCCAGGTAGACCCGGGGAAAAATATTGGACGGACTTGCAGGATGGCTGGGGACGAGAGGGTGGAAGATGTGCTAGCGGCAACAAGGGATAGATACATATGGAAGGCTTTGATCGCCAACGCAGTGCGGCAGGGCACTTGATGATGATAATGATGATGATGATGATGAGCATGGGTGACAATGCTGAATGCTAGTGGGTAGTATGCGGGAGTCAAAGAGTTAAAAGGTTGACTTTTTTGTTTGGAGGGGAGGGGAAGGAGGGGAGGGGAGGGGAGGGGCTGCTTTCCCAGGTCAGAATATGTGTATACCTGCTAAAGCCTGAACCCCGATGTGTGTATATGCACACAAAGTATTATATAGGTATATCAAAGACCCTGCAAAACACGTCAATAGTCGATGGCTAACGAAACACGAAAACACAGTATGCAGCATGCCCAACGAAGACAGAATATGCAGACTGTGCACTTGTGCAAAACGCATGTAAGACGCACGGTATGGGCCAAACGGTGTGCATCAGATGAAAAAAAAAATCGGTGAAAGTGTTAAAAAAAAAAAAGAACTATTAGATCTAGACCTTGAATCCATATCTAGAGGTCAACGGAGCCAACAGCCTGCAGCACAATGTTAACAAAAACGAGAGTCAGGATTCACAGAAAGTGATATTACCAGATAGTTTGACGCCCTTAAGATAGCAAACAGGCCCCTGTTTATGTTACGCAGTGGGACCGAGCTCAGTAAGTCATAAACCTTGAATTTACGACTCAAAAGAGGTTATCTAATCAGCAGCATGCCAATAGTATTATCAATTGAGATTTTCTACCAGAACCTTCAGCCAACAAACATACACACACGCGCGTGCGCGCTCGAGAGTACGCGCACGCGCAGACACACACACACGCGCGCACACACACGCGCGCACGCACACACACACACACACACACACAGGCACACACACATACACTCACACACACACACGCACAGAGAGAAAAGAGAAAAGAGAGAGAGAGAGAGAGAGAGAGAGAGAGACAGAGAGACAGAGGGACAAACACACATACAGAAACACAAACACACACACACACACTTACATACTGTACGTATGTAACAGTGTATATCTCGGACAGACCACACACACACACACACACACACACATACACACACACACACA
>CM060314.1:68743236-68745736 GCA_030674185.1 Monoplex corrugatus | reverse complement strand
ACTGATTCTTCAGTTTTAGTTTCAGCTTTTCAAGATGACGTCTCCGCGCTAGGAACGAATTCCATATGTACTAATGTCACAGGTGCCACGTGTATGGTGATCATGGCACAAGCCTTTAAGCCTGCATATACATGTTGTAAACCCGTGAGCTAGCCAGGTCCTGAGGCCCTATCAAGACTATGTTTTACCTAGTCTATATTTTATACTGGTGTTTTATCAGCCTACCGCAGGAATAATCTTCAGTGTGAACGACATACAAATATAAGATGATAGTGATATGCTTCTATATTATGTTTAATTTTATGTATTGCACTGCCGTGGAAATACTCACGGCACCAGAAGCTTCAGAATAGCGGCTGGTGGCAGCAAACTCTGGACTGGAAAAAGCTGAAACATTCAGGGAATCAGGCCTGATGACCACAAGGAAAGACCTGCTGGCTGCTCGGAAAGACGGCGCACTTGGGATCCCGTTCGGGGCATGTCGGACCTTGCTGAACAACAGAAGAGGGGTCTTTCATTCTCCAGAGCCCATAAGGCAGTGCCAGAAGCAGCTGAAAAGGGTTTCAGCTAGATTTGGGAGAAAAGGAACAAATGTGAACTTCATAAGGCTTAAAAATTTCCTGTGTACAGCAAGTGTATGAGATCAAAGTGGTAAAAATATTCGTCACAAAGGTGCCTTGGCCTTGATGCGACTGACCACCTTAGACGTGCGAGTTTGAACCATGGTGGAGAAATAAAATGGCGACAGCAGTAGGGCATTCAGGTGTCATGACCCCCTTACAGAAGAAAAGAGTCAATGGCGGAAAACATATGCTTGAGTGGGACTCACATCTCTCCCCAGAGTTTCTAACAGCCCTAAACGCTGTTGGTAATAATTCAAGGAGATATGCACACCTGTAAACAACAACAACAAAAGACAACGTACCTGTTGTGACATGACGAGAAGAGGTGAATGCCCTTGTCATGCTGACTCCGAGAAAAGTCAATGTCTCTACTTCCTCACTGCTCTATGACCTCAGAGTTAAGGGACAACTTTTACCTTCAAGCCCCCACAGACAATGCCAACGATCAGCACAGGAAACATTGGTGGTGCAACACATTCATTCACTCATTCCTGATTAATTCGGTCAGTCAGTTTGTACCAAAATCAAAATCTTGATATAGAAATCAGTCAATCAGTCAGTCAACCAATCAGTCAACCAACAAACCAACAAACCAACCAACCAACCGACCAACCGACCAAGAAAAAGAAGGAAGATAAGAATGGTGATGATGATTATCATGATTTTTCTTCTTCTATAAGCATTTTATTAATTCATTTATTTGTTTGTTTGTTTATTTGTTTACTTATTTATTCAATTTTGCCTGGGTATTTATAAAGTGTGAAACACTACTAAGAAGAAATACATTCTCGGGCAGAGTTTTACTAAAATGATCAATGTGGACTTTCTATCTACGTTTTTTGTCTATATATACATCATTTACACGCTGTTCAAAGAGTTGTTCTAAGTTTACACGAATTGAACTCAATTGAAGATATCGTTTTGAAAGTTTGTCTTTTTTGTTGAGTTGTTAGTATCATTGATTTTGTTATTTTAGGACTGACCTGCATATGGTTCGCATTATGCTAGTTATGATATTTGGATTATGCATACCTGTAACTTTTCTTGGATTTCAATAATCTGGTTCACGGATGTGTTTACAGTGTCGGAAGCAGGCATATGACATTTAATAGAATTTGAAGCTATGCGTGAGGGTAAGTCACTGAAGTTGATACAAAATAAAATAGGACCTAGAATTGAGCCATGTGGTACACCGAACGTTACACTTTCTTCAGAAGAGAGAATACCCTGAGCATATACGAGTTGTATTCTTTACTTAAGATATGACTGGAAGAAAGGAAGGATATAAGGGTTATTGGAAACATTCATAAGATGATAAGTAGTGACCTTTGGCAATAGTTAGACCAGATGTTTGATGTGCTGATAACGGCATTGACGAAAGTGATGCTGATGACGACAACAACAATCAACGACAATTGAAACGATGACAAGAACGGTAATGAAGGAGAAGAGAGACATTTTTATTACTACTGTGGGGGGATATGCAGAAAACGAGAGAGAGAGAGAGAGAGAGAGAGAGAGAGAGAGAGAGAGAGAGAGAGAGAGAGAGAGAGAGAGAGAGAAAGAGAGAGAGAACGTTAACATATGTACACGGGAGAGAACCGTCTATAGCGACCCACTTCAGACAAAAAAGGAGAGTTGTTTCTCTTCGCTCAAGAGATTGGTTTCTCCCGACAGAGAAAGTGAGGTTGTATTCGTGTCAGGCAGGACTGAATCCCTGACATTCAGGTCAGATGTCTGAAGCTTTTCCCATTAGTTCGTGACTTTTGGCAACGCTGAGCATTCACTGTTGACGTGGTAACAGCGGTGATGATTCCGGAGATATGAGGGTAACGTTGAAAATTATTACGACGATACAGACGATGATGATGGTGGTG
>CM060314.1:68738236-68740736 GCA_030674185.1 Monoplex corrugatus | reverse complement strand
GTAAATATAATTCTGGCAATTTACATTTTGAAAGGACGAGGGATGTCCCAAAAGTTTTCGACCTTGATATGAAGGTTATGTGATAAGATTTTTTTTCATGTGTTACTTTTCCATACAGTCCCCCCTCAACTTCACACGCTTTCTCCAATGCTGCTGCAGAGCCTCGATGCCACTATGGAAGAATTCCTTCGGGAAGCGCTGATGGCATCCATGGTGTCATTTTGCAATCAAATGTCTGCCCAGCCAAAATTTATTATTTTCAAATGCTGGAGCAAGTTGGTGATTAATCCGAGGGGGCAAGGTCTGACGAATAGGGTAGGTGGTCAGTAATTTCAAAACCACATTCACAAATGGTAATCACGGCAACAGATGATCTATGAGCAAGTGAGTTTTCTTAATGAAAGAACACTCCTCGCGTTACATTTATTCTGCGTTTTGTGATAATAGCTTATCGAAGTTGACGTAGCAAGGAAGAATAATATTCTCTGTTGATTGTTAGACCATTTTCAAGATAGCCCACTTGCAGACTTCTGTCAACATCCCAGAACACAATGGCCGACACCTTGCCAGTAGAAATTGTGACCCTTTTCTTCTTTGGAGGGAGATAATAAGGATGCTTTCATTGTTCTGGTTGCTCTTTACTCTCTTGGTAAAGTGGTGGACCCAAGTTTTATCAACGGCAATAAAACGTTGTAGATTGTCTCGGGATAGGGCGAATCGTGTGTTTCTGCTCTTCTGTCAGAAGCTTTGACATCCACCTTGCTAAGAGACCTTTGCACTTTTCAATTCACTGGTCGCAAGTCTATGAACGTTCGTACGAGGTATGCCTAGGGTGTTAGAAATATTAGGGATGAACCGTTCACACGTCAGGTAGCCATGACCACATCCAGAACTCTTGTCAATGTACAGTATGTCTGGTCACTGGGTCTTTTTGGCCTCCCACTGAGTTGGTCATTACGAAAGTCTCTCACTCTTATCTAACGACTTTCATCATACCATTTCTTAACAGTTGAACAGGAAGGTGCAGCCCCTCCCCCCTCTCCGTCCATTTCATCAATTCGTCGTAGGTTCTCTCGTAGTCTGTTTTTTTTTCCTGGCAAAATGAAATATGGCATGCTACGCTGATATATTTGAGGCAGCTGAGATGTGATTTTTAAGAAGAATGTTGAGAGTTCTATGGACAGCAAAACAAAAAACAAAAACAAAACAAAACAAAACAAAAAAACAAACAAACGAGACAGTCTTGATGGAGGAAGACACAAGAAGATCAATCATAAGGAAGATTAGGAAAAGACAGGCCACATTTATAGGCCATTTCATGAGGAAAGGGGAATTAGAGCACCCGGTCACAACAGGAAAGCTGAAGGGAAAGAGAGCACCAGGGAGAAAATATTGGATGGACTTGCTGAGGACAGAGAGGGTGGAAGATGTACTTGCGGCAACAAGGGATAATAGATACATATGGAGGGCCATGATCGCCAATGCCATGTGGCAAGGCACTTGATGATGATGATGTTGCCTAGGGTGTTAGCAATATTAGGGATGTTCACACGTCAGGTAGCCATGACCACATCCAGAACTCTTGTCAATGAATGTCTGGTCACTGGCTCTTTTTGGCCACCCACTGAGTTGCTCGTTAAGAAAGTCTCTCACTCCTCTCTAACGACTTACATCATACCATTTCTTAACAGTTGAACAGGAAGGTGCTGCCCCCCTCCACTTCGTCTACTTCACCAATTCGTCGTAGGTTCTCTCGTAGTCTTTTTTTTTATGGCAAAATTAAGTATGGCACGCTATGCTGATTTATAGTCTTTTTTTTTTGGGGGGGGGGGGGGCATATTGAAATCTTAATACGTCATGTCAAACATTACGTCTGCGCTCATATGGTGTATGCGGCTTTCCGACATGCTAGTACATATGTGTGCTGAATTTCATTTTTGTAACTAAACTCATTCTTGGTGAGGTCCAGGACTTTTGGGACACCCGCTGTACTGTAACGAACTATGGAAGAATAGTTCCTGAGGACTCGGCCAAAAACTGTGCTGTGTGTGTGTGGTGTGTGTGTGTGTGTGTGTGTGTGTGTGTGTGTGTGTGTGTGTGTGTGTGTGTGTGTGTGTATGTGTGAGTGTGTGTGTGTGTGTGTGTGTGTGTGTGTGTGTGTGCGCGTGTGCGTATGCATGTCCATGTGTGTGTGTGTGTGTGTGTGTGTGTGTGTGTGTGTGTGTGTGTGTGTGTGTGTGTGTGTGTTGTGTGTGTGTGTGTGTTTCTCTGTCTCTGTCTGTCGTCTCTCTCTCTATCTCTCTCTCACACACATATCTATCTTTCTATCTATCTATCTGTCTATCTATCTATCTATCTATCTGTCTGTCTATCTGTCTATCTATCTATCTATCTATCCATCCATCTATCTATCTATCTATCTATCCATCTATACATATACAGGGTGGTGGTGGTGCAAAAGTAGGTATAGTTATGAAAAAAGAAAACACGTACAATACTC
>CM060314.1:68728236-68733236 GCA_030674185.1 Monoplex corrugatus | reverse complement strand
ATGGGATTGCAGAGTGGCTGAAGACAAAGAGGGTGGAAGAGATGCTTGAGGCAATAAGAGATAGAGACAGATGGAAGGCCATGATGCCAACGCCATACGGCAAGGCACTTGATGATGATGATGATGATCTGGGATTGAACTCAAGAATCAGATCTTGTGTCTACGACTCTATGACAAGAACCAATCAGACTACTAAGAATCTATGGCCCATTGAGGGTTAAGCCCGCGACCCTAGCGTTGTCAGCATGGCGCTTCGAGTGACCAACAGAGCTAACACCATTCGCCGTAGCGGAGTGCTTAGCGCAACGGACTACCAAATGAAAGTTGTAGTGCTTAGCGCAACGGACTACCAAATGAAAGTTGTAGGGTCGATACCCCATCAGTCCTTTGAAGAATCGTTGTCGGATTTTTCGGCTCTTACCGGCTCCTACCCAGAGTTGAACATGCTATGGGCTCATTGAGAAGACTAGGACCATAAATCGAGTATCATCCATTTCACAGAGGCATTGTATGATAGTAAACGTAGGTTGAGGCATTATATATTAGGATGGTAAGCGTAGGTTGAGGCATTATATATTAGGATGGTAAGCGTAGGTTGAGGCATTGTGTATTAGGATGGTAAGCGTAGGTTGAGGCATTGTATATTAAGATAGTAAACGTAGGTTGAGGCATTGTATATTATGATAGTAGCGTAGGTTGAGGCATTATATATTAGGATGGTAAGCGTAGGTTGAGGCATTGTGTATTAGGATGGTAAGCGTGGTTGAGGATTGTATATTAGGATGGTAAGCGTAGGTTGAGGCATTGTATTTATGATAGTAAACGTAGGTTGAGGCATTATATATTAGGATGGTAAGCGTAGGTTGAGGCATTGTATATTATGATAGTAAACGTAGATTGAGGCATTATATATTAGGATGGTAAGAGTAGAGTACAACCCCTCACACAGTCAATCCTACATGGAATTCTTTGGCATCATGATTGTCATCTTTGTCGTCATCATCCTTATCGCACTATTAAAAACAACAACAACAACATGCCAGTTTCTGTGGCCATTAAGATGGCGTAGAAAATGGGATAAAAAATGAGCACAAGTGAATGTTCCTTTAAAAAGAACTAAACCAACAAGCGAAGTACACATTATAGCCATATTGTAAGGTCACCTGGTCTTGTCAAAACAGCCCTGCGGGGTATTGTGCAAGACGAAGAAGAACTGTGAAGGAAAAAATGGCAAGGCAACGTCAAGGAATGGACAGACCACCGAAAATACATAACTCATCGTAGGTTTAACCCTTGATGGGCTATACACTTTTTGTGGTCAGGTTGGTTTTTTGTCACAGAGTCGTAGATACAAGATATGATGTCTCGAGTTCAATCCCAATGTACAGAATGAAAACTGGCGTGTTCACTGCTCATCGTAATGCTCCAGTCATTGCAGTGGTGTCAACTAAAGTGTTTCACTATCAATTTGCTGAGGACCAAGACAGATAGCAGGCGCTTGTCAAGAACTCATCAGCGGTGACCCAACTGTTCTCATATTAAGAGACAGTATGAAAAAAAAGAAAGCTTTTAATAGACCAGACTAGTAGCCAAAACTTCGCATAAGCTCGTACACGTGCACAGACTTATTCACACATGTACGTATGTTATAGTACTCATCAATGGTGAGTCAACCATGCTGATACTTAGAGGCAAAGAAACAAACGGGAAAAAGATTAACAGACCAGACCAGTAAACAAAACTTTGCACAAGTTCACACACACATTCACACGCTTGCTCGCACATATGCCTAGATACTTTTTTTTTCTAAAGACAGATGAATAGGAAAATCTTCAAATATTTCGTGTAACTGTGAGACAAAGTTCTTTCTTCAGCCTCTCCAGAGGCAAGAAATTTCTCTTATACAAAATTCCAGCTCCAGTTTCAACTCATCTCTTCTCGAGATCCCGGGTCTTTCAGTGTTTTGTTATAGAGCTCTTGTTATTTAGAGAACGACATCTGAATGTACTTTTCCAGGTTTCATAAAAAGCAAGGAAAATTGTTATTACATCGATATTCTTCTTTACCTGCTTCCTGATGACAAGAAGGTTGGGCAAAGGACAAACGTGGAGAAAAACGGAAGGAAAGACAGAAATAGGGAGAGAAATAGTAGTGGTAAGAGACAAAGAGATAGAAGAAAAACATGAGGTAGAACATGAAGGAAGTGGCAGAGAAAACAAAACAGTGAGAAATCAGAAGGCTCAAGGGGAAAGGAGAGCAAGGAATTAGAGGCGGGGTTAGGGAGGTACAGAGACAAAGAAAGACAGACAGAGAACGAGAGAAAAGATAGTAAAACAAACAGAGAAATAATGAAAAAAAAACGAAGAAGGGAATAGAGACAGACAGATTAATAGAAACAGAGTTATCAAACTGGGTCAGCAGTAACTAGCCAGGCATTTGCAGCAAGCCACAGTAAAAGAAAATCGATCAAAGCTTTTTTATGACCACAATAAAGACATGAACAGCTTAGACAGCTAAGTCCTAAGGGCTGCTCGCTTGATTGATTACAAGTGGACACAGAGGCTTCAGCAGGCAATGTTGAATAACAGCCTCCGAAAGACTAGATGTTTTCTTAAGCTATTTATTTTGTTCAGTATTGCAACATACTTTTTGGCGGCCCTATCTTCTGCACTGCTCTTGGATGACTTGCACAAGGTCATTTCAGCTGTACTCTCCAAACATCTTCTAACCTTCCCAAACCGAGTTCACTATAAGAGCAGGGCGTAAAGCAATACAGACTCTGAGAAAATTTTCACAATGCTATAATAATTGTGTAACAAAATTGTACTCTAGGCTTGTATTCATGATATATCCTGGTTTCAACCAGAACTGAAAATAGAGTTGTACTCTACTACGTTTGTATTCATGATATATCCTGGTTTCAACCATAATTGTGTAACAGGGTTGTACTATACAATTGTATTCAAGATATATCCTGGTTTCAAACCAGAACTGTGTAACAGGGTTGTACTCTACGCTTGTATTCATGATATATCCTGGTTTCAACCAGAATCGAGAGATACAGACACCTGTGGTACTGGTCAGACAACTTGAGCGACACTTACAATGATGCACTCGTGAAATGAATGACATTCAACTGTGTAGTACCAGTTTTCCTAAGGAATCCATGGAAAACTCATTTCAGGAGCCTGTCAGGCCAGAAAATTTTTTTTTCAGAGTGATAGGGATTCAAACACTGACCTTCCAGTCAGTAATCCATTTCGTTAACCACTTCACCATAAAGCTGGTTAAATAATGGCAATGCTTACGAAGGATTTCTTTTGTATGATTTGTACTGTTTTTCCCTGCTGTTGCAGCAACATGATTTAAGACATTCCTTCATATTGTAATATGTGAGATATAAGACAAGCATAAAACCAAGAGATGTAATGCAAAGATAAACAAGATGGTCTATGAAATGGAACATACTGAAACAAAGCCTCTCTTTAAACAATTCAACAGAAAAAATCATCTCGGTCAGCCACCTATTCACCACCTCAGCAAGGCAAATGAAATTCAAACAACAACAACAGCAACAACAATCACAACAACCACAACCACAACAACAACAAAATGATGTCATTGACAATGCTATCAACAGTATCACAAACAACAAGAACAACAACGCCATTACATTAGGATGAACACATGAATGAATAATAATATGAACAACAAGAAGACAGCAGCAAACAGCAGCAGCAGCCTCACCACCACCACCACCATCACTACCACCAACAAGCAAATCCACACACAAGGGAACAAATCTGTCTTACATCATACGGACGTAACAAGCTGAAATGATTCCCCCCTCCCCCCCCCCCCCCCCACACACACAACTGTTGCTTTTCCAGTTTTGAAAATTGAACAAGCAATTTGCATTTGTGGGCTTGTGTGTTGGAATTGGAACTAGAAATTGTTTTCATGAAAGATTTATCGTTCTTGGTCAGTTCCACGTGCACTCCACCCAAAAGTGACCCGGCAAACTGCTTGAGCCTGTGTAAAATTCTAGTGGTGACAATGTCTTGAAATAGAGAGGGAAAAGGTGTGTGTGTGGGGGGGGGGGAGGGGCAGGAGAGAGGGGAAGCGGCTAAGTTCTATATCAGATACCAAGCTTACTCCACCAAAATAACTTGTGTTTTAAGATGGGCAAGGAAAAGGCCAGTCTTTACATTGTGGCCTGGAACTGAAATCAAGATATCAGCTGTTATTCCTCAGTTTAGTATTTGCTACAGGTTGATAAATTCAAATACCTGGGAACGATCATTTCATCAGACGGCAGATGCATATCAGAAATAGCCGGCAGAATCGGCCAAGCCAAAACAGCATTCAAGAAGATGACAAGCATTCTTACCAAGAAATGCCTATCAATTAACATCAGAAGAGAGTTCTTGAATGTTATAAAGAACCAATACTGTTGTACGGATGCGAGGCGTGGACAGTCAACAAACAAAGCCAGAACAAGATTGAGGCAGCCGAGATGTGGTTTCTAAGAAGAATGTTGAGGGTTCCATGGACAGCAAAGAAAACAAACGAGACAGTCTTGATGGAGGCAGACACAAGTAGATCACTCATAAGGAAGATTAGGAAAAGACAGGCAACATTTATAGGCCATTTTACGAGGAAGGGGGATTTGGAGCACCTGGTTACAACGGGAAAGCTGGAGGGAAAGAGAGCACCGGGTAGACCTAGGGAGAAAATGCTGGACGGACTTGCAGAGTGGCTGGGGACGAGGAGGGTGGGGGAGATGCTAGGGGCAACGAGAGATAGAGGCAGATGGAAGTACATGATCGCCAACGCCATGCGGCAAGGCACCTGATGATGATGATGAGTATTTGCTGTTTGTTTCCTTGTTTAAGCCTTTCACTCCCATAGCCTGTACATCAGTTGCAAAAACTTAACCCTTTTATTCCCTCACTTTGTCCACCAGCTTCCTGCAGAAAGCTGGTGGATAGGGTGTGGGA
>CM060314.1:68718236-68723236 GCA_030674185.1 Monoplex corrugatus | reverse complement strand
CCTTATGAATGATCTTCTTGTGTCTGCCTCCATCAAGACCGTCTCGTTTGTTTTCTTTGCTGTCCATGAAAACTCTCAACATTCTTCTAATAAACCACATCTCAGCTGCCTCAATTTTGTTCTGGCTTTGCTTGTTGACTGTCCACGCCTCACAACTATATAACATTATCGGTGCATACATTAGATATCAGTAACATTAAATACCAAAAGAAACAGGGTAAACGTTGTTATACTAGGCAGTTTAATCACCATGCAAATGTATTAGTGACTGATCTGATATTTACATGAAGATAGTAAAAGAAATGTCTTCATTAGCTGTAATATTAAGTGTCCTTAAATACTGTGAGACCGAACCTTCTTGTATGTTTTCCGGCAGCGTTCCCTAGAGAACAACTCAAGGGAACACGAGGCTGGTTTTCAATAGGTCAACTCTTGAAATGGAGATATTTAATTTTTAGTGTTGCGTGTGTGCTTTATAGAGAAGAGACTGGTTTTGTTGCCTGGATCATGTCCGTTTATCATTTTATGTATTAACAATCCTCTGGTATGCTCAAGAAAGTGTGTGTGAGTGTGTGTTGTGTGTGTGTATGTGTGGGGTGGAGAGGAGAGAGAGAGAGAGAAGAGAGACAGACAGACAGACAGAGAGAGAGAGGCGTTATACGCGCGAACGCGCGCGCACACACACACGCGTACACACACACACACACACACACACACACACACACACACACACACACACACACACACACACACACACACACACGCACACATACACACACACACACACTCTCTCTCTCTGTCTTCCCCCTCTTTCTCTCTTTCTCTCTCCCCCACCCCTCTCTCTCTCTTTCGATCTTAGCTATGGAATAAAGCTTTTAGGTGCGTGGGCGACTTCAAAAGAGAAAGGAAGCGTTTGCCTATGCCCGGTACAATCCTCTAATGGCCATGGTAGAATAACTCAGTTCTTCCTATACAAATGTCCTTCCTGTTCGTCAAACGGGTAAACCTGAAAAAAGGCAGTTGGAGAGTTCACTTCGACATGCACATCCTTTGATATTCCCTGCTTTCAATAAACTAATGGTTTGCCTGCGTCGGCGTTTCCTTCCTCAATGTTCGTGCGTTTGTAACATACTTTGACTGATGCAAATCTTTTCTTTTTTTTTTTGCTGCTCGATTGTCTGCAATGCCGCTTCTAATAATGGGCTCTCCGCAAAGCCCCCACCTCCACCGCAAACCCACCCCCACCCCAAACCCATTCACACCCCAAACCCCCCCACTCCAAACCCACTCACACCCCAAACCCACCAAAATTGACTTTACAATGACTTTTCACGTTACCGTGATGATGAGAATGGGGAGTATAGTAATGATGCTGTGGAGTTTTTCTTTTGGATTTAAGAATGTGTGACAAGGCTGTATGTATTTTGTGCTTACTTCTATAGCATAGCCAGACATCAAGTAGACCCGACAGATACAGACACAGATGGTCACTGAATTTGATCTTCCGAGTCTCCCTTTTGAAACGGTGACGTCTTAATAGATTATGCACATATGACAATGTGTGTGATGGAACCACAAAAAACACAAAAATAGAATAAGAACCCGTCATAAACTTTCTCAGCTGCCTCCTCTTTCTCTCTCATTATGTACACATCAGTCCCAATTTCTGACTCAGCTAAAAACCTTGGTGTCTGCCTTGACTCTACCCTCTCCATGAACAACTTTGTTTCTCAAACTGCCAGATCTCGCTACTATCACCTCCACCGTATAAGCCTGATCAGGAAGTATCTCTGTTGAAACAACTGCAAAACTCGTTCTCTCCTTCATAATGTATCGCATTGACTATTGCAATTCACTCCTGTCTGGTCTTCCTGCCTCCACCATCCACATCCTACAGCGCATTCAAAACAATGCTGCACGCCTTGTACTCAAAAAGAAAAATAGCTGACCACATTTCTCCTCTCCTGGCACAACTTCACTGGCTCCCTGTATCAAAGCGCATACAGTACAAACTAGACACCATCTGCTACAAAAGCCTCAATAACGCAGCCCCCGATTACCTGTCAAGCCTACTTGAGATCTATCTTCCCTCACGTACCCTCCGCTCTGCCTCCGATCCTCTGACTTTTCGCTTTCCACGCACTAAGCTCAATACCTACGGTCCACGAGCCTTCTCTGTTTCTGGTCCACTCTCCTGGAACAAACTTCCTCTCTCAGTCCGTCAGCAACCTACTTTTGTCTCCTTCAAGTCCGCTCTTAAAACCCACCTTTTCTCCTCTGCATGAAATCCTGACCTCACTCATCCCCCTCTGTAGCATGTCTCCGCTCGGAGTGGAATCACATTTAATATATATTTGTATATAATATGCTCTCTATAATTTTCTATTGCTTTTATTCATTTTCCCCATTTATAGCCATGTGTGAGTGTGTGTGTGCGTGTGTGTGCGCGCGTGCGTATGTGTATGTTCAGCGCTTAGATTTGATTTCTATCAAGATTTTGCGCTATATAAATATTGTAATTATTATTATTAATTATATTATTATTATTATTTAATACAACAAGACAGGCGCAAATTTTCGGCCAACTGGCCTTTGTCAAGCGTAAGGAATCATTCCTTTTCTCCCACTGGACCGAGCGGCAGGGACGTTTCAGTCTTTTTCTCGTAATTTTGTATCTGGCGTTTGTTTGTTTGTGATATTAGGCTTGACATTGACTTTGCCAACACACACATACATAGTCACATAAGGGCTTGCGAGCTAGGGTTTTGTTCAGGCTTATGGTGCCTACCAGATCGATTTTGGGGGGAGCACACATGGAACTCCGGCGTACGTCAAGGATGCCTGCTGTCACCATTCCTGTTCCTCCTCGCCATCGATTGGGTGATGAGACGGACAACAGATGGACAGAGGAATGGCATCCAGTGGACCCTATGGACTCAGTTGGACGATTTGGACTTTGCCGATGACCTCGCTCTGCTCTCCCACAAACAGCAACAGATGCAGAACAAGACTTCAAGCCTGGCCTCCCATGCGTCCCAAGTCGGCCTTCACATCCACCCCAACAAGACCAAAATTCTGAAAATCAATGCTTCCAGCACAGAGGCAGTGAAGTTGGGAGACAACAACCTGGAGGAGGTCGAGACCTTCACTTACCTTGGGAGTGTAGTCAATCAGCAGGGAGGAACAGATGCAGACGTGAAGACCCGCATCGGAAAGGCAAGAGCATCCTTCTTAGCCCTCAAGAACATCTGGCGATCCCACATGATCACACCCCGCACTAAAATCCGCCTGTTCAACTCAAACATCAAATCAGTTCTTTTGTATGGAGCAGAAACGTGGAGAACAACTAAGACCACTACTAGAAGAGTCCAGACATTCATAAACTCGTGCCTACGCAAGATACTGAAGATCCACTGGCCAGTTACCATCAGTAACACAGACCTCTGGCAGAGAACTAACCAAGTGCCAGTGGAAGAAGAAATCAGAAGAAGGAGATGGCGATGGATAGGGCACCCTGAGGAAACCATCAACCAACATCACCCGCCAGGCCCTGACCTGGAACCCTCAAGGGAAGAGAAAGAGAGGCCGACCAAAAAACACCTGGAGAAGAGAACTGAAGGCGGACGCCAAGCAGACCGGCTACTCCTGGCGAGAACTTGAGCAAATAGCCCAGGATCGTGGACGATGGCGGGGGGTTGTGGATGGCCTATGCCCCTCCTGGGGCTCAAGGCCTAAGTAAGTAAGTACACATGGAACTCCCGTGTTCAAGGAGACGATTGGCATGGAACTGGAATGTTTGATTTGTTTCAATGTCTTCTGTATCATCAATCACCTGGTTTCCCTCTGTATCATATCATTTCGTTACATACATATCCCATATGTCACGTAACGCAGGACTAAGAAATTAAAAATTTATTTGCAACAGCAGAAAACATGGCTTATAAAAGGGCTCAGTCAAATGATGAAAATACAATAAAAATACACTGCAGTAAGCATTGCCAATATTCAACCGAATACAACATTACAGAACATCTAGTCTTCGCGGGGCTGTCCTTCAGCATCGCCCTTTTTTTGGTATGCGTGACCATTTTTTCAATCAGTCAAGCAAACAAACCATAGGACTTAGCAGGTCTAAGCTGCTCATGTCTTTATCGTGGTCATAAAAGCTTTGATCGATTTTGTTTTTCAGTTTGGTTTGCTCAGAACGTCTGGCTAGTTACTGCCGACCCATTTTCAAAACTCTGCTATTGCCTGTGTCATTTTTTGGGTCTTCTTTCTGATTCTGTTTTTGCCGTTTGTCTTTGTCTCTCAGTTCCTGTTTCTGTTTCTTTTTTTTTAATCCTTGTGTTTGTTCCTTTCTGTCTGTCTCAGTTTGTGTCAATGTAGTTGATTACGTAGTTATTCAGTGTATATGTTTGTTTTCTAAGCTAATAGGTAACTGGTTGGTGGGTTGGTAGATTGCTTGCTTGTTTGGTGTTCTCTTTGTCTGCCTGTTTGTCTATGCCTGTCTGTCTGTCTGTCTGTCTGTTTCCCTCTCTCTCTTTCCTCTCTGTCTGTCTGTCCATCTGTCTCTGTCTGTCTGTCTCTGTCTCTGTCTGTCTGTCTGTCTGTCTCTCTCACTCTCCTCTCTCTCTCGCCCTATCTTTTCCTCATTGTCAACTATGGAGTTAGGCCTAGTGCGTGGGGGGCGACTTCAAAAGGGAAATAGAGTATTGTGGTCTGCCATGTACAATCCTTTCAAGCCTTTTATAATCCTGTACCGTTCTTTCATACTTTTTTTTTAATAACCTGGTTGCTTATATATAATCTTGTCTCCGCTTGTCAAGTGGAGAAACCTTAAAAGCATGGCAAATCGAGGGAGAGTGATCAAGGTTGCTTGCCATTAAGTTGGTGTGTCCTAAGCTTCCACAGGTTTGATGTGTTTTTGGTGATCTTGGATGTGCACACACACACACACACACACACAAGCGCGCGCGCGCGCGCGCGCACACAAAACACAC
>CM060314.1:68710736-68713236 GCA_030674185.1 Monoplex corrugatus | reverse complement strand
TCAAGGGCAATGACTGGGATAACATACAAGAAGACAAGCGTCAAGGGCAATGATTGGGATAACATACAAGAGGACAAGTGTCAAGGGCAATGACTGGGATAACATAGAAGAGGACAAACGTCAAGGGCAATGACTGGGATAACATTCAAGAGGACAAGCGTCAAGGGCAATGACTGGGATAACATTCAAGAGGACAAACGTCAAGGGCAATGACTGGGATAACATACAAGAGGACAAGCGTCAAGGGCAATGACTGGGATAACATACAAGAGGACAAACGTCAAGGGCAATGACTGGGATAACATACAAGAGGACAAGCGTCAAGGGCAATGACTGGGATAACATACAAGAAGACAAGCGTCAAGGGCAATGACTGGGATAACATACAAGAAGACAAGCATCAAGGGCAATGACTGGGATAACATACAAGAAGACAAGCATCAAGGGCAATGACTGGGATAACATACAAGAGGACAAACGTCAAGGGCAATGACTGGGATAACATACAAGAGACAAGCGTCAAGGGCAATGATTGGGATAACATACAAGAAGACAAACGTCAAGAGCAATGACTGGGATAACATACAAGAGGACAAGCGTCAAGGGCAAAGACTGGAATAACATACAAAAAGACAAGCGTCAAGGGCAATGATTGGGTAACATACAAGAAGACAAGCGTCAAGGGCAATGACTGGGATAACATACAAGAGGACAAGCGTCAAAGGCAATGATTGGGATAACATACAAGAGGACAAGCGTCAAGGGCAATGATTGGGATAACATACAAGAGGACAAGCGTCAAGGCAATGATTGGGATAACATACAAGAGGACAAGCGTCAAGGGCAATGATTGGGATAACATACAAGAGGACAAGCGTCAAGGGCAATGACTGGGATAACATACAAGAGACAAGCGTCAAGGGCAATGATTGGGATAACATACAAGAGGACAAACGTCAAGGGCAATGACTGGGATAACATTCAAGAAGATAAAGGTCAAGAGCAAAGGCTGGGATAACATACAAGAGGACAAGAAGTATCATATATAACCAGTCGCCGTGGTGTAGTGGTTAACGCAACAGATTACCGACTGGAAGGTTGTGGGTTCGAATCCCCATCAGTACCTTCAAAATCATTGTGGGATTTTTCGGATCTAACCGGCTCCTACCCAGAGTTGGGCGTGCTATGGGCTCATTGGGAAGACTGAAACCACACAGTCGAGTCTCATCCACTTCGCGGATGCGTCATTGAGGATGTTGCTCAAATTTCTGACCAACACCGCAGGTGTCTGTAACTCTCGGGCCTGGTTGACGCCAGGATATAGTATGATAGTAAGCCTAGAGTACAACCCGTCACACAGCCTCAGTCCTAGATGGAACTCCATAGCATCATGATTACTATCCATATGGACATCATCATCATCTCATAATAAAAACTGTTTCAGCTTCTGTGGCCATTAAAGTGGCGTAGAAAATGGGGAAAAAAAGATGAACACAAAGGTAACTCCCTGAGTGCAATTATGAAAAATTATCACATATTCTGTAAGTGCAAGAACATAAAAAGAACACTCTTAAATCCACAGTTTAAATAAAAAAATTAAAAAAACTCCGCAGTGAGCACCGCTAATTCTCGACCCAAAAAATATCATCCAACAACACTTAGTGTTTTGAGAAACTGTCACTAAACATTGCCCTTTTAGGCTTGGATCCATTTTTTCAGCAAAAAAAATCAATCAAGTAAGCAGCCCACAGGACTTAGCTGGTCTAAGCTGCTCATGTATCTATTGTAGCCGTGAAAGCTTTGATCGATTTTGTTTTCAGTGTGGCTTGCTCAAAACGCCTGGCCAGTTATGGCTGACCCATTTTCAAAACTCCGCTTCCGTTTGTGTTCCTGTTTCTATCTTTGTCTTAGTTTCTGTGTGTCTGTCTCTCTTTCTGCCTGTCCCTCTCTCTCTCTCTGTCTATCTCTCTGTCTTTCTCCCTCTTTGCCTCCTCCCCCACTCTCTCTTCCTTTCTCTCTCTTTCTCTCTCTAATTTTGTATCGTATCTAACCGTTGATCTGTCTCTCTGGCTCTGTTTGTCAATTTTTGTCTGTTTGTTTGTCTGTCTGCCTATTCCATGGTTCATCCTGAAATGGGCAAATAGTCGTCGGTAATGTCTTAACTGTTTGCTTCCATATCTGTCTGTCTGTCTGCCATTGTTTCTCACACTTCACTTATCAGTTCCCTTTCTTCTTCTTCTTCTTCCTCACTCTCTCTCTCTCTCTCTCTTCTCTCTCTCTCCTCTCTCTCTCTCTCTCTCTCTCTCTCTCTCTCCGTCCGTACTCTCTCTCGCTATCACTCTCCCCTTCTCAAGTTTTAGTCTCCTTCCATCTTTTTTTTTTTTCGAAAAGGGAGAGTATTTCATATCGACTGCAGGTGTGTGTGTTTGTGTGCGCGCGCGCGCGCGCGCGTGTGTGTTTGTGTATTGTGTGTGTGTTTGTGTGTTTGTGTATGTGTGTG
>CM060314.1:68705736-68708236 GCA_030674185.1 Monoplex corrugatus | reverse complement strand
CTGTACTTGTACTCTGTGTCACATAGTAAAAAATAAAGTGTCCTTGTCGAAGGCACATTGGGCAAGAAACGCAAGACTGACTTGTTTTTCATGTCTTCGTATAGATACATAAAGATAAAGATATAGACATAGGTATAAACATCGATTTAGACAAAGATAAAGATTGGGATATAGATATAGATAAGATATAGATATATAGACATACACATATCCACAGAAATAGATACTGGTATAGATAAATAGTTAAGATATAGACAAGATATTAGAAGTAAACCACATACAGATACAGATACAGATACAGACACAGATATACATGTAGCTATAGATACAGATACAGATATAGACATAGATATATATTGCACACAAATACATGCACCTATATTGCTAAAAAGGGAGATTATAGAATGGTGTGACCGTTTTTGTTTTTCCTTCGTTCTCTCCTTTTTTTTTTTCTTCAAGATTCCTCCTTTTCCCAACCTTCTCGTTATCAGGAATTAGGTCCAGAATGAAATTTATAACATTGTTTGCTTTCTACGAAACATGGAAAAGTGAATTCAAATTTCATTCTCGAGGTAGCAACAGTTTTATAACGAAAGAGAAGAAGATGAAGGATGAAAAAGATTTAAAGTTGAAATTAGATCTGGAATTTGGTCAAGAAGAATTTGCTGTATTCGGTCATTCGCATGTAAGCTTTGGTATACATAGAGAGGTAGAAAAAAGAAAAAATCGGTGATAACTTCTGAATATGAGGCTTTGCAATTCGAAATTTCCTCAATATGTTTTAAAAATTCTATGTATATGTTTGACTAAGTGTATGCATGTGTGTGTGTAGTACTTGATGATGATGAGGGGGTCTCCAAAAGGGCTGACTTTAAGTCATCACTTTTTTGTAGGCTCGTTCACTGGTGATATACCCCCGCATGGGGATGCCAGGGACTCTTTCAGTATAAATAGTATCCCCACCTTCTGGAAATTCTGTGTTAGAAATTTCCTCTTTCCTGTCACTCTCTTTGTTTCTGTCTTATTCCTTTGCTTTCTGTCATTTCTTTCTATCATTTCTGCCTCGCTGGTCTATTCACCTGTGTGTTTGATAAAGTCTTATGTACCGTTTATTAGAGTTGATAATTGGGTACATGTATTAAGTGCATTTTTGTATCTAGGGAAATGAGATATGCGGAAGCAATTTTATGTAATTTAGGTCCGTTTTTAGATTTGTTTCAGTGTCCTTAGTTATGTTTAAATTTGAATTCAGCTGTGTTTTTTAAATACCCTGTGTGATAAATCGGACGGAGTGGTCAACGCCAGGGGCATCTGATGAGATTATGTGTGCCAATGCATTGGTATTTGTACTTAATTTTCTTTTCCTTTCTTTTCCTATTGAAGTATTATGTATGATTTGAAATGATCATAGCCCTGTTATGGGTCTAAGCAGTCGGCTGGGCTTTAAACAAAAATAACAATAACAATAACACTAGTGATATGATCTTTATCGAAGATGATGGGACATTCACTGCAGCTTTTCATTTGCAGTGCCAAGATTCTTCTCTACACAACCTACCCTTTTAAGAATCTTACGTTTGAATATTTGAATAAGGTTATGGCGCGTGTGCATATGTTTTGTGCCATATGTGGGTACTGGTTTTGTTTGTTGAATGCGTTCTTTGTTTTCTCGCCCTTTAAATTGAAGATTGTTGGATCACCACTGATCGGTTCTTGACAATCTCCACATGTGTTTCAATCTCTAGAATATGGTGAGAGTATAGAATATGGTGAGAGTATAGAATATGGTGAGAGTATAGAATATGGTGAGAGTATAGAATATGGTGAGAGTATAGAATATGGTGAGAGTATAAACTATGGTGAGAGTATAGAACATGGTGAGAGTATAGAACATGGTGAGAGTATAGAACATGGTGAGAGTATAGAATATGGTGAGAGTATAGAATATGGTGAGAGTATACAACATGGTGAAGTATAGAACATGGTAGAGTAAGAATATGGTGAGAGTATAGAATATGGTGAGAGTATACAACATGGTGAGAGTATAGAATATGGTGAGAGTATAGAATATGGTGAGAGTATAGAATATGGTGAGAATATAGAATATGGTGAGAGTATAGAATATGGTGAGAGTATAGAATATGGTGAGAGTATACAACATGGTGAGAGTATAAGGAATATGTGTGAAAGTATAGAACATGGTGAGAGTATAGAATATGGTGAGAGTAGATGAACATGGTGAGAGTATAGAATATGGTGAGAGTAGTAATAGAACATGGTGAGAGTAAGACTTGTTCTTCTGTGAGTAGACGTTTTCCCATCTCAATTTTTGTTCCTTCTATGATGACGTTTTCCAGTTCAAGTTTTGTTTCTTCTGTGATGAGACGTTTTCCAATCTCGGATTTTTGTTCCTTTTGTGATGAGACGTTTTCCAATCTTTGAAGTTTGTTCATTCTTTGATGACGTTTTCCAATCTCGTTTTTGTTCCTTCTATGATGAC
>CM060314.1:68670736-68688236 GCA_030674185.1 Monoplex corrugatus | reverse complement strand
GGAAACAGATATAAGTCACTGGTCAGTCAGATGTTTCATAAACAGGTAAGCATGACGATGGTTCCCAACATATTTTTCATAGCACTTCAGATTTGTTTTGTTTAAAGGATTACAGTGACGTCACTTTCACGACGAAATTCTGATATGCATGTATAGACTAGCGAATAGATCCCTCCCCTCCCCCCTAGTACAAATATTATCCTCACCCTCTGGAAATTTTGTTAGAAATTTCTTCTTTTCTGTCACTCTTTGTTTCTGCCTTGCTCCTTTGTTTTCTGTCATCTGTTCATATCACTTCTGCCTTTCTGGTCCATTCACCTGTTTGTATTGTATACTTTCTAGTAGGACGGATAATTTGGTACATGTATTGACATTTTAGGCTCCGAAGAAATGTGATGTGCGGTAAAAAAAAATTAGATAATTTAGGCCAGTTTTTGTATATGTTCTGTTTTACTTTTGTTATGTTTATACATTTTCATTCAGGTTTGTTTCTATTAAAATCCCTGGTGATATACTGGGCGAAATGGTGAACGTCAGGGGCATATCTTTAGATTATGAGATCGAATACATTGATATGTGCGCTTAATTTTCTTTTCCCGGTGTCTTTTGTGAGCTCTGGGATGGTTAGTATAGTCCTGATATGGCTCTGCACAGTCGTCTTGGCTTCAAACTGTAATACTGATAATAGTAAATAAAGATAAAGCATCTGCCCCTGGAAGCGAGAGATCAGAGAATGAAAAGGTCTGATGCCTGGCTGCTAATTTTTCTCCAATGTTTCATTAGGATTCTAGTTGTGGTCCAGGTGTTAGTCTTTTGGATGAGACCATAAATCGAGGTCTCTTGTGCAGCATGCATTTTGCACACTGAAAAGAGTTACCTGAGCAAAATTCTGCAGGGGAAAAATCCCCGTCGTAGTTAAACAAAAACACGCAGACTGGGGAAAAAAAAAAAAAAAAAAAAAAAAAAAAAAGAGAGAGAGAGAGAGAGAGAGAGAGAGAATCAGTAGCGCTGCGTTGTACTCATGTTCCCATTGAAAGCAGCTCCGTGATAGGTCTTTTGTGGTTAAAGGAAATGAAATACAAGATAAAATACAAATACAAAAATTCCACACAAACTTGTTAGAACGTTGTATCGAATAGCGCCGAGAAAGAGCGACGAGCAGCACTTTGCAGAATTACTGTACCAAAACCTTACTGCACAAATTGTACACTTATGGATGGTGCTTCCCAACTCACCGAATAACCAGAGATACATAATGCATTTCATAGCATTTATTCGGAATAAACAAAAAATAAATAAATGAAAACAAAATAAAAGGAGTTGTCACAAGCCACAGAAGCAGGGAAAACCTGATTAGGAGTATATGTAATGGCTTTGAAGTTCATCAGTTAAAATGAAGAATCATTACTGCAACTGGAATTTTCAATTCAGAATGTCATTCTTAGGAAAGCTTAATTTCTGGCTTAATGTTTTTCTTTTATATCAACCCAAAAGCAGTTAAATCCGTTATAATTTTGAAGAATACACAAAAAACTATGTTTTGTCATGAGAAATTAAAACAAAGAATCGGTTCCTACAGTATGAATACTGCATAAATGAATGAATTGATGGTTTATTTGTTTTGATTTTGCTTTAAACAGAAATGTCATTATACAATTTGAAACACTCAAAGAAAACACAAAGCAACGCATATTTACAACGTATCAAACATGTAATGACATTATTAGCGGACATATTCGTAAAGGTCAACTAATTGTCAGTTTTCTTCTTTTTTAGTGTTATTTTTTCTTTCTACCAAAGCAGGTAGCCATTTTTCTGCTGTTGAAAAACTGAAGTCATTTACTTCCGTTCATCACTGCAATAAAACATGTTTCATTTGCAGGAAAAGGTTTCTTCCCTCCGAGTTCCACCGGAGGACAAAGATTTCAGACCATTAATCCAAGCATCTGCTGACATCGCAAGATGGTGGAGGAAACTTGGACGTTAAGAATGAACATTATTACAGCCATTTTCCAGAAACTCCATTTTTGCCAGACCCGGTCATGTGGGAAAACGTGCTTCACTCTATCTGCATTTGTTCTCCTAGTCAGCTTCAGCCTGCATGTGAGTCCCTGCACGAGTGGCGCCTATGCTGTGACACAAACGGACACAGTCAGTCACAAATGGTCAAACAGTCACGACACCGTCCCGAAAACAGATTGGAACAGGAAAAGGTTGCCCAAACGACCGCGTAGGAGACATCTCAGGTCGCGAAAAGCCGGGGGCAAGTTTGAAAATCACAAAAGCGCGGGTATGGAGATTCTGTACGTGGGGTTGGACGAGGACAGAAAGGACAGAAACACCAGTGATGTCACAAACGCTTACGAATTTGAAGAACTGCCGGCCATATGGGAAAGCATTCGTCTCAGGAACCGGGAGAAAGTCCAGGAGAAAAAGCCCCCAGCCTGGAGGCGCCTGCCGACATCGGAAGACATCTCACGCTTCAAGAAACTGGTTCTTCAGACCATGGCCTGTCGCAAGTTGCCAGCCTTGACCTTGGCCTTGGTGAAGGAAGGTCGTGTCGTTCTGAGGGCCAACCTAGGTCACGCTGATCCAGAAAAGCACGTGCCCGTCACGCGCAACACGCGCTTCGCCATCGGGTCCTTGACCAAAGCTTTCACCTCCACGCTGGTGTCTGAGCTGTTCTTGAGACAGAAGTGAGTCAATGTATTCGATTTTTTTTGGGGGGGGTGGGGGGGGGGTTCAGTATTAGTTCTTTTCTTTTCTTTTCTATTTTTTTGTGATCATGCCATATTGACTGATGGAGGCAAGAAATATGGTGAGTAATGAAATGAAAGAATCTGAGACAAGTTTTTTGAGGTCATGATAATTGCGGTCATGATGATTGAGGTCATGATAATTGATTATGATAAAAATAACGAGGAAGCTGCTATTCCAAAAAAACAAAACAAAAAAAAACACGTTTTTGAGACTGCTTGACAGTGCTGGACTCTACACTTTCTGACATCACACACACAGTGACCCACACCTGAGAGACTGGTAATGTTTTTTTTATGATGAAAATCCAGTGTGCAAAATTACTTTAACTCGAGAAAGTTCTCTGCTGCACATCGTGGTCTAAAGATTTAAAGAAACCACAGTCTTGAGAGAAAACATGTTTCTCTGTTTGTTGAATTTTGACACGTGGGTTAGTTTGTTTCATCACTGAAATATGTTTTAAATTTCTTTTTTTTTCTAGCATGTGCTGTATGCTATATGATGATAATAATGACGACGACGACGACGATGATGATAATAATGATGATGTTGATGATGATGATGTTCATATTGTCATATTTTGTTCTTTTTGTTGCATTTAAGTAATTTGACTTGACTGCTAGGTATAGCTGATTTTTGTTTCACTTCACTAGTTAATAGTTACGTGTTCTCAAACACTGTTTTTTTACGAGTTCCCAGACGCTATTAATTGTTCTTTGCCATCGATCGAAGCTTCGAATTTGACATTTTCCCTAATTTTTTTTAAATACGTATCTCTAACCCGTATTAGTCTTGAGTATATACAGACTTGTAGTTCGAAAATACTTCGTGAAACTTGATTTTTCCCCTAAGACAAAAAATAACAATAGCAGCAAAATTTGCGAAACAAAATGCAGAAATAAAATCAGAAGAAAATAAAACCACTAGGCAAACAAAAGACTCTTCCGCTGACGTTAAACAAGCAAACTAACGACGGCAAATAAACGATCGGCTGAAACAGTATAATAATAATAATAATAATAATAACAATAATAATAATAAGAAGAAGAAGAAGAAGAAGATTCTGACTCTTCATATGTCTACATGGATACAAATGTGTTTGTGTTAATCAATCACAGCTGTATTGATGATTCAAAAACTTCGACTTTTGAAGATCAGTTTCATTCGATCAGATACATCAGACGTACCAAGTTTGATCTTTGTAGCTAGTACAGCTCGATGATTGATCTTCGTAAGTAGGTCAGCCTCCATGATTGATCTTTGTAAGTAGGTCAGCGTTGATATGTAATTTTCACAAACAGGTCAGTGTCGATAGGCCCTATACTAAAGGAAGTTACTAACAATGAATAATATCAAAGGAGTGAACATGACACGCTGTTTGTGAAATATGATTCATTTTGAAGTAATACCAAAGTAACGCCAAGCACTGAGCATTCGAAATATAAAGATTTTTATTATCTTCTTCAGTTGTGAATTTGAGTAAACGAGAAGAGTGTTTATTATGGTCACAGGATTAAATAAATAGAGAATGATTCCCTTGGAAACTTTTTTATTTGTTCGTTTCTACCTTTCTTTGTTGATCCGACATTAAAGGCGGTGGTGTTAACTGAATTGTAGTTTTCCTCGGTTTTCACAGATGATTTTTGTCATTGTTTTCATTACAGCAGACATGGCACAATGTAAAATGATATATTTATTAAACTAACTAATCAACTAACGAACTAAGCGACATACTTACTAGCCAACTAATCAAATGCCTAAAATTTTTAGATCTCAATTTCAGTTTCAGTATCTCAAGATGACGTCTCCGCGCTCGGAACGAATTCCATATGCAATAACGTCACAGGTGCCACGTGTATGGTGACCGTGGCACATGCCTTAAGCCTGCCCCATGAGCTAGCCAGGTCTTGAGGCCCTACCTAGACTATGTTTCACTGAGTCTATATTTTATACTGGTATTTTATTAGCCTACCACTTGAATAATCTTGGTGACATGTAAATGACATGTGTATGTGTGTATCTTACCTTCAAAAAAGGAACATACATATAAAGTAAATAAACAAATAAATCATAAAAGGTCTGAATCACAATACAACTAGCTATTCTGTATAAACTCGTCTCACATGACAGAGTCCCTCTCCCTTAGTCAATGCCCAAATGCTCAGCCATCTATCAAAACCGTAAAGCCAATGTTTTCTTAATCATAGATAGGTAAGTAAGTGAGTTTGATCTCAGACAAACAGCCAACTACACAATTGACTGATCACCCCAAAACCAACACACCAGGCGACTGGCGGTCTAACTAATTTAGCTGATTCAGCGAGTGACTAACTTGAGCAAAATTCATGGCGATATCAATCATCTCGTAAATCTCACATGTATAATGTATAAGATTGGTAATATATTGATTTTTTGTTAGTTGTTTCTTGTCTAGTATATTTCTGATCAATGATCAGTTCTCGATTCAAAACGTAGACTGCTTACTGCTTCATCATCATCTGATCACACAGCTACTGAATTACGTTATAGGTATGATAATAACAATGATCTTTGTATGGAGATAACTCTTCTTTTGTTCGCCACGTACATGGTCACCCAGTGGGGATGCTGGGCCTCTTTCAGTATAAATAGTGTCCCCACCTTCTGGAAATTCTGTGTTAGAAATTTCCTCTTTTCTGTCACTCCCTTTGTTTCTGCCTTGTTCCTTTGCTTTCTGTCATTTCTTCCTATCATTTTCTGCCCTGCTGGTCCATTCACCTCTATGTGTTCGATGAAGTCTTACGTACTTTTTCTTATGATTGGTAATGGGGTATATGCTTTATGTGCAGTTTGGGCTCTAGGGTAATGAGATATGTGGGAACAATTTTAGGTAATTTAGGCCCGTTTTTATGTTTTAGTGTCGTTAGATATGTTTAAAATTTATTCCAGTATGTTTTGTTTTGAATCCCATGTGCGATAAATTGGACGGAGTGGTCAACGCCAGGGGCATAACCGTAGATTATATACGCCAATGCATTGATATGTGTACTTAATTTTCTTTTCTTTTCTTTTTGTTTGTTTGTTTGTTTCTGTTGACGTATTGTGCATTTTTTGAAACTGTTATAGCCCTGATATGGCTCTACGCAGTCGGCTGGGCTTTAAAAAAAAACAAACAATAAATAACATGTTGGCTACATGGTCAGGCGACATCTGGCAATGAATGTTGCCGTTGAAAATGGGCGACATCATTGCTGTTGTCGAGATCCAAGGAGCGTTCTCCACCGCCTTCACGGGATACTTGGTGAGGCACTCCAGCCTCCCGCTGTCCTCCCCAAATAATTGCCACCGCATGTACTCAGTTGCGGGGCATCTTTGGATCCAATGTGCCAGATCTTGTTCCTCCTCTTTGCACAGGGGACACAGTGGATCCGTTGTTGAGTCAATCCTATGTTTTTAGGCCCGCAGCAAAGGGTGGTGACCTGACCTCAGCTTTGCAAGTAGGGTCTGATCTCTGCGGGACCTTATTTCCGCCTTTCTCTGCGTGGAGCATGCCCCGTACACCTCACTCGTTCTCACATGCTGTATCGGGGTGTCCTTTGTTATATTTTCTTTTATCTGGGCGCAAGCGCTACTGTAGGATATCAGTCTGCCTGGGCCCGGGGATGTTGTTGCCTGCGTTGCGGCCTTGTCCGTAAGGTCCTTCCCGGGGATGTTGCTGTGGCCCGGAACCCACTATATCGTCAGTTGAAAACGGAGGTTTCAGTTCCTGCCTGTTGCCATAGAGCTTTGTGGTCAGAGGACGTGTAGTCGGCCATACTTCCTGTCTCTCCAGTTGATAGAGGTGACATCGCTGCAATATGTGTTAAATGTGGAGTATAAATCAAACCAAAGAGCACTTTCTCGATGTTCAGTCAACAGTTACTCGCAGTTACAAAACAGCGCTACAAAAGGGGGGGGGGGGGGGGTTACTGGGGGGAGGAGGAGGATGTTTCGTTGCAGCTGACAAGATACTCTGTCTTTTATCTTTGGTATGGGGAACGAACAGTTCAGGCATTGTACGCTGAGGCTGGTCCTGTCTTTGGTATTTATTTTGCCACTCACCTCTTTTATCTATTGACCTCGAAGACTGCCTCCTCTCAGAATACCGTGAAGGATGGTGTTTTGACGGTGCGCCATGGTGCTTCCTGCTTACTCAGCCTACAAATATTTCGCTTCAAAATATGAAAATTCACACAACCAAACGATATGCCAGAACGGTACTGATAAAATGGAATTCATTGAAAGCCTTTTTTTTTCTTAGATTACCCTCTAACAGGTAGAAACAAAGAAAAGAAAACAACAACAACAACAACAACTACAAATAAAAGGAAAATTCACAGAGACAAATAATATGCGAGAATTGTACCAATAAAATGGAAAGCATTGAATGCTTATTTTTTCAATTACCCTTCAACAAATGAATTTTGATAGCGAATAGAAATCTTCATTGCATCTACAGTAGTTAAATCAGTGAAACTTTCTTTTAACAGATGCATTGTTTGTCATGCAACGGGAAGAATCTAGCAAAAACTAAAATGTTCGGATGAATCATACTGTTTTGATAGGTACAATGTGTATTAGCATTAAAAGAAAAACAAAAGCAGGATCAGCGTTAAACTTGTTCTTTGATCAACATATACAGATAAAAATGTTGTATATATTATTGCTGTCTGTGTGAAATATGATGAACATAGTTCATGACTGTATTGTCTTATCAGTATAAATGTACCTAATGCAAATGTTAGGGAGACTAGTTTAGAGTAATGTAAGGAAAAAAGTATGAAAGAGAAAATTATTAAGTTCATGCGTGCATTGGCAAAACACACACACACACACACACACACTCTCTCACCACACACACACACACACACACACACACACACACACACACACACACACACACACACACACACACACACAACACACACACACACACAACAAACAAACAAACAAACAAAACAAACAAACAAAAAACTGCGTACATACAAACACACTTATGCATATACATTGTCAAAAACAAAATAAAAACGAAAAAAAAAACCCCACAGGTATGATGCCACATTATAGAACGTTAACGAAATTTCAAACTGTCCATCCATCGACGAATGTACAGATAGTATATGATTATATCGTGTGTGTTGAGATAATAACACTTCGCTTATTAAAAAAAATAGGGTTTTTGTTAGTATGGCTCGTCATTAGTGGTTATTCGTGTGGTGATGATGGTTTATAGCATTGTGGTTAGTGGAGGGACTTATACTAGACTCCACTGGATTGGATTACGGATTTTCTTATCCCCTTTGTTTGAAAGAAAGGAAGATTATTTTTCATTCCATTCGTGTGTGAGTCTCTCTCTCTGTCTCTGTCTCTCTGTCTCTGTCTCTGTCTCTCTCTGTTTCTCTGTCTCTCTGTCTCTGTCTCTCTCTCTCTCTCACTCTCGGTGTTTTGTTTTGTATGTGTGTGTGTATGTGCGTGTGTGTGTGTGTGTGTGTGTGTGTGTGTGTGTGTGCGCGTGCGTGTTGTGTGTGTGCTCGCGTGCGTGCGTGCTTGCATGCGTACGCGCGCGTGTGTGAGTGTGCCGTCAAAATGTGTTTGCAAGATTTTCTCAAGAATTTCTTGATAGCTCTTTACCAAATTTTTGGTCAAAGACGTGGATCACTTTTATCTCTCTGGGCATAAGCTGGTGGTAGTTGTCCCCTTTTTGTCTGTAGACTTACAAAATCCTCTGATGACGCTCCCCTTCTCCATGCAGCGGACGATGCTGTTGTCTGGTTGGTCTTTGGGAGCTCCTGGTTTGACCAACTCTTCTACCCTCTTGTTTCCTGGTATCCCATAGTGAGCAGGAATCCACTAGAGAACCACTCTTCTGGTTCTTCTGACGAGCTGGAAGGTCTTGGTGAGGTGGGGAGAGTGGGACAGTCAATCAATCGGTCAGTTTCTCATTCTGCCCCTCAATCCTTTCTCCTCTTCATTTGACTCTGACGGAATCTTGAAGACAGCAGATGAGATAGTGGGAAAAAAGGAATGACTGAATGAAAGGGGGGGGGGGGGGAGGGGAAGGGAGAAGGAAGAAAGGAATGGAGACGGGAGGGAGAGATGGTGGAGGAAGAAGAGAAGAAGGAGGAGGAAGAGGAGGAGGAGAAGAAGAAGAAGAAGAAGAAGAAAGAAAGAAAGAAGAAAAGAAACAGACACTATTTCCAAATGCCAAGAAGAAAATGAATGAACCCTGGACAGTATCCTATATAACATATGCAAGCCTGGTTTAACAAGCTAACTAGTTGTATAGTCTCCCCTTCTTCTCCCCCCCCCCCCACACCGACACTTTCCCTGCCCTTCCTTGTTCTTCCCCAGCCAGGCAGCCAGTTAATTCTATCAGGGGTGTCCAGCTCGGCCACGCGCCCGTCTGTTCCTCTAATCCTACCTCATCCACACGCAAAACCGGCCAACCCTCCCCCCCCCCCACACACACACCCATCCAATACATCCCACCCCCTACACCCCACCCTCCCAGCTCAAACCCAAAAACGCCTTGACAAGAGAAGTGGCGGAAGGACAAGCCTGCCAGCTTTAAAAGACTCCACTGATCCTGCTTCGTAGCGTTCCGCAACGTTTCGGGGCGCTGTATGTAGTGTGGAGGATGCTAAGGGAGATAATGCGATCGAAATGAGCAATTCGGCGAGGTCCCCCGAGTCGCCTGCGAATGAGAGGTAATTGGCATTCAGGGGTCTGCGGGGATGCTAATCTACCAGCTCCTGAATTCTTTGCCCCTGGAGGAAAGGGGGGGGGGGGGGGGAGGGGTTGGAGAGAGAAAGGAGACGAGGGCTGAAGGAGGAATGATCCCCTTCTAAGTCGTTCGCACTTGTTCTCAGGGTAATTGTATATTTCGTCCAGTTTTCGGTTTGCCCTCGTTGTTGTTGTTGTTGTTGCTGCTGTTGTTGATGATGTTGTTGTTGCTGTATGTACGGTGAGGGTATAGTTTAGGAAGGATAGAGAAGTTGAAGTATAGGCGCTGTGTTTTGTCTTGATAGGTGTACTTTTTTTTATCTCGTGAATATTGTTTGTTTGTTTTACGTTTCTTTACGCGGTGATCTCTTGCGTGGCAGAAATGTAAAGTTTTAATCGCAAAATTGTATGTGTACATGTCAATCTTTTTTTCTGTCACTTTTTTTCACTGTATGAAAATATAAATTTTAAATTGCAAAATAGTGTGTGTACATGTCACCATTTTCTGTGTCCCTTTTTCATTGTGTGAAAATGCGCACATTAAACCTTTATCAAAACAAAAGAAAAACATAATCTTTTTAGCCCAAAAGTTTGATAAACAGTAGACTATGTAAATCAGCAATTCACTGAACAAGAAAAACAAGTATCATCACTAGTGACCAGCAGCATCAACAAACAACAACACCAACGACAAGATGGTCAAGCCAGCCTAAGAACCTCCCTTTGTGTACAAAATCTATGACAGAATATCTGAGTTTTGTATTTCTTAATGTCAGCTTGACTGTGAAGAAATTTCAGTCAAAATAAAACTTGACGTTCATCGAGATAAATGAGTCTGTCACAGCAGAGAAAACAGATTTTTTGAATCATGTCAGAAGTTTTCTAGGAAAGCCCTGTTCACACACCATCCTAACAAAAGTGCTGATTTTAGGCATGTTTATTGGTCCGTGTGACCTTCACATTGGCCCTTGTCTTCTAAACTTATGACGTGTGACTCTTTTACGGTCCACACCTTTGACCCAAATTTGGTGAACATTCATCTAAAATCAGCTTTATAGATCCCTCCAGAAACGGCTGAGAAAATCATACTAACACACATTGATAACAGATTCCTACACACACACACACACACACACAAACACACACACACACACACACACACACACACACACACACACACACACACACACACACACACACACACATACACACACACACACACACACAAACATACACACACACACACATACACACACACACACACACACACACACACACACACACACACACACACACACACACACACACACACACACACACACATCTCTTTCAGGCAATGTGAAGTAATCTCCCATGTTTTTTTTGAAAGTGAGATTAAGACACAAGGGCGAGTTTTCAATCTCTTTTGTTCGGTCTGTCTACACACACATCCCTTTTCAGGTAAAGTGAAATAATCTCCCTTACTTTTTTAAAAGGGAGATAAAAACATAAGCGCGAGTTTTCAACTCTATTCTTTGGTCTGTCTCTCTATGTTCGAGAGAAACACACAGAACACAGAGAGACAGACAGAACAATTCATAGAACACAGAGAGACAGACAGAACAATTCATAGATGTGTGTTTGCAGTTACGTCAGTGACAGTAAGCCCAGGTTGTCAGGAAATTCTTGAATTACCTTATGTACGAGAGAAACACACAGAACAGACAGAACAATTCTTAGGTGAGTGTATACAGTGATGCCAGTGACAGTAAGCCCAGGTTGTCAGGAAATTCTTCCATTGCCCGAAACACTCAAGAATGTCTGTAATGCCTGTAACCACCGAACAAATGCCGGTAACCACTAAACAATCATGGAATTGCTGAAACTGTCAGGATTTTAATTAAATCCCTGAAACCGCATGGAGTAGATTTTAACAATGGTGTGTGTGTGTGTGTGTGTGTGTGTGTGTGTGTGTGTGTGTGTGTGTGTGTGTGTGTGTGTGTGTGTGTGTGTCTGTGTGTATCGGGTGTGTGTCTGTGTGTGTGTGTCTGGTGTGTCTGTGTGTGTGTCTGTGTGTGTGCGTGTGTGTGTGTGTGTGTTTATATATATATATATATTTATATATGTATGCATGTATATGTGTGTATGTATGTATGCGTATTTGTATGTATGTATCTATGTATGTATGTATGCATGTATGTGTGTGTGTACGTATGTATGTATGTATGTATGTGTTCATGAGCACATGTGTGTACAAAAATTATATGCTTGTGTGCGTATGTGTGCCTGTGTTTGTGTGTGTGTTGTGCGTGTGCGTGTGCGTGTGCGTGTGCGTACATGTGTGTATGTGTGTGTGCATGTGTGTGTGCATGTGTATGTGTGGTGTGGTGTGTGTGTGTGTGTGTGTATGCATGTGTGTGTGCATGTGTATGTTGTGTGTGTGTGTGTGTGTGTGTGTGCACGAGCGCTTGTCTTTCAACAGTTTGAGTCTGGACATAGCCATCAACCGGCTCATCCCGGACAGTTTTGAACTGATGGACGAAGAGCGCACGCGCGAGGTGACAATCCGTGATCTCCTGGGTCACCGCACAGGCATACCAGGCTACTTCCACGCGTTGCTCATGGGATTTCCGGCCCACGTGACCAGACCGGAACTCGTCAGGTATTGAAAGTCTTTTTGCACTATGATCGCTAAAAGCTAAAGTATTGTTGAGAATATTATTTCTTTTAATGAGTCGCCATTTTTTTCAGACACATGTACGTGTGCACCTTGTTTTATCCACACTATGCAGATGGTATGTTGTCGCACAGTCTGCATACATGGACATACATGCTGGTTATTTTCATGTTTCCATAAGCTAGCCATGACATGACTTACGGAATTTTTAACGTGCATGTTTGATATTCTTCTTGCGTCTATACACGAAGGGGTTTTAAGCACTGGCAGGTCTGCACACGTGTTGATGTGGGAGATTAGAAAAAAAAAATCTCCACCCTCTCCCAGCAGGTGGAGGTATCTTACCATCATCATCATCATCATCATCATCACCATGATCATCATCACCATGATCATCATCACCATCATCATCATCATCATCATCATCATCATCATCATCATTATCATGTGCCCTGCCGCATGGAGTTGGCGGTCGTGGCCCTCCATACGAATCTATCCCTTGTTACTGCAAGTACATCTCCCACCCTCTCTGTCATCGGCCACCCTGCAAGTCCATCCTGTATTTTCTCCCTAGGTCTACCTGGTGTTCTACTTCCCTTCAGCTTTCCTGTCGTGACCAGGTGTTCTAATTCTCCTTTCCTCATAAAATAGTCTATAAATGTTGCTTGTCTTTTCCTTGTCTTCTTTATTAATGATCTTCTTGTGTCAGCCTCCTTCAAGACTGTCTGGTTTGTTTTGGAGGTACCTACTCGGGTCGAACACAAGACCTTCCGATTGGAAGTTTGGCGTTTACCCACTTGACTACTCGTTCAAGAGACCAGGATGACGATGTTGAAGCGTACCGCATGATTCACCTCTGTCGGAAGTCTTCAGATCGGTTTGGTTGGTGACTGGAACGAAAAGAACATAACTCTTTCTTAAATCGATTCCTTGATTTTTTTGTTGTAAAAACAGATATCTACCAAATGTAGATTTCATGCTCAACATATATCCGAAACCTTTATGCTGTTACTTTTGAAGTTGTACGTTTCAAAGACATAAAAGTACTTTTAGAGCGTAATTACGGAACGAAATGTGATTTTTTCCTCTTTTTTTAATTTTTTTTTTTGGGGGGGTGGGGGTGGTATCAGATTTTTTTCACTGGTACCTTCTTTCACTATTTTTACTGCAGAAATTGTGTGAGAACATAAGAGCACGAACTCTTATGTCTCGCAGCTAGTTGTCGTGCTGCAGTGTTAACGCAAGTGACTAATATAATGACTGGAAGGTCGCAGCTTCAAACAATAATCGGTCCTGTCATAATTATTATAATGATTAGTTACTGATTAACGATAATAATAATAATAATATAATAATAATAATAATAATAATAATAATAATAAATAATAATAATAATAATATGATGATGATGATGATGATGATGATGATGATGATGATGATGATGATGATTGCGGCAAAAATACGGCGCCAAGTCTTGACAATTCAAATCAAAGCGCACATTCACGCACCAGTCATACGCATACAATCGACAAAGACTACCTTACAATATTTAATACACAGACTGAGGGAAAGAAGCAGTTGTAGAATTCATTGTAGGGAAAAGGGGTGGGTTTTTACATTGAATTTAAAAACAGAAAAGATAGGTGTTAGGCGAAGGCAGAGCGGAAATCTATTCCAGGCTGGAATCTTAGAGGAATTTCATGTCATTGTGGAATTTTAATCATTGTGGAATTTCAATTATTGTGGAATTTCAATTGTTGTGGAATTTCAATCATGAAGGGATTTTAATCATTTGAATTTCAATCATTGTGAAATTTCAATCATAGTGGAATTTCAATCATTGTGAAATTTCAATCATTGTGAAATTTCAATCATTGTGAAATTTCAATCATTGTGGAATTTCAATTATTGTGGAATTTCAATCATTGTGGAATTTCAATCATTGTAGAATTTTTCGACTCCCAACCCACCTCCTCCCTTGAGCAGAGTGTGCCATGGGCTCATGGGGAAGAATGCAACCACTCAGCCGAATCTCATTCACTTCATAGTTGCGTCGTTGAGGGTGTTGCTCAAATTTCCTTACCAACACAGCAGGTATCTGCATCTCTCGGACCTGGTTGACGCTAGGATATTATATGAATGTAAGAGTAGTATAAAGCCCTGTCACACAGTCTCAGTCCAGAATACAACTCTGAGGCATCATGATTATCAGCCTCATCGTCATACATCATCATAGCATTGCGAAAAAAAAAAGTCTCAGACTCACTGACCACTAAAGCTGTGTACAAAAATGGGAAAAACTGTCTGTTTGTCTCGCAATCAAGTAATTAGGCCCCTTGTCCTGGTATGTGTGGGAGTTTTTCTTGAAGTTAGATGTGTAGATTGTCCAGATGCCTGTTTTCAAAGTCACAAATGTATGCAAAGGCACGAAATGTCACTAGTTTGAAAAGCAAGGGATATGTTTGACCGTCTGAATTGTTTGTTTTTTTTTCTCTCTGGTTATATCCTGTTTTTGACTCCCGTGAGGAAAATGAAAAATTGTTAATAATGCTGAACTGTTTCACTTTCTTTGTCTTTTCATCTTAATCTGTCTGTCTGTCTGTGTCCATCTCTGTCTGTCTGTTTGTCTGTCTCTCTATCTGTCTCTGTCTCTGTTTCTGTCTCTGTCTTTGTCTGTCTCTGTCTCTCGATCTCTGTCTCTGCCTGCCTGCCTGCCTGCCTGCCTGTCTGTCTGTCTGTATCTCTCTGTCTCTCTATCTCTGTCTCTGTCTCTTCTCTCTCTCTTACTAAAGCATTTTGAAAATTTCCCACAAGAATAAAGTTAAATATACTTTTTGCAACAAGAAATGAACAGGTCGTTAGAAATTTGGCTATATTCCTATACAAATCTCTTAGTAAAAAATATTTTCTAGATAGATATCTTCACATTTGCGAAATTTTTGTTTTGTCGCTCAGTTGTGTGTTATTTGTGGTGTGACTAGATGAGTAGTATTTATGAGATGTCACCAAACTGATGATTGAACATTGTCTCGTATTTCACACCCCTTGATATATAATGAAAGATGAAGCTAAAGCGGCACTGAAAAAGATGAAACCAGCAAAAGCCCCAGGACCAGACAAAATTACTGCAGAGATGATTGAAGCCCTGGAGGAATTTGGCATTGAAAAAATAACAGTCCTCCTAAATGAAATTTACGACACTGGAAATATCGCAAAGATATGTCAAAATCAATTTTCATTGCACTTCCAAAGAAGACAGGGGCTATAGAATGCGAACTCCATCGCACAATCAGTTTGACGAGTCATGTAACAAAAATCCTGTTAAGAATAATCATGATGAGGACAAGGAATAGAATCAAAAGAGAAATAGCAGAAGAACAATGTGGATTTGTGGAAGGGAAAGGAACTATTAATGCCATATATATCCTAAGAACTATCATAGAGAGATCAAATGAGATGAATAAGGATTTGTATTTATGCTTTGTTAACTACATCAAGGCTTTCGATCGGGTAAGACATGATGAATTGATCAACCAACTGGAGAGACTCAATGTTGATGGAAAAGATCTACGAATAATCAGAAATATGTACTGGGAAAAAACAGCTGCAATGAGAATAGAAAACAATGTAAGCTCTTTCCAAAACATCAAAAGAGGAGTCAGACAGGGTTGTGTTTTGTCACCAGATCTGTTTTCACTTTACAGCGAAAACATCATGAGAAACCTACAAGAAGATCCTGGATTAAAGGTGTGGAGGGAAAATGATAACAACATTCGATACGCAGATGACACCGTGCTAATTGCAGAAAGTGAAAGAGACCTATAAAACCTTGTGAATATACGAGAAATACAAAGCAAAAGTAAGGGGCTGGAACTAAACAGCAGGAATACTGAAGTCATGGTGATCAGTAAAAAAAAACATGAAATCCCCTCATGCAAAATAACAGCAAATGGCACAACCTTGACACAGGTTGATAAACTCAAATACCTGGGAACGATCATTTCATCAGACAGCAGATGCGCATCAGAAATAGTCGGCAGAATCAGCCAAGCCAAAACAGCATTCGGGAAGATGACAGGCATTCTTACCAACAAATGCCTATCAATTAACATCAGGAAGAGAGTTCTTGAATGTTACTTAGAACCAATACTGTTGTACGGATGTGAGGCGTGGACAGTCAACAAACAAAGCCAGAACAAGATTGAGGCAGCCAAGATGTGGTTTCTAAGAAGAATGTTGAGAGTTCCATGGACAGCAAAGAAAACAAACCAGACAGTCTTGATAGAGGCAGACACAAGTAGATCACTCATAAGGAAGATTGGGAAAATAAAGGCAACATTTATAGGCCATTTTAAAAGGAAGGGGGATTTGGAGCACCTGGTCACAATGGGAAAGCTGGAGGGAAAGAGAGCACCGGGTAGACCCAGGGAGAAAATGCGGGACGGACTTGCAGAGTGGCTGGGGACGAGGGGGGGTGGGAGAGATGCTAGGGGCAACAAGAGATAGAGACAGAGGAAGTCCATGATCGCCAGCGCCATGCGGCAGGGCATCTGATGATGATGATGATGATGATGATGATGATGATGGTGATGATGATGATGATGATGATGATGATGATGATACATGGCAATAGCCTAAATGAATAAATCTATGAATCTCGTAAAATCTGAACACACACACACATACACTTATGTATATGAATGTATATATACTTTATATATGGATAATATATATGTACACACACACACACACACACACACACACACACACACACACACACACACACACACACACTCTCTCTCTCTCTCTCTCCTTTCTCTCTCTCTCTCCCCCTCTCTTTCTGCTCCCTGTGTGTGTGTGTGTGTGTGTGTGTGTGTGTGTGTGTGTGTGTGTGTGTGTGTGTGTGTGTGTGTGTGTGTGTACATATATATATCCATATATAAATATATATACATTCATATACATAAGTGTATATACTATTCATATAATATATAACATAATTATACATTCATCAATATGTCATACATACATACTATACACATACATACATACATACATACATTCATACATAATATACATACATACATACATACATATACATATACATATACATACATACATACATATACTACATACATACATACATACATACATACATACATACAACATAATACACATACATACATACACATACAATACATACATACATACATACATACATACATCACATACATACATACACATCATACATACATACATACATACATAACACATAACCATACATACAGCTGGGGTTTAGACTCATTCACCATGACTGACTGAAAGCAGTCAGACAGGTATGACATA
>CM060314.1:68640736-68665736 GCA_030674185.1 Monoplex corrugatus | reverse complement strand
TGAGGTGATAAAGACCTGAGCGTTTTGGGGTCATTGTTTTTTAGGGAGAGTTCTACTCCTCTGCCTGGTTGCTTTACCTTCCCTAACCATTTAAAGAATCGGTCATGGGACAGTAACGCGTCGTCCAGAACAGATACGTTTTGTGGCAAGTCAGCTTACTATTTGTGACCTCCCACCACGAAATCAGTCTTAACTCGCAGTCAGTCGAACAGCACTAGGAGCTGAAAAGGTGACTGAGGGTCTATCTGGGGTGTTTTGACTTTTTCTCAAAATTGATTTCTGTAGACTTAAATCTATCCCCCACAGAAATTTTTTTCTTGAAAAAAATATTATAAATCAATTTAAATCGGTATTGTAATGCACTGATCGCAGCTCTTTGGTTCACCTTTCAGATAATGACAGCGAAAATTAGAAACACACTGGGTCAAAGCCACCAAATAAAGAAATGTAAGGAAAATGTGTAGGAGAGCACACAAAAACTTTTAGAGGTCTTTTTCTCAAAATGGCCGTCATACAGCTTAATGACTTTAAACATACATAACGTCTATATTTTTTTGAGAACAAGCTTTATTCAAGTACCAAAATAATCAGCAGAATGTACGCTTTCCAGTGATATGTATATCTCAATATACCCAAAATGCTAGTCAAGACTGATTTCGTGGCGGGAGGTCACATTTAGAGCGGCAGTGATAGATTGGGATAGGGATAGTACTAGTCACCTACGCGGAATACAAAGGAAATATTTTTTTCACCTTCTTAAATTTTTTTTCTACAGTGAATAGACATCAACAAACAATATAGTAACAAAAAAATAATTTCAATTCATACACATAAGAGGAACTTTTCGGACATCTGGCAACATACAAAGGAGATCTTTATTCAGAAACTCCACATTAATCTAAGGTAGCGCGCGCTTCAGTGGCTTAGCTGGCTGAGCTTCGGATTTATGTGCTATTGGTTATAGGTTTGAGCATGAGGCGCCCTTCATTCAAACTGGCCATTTTACCGGCCCATCTTAACGTAATTGTTGTTGTGCTGGTGTCGGTATAAGGATCAAATAACCTCCTCCCTTCCCCACCTCCTCCCACTCCCCCTCCCCCACTTTCCTGGGATGGTTATTTCCCGTCGACCCTATCAACTGAAGTGGATGTTGACATAAAAGTGAATCAAATCAAATGATCAATCAATCAATCAATCAATCAATCAATCAATAGATCACTCACTCGCTCGCTCGCTCGCTTACTTACTCACTCACTCACTCACTCACTCACTCACTCACTCACTCACTCACTCACTCTTTCACTCACTCACTCACTCACTCACTCACTCAATAAATCAATCGATCGATTGATCGATCACTTAATCAATCAATCAATCAATTAATCAATCAATCAACCAACCAACCATCCAACCATCAATCAACCAACCAATCAATCAACCAATCAATCAATCAATCAATCAATCAATCAATCAATCAATCAATCAAACCCACGCTGGCAGGAAAAAGGAAACAGGGCGGTAAACCAGAAGACCACCGGTGCTTCTGTGATGTCGCACATCTCCATGTAACGCACAAGCACCATGGACTCCCACAAACACCACCCTACCCCAGTGGTCAAAACTGCCCACACCCTCTGTTCCGGGCTATGTCTTTGTACTTTCCATGCAGAGAGCAAATTTCATGATGCTCAAGGTCTAATACGACACGATCTAGTTAGACGCATAAGGTCTATGATAACGTGATCCTGTTAGATGCATAAGGTCTGTGACAACATGATCCTGTTAGACACATTAGGTCTATGACAACGTCGTCAAATTAGACGCATAAGGTCTTTAAAAACATGATCCTGTTACATGCATAAGGTCTAAGACGACACGATCCAGTTAGACGCATATGGTCTATGACAACGTGATCCAGTTAGACACATTAGGTCTATGACAACGTGATCCAGTTAGACGCATATGGTCTATGACAACGTGATCCAATTAGACACATTAGGTCTATGACAACGTGATCCAGTTAGACGCATATGGTCTATGACAACGTGATCCAATTAGACACATTAGGTCTATGATAACGTCGTCAAATTAGACGCATAAGGTCTACGACAACGTGATCCAATTAGACGCATAAGGTATATGACAACGTGATCCAATTAGACGCATATGGTCTATGACAACGTGATCCAATTAGACGCATAAGGTATATGACAACGTGATCCAGTTAGACGCATAAGGTATATGACAACGTGATCCAATTAGACGCATAAGGTATATGACAACGTGATCCAATTAGACGCATAAGGTATATGACAACGTGATCCAATTAGACGCATAAGGTATATGACAACGTGATCCAATTAGACGCATAAGGTATATGACAACGTGATCCAATTAGACGCATAAGGTCTACGACAACGTGATCCAATTAGACGCATAAGGTATATGACAACGTGATCCAATTAGACGCATAAGGTATATGACAACGTGATCCAATTAGACGCATAAGATCTATAAAAACATGATCCTGTTACATGCATAAGGTCTAAGACGACACGATCCATTACACGCATATGGTCTATGAAAACATGATCCTGTTAGACGCATCAGGTCTATGAAAACGCGATCCTGTTAGACGCATAAGGTCTATGACAACATGATCCTGTTAGACACATTAGGTCTATGACAACGTTGTCAAATTAGACGCACAAGGTCTATGACAACGGGATCCAATTAGACGCATAAGGTCTATATAAACATGATCCTGTTAGACGCATAAGGTCTATAAAACATGATCCTGTTACATGCATAAGATCTATGATAACATGATCCTGTTAGACGCATAAGGTCTATGATAACGTGATCCTGTTAGACGCATTAGGTCTATGAAAATGCGATCCTGTTAGACGCATAAGGTTATGATAACGTGATCCTGTTAGATGCATAAAGTCTATGATAACGTGATCCAATTAGACGCATAAGGTCTAAAATAATAACATAGTTATCGTCCTGTTAGATGCATAAGGTCTATAAAACATGATCCTGTTAGATGCATAAGGTCTATAAAACATGATCCTGTTAGATGCATAAGGTCTATGATAAGGGTATCCTGTTAGATGCATAAGGTCTATGATAAACGTGATCCAATTAGACGCATAAGGTCTATAAAAACATGATCCTGTTAGATGCATAAAGTCTAAGACGACACGATCCATTACACGCATATGGTCTATGATAACATGATCCTGTTAGACGCATCAGGTCTATAAAACGCGATCCTGTCAGACGCATAAGGTCTATGCCAACATGATCATGTTAGACACATTAGGTCTATGACAACGTTGTCAAATTAGACGCATAAGATCTATGACAACGGGATCCAATTCGACGCATAAGGTCTATAAAACATGATCCTGTTACATGCATAAGGTCTATGATAACGTGATCCTGTTAGACGCATAAGGTCTATGATAACGTGATCCTGTTAGATGCATAAGGTCTATAAAACATGATCCTGTTAACATGCATAGGTCTATGATAACGTGATCCTAGTTAGACGCATAAGGTCTATAAAACATGATCCTGTTACATGCATAAGGTCTATATAACGGATCCGTTAGACGCATAATGGTCTATGACAACGTGATCCTGTTAGACGCATAAGGTCTATGATAACGTGATCCGTTAGACGCATAAGGTCTATGATAACGTGATCCTGTTAGAACATAAGGTCTATGATAACGTGAACCTTAGACGCATAAGGTCTATGATAACGTGATCCAATTAGACGCATAGGTCATATGAAAACGGATCCAGTTAGAGGCATAAGGTCTATGACAACGTGATCCAATTAGACGCATATGGTCTATGAAAACATGATCCTGTTAGATGCATAAGGTCTATGATAACGTGATCCTGTTAGACGCATTAGGTCTATGACAACGTGATCCTGTTAGACGCATAGGTCTATGAAACGTGATCCTGTTAGACGCTATTAGGTCTATGACAACGTGATCCAGTTAGACGCATAAGGTCTATAAAATATCATCATAAGGTCTATAAAACATGATCATAAGGTCTATAAAACATGATCATAAGGTCTATGAAAACATGGTTATAAGGTCTATAACAACGTGATCCAGAAGACGCATTAGGTCTATGAAAACGTAATTGTAAGGTCTATAACAACATGGTTATAAGGTATATGACAACGTGATCCAGTATGATGCATAAGGTCTATGACAAAGTGATCCAGTTAGACACATAAGCCTTTTAGACGCACAAGGTCTATGACAACGTGATCCAGTTAGACGTATTAGGTTTATGATAACGTGATCCAGTTAGACGCATAAGATCTATGACAACATGATCCTGTTAGACGCATAAGGTCTATGACAATGTGATACAACTAGATGCATAAGGTCTATGACAACGTGATCCTGTCAGACGCATAAGGACTATGACAACGTGATCCTGTCAGACGCATAAGGTCTATGACAACGTGATCCTGTTAGACGCATTAGATCTATGAAAACATGATTAAAAGGTCTGTGAAAACATGATCCAGTTAGACACATGTCTTTGAAAATATGATCATAAGGTCTATAAAAACATCGGTCTATGAAAACTTGATCCTGTTAGACGCATAAGGTCTATGAACACACGGTCCTGTTAGACGCATGTGTATGACAACATGATCCATTTTGACGCATAAGGTCTATGACACCGTGATCCTGTTAGACGCATAAGGTCTATGACAACATGATCCTGTTCAACGCGTAAGGTCCATGAAAACGTGATCCTGTTAGACGCATAAGGTCTATGACAACATGATCCATTTAGACGCATAAGGTCTATGTAAATGTGATCCTGTTAGACGCATAAGGTCTATGACAACGTGATTATAAGGTCTGTGAAAACGTGATCCGTTAGCAAGCAATAAGTGTTATGAAAAATGATCCATTTAGACGCATAAGGTCTATGAAAAGTGATCCTGTTAGACGCATAAGGTCTATGACAACGTGATTATAAGGTCTATAAAAACAGTTCGCATAGATCCATAGACATGACGCATAAGGTCTATGAAAACGTGATAAGTTAGACGTGCATACAAGGTCTTGAAAACGTGATCCAGTTAGACACATAAGTCTAGTGACACGTGATTATAAGGTCTAATGAAAACGGATCCTGTTAGACACATAAGGTCTATGACAACGTGATTATAAGGTCTATGAAAACGTGATCCTGTTAGACGCATAAGGTACTGTGAAAACTTGATTATAAGGTCTATGAAAACGTGATCCTGTTAGACACATAAGGTCATGTGAAAACGTGATTATAAGGTCTATGAAAACGTGATCCAGTTAGACACATAAGGTCTATGAAAACGTGATCCTGTTAGACACATAAGGTCTGTGAAAACTTGATCCAGTTAGACGCATAAGGTCTATGAAAACGTGATCCTGTTAGACGCATAAGGTCTGTGAAAACGTGATTATAAGGTCTATGAAAACGTGATCCAGTTAGACACATAAGGTCTGTGAAAACTTGATCCAGTTAGACGCATAAGGTCTATGAAAACGTGATCCTGTTAGACGCATAAGGTCTGTGAAAACGTGATTATAAGGTCTATGAAAACGTGATCCAGTTAGACACATAAGGTCTGTGAAAACTTGATCCAGTTAGACGCATAAGGTCTATGACAACACGATCCATTTAGACGCATAAGGTCTTGAAAACGTGATTTAATAAGGTCTGTGAAAACTGATCCAGTTAGACGCATAAGGTCTATGACACCGTGATCCTGTTAGACGCATAAGGTCTAATGACAACGATATATCTGATAAGTTAGACGCATAAGGTCTATGACACCGTGATCCTGTTAGACGCATAAGGTCTATGACAACACGATCCATTTAGACGCATAAGGTCTGTGAAAACGTGATCCAGTTAGACGCATAAGGTCTATGACAACATGATCCAGTTAGACGCATAAGGTCTATGACATCATGGTTTAGAGTATTTGATGCCGGTGGGTTATGGTATTTCATGTCAGTGGTTTAAGGTATTTCATGTCAGTGGTTAATGTTTTTTTAAAAAAAAGGATGCAAAGGGTCAGACCATACTGATAATCTATTTTCTTATGTACTTTTTAAAGTTGTGTGATTTGACAATTATTCAGGTTCGTCAGAGAGTCTCTTAAGATAAAAGTTTTTTCACCTAACTGTCTCTGTGGTCAATTTCCAACCATTCTTCTCGAAACAGATTTGAAATAAATTGATGTGAAGCACAGATCACACACACACACACACACACACACACACACACACACACACACCACACCACACCACACGCACGCACATCAAACACACACACAACATATACACACACATCAACATCAGTACATGTATATATATATACATACATATATATATATATAATATATATATATATATAGTATATATATATATATATATATATGCATACATATATGTATGTATCTATATGTTATAATTGTATACATTGTTTTCGCTGGATTAAAATCATTACAGTATCAGCGGAGCATACATTTGTGAAAAAAGTCATGGCGGGTAAGTTATTTACAATGTAGCCAGCCACAAGCTATTTGTGTTAGTTGGTTGTCTGGCTGTTTGGTTAGTTAGTAGTTTTCTTGTTTAAAAAGCGTTGTTGTTTTTTTTTCAGTTGCGTATATTCACGTTGTTCAGATGGTTTGGGCCATACTGTACTGTCAATATGGGTTGGATTTGTGTGTGTGTGTGTGTGTGTGTGTGTGTGTGTGTGTGTGTGTGTGTGCGTGGTGGTGGTGGTGTGTGTGTGTGTCGGTGGGGTGTGTGTGTGTGTGTGTGTCGTGTGTGTGCTGTGTTTGCGTGTGTGTGTGACTGTGTATGTTTTCGTGTGTGTGTTGTGTATGTATGTATATTATACTATATATATATATATTGGTGTGTGTGTGTGTTGCGTGTGTTGTGTATGTATGTATGTATATAATATAATATATTTTTATAGTATATATATATATATATATATATAATATATATATGTGTGTGTGTGTGTGGTGTGTGTGTGTGTGTGTGTGGTGTGTGTGGTGTGGGTGTGTGTGTTTTAACGTATTCATACTTTTGTTGTGTGTTTTAAAACCAGTTACAGACTGCAGAAAAAAAAATGTCGCAGTTTTATATCCAAGAAAGTGGGTCAAGTACATATAGGTGTGTCTCTCAAACAACAACAAATCGTCACACCCTTTCAGTTTTAGACTGGACTTAACACTTAATCTTTTCTGTCCGTCTGTCTTCTGTCTTCTCTCTCTCTCTCTCTCTCTCCCTCCTTCCCTCCCTCTTTTCCACGTCCCTCCCTCCCTATCTTCCCTTGCCCACTCCGAGTTATTGCTGTCCCAAGACTTGCCAACAACACACCCAGTTTTTCTCACCGTCAGTCTCTCACCAGACCTCCTCAGTGTCACCTGACCTAGCAAATAGCGGAGTCACTGATGAAATGAGAGGCGAGGGAAGTCAGGACTGAAGGAGACCTTTCCCCACTTGTGATGTTTGGTCAGATACTGACCAGTCTAAGAAAAAACATAGTCCTGTCAACTCACTGTGAGGTGGTGACTCAGCCTTCGAATCTTGACATCATCACGAACAATGAAATACGCATATCAATACTGGCACATGTGCAAAAATCTACTTATGGCGTTATGATTTCAATTCACGTCGGTTTAAACGATCACGAGCTCACTTTAGACTTTTACAGCATTTGAACGTTTCGAGACAGATACTGAAAGACCGACACATAGGCTCCCATATGGAGATGCCCGGGGCTCTTTCAGTATAGATAATATCCCCACAGTCTCAAAAGTCTATGGTAGAAATTTACTCTTTTCTTTTTCTTTGTTTCTTCCTTGGTCCTTTGCTTTCTGTCATCTTTTCCTGACATCTTTCTGTTTTGCTGGTCCATTCACCTGTATATGTTATATGAAGCCTTGCAACACTTTCTCTTAGGATTGATAATCAGGTACGTGGCAATTTTGAATGTCCAACCCTTAAAAAAGTTCTGAAGAAGTGTGGCTTGCCAAGTGTAGAGTTTCTACTCATCAAATGCCAGCTTCATTAGACAGGACATGCTGTCTATATGGAAGACAGTCACATCCCAAAGATGCTCCTTACGGAGAGCTGAAGCAAGAATATCAAAACGATACTAGTACCAGGATACTCTGGAGGCCAACTCATCAACTGTGGTACCAACATCACCAACTGAGAAGCCATTAACCACAGCAGAATAAGCCGCCAACAGCAGTGCACACAGTGCATAATCAGATCTGAACATCACAGAACAGCTGCTAACAGAAGAGGGACTGACAGAAGCAGAACTTAAGGCTGCAGGATTCCGTCCCATGCAGCACCTGCAGAAGAACATTCGCTTCCAGAATTGGTCTTGTATCCCACTTGAAGACCGATACCAGCCGATAAAAGACTACTCACCCATAGGATTTATGGGGGAGTCCATCACCATCAGACCATCATTATCAGATACACAACGTCTTCGGTGTTCAGAAAATAAAGCGCTAGTTTCGTGAAGAAGTCGTGGTCACATTAATTTTGATGAGTGAAGGTCAGTGAGAAGGCAAGAAGTGATCGCCGGCTTACGGTCACTCACCACCACTTGCCGCTACAACGGCCCTTACACTCTAAACTTAACCATGAGAGGGATTGTGTTCAGCCACTTCCCACCAGAGACAACTGCCACATATCATTAACAAAATGCAAGAGTGCCAATGACAGGATGCAGGAGTACCAATGATAAGATGTTCAAAATCATGAAGCCAATACAAACTCGAAGATTACACGTGCCAACGTGATGACAAATCTTGCATGAATTCTAGGCTCTTGTGACATCAGACCAAAACATCTCATTGCTGACAAAGCATAGCGCTCACGAAATCGTTCGTGCAAAATGATACCATCTTCAGCAAATTTGACACTGAAACAGGTTAATTCAGTTGCACTACAGACATGAATAGTGACGTATATTGCCAAGTCTGCGATCTCATGACCTAGGTTTCTTCGCATTGATTCATTCTTGTTTTGTGGGATTAACATCTTTGTATCTCACAATAAAGTTGAAGCAAATTAGAGATAAATGTTTGGTAAACAGCACCGTAATCATATGGCGACAGTTTGTTCCTTTCTATAATACTGACCATGTACCAAGGGAGGAAGATTTTTTTCCAGATATCTTTTGGGTTTATTTCTTTGGGGGGGGGGGGAGAGAAGGCGAAGGTTTTTGAAAGGTGGTAGTTTGTTCCTTGGTGTTAATGTTGTTTCGTGTTCGTTTGTGTTTGTTTTTGTTTTTCTGTTCAAAATAATTAACAAGTCGTTGGCTTTTGATTTCCTATGTCTTATAGTATAAATTTGCCACAGATTTGAACTGAAGGTATTTGAATGACACAGCAACGCTTTTTAGCTCAGAATGCTAACAAGTCCCGTTGCATAGTGAGACAAGTCAGATCACAGTTTCAGTTTTAGTTTTAGTTTCTTAAGACGACGTCTCCGCGCTCGGAACGAATTCCATACGCACTAACATCACAGGTGCCATGTGTATGGTGATCATGTCACAAGCCTTAAGCCTGCACAAAAATCCATGAGCTGGCCAGGTTCGAGGTCCTATCTAGCCTATGTTTTACCTAGTTTATTATTTCATACTGGTATTGTATCATCCTGTCACTGGAATTGTTTTCGCAGAGTAGGACAAAGCTATTTACCCGCCTCCCAGCCCATGTCGACGCCAGCACTATCCTCAGCTTTGTGTGCGTGCCTTCGTTCAGTGACTGTGATGGCAACAAGCCAGCAAGGTTGATGAAACAGTACTGGGACTTGTGGTCAGCACTTGGCACGGAGAAAGCCGCAAGGGACCAGACCACTAAAAGCTTTGCCCTGTAACCATGCACCGGCCATTAGCAAGGCGAGATACCCCTTGACAGTCCCTTGGTCAGTTGTTCACGCTGTTCTTCTCTCCTTACCGTGTCAGTGTCGTCACTTTCTGTGGTCGGGTATGGTGTGGTTGGGTTAGGTAGATTTTTTTTTTTTGACTCACCAGGTCAACGATTTCTTGGACGGAAGCTTTTAGCTGATCAGTCACTCCGAATCCTTTGTTGGACAGATTTTCACTTACCATCATCATCATCATGTGCCCTGCCGCATAGCGTTGGCGATCATGGCCTTCCATATGTATCTATCCCTTGTCGCCGCAAGCACATCTTCCGCCCTCTCTGTCCTCAGCCACCCTGCAAGCCCGTCCAATATTTTCTCCCTGGATCTACCTGGTGCTCTCTTTCCCTCCAGCTTTCCTCTTTCACTAATCAAGTACCCTATATTTGAAAGTTGTTAGACGTGAAAACTGAATGAACCCATGGCTTTTTTTTTTTTTCAAAGTTTTTAGTTAAACAGGTCCTTTACGTTCGTTTCTTTTTTTTTCTTTTTAAAAAAATTTTTTTTGCTTGTTTGGTTTGACTGGTTGGTTAACTGATGTTTGTTAGTCACCATTTCTCCCACTGGACGAAGCAGCAGGGAAGGTTTTGTCTTTTTCTCTTAATTTTTATGTTTGGTGTTTATTCGATTGTGACCTCACGTTTACAAAGGTCAGATGGCCGAAAATTTGCTCCTGTCTCGTCTGGTTGTATTAAATACGCGTTCTGATTCTATTTTCATGTTTTTTTCTGGTTCGTGTTTGCTTGAACGTGGGGCATTCGCACTTGTTTTGGATTTGATTTTTGTTAGCTAAGCCAAATTAATCCTTTTGGATTTTTAAACATACCAGTGAACTGACCTCTTGAGGCACGGCCGGCCACGCTGGAATTGAGAAATAAAAGAACTCTTCTCTATTTCTACTTTCCTGTTTGACACCTCCCCTTTCTCGTTTGTCCCTTCTTATTGTATCCAGTCCTGGTGCTGGTACTCGTATCGGCAATTTTCTTTAATTAACCGTTTCACTCTATTGTCTCGTCCACCACTACTGGCATTAACATTAACATTATCATCATAATCATTAATATCGCTCGAATCTCGATGATTAAAAATGGCACCGAAAAGATAAGAACGAACAGGCGAATGAACGAACATAAAGAAGTGGAATGCTACAAAGGAAGAGTGTCTTCTTTATGTAAGTCGGTCAGATTCTAACGATGCATCAACATTAAAATATGCATGATTAAGCAAACTTACTTGCCAAGCTGAAAAGAACCACGAACAGAATAGACATTATATTGATTGAACAAGAAGCTGGAAGAACTTAGAGAAATAAGTACATATGTACCGTCAAAGCGACAAGGTCTGTTTTTGATCCCCCCCCCCCTCCCCATTCACGGGTCCTCAAACAACCGGAGATGAATATTCTAGTAGGCCTGTTTGCCAGCTTCGCTGACACCATTCTGGAAAATACCCTCGGGAATCTAAGATTTCGAGTAAACGGATCTAGCGCTCCGCCTATCGATAACATCTCAACTCAGATTGATTACATTTGTGGATCCGAGATCGATATCGATGTGGTGTCTACACTCCAAGCGACTGTGACTTATCTGTAATGGGATTCCTCTTCTTCTTTTTCTTTTTTCTTTTTCATTCTTTGTCTATTTGGTCAGACCAGATCTTGTCGATGAACGTTAACGGCTTTCCCCAAAGTCCTGCCTGCTGCCATACAGCTATAGGTTGTCAGTGATGATTGGATCTGGCACTCGCCTTCAGGAGGTCATCGAACTGAAGGACAGCCAGATGAATGGAATTTCTTAACCAGCTTTATGTGTGCCAGTGACATATAGGGACTTCAGACCTCAGTGAAATCTTACTTTAACCCTTTGACTCACGCACCCTATCCACCAACAGCAAAAAATAACAACCTTAGCTCTTTGACTCCCTCTCCCTATCCACAGCTTCCTACAGAAATGCTGGTGGATGGGATGAGGGAATCAGAGGGTTAAGTTTTAGCTTTGCTGGAATGATTGGCATTGCGTGATGCTGGGCGGGCAGGGTGTGGGAATCAAAGAGTTAACAGGTTGTAAGCAGAACGCTCAATGCGTGCAAATAACACATGGGGGTTTGATCCCCTTCGTGTCCCGCTTGAAGACTAAATTGTTGATATCTGATCCCTTCTGTGGAGTTCAAACTTATGTGCATCTTCTGATCCAGCGTACTTTCGACACTTGTATGAACATCTGGTGACAAGAAATACTTAGTTGCAAACTGTTGTGGACACCGTTACCATTTCGCTCCAAAGATATTCCTTATGAAGAACCAGTATTAAAAACCTTGACATAAAATTACCCTTGGGAGTTCCACATTAACCCTTGAACTCCTGCACCCTGTCCACCAACTGCAAAAACTTAAGCCTTAGACTCCTTCACCTATCCACCAGCTTCCTGCAGGAAGCTGATGGATAGGGTGAGGGAGCCAAAGGCTTAAGTTTTTGCTATGCTAGCATGGTTGACAATGCAGGATGCTGTTGGACAGGGTGCGGGAATGAAAGGGTTAATCCTGTGACTATGGGGTCAAGAGCTGTGGTGGCAGCCAAAGCAAGAAGCTGATGGAAGCTTGTGTGTAAACTGAAGGAAAACTGAAATCAATATGACGGCAGCATTTCAGCTGATAGGAACAGAAACACACACACATACAGATACACACACACACATACACACAAACACACACACACACACACACATACACACACACACGCACGCACACACACACACACGCACAAATATACAAGCACACACATACACACACACAAACACACACACACACACACACACGCGCGCGCGCGCGCGCACGCACCACACACACACACACACACACGCACACACGAATGAGAACGTGTATATAATACGCAAAACAAGACTAGCGCAAATATTTGTCCAACTGCCCTTTCTGAAGCTTATACAAAAGATAAAAAAAAAAATATAATAATAACAGTTTGTAGAAAAAACAGCAGCAACAAAACATCAGGGCAAGTCTTGCTACTGTTTTCCCCCCATAAGTTTTGTGTAGTTATCCTTTGTTATCTTTTATGTATGCTCTACAAGTTTATACTTTGCTGAAATGATTGGCAATGCATAATGCTACGGCCTCGAGTCCATACCTCTGACCGAAACTCTTTCGAAATTGATCGACTCTTCTCGTGGGCGTATGATCCGCTCGGCACTCGGCATCTACTGGCCAGAAAAAAATCTCCACCAAGGCGCTCTACTCTCGGACTAAGCTCTCACCCTTGAGCAAGACGCTTCGAAGACGCCGACTGAGACTGATCGGGCACAGCCTTCGAATGCAGACAAGGTGTCCCACTCCCCTGGGTGACATATTGTTTGCCAACCTCAGCGACTGTGTCAACCTTCGACGTGGACAAGGCAGAACCCTGACTCTGAAAGCTGATGTTACGAATGATCTTGACCACCTCGGCGTTTCCCCAGCAATTGTCATGAACATGAACAGCATCCAATTTTCGCAATTGATTGGTTCGTTCTAATTTGCTGAGCGTTAAATATATATAATGTGCTCTACAAAGGCCACTGGCCGAAAATTTGCGCCTGTCTTGTTTCATATATCAAAGACGTGTGCTCATTTTATTTGTATGTGTTTCTGGTTCCCATTCGCCGGAGAAGTCAGGCAGTCAAGATGGACGGGACTGCGTGGTGGTTGCAGCGCTCGTTTCTGACAATCGGGATTAAAGTACGATCGACCGTGGTTGTCAAATCGGTGGCCGACTAGACTCATGTCCTAGCTGTATCATTCTTAATTCGTGTTTAAACTCAACCGACTGCACAGAGCAATGTCCATCTAAAAACATACACAACACCTTGTTGATCCCGAAAAAAAAAATAACACGCGGAAAAGAACATTAAGACCACTAAACGACAAGCCCCTGGCGTTGACCGTTCCGTCCAGGGGGTTAAAAATCAACCTGAATACAAATTGTAAACATAAGCATGGATGCTAAAACATAAAAACTGGCCTAAATTACATAGAATTGCTTCTGCATGTTACGTTTCTTTAGAGTCAAAAGTGCAGTTACTACTTGTACCCAATTATCAATCTTAACAGAAAATATGTAAGGCTTCATAAAATATATACAGGTGAATGGACTATCAAGGCAGAAAGTTATAGGAAGAACTGACAGAAAACAAAGGAGCAAGACAGAAACAAAGAGAGTGACAGCAAAGAGGAAATTTCTAGCATAGAATCTCGAGAAGGTGGGGATACTGTTTGTACTGAAAGAGGTCCCAGCATCTCCACGGGAGATTACCCAAACTGTAACAACCCCCAGTCCATCCAGCTGTAAACGGATACCTGTCCCTCTTTAGGGACGGAGAAGGTAAATCAACGAAGAAGAGGAAATAAGTACGACCTTCATACCGCTGACTCCAAGGAGAGTGGAGTTCTCTCATGGCTCGCTGTCCTGTAATTGCTTTTTACCAACAGTTAGGTAAATGGAACTGCAAGCTTGCATGGTTTGATCATGTCACCTGCTTTAACACGCTGATCTAAGGTAATCTTTCAGGGGCAGCCTGGAAGATAGCCGTCGGAAAAAAAGAACAAGAGCTGAAAGACATGTAGCAGTTTTGGCTGTTAAGAAATGTGACACGAAGAAGTAATTCTAGGTATATATGTATGTATATACATACATATATATATATGTATATGTATATATATATATATATATATACCACACATATACATATATATATATATATATATATATATATATATATATATATATATATATATATATGATGTGTGTGTGTGTGTGTGTGTGTGTGTGTGTGTGTGTGTGTGTGTGTATGTGTACAGTTGGACCAGTCGCAGTATATCTATGCTGCTTGTTGCTGCACCTCAGAGATACAGATGAAGAGTCCTGTCATCTGCTGCATCCCATGAATCCCCCCCACCCCCACCCCACCCGCCCCCAGTGACCACGTAGGTGATGGGATTACAAGAAGAAGAAGAAGAAAAGAAGAAAGCAAATAGAGCCGAAAAGGAAGTGAGAGGTCGGAGCAATATGGATATAACAACATCGAGACGTCAGAATTGTGTGTCAGATGTCGGTGGACAATCAAAGGGGACGCACTCTTGGTTTTCTGGAAGGGTGAACGCCTTTAGTCTTGTCCTCTTTTTACCGTGTTCCAGAGAAAACATGGAGAGACATCACCCCATAACTCAATCTCACCTGTCTCACCTGTAGGCGTCACTGGGTTTAGTGTTAATGTTGGCTGCAGCACTCTTTTGACACCACCAGGCCGCTTCGTCTTGACTTTTGTGGACAACTTCTTGAATATTTAGGCCACTGATATTGGTTATGTTCTGGATGTATGAGATTGGAGGTCTGCCTTTCTTCCTTTTTGCCTCTGTTGTTTTTTTTTTCCCTTTAAAAATGGTTTCCATGAGGTCTGTGTTCTTGCTACGTAACACATGGCCAATATATATTAGAATAAAAACACAAAAATGAAACAAATGCAGTCTCATCAGAAGTCAGAAATCGTATGCAAGGGGTCAGAACGAGATTCCAGCAGATCGGCTGATACTTATCTGGATGTCTGACTTGTTATAAACCAGGTCCGCAGCATCAGCATTCCGGGGATAAAGGTTTGGGCACACGTCTCGTCAAACGGACACATTATTTAAACGCCGTACATTGACCCAATATGTTAGAAAAGCCACAGTTTACATGGCTGTTTAAGCAAAGACATTATCGTATAATCTGCCATTTATTTCCGACATTTATGTCTGCGATTTGTCGTGGCTGGAAGTGTTTCTCCTCCCCGTGACATCTTCCCCTTCTTCTTTTTATTTCTTCTTTCTTTCTTTGCTTTCTCCCACCTTTCTGTTTCTTTTTCTTCCTTTTCCCCTCCTTTCTTTCTTTTTTTCTCCTTTTTCTCCTCCCTTTCTATTTCTTTTTCCTTTTTTCTCCTCCCTTTCTATTTCTTTTTCCTTTTTTCTCCTCCCTTTCTATTTCTTTTTCTTTTTTCTCCTCCCTTTCTATTTCTTTTTCCTTTTTTCTCCTCCCTTTCTATTTCTTTTTCCTTTTTTCTCCTCCCTTTCTATTTCTTTTTCTTTTTTCTCCTCCCTTTCTTTTTCTTTTTTCTCCTCCCTTTCTTTTTCTTTCTCCTCCCTTTCTTTTCTTTTTTCTCCTCCCTTTCTTTTTCTTTTTTCTCCTCCCTTTCTTTTTCTTTCTCCTCCCTTTCTTTTCTTTTTTCTCCTCCCTTTCTTTTTCTTTTTTCTCCTCCCTTTCTTTTCTTTTTCTTTTTTCTCCTCCCTTTCTTTTCCTTTTCTTTTTTCTCCTCCCTTTCTTTTTCTTTTTTCTCCTCCCTTTCTTTTCTTTTTCTTTTTTCTCCTCCCTTTCTTTTCTTTTTCTTTTTTCTCCTCCCTTTCTATTTCTTTTTCTTTTTTTCTCCTCCCTTTCTTTTCTTTTTCTTTTTTCTCCTCCCTTTCTTTTCTTTTTCTTTTTTCTCCTCCCTTTCTTTTCTTTTTTTTTCTCCTCCCTTTCTTTTCTTTTTCTTTTTTCTCCTCCCTTTCTTTTTTCTTTTTTTTCCTCCCTTTCTTTTCTTTTTTTCTCCTCCCTTTCTTTTTTCTTTTTTTCTCCTCCCTTTCTTTTTCTTTTTTCTCCTCCTTTCTTTTTCTTTTTTCTCTCCCTTTCTTTTCTTTTTCTTTTTCTCCTCCTTTCTTTTTCTTTTTCTTTTTTCTTTTTTTTCCTCTTCCTTTCTTTTCTTTTTTCTTTTTTCTCCTCCCTTTCTTTTCTTTTTCCTTTTCTTTTCTTTTTTCTCCTCCCTTTCTTTTCTTTTTCTCCTCCCTTTCTTTTCTTCTTTTTTTTCTTTTTTTCCTTTTCTTTTCTTTTTTTTTTTTCTCCTCCCTTTCTTTTCTTTTTTTCTTTTTTCTCCTCCCTTTCTATTTCTTTTTCTTTTTTCTCCTCCTTCTTTTCTTTTTCCTTTTTTTTCCTTTTTTTCTTTCCTTTTTCTTTTCTTTTCTTTTTTCTCCTCCCTTTCTATTTCTTTTTCTTTTTTCTCCTCCTTTTTTCTTTTTTTTTCTCCTCCCTTTCTATTTCTTTTTCTTTTTTCTTCTCCCTTTCTATTTCTTTTTCTTTTTTCTCCTCCTTTCTATTTCTTTTTTTTTTTCTCCTCCTTTCTTTCTTTTTCTCCTCCCTTTCTTTTCTTTTTCTTTTTCTCTTTTCTTTTTTTTTCCTCCTTCTTTTCTTTTCTTTTTCCTCTTTTTCTTTTTCTTCTTTTTTTTTTTCTCTCCCTTTCTTTTCTTTTCTCCTCCCTTTTTTTTTTTCTTTTTCTCCTCCTTTCTTTTCTTTTCTTTTTCCTCCTTTCTTTTTTTTTCTCCTCCTTTCTTTTCTTTTTTCTTTTTTCTCCTCCTTTATTTTCTTTTTTTCTCCCTCTTTCTTTTTTTTTTTTCTCCTCCTCATCTTTTCTTTTTCTTTTTTCTTCCTCCCTTTCTATTTCTTTTTTCTTTTTTCTTTTCTTTTTCTTTTCTCCTCCTTTCTTTTCTTTTTTTTTTCTTCTTTCTATTCTTTTTTTTTTCTCTCCTTTTTTCTTTTTCTTTTTTCTCCCTCTTTTTCTTTTTTTTTTTTTTTTCTCTCTTTCTTTCTTTTTTTTTTTCTCCCTTCTTTTTCTTTTTTCTCCTCCTTTCTATTTCTTTTCTTTTTTCTCCTCCTTTCTATTCTTTTTCTTTTTCTCTCTTTCTTTTTTTTCTTTTCTCTCTCTTTCTTTTCTTTTTCTTTTTCTCCTCCCTTTCTATTTCTTTTTTTTTCTCCTCCTTCTTTCTTTTTCTTTTCTCCTCCTTTCTTTTCTTTTTTCTCCTCCTTTCTTTTCTTTTTTCTTTTCTCCTTCTTTTCTTCTTTTTTCTCCTCCTTTCTTTTCTTTTTCTTTTTTCTCCTCCCTTTCTTTTTTTTTCTTTTTTCTCCTCCCTTCTTCTTTTTCTTTTTTCTCCTCCCTTTCTTTTCTTTTTCTCCCTTTCTTTCTTTCTCCCCTTTCTTTTCTTTTTTCTCCTCCCTTTCTTTTCTTTTTCTCTCCCTTTCTTTTCTTTTCCTCTTCTTTCTTTTTCTCTCCCTTTCTATTTCTTTTTTTCTCCTTTCTTTTCTTTTCCTTTTTCTCCTCCTTTCTTTTTTTTTCTTTTTTCTCCTCCTTTCTTTTTTTTTTCTTTTTCTCCTCCCTTTCTTTTCTTTTCTCCTCCTTTTTTTCTTTTTTCTCCTCCCTTCTTTTTCTTTTCTTTTTTCTCCTCCCTTTCTATTTCTTTTTCTTTTTTCTCCTCCCTTTCTTTTTTTTTCTTTTTTCTCTCCCTTTCTTTTTTTTTCTTTTTCTTCTTTTTCTTTTCTTTTTTCTCTCCCTTTCTTTTCTTTTCTTTTTCTCCCTCTCATCTTTTCTTCTTTTTTCTCTCTCCTCCTATTCTTTTCTTTATACCTTTTTTCCCTCTCTATTTTTCTTCTTTCTTTTCTCCTCCCTTATCTTTTCTTTTTTCCTCACATTTCTTTCTTTTTTCTCTTTCTATTTTTTTTTTTTCTCTCCCTCCTTTCTTTCTTTATTCTTCTTTTCTTTCCAATTCTCCTCACTTTCATTTCATTTCTCTCACTTTCTATTTTTCCTTTTCTCCTCCCTCATATTTTTCTTTTTTCTCCTCCTTTTATTTACTTTTTATCTATTCCTCCCTTCTATTTCTTTTCTTTTTCTCTTACATCTTTTTTTCTTTTTTCCTCTTTACATCATTTTCTTTTTTCTCTCCTTTCTATTTCTTTTCTTTTCTCCTCCCTTTCTTTTCTTTTTTCTCCTCCTTTCTTTTTCTTTTTCTCCTCCTTTCTTTCTTTTTTCTCACTCCTCTTCTTTTTCTTTTTTCTCCTCCTTTTTTTTTCCTTTTTCTTTCTTTTTCTTTTTTTCTCCTCCCTCTATTCTTTTTCTTTTTTCTCCTCCCTTTCTTTTTCTTTTCCTTTTTTCTCCTCCCTTTCTATTTCTTTTTTCTCCTTTTTTTCTCCTCCCTTTCTATTTCTTTTTTCTCCTTTTTTCTCCTCCCTTTCTATTTCTTTTTTCTCCTTTTTTCTCCTCCCTTTCTATTTCTTTTCCTTTTTTCTCCTCCCTTTCTTTTTCTTTTCCTTTTTTCTCCTCCCTTTCTATTTCTTTTTTCTCCATTTTTCTCCTCCCTTTCTATTTCTTTTTTCTCCTTTTTTCTCCTCCCTTTCTATTTCTTTTTCTTTTTTCTCCTCCCTTTCTTTTCCTTTTCCTTCGTCTTCCTCACTTCCTGTTCCTTATGTTTCTTGTTCTAACGTATATTAAACCAACCAGGTATTTATCACAAGGTTGCCAAGGCTGCCTTTCTACCCTTAACGCTGCTTTAACCCTTTGACTCCAGCACTCTGTCCATCAGCGTCCTGCGTTGTCAACCATGCTAGCAAAGCAAAAATTTAACCCTTTGACTCCCTCACCCTCAGCAGGTGGATAGGGTGAGGGAATCAAAGGGTTGTTTTTGCAGTTGGTGGACAAGGTGAGGGAGTCAAAGGGTTAAGCTTTTGCAGATTGTGGACAGGGTGAGGGAGTCAAAGGGTTAAGTTTTTGCAGTTGGTGGATAGGGTAAGGCAGTCAAAGGGTTAAGTTTTTGCAGTTGGTGGACAGAGGGGTGCGGGAGTCAAAGGGTTAAGGTTTTGCAGTTGGTGTGCAGGGTGCGGGAGTCAAAGGGCTAAAAATCGCTTACAAGTTAACTGTGCCAGAACTGTTCTTTTAATTATTTAACACATCATATTTTGAGGCCCAATTGACACGGAGGTAGAGCGTTCGCCTTCCAATCTGAGTGCACGGGTTTAACGAGGTATGACTCTCGCTCAAAATGAAGTTTGCGCATGCAGCCTCCAGTTTACCTAACTGTGAACGGGTATTCAGGTTCCTTCAAAGTTGGGGGAAAGATAAAGCAGGGAGGGAGAAGGGATGAGGCGTGGTCTTCCTAATGCTGGTACGAAGAAAAGTTGACGTCACTACCACCTCACTCCCCCAAAATACTAGTGTTATGGGGCAACATTTACCTCTTCAACACTAGACAGTACTTTTCAAGAAGACCACATACTGTTCAGATACAAATTTGTTCGGATTTCGTAAACAGAGCAGCTGGTCACAACAGGAAAAGCTGGAGGGAAAGCGAACACCAGGTAAACCCAGGGAGAAAATATTGGACGGACTGTTAGGGTGGCTGAGGACAGAGAGGGTGGAAGTTGTACTTGCAGCGACAGGGGATAGATTCGTATGGAGGGCCATGATCGCCAGCGCCATGCGGCAGGGCACATTATGATGATGATGATGATGATGATGATGATGATGATGATGATGATGTATGATGATGATGATTCGTAAAGCATGCTGGATCATTCGTCAGGGGCTGAATTTGACACCAATGAAGTCATGCAAGCCGACACTGGGTTTCATCATTCTATAATACCAGATGATTTATAGGGCAATAGCCGATCCATGATTTGGGATCAAGTTCAATAACCTGGTGCCAGTATCACGGAACAACATGTCTCTGTCACCTCTTTTGTCTTGCTCTAGGGTCAGTGACCATGTCCCTTGTTAACACGCTTTACAAACGCTGGTTTCACACTGATTGGAAGTCGACTGATCTCCCCGTCCTCCATCTTTTCTCTCTGTGTGTGTCTTATTTCCCGTACTTAGAAAGAAAGGGGATTATTTCAAAACGACTGGGGAGAGTTCTGTATCTGTCTGTGTGTCTGTCTGAGAAATATAGTTATATAAACAAGATCTCTCTCTTTCTCTTTTTCTCTCTCTCTCTCTCTCTCTTTCTCTCTCTTTCTCTCTCTCTCTCTCTCTGTCTGACTATCTATCTACCTACCTACCAACCTACCTATCTACCTATTATCTATCTATCTGTCTGTCTGTCTGTCTATCTATTTGTCTATCTATTTATCTATCTATCTATCGGTCCCGTCTATCTGTCTGTCTGTCTATCTATTTATCTATCTATTTATCTATCTATCTATCGGTCTGTCTATCTGTCTGTCTGTCTATCTATTTGATCTATCTATTTATCTATCTATCTATCGTCTGTCTATCTGTCTGTCCTGTCTACTATTTATCTATCTATTTATCTATCTATCTATCGGTCTGTCTATCTGTCTGTCTGTCTATCTATTTGTCTATCTATTTATCTATCTATCTATCGGTCTGTCTATCTGTCTGTCTGTCTATTTATTTATCTATCTATTTATCTATCTGTCTATCTATCCATCCATCTATCTATCTATCTATCTATCTATCTGTCTGTCTGTCTGTCTATCTATCTATCCATTTATCTATTTGTCTATCTATGTATTTGTCTATCTAATCTAATCTATCCATCTATCTTTCTAGATCTTCTTATACTTGTATCCTAGTGGCTCTTTACCAAAAGTTGGTTAAAGGGATGGATTGTTGAGAACTCAAAAAGCGACAGTTTAGAACGTAAGGCGTCAAGGTCAAGGTCACGTGGGTCGCAAAATTACCTACAATTTGCATATTCAAGGAAGAACGTGTAAACAGCACTTTCACCGCACTGTCTGACAACATTTAAAATCCGTTGTCCCCATGACAATTTACTGTTGTCCTCATGGCACATCAAGTTTTATTTCAACCGATGTTTCTTGAAGGTGACGGGGACTTTTAAGTTAAAAAGTGGGTTATCTATAACAATATTCATATATACAGAGAGACAGAATGACTACGCTTTATTCGTTTTTTTTTTTAAATAGCCAACAGTAGTCATGGCAGATTGATTTATACTATTGTATTGTGCCATTGTTCGTACCGTTGATAAACAAAGATCAGTCAATCAATCAACCAGTCAATCCATCAGCCCATCAATAGATCAATCAGTCAGTCAGTCGATCAATCATTTTCTCTCTGTCTCTGTCTCTGTCTCTGTCTTTCTCTCTCTTTCTCTTCCTCTCACACCCACTATGTCTCTGTCTCTCTCTGTCTGTTTGTCTCTCTCTCTCTCTTCCTCTCTCACTCTGTCTCTCTCTCTCTCTCTTCCTCTCTCACTCTGTCTCTATCTCTCTCCTGTCTCTTTGTCTCTCTCTCTCTCTCTTCCTCTCTCACTCTGTCTCTCTCTGTCTCTGTCTCTTTGTCTCTCTCTGTCTGTCTGTCTGTCCTCTCTTTCTTTCTCTTTCTTTCTGTCTGTCTGTGTCTTGTTATTTTGGTCTAGCAGGACTTCACATAACATGGCTCACAATTTTGTACTACGCCATGACAGCCGACTATGTGGAGAGTGGTTTGTGTAATGTAAAACGATGACAACACTGCTGTCAAAATAGTCACCATCAATGCAGTTACTTCACTGGTTAAACAATAATTCTACCATGTTCTGATTATCTTGTACATGTAAGCAACGTCAAATGAACAAAAACTGATGATATGGCTTTCAAGCAAGTAATCTTCGATATGTTATAGAAACCAGAAAGACATGAAACTAGAATAAGAACAAATATTTCATTAATCCTTTGACTCCCTCACCCTATCCGCCAGCTTGACTCCCTCACCCTATCCGCCAGCTTGACTCCCTCACCCTATCCACCAGCTTGACTCCCTCACCCTATCCGTCAGCTTTCTGCATTGTGAGCCAGGACAGCAAAGCAAAAACTTAACCTTTTCACTCCCTCAGAAAGCTGGTTGATAGGGTGAAGGAGTGAAAGGGTTACGCTTTCGCAGCTGGAGGATAGAATGCGGGAGTCAAAGGGTTAATAAATCAAAGTGACTACCAGCAAAGAGGAATTAGAAACACCCGAAAATGGAATGAGAACGGTATTCGACCGATGAAAGAAGTGCCTTTCGGCCATTTCGGCTTTTTTTCAAGTGAACACGAAAGACATTAAAGAAATGATTGTGTTACCTTTAAGACACAGACAGCAGGTTAGCGAACTTCCCTGACGTTCTGTTGAGCTGTTGAGCTGTTGAGCTGATCTGTTGTTTTTGTCCTAAGTCTTATGTCTTATGACTTTATTTCTTCCCTGTCTTTTTTGTTCGCTTGACAAAGGTTAGTTGACACAAGTCGCCGTGATGTTAGTGGTTAACGCAGTGGACCAACGACTGGAAGGTTGTGGATTCGAATCCCCATCAGTCCCTTCAAAACTATATCATTGTGGGATTTTTCGGCTCTACCAGAGTTGGGTGTGGTATGGGCTCATTGGGAAGACTGAGACCACATAGTCGAATCTCATTCACTTCACGGATGCGTCATTGAGGGTGTTGCTCAGATCTTCTGACCAGCACTGCAGGTGTCTGTATCTGTGGGGCCTGGTTGACGCCAAGATATGTTACGATAGTAAGTGTAGAGGACAGCCCTGTCACGCAGTCTCAGTCCTAGATGAACTCAATGGCATCATCCTCATCAACATCATCATCATTGCGTTATAAAAACTGTGCCAGTTTCTGTGGCCATTAAGGTGGCTTAGAAAATGGGACGAAAACAAATGTGAACACAAAAATAACTTCCCTGAGTGCGATGATCTGAAAAAAAAAAAGAGAAACAAAAACGAAAACGAGGCTAGTTGTCTGAAATTTTGCGCCTGCATTATTTTTGTCTCGTCAGTTGAATGCGCGTTCTCATTCAGTTTTCGTGCATTTTCAGTTTCCATTTCTTGAGCGTTGGCAGTCCCTTTGATTCACGTCCAATAGATCATGCCCTATTATAGTGCTACACACGACTATTGCATTATTAACATCTGTAAGGTTTCTGTTTGTTTGAATGTTGGCAGTCCCTTTGATTCACGTCCAATAGATCATGCCCTATTATATAGTGTTACACAGGACTATTGCATTATTAACATCTGTAAGGTTTCTGTTTGTTTAAATACTGGCAGTCCCTTTCATTCATATCCAGTAGATCATGCCCTATTATGGAACCACAGATGTCTATTGCATTATTAACATCGGTAAGGTTTCTGTTTGTTTGAATGCTGGCAGTCCTTCTGATTCACGTCCAATAGATCATGCCGTGTTATAGTATTACAAATGTCTATTGCATTATTAATTTAACATCAGTCAAGTTTCGGAAGGGACAAAAGTTGGCCGGCACAGACGAGTGCCGCAGATATTGACCGATTCTCGCTGACCCCTCTGCCTCACGCAGTCCCACCGGGCACCCACGTAACCCCCATTTGAGTGACCACAACACGTGAAAAATGACCCCCTCCACCCTCCATGTGCACATATACAGACTCCTAAAGGGCTGCATCCTGTTGGTGCGTGAAGTGATCATGCCACGCATGGCCTGCTTTCTGCAGGAACATATTCTGACAGCAGTCTGCTTACCATTTGAAAAGAAAGGCACAAATCATTCGTTCTTTACTTGCAGACTTTGACACACTCAGTTGATTTTCTTTTGTTTTTCTTTTTTTTCTTTTTTTTTTGTTGTTGAGAAAAATAAAAGGGGGCGGGGTGGTGGTGGTGGTGGTTGAGGGTGTTGGGGGTCACAACCGAAATTTCCTCGTGTGAAATGCGGGCAGCAGTCACTGGGGAAAGTACGTTGCCTACCTTTTTCTTTCTTCTTCTTCCTTTTTTTGTTTTGTTTTTTGTTGTTGTTGTTTTGCTCCTGTGTGTATTTTTGTTTCTCTATCTAAGGGGATGTTTTTACAGAATTTTCCCAGGGATAACTCCTGTTGCCATCATCATCATCATCATCATCATCATCATCATCATCATCATCATCATGTGCCCTGCCAAATGGCGTTGGCGATCATGGCCCTGCGTATGAATCTACCCCTTGTCACTGCAAGTACATCCCCCTCCCTCTCTGTCCTTAGCCACCCTGCAAGTCCGTCCAATATTTTATCTTTTTGTTACCATGGAATCTTTTAAAGTGCGCTAAATACATACCACACTCAGGAGCTCGATTTATCATCTCATCCGAAGTACTAGCACCCAGATCTACACTCAAGGTGTGATGGAAGTGAGGTGTAGGGGTAGGGGATGTGGCGG
>CM060314.1:68618236-68635736 GCA_030674185.1 Monoplex corrugatus | reverse complement strand
TCGTCGTCGTCGTCGTCTTTTTCTTCTTGTTCTTCTTGTTCTTGTTCTTCTTGTTCTTGTTCTTGTTCTTCTTGTTCTTCTTGTTCTTCTTGTTCTTGTTCTTGTTCTTGTTCTTGTTCTTGTTCTTCTTCTTCTTCTTCTTCTTCTTCTTCTTCTCTTCTTCTTCTTCTTCTTCTTCTTCTTTTTCTTCTTCTTCTTCTTCTTCTTCTTCTTCTTCTTCTTCTTCTTCTTCTTCTTCTTCTTCTTCTTCTTCTTCTTCTTCTTCTTCTTCTCTTAATCCCGTGAAGAGTGATTGGGGCGCCACACTAAAGAAATGTTCATCAAACTCTTCCACCTTTGTCGTTTGTATGCAGAAGCCTGGGTCTGTGCGAATGGTTTTCTGTCTGTTACGCAATGTTGTCTGTCCATCGTTTTTCTTTTCCCTCTTCCTCTCAGTCCCTCAATAGTTCCGCTGAGGGCTGATTCAGCAAGGCCGTTAGATCATGTTACGTGGCCATACCAACACAGTTTTCTTTTCTAAATGGAAGTCAGCGGATCTTCATATGGTCCACATACACGTGGCACCTGTGACGTTAGTGCATATGGAGTTCGTTCTGAGCGCGAAGACGTCGTCTTGAGAAACTGAAACTGAAACACTGTGCTGCTTGATGGTTTGACGCACTTGTTCACTAGTGATATGATAACTCTGAGACAAGCTGAACGGCGACTGTTTACTCCTACTTGTACATTGCTGACCAGAACGGGAGCTTTTTCTCAAGTCTTAGTAGTTTTCTGTTTCAAATTCTATTTTTCTAATAACAGAAAATTTTTTATAGGGATCATCGCACTTCGGCAGTTTTTAAAATTTTTTTATTTTTTATTTTTTGTGCTCACCTATATTTTCGGTCCAATTTGTTATGCCATCTTAATGGCCACAGCAGCTAGGACAATGTTTACAATGCTATGATGATGATGACGATGAGGATGATAACCACAATGCTACGAAGTTCCATTTAGGATTGAGTGACATGACGATGTCGTGACGTCATTGTCGCAATCTTCACCCAGCCAGAGCTTTTGTTTGTTTGTTTGCTTGTTTGTTTGTTTGTTTGTTTGCTTGTTTGTTTGTTTGTTTGTTTGTTTTTCTTTAACTTTGGGAACAAGTGATACGATGCTTAGTCAATGGTTTCAAAACGACATTCACCAATGGTAGCCATGGCAACAGATGACGTGTGCATGTGCGTTGCTTTGATGAAACAACACACCTCGTGTTGCCTTTCCTTTACGTTTTGTGATGATAGATGATGAAAGTTGGCGTAGCAAGGAAGAACAATATTCTCCGTAAACTATGAGGCCCTTTCCAAGACAGTCCACAAGCAGAATTCCGTAAGCATCTCTGAAAACTGTAACCAGCACCTTACCAGAAGAAACTGCTACCCTCACCTTCTTTGAACGGGGAAAACCAAGACGCTACCACTGTTTTCATTAGTCTGTACTCTTTGGTCTAAGGTGGTAAGCCAAAATAAAGTCAACAATAACAAACTGGTCAATAAAGTATGGTGGATCAGCTTCAAAAGGAAGTAGATTTTCTCAGGGCAGGATGCACTGTGTGCGTATCTGATCTGCTGTCAGACGTTTTGGCGCCCATCTTGCTGAGGCTGTTGTCTTTTGAAATTCACGTGTTCGTTTCTGCTCCGCTGTCAGATGTTTTGGCGCCCATCTTGGTGAGACCTTTATCATTTGGAATTCACCGGTCAGAATTCAATGAAAGCTCGTAAGAGAAATACCTAGGGTGGTTACAATATCTCGGACGGTCACACGTCTGTCAGCCATGACCATGTCCAGAATTCTGTCAATGTTTACCTGGCCAATGGCTGTTTCATGGCTGAATCAGCCCTCAGCGGAACTATTGAGGGACTGAGAGGAAGAGGGAAAAGAAAAACGATGGACAGACAACATTGCGTAACAGACAGAAAACCATTCGCACAGACCCAGGCTTCGACATACAAACGACAGAGGTGGAAGAGTTTGATGAACATTTCTTTAGTGTGGCGCCCCAATCACTCTTCACGGGATTAAGAAGAAGAACAAGAAGAACAAGAAGAAGAAGAAGAAGAACAAGAAGAAAAAGACGACGACGACGACGAAGAAGAAGAAGAACAAGAAGAAAAAGACGACGACGACGACGAAGAAGAAGTCAATCCAACAAACAAGTAGCAATCAATGCTGAGACGACACAGGCCGGAGTTTTTCCAAGTTGCTGATCTGTGTTACTATTTGTGTCTGTGGTCACACTAAAAGTCCATAGCGCCAGAGAATGTCACTTGGGGTACCACAGAGGACTTGTTGAAGATCAGACCCTCGGGTTTCTTTATTCAGTAAATAAAACATTATGGGAAAGAAACCGTGCTCCGTGTGCCTGCATGCAAACTGTGTCTGTGATGAGAAACAAAGAAAGAAACACTCAACGAATCCAAACTATTATTGAATCAAATAATAAGTCTCTCAGTAAATACGTAAATCTTTGAAAAAAAAGAAACAATGTCCCATTTTTTCCCTTTTTGTGTATTTATATTTTTAAGAGTGATTGGAAAAGGCTGAAGCATTTTCCTTGTTCACGCCTCCAAGTGAACGGACGAAGAACAGTATAAGGATACAGAGTCTTGCTTCTTTTCTTACCATCTTTCTCCAAGTGACTGGCAGCGTTCAAGCAAACGGGAACCGGAAACATGAAAATAGAAATAGTACGCATATTTGATTTAACAAAATAAGAAACGCGCAGATTTTCGACCAACTTGGTCTTTGTCATAATTATACAATAAAACAAAAAGAATAAATACATAAGGTTTGTGAAAAAAACAAAAAAACAAAAAACAATCGCAAAATGTCCCTAAATGTTCGCTGAGTAGGAGAAAATGGAGTTACAATACACGGCAATATTCAAGGTCTAGTCAGAACAAGATGGAGGCAGTTAAAATGTGGCTTCTAACACCTCGCACGACAACAACCTCTTAGGTTACGGGGAAACCTTTGCCATTTTGTTTTCTCTGTCTCAGTGTCAGCCCTTTCGATTCGAGAGCGGAGTATTTTGTGTGTGGGGGTGGGGGTGGGGGTGGTGGGTGGGCGGGAGCAGGGGAAAGGTTGTGTGTTAACAAGATTGGTTCAGCTGTTTATGAATGAATCTTTACCAAAGATCAAAGTGTGAGATGTTGAGTAGTCGTAAATACGTAAGGTGTTAGCGTAAATTTACATGGACTAAGGAAAGGCCAAAAATCAGCACTTTTTTGTAGGAAGCTGTATGAACAGCGCTTTCTCAAGAACTTCTTACAATCTTTAGCATCTGTTTTGACTGTTGTGACAGTCTGCCATGTCACAGAGGCCTTGAAAAGTGCAAAATCTTGATTTTCTGCATACATTTTGTGTAAAAAGGGAGTGTTAGAATGCCTTGACAATATGATTTTTTTTTTAAAAAGGCATGAGGGCTAGCTTCTGATTGTGTCCTCAAGAATGACAGAATTTTTTTTGTTTTTTGATCATCACACTTTTTTTTCGTCCCATTTTCTACGCCCCCGTAATGGCCACAGAAGCTGGCGCAGATTTTACAATGCGATGATGATGATGTCGATGGGGATGATAATCATGATGCTATGCAGTTCCATCTAGGATTAAGACTGCGTAACAGGCTGTACTCTACACTTACTATCATAACATATCCTGGTGTCAACCAGGCCCGAAAGATACATACACCTGCGGTGCTAGTCAGAAGATTTGAGCAACACCCTCAATGACACATCCGTGAAGTGGATGAGACTCGACTGTGTGGTTCCAGTCTTCCCAATGGACCCATAGCACGCCCAGCTCTTGGTAGGAGCCAGTTAGAGCCGGAAAATCCCACAATGATTTTTGAAGGGATTGATGGGGATTCGAACCCGCAACCTTCCATCGGTAGTCTGTTGCGCTAACCACCAACAGTTGCTTCACGGGAAGCTAGAACTAGACATCGTTTCTGATGGGGGTAAAGAATGAAACTATTATTCACTCCACCTGACGAAAGCCTTGTAAGGAGGTGACCATGCGTGGACCGCCGAAAATCGACCTTAACAAGAAACACCACAAGGATGCAGATTGGACCCAGAGCACCAATGCCTCGCCACTCTCGGGACACTTACCTCGCAAGTTCCCGACGCTAACCGACAGTTATTTCTCCAAGAAAAAAAAAACGGGGGGGGGGGGGGGGGGCTGTCCATGCGTTGCATGACCCATTCGGACCCAGTGATTATTTACCTTGTTCACAAACTGAATGGCAAGGTGGGGAGATGACAAACCCCAGGACATAGCCACACAACGCGCACCAACCAGGTCCAGCCAGCCTCTGGACCAAAAGAGAATGGAAGACCCCCTCTGTCACCCCACTTTGGTCTTCATCTCTCTTTTGGGCAGCCCGCCTGCCACCAGCTTTACTATATGTCTCGACACTTAGCAGTCAGAAGATCCCAACGTTGTGGGAAGGGGGAAAAGAATTAAATTAACTACTCACTCAACCTGATGAAAGCCTTGTAAGAAGGCGAACTATGTGTAAGAACCATCAAACAATCGACCTTAAAAATGAGATGTTTAAGTGGTATTTAATGTCACATATATAGACTTTTTTCTCTTTTCACTGCAGGTTACGAGAAAGTGTGGCACTCAGGGGGCATCGTCACTTACTCGTCCCGGCTGTGGCTGTTGCCCGGGGTCAAGGCCGGGCTGTTCGTGGCTACCAACGGTCCTCAGACCCGGGACAAAGGCCACGCCCTCACCGCCATCACCAGCATGGCTGCCGACCTCCTGCTGGGCGAGAACTTCTGGCTGAACGAGTCCACCGTCTGCACTTTTCCTGAGCCATGGAAACCTTTAGGATCCCCATCACCACCAGCACAGCAACCCACAACCCTAGCACCGGTAGCCCCTACTTCAGAGACGAAGAAAGCATTCTCGTCAGTTAGCGACCAGCGAGAACGAACGGCCGAGACAGTTTCGTCACGGCGACAGAACTATGTAGAAACGAACCAGGACCAGCTCTTGGGAGTCTACACCCACAAAGCCTTCGGTGAAATCATCATTGAGCGAAGAGAAGGAGGAGGAGGAGGAGGAAGTGACCTCACAGGATATGACGTCATTGACCCCAGGAGAAGCAAGGCCGACCCTAGCTTAACAGGAAACGGAAACGCGTCAGAATGGCTGTTATTGAAATATGGACGGTTCGGGCAGTTGAAGCTGAGACAGATGGCGGAGGGGGGTGATGGGTGGGAGGGCTGGTTTATCGGCCCTTTGTGGTACGTCACGGCTTCGGACGAAAACCGTAGTCCCATCCATGTGCACTTCCTGCGAGATACCGCCGGCCGCGTCGACAGGATACGCTATCCCATCGACGGCCAGTATGACGATATCGAGTTCCAGAAGCGTGATAGTGACGTCATGTCATCTGTTCCCTACTCGGCCTCTTCTGGTGGCGCCACTGTCAGTTGTGTGGCGACGATTTACTGAAGGGTTTGGTCTTTCAATCGTTCTTTTGCTGATCAAGCTTTTGCGTTCTTAAAATTGTATTCGTTTATTTGTTTGTATCATGTTTTTATCGTGTATCAGAGAGTGGCAGAATGGTTCAGACGTTCGACTGCCAATAACTAAACTGGAGGTTCCGGGGTTTGCTTCCCGTAGAGGCCTCAACTTTTCTCCCCAGTTTGACCGGAAAATCGAACTGCACGTATAGTTCTTCGGAAGGGGGCGAAAAATGAATCGGACCAATGTGTCTTTGGGCTGCGCACGTTTAAGATCCCACGGCAGTTGAAAAGCGTGAAGAGCTGGGCATTGCCCGGCTGCCTTGGTATAAAACATTGAAGAGATAGGTTGATTTCCCAATCCCACCCCTTGAAGACCAGTTAGCCTTCTTGCCTTTCTGAAGTCTTGGTTTAAAAAAAAAAAGTGAATATGAATACGATTTTGAAGCGAGGGAGAGGGTATGGGCGCCGCCCTCGTGAAGCTGTCCCCAGGAAAAGTTGAGGTTTCTGCCACCTCACTCCCCTACGACCCCAGGGTTACAGAACTATCTAGGTAGGATCTCAGGACCTGGCCAGCTCATGGGTTTATGTGCAGGCTTAAGGCTTGTGCTGTGATCATTCTGGATCTTTTCCATCACATGGCACATGTGACGTTAGGGCATATGGAATTCATTCCGAGCGCGGAGACGTCATCTTGAGAAACTGAAATTGAAACTAAAAACTTAAACTATCGTCTATCAGGACTGGTATTCCATTCCTGTTGTTCTCTTGCTGATCAAGCACTTGCAGTTTTAAATGTGATCACATATGTGTTGTTTGTTTGTTTGTATATGTTTTTATTGGCGATGGAGAATGTTATGGTTTCCACTACTCGACATATTTTTGGCATTCTCGTCTAGTCTATGTCACGGCGTCTTCATCTGTCTTTCGTTTTTCTATCATTTGTCAGCTTGGTTTATACTGTTATGGTTTTAGTGGGGACAACGAGCGAGTTGGAAGGCGTAAAATAGATAAATCTCGTGTGACGTCAAGATCTCTTTCACGTCATTAATCCAGGTCTTCCTTGGTCTGCCTCTCGCTTTAGTTCCTGCTGGTCTGTCTTTGATAGATCTTTTATAGTATAATCTCTCTCTCTCTCTCTCTCTCTCTGTCTCTCTCTCTCGCTCTCTCTCTCTCTCTCTCTCTCTCTCTCTATAATATATATATATATATATATATATAACTTTCTTTTCTGTCTGTCTATCCGTCTGTCTGTCTGTCTGTCTGTCTGTCTGTCTCTGTCTCTCTCTCTCTCTCTCTCTCTCTCTCTCTCTCTCTCGCTCTCTCTCGCTCGTTCGTTCTTTTTCTCATCCCTCGAAGAAATCAAATGAAAAGTAAAGGTGTCTGCCTGTCGATATTTCAAAGAACAAAATCACTTTGTGTGTGCAATTGATATAAAGCTGTCTGATTTATTCAAAAGGAAATTAACGGACTGGACTCATCTTGACGTAAACTTTCAGAAAGCACAGACACTACACCGCTTGAAACACTTCAGTGACACACATCATTTTCAGCTCTTTGCTCTCCAGTTACAGGACCAGTGCAACTTTAAAAGTCCACACCTCTCGCCCAGGGATATATTACGAAATGAAGTGTAGATCACAGCCCTGTCGTACAGTCTCGATTCTAAATAGAGCACCATAGCATAAACACTATCATCCCCCTTTTTGGAGGGTATTGTCTAAGCATTCCGGAAAAAAAATTGTCCCGCATTCTGTGTCAGTTTATGCCCTGTACTCATGTTGATGGGTTTCGAAATGTGTTGGAGAGTGAAACTGAGCGGCATGGGGTTTTAGTGATACATGATTATTGCAGAAGATGTGGCAGTAGATAAATAGATAATTGAATAAAATAGATAAATGAATAATGATAAAAATAATAAAGTGACATGATAATAATAATAACAACAACAACACCAATAATAATGATAATAATAATCATAATAACGATGATGATGACGACGATGATAATAATAGTAATAACAATAATAATAACAATGATAATAACATTACTATCATTATTATTATTTCTTTTATTATTAACTTTATTTTACAAACCCGTGCAAAGAAACACCCTCTCTCGTCAAAAACAAAACAAAACAAAACAAAACATAAACGTTGGGACCACTCTGTGTTTATCGCCATCATAATGAATGATCAGATTGTCTGTGGAAGAGAATCTGTTATGTAAACCTTGAGCTGTCACCAACTGTGATGTTATCATATTTTGTTTATTCAACTATTTTATACAATGTGTTATCATCCGCAAAGAAATGTGTTATTTGTTGTTATTGTTGCTGTTGCTCTGAATTCATTGAAAATATACAGATGCTTTGAGATATAAGCTGTATTTTTTTTTTAAATTTTCAATAGTCAGATTACAACTTAGTGTAAATTTGTGATGTTTTGGTCAATTTATACAAAATTTGAAAAACTTGTCTTTATGTTATTTTCAATTTATGTAAATAACACGTGTGTGCTTGCTTTTAAAAGCTTAGAATGTTGCTAATAGTGAATTTCTGATATTTTGTTTGTTTTGCACATTTGAAAGACTTAGAATTATTTCTAATTGTCACTGCGTTTTATGTATAAAACGTGGTGTTGAATATACTATGTCGTGTTTGCATGTCAATGTGTTTAGTCAGTTATGATTTGTTATACCGGGATCATTGTGGACTGATGTACACATATCTCTTGTTGTATGTTAAGGTACAACGTCTCGAAACGTAAACCAGTCGCCGTGGTGTAGTGGTTAACACAACGGACTACAGACTGGAAGGTTGTGGGTTCGTATCCCCATCAGTCCCTTCAAAAATCATTGTGGAGGTTTTCGGCTCTAACCGGCTCCTACCCAGAGTTGCTATGGACTCACTGGGAAGACTGGGATCACACAGTCGAGTCTCATCCACTTTATAGATCTGTCATTGAGGATTTTATTGCAATTTACTGACCAGTACTGTACGCAAATTGAGGCAACTAAAATGTGTAGTTTTTTTTTTTTTTTGAAGAACGTTGAGAATTCCATGGACAGAAAAAACAAACAAACAAACAAACAAACAAACAAAAACAAACAAAAACACGCGAGACAGTCTTGAATGAGGCAGACACAAGAAGGTCATTCATAAAGAAGATTTGGAAAAGACAAGCAACATTTACAGGATATTTTGTGACGCAAGAGAAATTAGAGCACCTGCTCACAACAGGAAAGGAGGGAAAGAGAGCACCAAGTAGACCCAGGGAGAAAATGTTGGACGGTCATGCAGGGTGGCTGAGGACAGAGAGGATGGAAGATGTACTTGCAGCGACGAAAGATAGATTCGTATGGAGGGCCATGAATTTCAACGCCATTCGGCAGGGCACATGATGATGATGACTGTAAGTATTTGAGATTGTTATTGAAACTTACTGACCAGTACCGTAGGTGTTTGAGATTGTTATTGAAATTATTGAACTGATCAGGAACTGGCCAGCTCACGGATTTATTTGCAGGCATAAGGCTTGTGCCATGATAACCATCACACGTGGCACCTGTGACATTATTGTATATGAAATTCGTTCCGAGCACGAAGACATCGTCTTGAGAAACTGAAACTGAAACTGAAATTGAAATCAGCTGACCAGTACCATAGGTGTTTGTTATATTCCAGGCTTGACTGGCGTCAGGATAGATTAAGAAAGGAAGCGTTGAGTACAGCCTTGTCACACAATTTGAATCCGAACTGGAAATCCATTAGCATCCTCAGTATTATCCCAAGTCTCGTTTATTATCTTAGCATTATCAGAAATTGTCACATATTGTGTGGCTCCCCATGACCTGCTGTCTTGCTGACCTTAGTGTCGGTGTATTGGACAGAGTCAAAATGAGCAGCGTGGGGTCAGTAAGTGACACAGAGACGTCGCAGAAAATGGAACAGTGGAAGAGAGAGGGGAAAAGTTTCAAAGTGTAGGCTACCGATCGTTTCTCATACACAATGTGACACAGCCGACCTGTGTGAATCGGCCCTTAGTTGTCACTCTGATTCCTGTTACATTTCATTATACGCCCGTACTGCTTAAAGCCATTCTGTACAAATAATGTTTATAACAATGGGGATATTTTTCAGTTTTCCCCGTTGAGATACCGGGGGTTCTTTGAGTATAAATAGTATCCCCTACCTTCTGGAAATTCTGTGCTAGAAATTTCCCCTTTTCTGTCACTTCCTTTGTTTCTGCCTTATTTCTGTCATTTCTTCCCGTCATTTTCTGCCTCACGTACTTTCTCTTAGGACTGATAACTGGGTATATGTTTTAAGAGCAGTTTTGGCTCTAGGGAAAAGAGATACCCGGAAGCAATTTTAGGTAGTTTAGGCATTTTTTATGTATGCTTTAGTGTCCTTAGTTATGTTTAAATTAGTATTCAGGTATGTTGTTTAAATCCCTTGTGATAAAGTGGATGGAGTAGTCAACTCCAGGGGCATTTCCTTAGATTATGTGCACGAATGCATTGATATGAGTACTTAATTTTCTTTTTCGTTTTTCCTGTTGAAGTATAGTGTTTGCATTGAAATGATTATAGCCCTGATATGGCTGTAGGCAGTCGGCTGGGCTTTAAATAAAATAACAACAATGATAATGATAATAACAACAATGTTCCAGCTTATATATACCTTGATGACAAATTCAGCATATATTTGCTTTGATGACAAACAAATTCACCATATTTGTATTTTGATGACAAATTCATGCACGCATCATGATTTGTTTCCTCGTTTCCTGGGACTAACACGGACCCCTCGTAATCATCGTGGGATTTCCATCCTGTACATTGTGGAGAAGGTCCTTGCCAGGATCATCTTTAACAGAGTCATCATCACCCATGTAGTCGAGCCCATTATTCCTGAGTGTCAGTGTGGTTTTTGTGGTGGAAGAGGCATGAGTGGCATAGTGTTTACCTTGTGCGAGCTGCAAGAGAAATATGGCGAACAAGAGCAGGATCTCCCTATGGTTTTTGTAGATCTCACGAAACGTTTTCATATTGTTGCATACTGTGTTGATTATTACATAATTTTCTACTGAGTGTGTTCATTATTATACTGTTGTATACGATTTCACTACTATAGTCTTATACTGAGTATGTCCATCATGATGTATACTGTTCATTATGTATTTTTATACTAAGTTCATTATTGTAATTATAGTTGTGCACAGTGTTCATTATCAACCGATTTTATTCTATGTTCATTTTTGTACAGTTGAGTACGATGTTCAGTACAGACAGTTTTACAGTTTGTTTATTATTATACAGTTTTATACTGTGTATATTCATTATCATATAGGTGTGCACTGTGTTCAGTATTATGCCATTTCATTCTATGCTCATTTGTGTATAGTTGTGTACGATGTCCATTACATACACTTTTCCACTGTTTATTATTGCACAGTTTTATACTGAGTGTCTTCATTATCATACAGTTGTATACTGTGTTTATTATTATACGATTTCATTCTATGCTCATTTGTGCATAGTTGTGTAGGATGTTCATTAAATACAATTTCATACTATTATTATTATTATACGGTTTTATACTGTGTACATTCATTATCATATAGTTGTTTGCTGTGTTCATTATTATACAGTGTTATACCGAGTTGTTGTGTATGAAGTCAGTCCAAAAGAGTGGACGCTGTGACCAGCACACTGTATCATAGTCCTGTTGCAGTCATCGCCCAGTGTGGATACACTTTTTTATCATCTTTATATGCATGTATACATGACCCACTGTCTTTTCCCTTCCTCCCTAGCCTAAGTCTTGGTCTTGCTATTTGATCATTTTCATCTCTGTGTGTTAACATCTTTTAGTCATAGTGCGTTTGTTCTGTAAATACCGGTAAGTAAGTTGTCATGTGTCTTGATATTATAGACTAACTGAAATTCGTTTTCTTGCGCCTGTTTTCTTCCATTACTCATTTGTTCAAATTCTCTCTCTCTCTCTCTCTCTCTCTCTCTCTCTCTCTCTCTCTTCTCTCTCTCTCTCTCTCTTTCTCTCTCTTTATCTCTGTCTTTCTCTCTCTCTTTCTCTCTCTGTCTGTCTGTGTGTATGTCTCGCTCTCTCTCACGTTCTCTTTCCCTCTCTCTCTCTCTTTCTCTCTGTCTCTCCCCTTCTTGCTCTTGCTCAGTTGTACATGTTGTCAGATCAGAGTCTGATGGAGAATAGGGCCGACAGTTTGTGTCGGGTCTGGATCATTTATGGAGTTGTATTTTACTGATATTGTTATGATTTTTGGATGTTTCTGTATTGTTGTACTTGTTGCTTAAAGATCGCCATCATGTATTGGCAGATAACGTATTATGGTATTTCTGTCTAAGTCTGCTGATACTACATTTGTCTTGTACTGCTAAGTGATTCGCTCTCTCTTCTCTCTTTGTTTATCTGTCTGTCTGTCTGTCTCTCTTTTCTTTCTTTCTTTCTTTACCTCTGTCTCTGTCCGCCTGTCTGTCTCTTCTCTCTCTTTCTCTCTGTCTTTTTATTTCTCTCTCTCTCTCTTTCTTTATCTCTGTCTCTGTCTGTCTGTCTCTCTCTTTCTTTATCACTGTCTTGTCTCTGTCTCTCTTTCTTTCTGTCTTTCTCTCTGTCTTTTTATTTCTCTCTCTTTCTTTATCTCTGTCTCTGTCTCTCTCTTTCTTTCTTCTTTCTCTCTCACTCTCTCTCTGTCTCCTTCTCTGTTTGTGTCTGTCTCCCTGTCTGTCTGTCTGTCCTGCTCACATGCTCGCCTGTCCATCGGTCTTCAGTCTCCTCTGTGGTTTTTGTTTGTTTGTTTTTTTTGGCATTACATCAGCTGTTGTTGCTGTTGTTGTTGTTATTGTTGTTGTTGTTGTTTTGTAGTAATAATGTTTTATGTGTAGTCTAGACCTTGTTCAGATGAGGGCTCAGTTAACACTGATATTTTTTGCTTATCCTTTTGTTTTCAGTATATCTGTCTGAACTGTGTATATGTCATGTCTTTGTTTTCATTTTCAATACATTTTCGCGTTAATTATAAATCTTGATATCACTTGACTGGAGATTCCAATTGTTATGCTTTTATTTTCATTACATCTATCTGAAATGTGTCTATGTCTTTGTCTTATTTTTCAATACATTTTCACGTTAATTATAAATCTTAATACCACTTGACTGGAGATTCCAATTGTTATCCTTTTATTGTCAATATATCTATGGGAAATGTATCTATAATGTCTTTGTCTTATTTTATTTTTCAAAAACTTTTCCTGTCAATTATACATCTTGATATCGCTTGACTGGATATTCAATTTCCTTTTGATGTTCTCGTGCTACTGTAATTCATTTAATTAATTTTTGTTAGTGTAGATTGTGCATGGTGCGAGGGCTGGATGTAAAAAAAAGCATTATTTCGCTTATGCCACTACAGACGTAAACACACGCATGTTCGTGTCCTTGTTCTTGTTTTTGTTTACTGGAAAAGAATACTCGAGTCAAGCCAGGCTGTGTTATTTTGATACGGCATGGCTGTTTATTCCATGATTTCAGGTGTGTGCATGCACTCTATATAAACTTTAAATGGGTAATGTGTACCGTTTGAATCTTTGAACTGGCAATTGTGTGGTGAGACTATACAGAAAAAAAAATATTGGTGTTTGTTACTATTTTTGATACAAAATATGTGTGTACGTGTAGCCTTGTTTCTTGATGTTGTGAGTGTACTCAATATAGTTTATACCACAGTGTAGCATAAGACGATACAGAATCTGATTGCACAGGGTTGTATATGTTTGCCACACGGTTGTAGCCTATATGTTTGCTGTTGTAAGTACACTCAGTGTAGTCTATGTATGTAGAGCGTAGCATCTGTTGGTACACAATCTATTTGCACAGGTTTGTGTAGCTGCGATTCAGATCCGAGAAAACCAGTGTGTAGTCTCCAATCCACCCAACTGCGAATGAGTACCGATATCTAACCCACGTTTGAGGTCTCATCTGTCGGCGTCACCGGGTTCGGTTTTGGCCGTTGCACATCTGGATGCCACCATCTCCTTCCAGGCCACTCTGTCTTTACTTTTGTGGACAATTTCTTGAATATTTAAGTCACTGATGTTGGTAATGTTCTCGATGTAAGAGATTGGGGGTCTGCCTTTTTGAGGCAGGGGAAGATAAAACAGTGAAGGAAGAGAAATAGGCGTCGACTTCATTATTCTGGCCCACATAGATGAGGTTTCTGCCACCTAACTCTTCTTCATCCTCAGGGTTATCGGACAATTTTTTGTTTTCAAAATCTATCTGGGAGATAAAAAACTTAGGCAGAAAACTGAAGAAATTCGAAAAAAGAAATGTGATGAAACGTGTGACGGTAACAAACAATAGCAGAATGTTTCAATGAAGAAATACGTTACTCTGTATATGAAATGTACGATGCACGGATAAACAAACAAACAAAAAACCCGAGAAAACGGGGTGGGGGTTAGGTGGGGCATTACAGCACAGGTGACCGAACTGAAGCTGAAAAGTCTTACAAACACACACACACACACACACACACACACACCACGCACGCACGCACGCACGCACGCACACACGCATGCACGCACACAATCACACATATACGCACACACGAACACATACACACACACACACGCAGGCACACATGCAAGCACGCGCCCAGCCCCCACCCACCCACCCACACTCATGCACGTGAGGGATGGGGTGGAGTGGGGTGGGGTGGGGTGGGGCGGGGTGGGGTGGGGTCTATCAAATACCCACACCACCAGGGTGATTGGAGCATTAACCCTTCGACTTCTGCAACGTGTCCACCAACATCCTGTATTGTCAACCATGCTAACAAAGCAAAAACTTAACCCTTTGGCTCCCTTCCCCTATCCACCAGCTTCCTTGCAGAAATCTGGTGGATAAGCTGAGAGAGTCAAAGGGTTTAATTTTTTTTGCAGTTGTTGGAAAGGGTGCGAGTGTCAAAGGGTTAAGATGAGCAATAAGCAGAGTAACCCTTTATGTTGCGGGCTAAGAATAAACCAGAGACAATGCGATCTAAAGTCCACGACTCTATTATTAATGGTTCAGGAACATGTATGGAACTGTCTGTGTGTGTGAGTGTTGTAAATTCCTTTTGAAACTCTTATGAATCCAAGGTAGAAAAATTAATGTTTAATGTCTTCATTAGTACGCGTTATTTGTATATTTATTGATTGATCTAACACTACATCTACGTTTAACGTTTTATTTGTAAATAGTTTACTTAAGAGGTCTGTCCCCGCTTAGACTACATTTTTTAAAAAAAATTCTATGTATTCATAAAAAATGTCATCGTTACAAGTCCACTATCGTACCAAGGGAAACAACTATTGTAAAAATCGTCATTGTATGATGGTGATTGCTTCCCCTGCACGCGTGGGCACTCGGGCGTTGTGGAGCCACTAACTCACACGCAGCACGAACGACTCAAAGCAAGCAAGCAGCAAGCAAGCAGCAGAAGCACAGACACAACACACACACACACACACACACACACACACACACCACACAGCATAACGAACACACACACACACACACACACAAACATACAACACACACACACACACACACACACACACTACATACACACACACACACACACACACACACACACACACACACACACACACACACACACACACACACACACACACACACACACACACCACACACACTCGTCTAAAAGACACAATAAACTGTAGACGTTTTGACATGTAAACGAAACAAAACAAGCAACAATAAAAGCAAACACAATTTTCCAAAAAATCACTTCACCGGTGTCAGTCACGACTTGCTTTGTAAATATGTCCGAACTAGGTGTTTTTTTGTTTTGTTTTGTTTTCGATTGTGCTCTCCCTTCTCCCTCCCCTTTCCTTTATTTTCGTTGTTTTTCATTTGTGTCAGCTAGTATGTTTTTGTGAGTACTAATAGTACTGTTGTTATTGTTATTACTACCTTATTATTACCATGATGATGGTGATGGTGATGATGATGATGATTACTATTATTATTATCATTATCATCATCATCATCATCATGACTATCATTATCACAATAACCAGTATTATTTTACATTGAAGCTTGTGTAAAGAATGTGCTCATTTTGTACAGTTTTGTGCACGTGTACATGTACAGCTCTTTTCAGTGTAATAAATGGGACCCAATGTTGTCGTACATTGTCTCGATAATCGTTCCACATCTTTGTTGTTCTTTTAACCATTACTGTCTCCGCCACCTTCAGCATCACCCACCACTATCAAGAACAGTAAACTAATGACACAAAGACTAACCAGTCGCCGTGGAGTAGTGGTTAACGCAACGGACTACCGAATCCCCATCAGTCCCCTCAAAACTATATCATAGTGGGAGTTTTCGGCTCTAACTGACTCCTACCTGAGCTCATTGGGAAGACAGGGACCACACAGTCGAGTCTCATCCACTTCACGGACGCGTCATTGAGGGTGTTGCACAAATCTTCTGAGCAGCACCGCAGGTGGCTGTATCTCTCAGGCCTGGTTGACGCCAGGATGAACTATGATAGCGTAGAGTACAGCCCTGTCACGCAGTCTCAACTCTAGACGGAACTTCATAGCATCATGATTATCGTCATCATCCTCATCGGCATCGTCATCATTGCATTGTAAGAAAAAAAAAACCTGTGCCAGCTTCTGTGGCCATTAAAAATGGCGTAGACAATGGGACGAAAAAAAAAAAGGTGAGCACAAAGGTAGCCTCCCTGAGTGCGATGATCCTACATCCATGGGTTTGTGCTTATAGACCTGTCTGATCATAGTCACTGCATACAGTACAGGCAGACTCGCTCCGTTTTGGCGCGGTAAATAAAAAGTTGAAGCAACTGAAATGTGGTTTCTAAGAAGAATGTTAAGAGTTCCATGGACGGCAAAGAAAGCAAACGAGACAGTATTGAAGGAGGCAGACAGAAGAAGATCATCAATAAAGGCAAGTAACGTTTACAGGATACTTTATGAGACATTACATCACCGGTTACAACAGGAAAACTGGAGGGAAAGAGAACACCAGGTAGACCCTGGGAGAAAATATTAGACGGACTTGCTGAGTGGTTGAGGACAGAGAGGGTGGGAGATGTACTTGCATTGACAAAGGGGTAGATTCATATAGAGGGCCATGATCGCCAACGCCGTGCGGCAGGGCACATGATGATGATGATGATGATGAAGAAATAAAAAGTTCAGCATGATGATCCATCCATTCTAGCAATCTCCGTTTATATACTCCCTCCTCCTCAAAAAAACAAACAAACAAACAAACAAAAAACACACACACACAGAAAATCCAGATTTTGTATTTATCAAGGCCAACATGATACTGAAGAAAAATCAGATAAAAACGAAAATCACGCGTGAAGCGAGGACAGTGGCAAACTGTCACACCAGTGAAAAACAGACATTTTTTGTCATAGCTCCAAGAGAGGGTTGAAGGGTTGTTTCCCTTGCAACGTTAAATGCAAACAGAAATAAGGAGACCTGCAAACAGAAATAAGGAGACCTGCAAACAGAAATAAGGAGACCTGCAAACAGAAATAATAAGGAGACCTGCAAACAGAAATAAGGAGACCAGAAATAAGGAGACTGCAAACAGAAATAAGGAGACCTGCAAACAGAAATAATAAGGAGACCAAAACAAACAAACGAACAAACAGACAAGCAAACAAACAAACAAAAAACAACAACAAAACGGACATACCAGACATTTCACTCGACTGAAAGACAAAACGAAACAAAATAGAATCCTTTGAGCAAGACAGCGGGATACATATATGTATATACATATACATATATACATATATCTATACATATATATATACATATACATACATATATCTATACATAATATATACATATACATACATACATATATCTATACATATATATAGATATATACA
>CM060314.1:68597428-68615636 GCA_030674185.1 Monoplex corrugatus | reverse complement strand
CAGTGGAATTTATTCCAAGCGAGGATTCGCCATCTTGAGAAACCGAAACCTACAAGAAGCTGGTAGATAGGGTGAGGAGTAAAAATCAGAAAGGAACTCAAAAAAGAGGTATTGTTAGCATGGCTTGATAACCTTCAAGTTAATTCTCCTCAATACAAATTAAGTGTGCATACGTTCAGAGCGGTTTCAAAACAACTAAGTCGGTAAACAGAAGGGGCAAAAAAGGATCAAGCAAGTCTTTCACTCATATTTCGGCCTCTGGCGTCGATTTCCACATATGTCATACCACCCTGTTCACACACTCTCACGGGAGGTCTGAACCTGCAGCACACCACAAAGTCTAAAAACGGCTTTAAGCCTTTTTAATTTTTTTGTTATTTTTGTATAAAGCCCAGCCGACTGCGTACAGCCATATCAGGGCTATAACTGTTTTAAAACATACACGGTACTTCAGCAAGAAAAAAAAAAACACGGAAAAGAAAATTAAGTACACATATCAATACAATTACGCACGTGATCTAAGGAGATGCCTCTGGCGTTGACCACTCCGTCCGTCTAATTTATTGCACGGGAATTTAAAAAACATACCTGAATACAAATTCAAACATAACTAAGGACACTAAAACATATATAAAATCGTGCCTGAATTACCTAAAATTGCTTCCGCACATCTCACTTCCCTAGAGCCAAAAATGCATTTAATACATGTTCCCAGTTATCAATCCTAGGAGAAAGTACGTAAGACTTTATCGAACACATACAGGTGAATGGACCAGCAAGGCAGAAAATGACAGGAAGAAATTGACAGAAAGCAAAGAAGGAAGAAAGAAACAAAGAAAGTTACAGAAAGAGAGGAAATTTCTAGCACAGAATTTCCAGAAGGAGGGGATACTATTTATACTGAGAAGCTCACAGCATCCCCAAGGGGGTTCGACTTTAGTCTGTACTGTCCAGAGTCAGCAATTAACCCAGTGTACATGTAAAATGGATATGTGATATTTATAGGCCATTTTATGAGGAAAGGGGAATTGGAGCACCAGGTCACAGCAGGAAAGCTGGAGGGAAAGAGAGCACCAGACAGACCCAGTGAAAAAAAACATTGGACGGACTTGCAGAGTGGCTGAGGACAGACAGGGTGGAAGATGTCCTTGCGGCAATAAGGGATAGATGCATATGGAGGACCATGATCGCCAACGCCATGTGGCAAGGCACTTGATGATGATGATGATGATGATATGTAATGTGGATAATCGCGGTAATCAAACTGGTGCATGAAGATGTCAGACTTTCAATCAGAATAACCTGGATTCTACGAGTATCTGACTAGACAGCTCCGCCTGGTTGGTGAAAGGTGGAGATTTTTTTCCAGTCTCCCAGGTCAACGTGTGTGCAGATCTGAAAGTACCTAAACCCCGTTCTGTGTGTAAGCATGCAAGACTCATCAAATACATGTATGCATGCTAAAGATCAAGGAGTTTGGAGTTTGTTCAAGAGAGATTCATTACACACGGGCAGTTCCATATGTGGTCCTGCCAACTCCACTAGTAATTACCTGGCAGATTCCCTGAACCTGTCCAGAACCATGTGAAAGTGTCAAGGACTTGGAATGCTGGGAGGGGGGGAGGTGGAGGAGAAAGGAACACTAACATGACACCAGCAGAATAATGGAAACATTAAGACGGCAAGTGAACAGGATAGATTTTGAATTAATGCTGCAGGCTGGGACTGAACTCGATGTATTAGATTTTCGAGTCTACAGAAGTCATGTAAACACAAAAACAGAAAAATCAGAATGATCTGGGTTCGATCCACCTTGATGCGTTTGTCTAGTGAGTGAAGGGCGGAAAGTTTTCCGATCTCCAGTGTCAACGTGTGTGCAGATCTGCAAGTGCCCTAACCCCCTTCGTGTTGCATACGCATGCAGAATATCAAATATGCACGCCAACGATTCTGTAAGTCATGTCAACGGCTGGCTTATGGAATCAAGTGAATGGCAGTCCAGGCAATGTTGCCCTGCTCTCTTCGAAAGATGCACCTAACTGGCCAACCTATCTCCATTGTCTTTAACCCTTTGAGCCTTACACCATGTCCATCAGCATCCTGCATTGCCAACCATGTCACCAAAGCAAAAACTTAACCCTTTGACACCCTCACCCCATGCACTAGCTTCCTGCAGGGTGCGGGAGTCAAAGGGTTAAATATCCTCTTGATTGCATTGGGCAGGCAGGAAATGGTGTTGCGCCAAAAGGTTCGTATGGTTTTTCGGAGGTTCTTTGTGGAAGGCTGATCTTACTTCGCATTATTTCCAAATTTCTCGAGCACTTTCTGTTTTTTTATCAAAGATGTTGTAGCCCCGATATGGATCTACGCAATCGGCAGAGCTTTTAAACAAAAATAACAGTAACAGTAAAGGATGTCGTTTTATGGCTTGACCGACCAGCCTACTGTTTTGTTGGGGTTTTTTTTGTTTTGTTTGTTTTTTGTTTGTTTTTTGTTTTTTGTTTTTGTTTTGTTTTTGTTTTTTTATCCAAAACAAGTGCGATTGCCCACGTTCAAGCTTTACTCACGAACACGCTTTGATTTCACCTGGGTCATTTTCTCCCACTAGACGAAGCAGCAGGGACGTTTCAGTCTTTTTCTCTTCATTTTTGTATTTGGTGTTTATTCGTTTGCGATCTTTCGTTTACGCTTGACAAAAGCCGAAAATGTGCGCCTATCTTGTCTGGTTGTATTAACTGAGCGTTCTGATTCTATTTTCGCGTGGTTTTTTATTTCTGGTTCCTGTTTACTTTTTTATGTATTATTTTTTTGTATATAAAATTTCCTATTTTAATGTATATTTTGATTGCTTCTAGGTTATTCTTTTTGTCAAAGGGAATTATTGTGTGCGGCTTGACTTTTTCGGCTTCTCTATTTCATTTGATACTTTTTCAGTTTATTTTATATTTTCCTGTTGGTTTTGAGCTATACGTCACAGACTGCTTGAATAACATGATTATATTTTTCCATTTTTTTCTCACGGGAAAATTGCTAAGATGATTGGGCCATCTCAGCTTTCATTTTAGTTTATTTAGTTTTATTTCGTATTTTCCAATTATAGATTTCATTCAAGGAAATTACTGATACAGGTCGATTATCTTGGCTTCGTTTTGTCTTTATTTTTTCAGTGTATTTATTCATTTAGTTGATTATTTATTCATTTATTTTTTCTGTTTATATGTTTGTTTATTTTTCTATTCACTTATTTATTTTTCTATTTGTTTATTTTTCTTTCTTCTAGAATCTTCTTCTGTCCTTGCTTTTCTCTTTTGAGTTTAGCGTATTTTTTTGTTTGTTCGTTTGTGTGTTTGTTTACTTGTTTGCTTGATTGTTTGTCTGTCTGTTTTTGTTTTGATTTGTTTTATGTTTTTAACTCCCTTTTCCCATTCCTATTTACTCTATCGGTGTGGTTGTCTCCCATTTGTTGTTTTTTTCTGATTTTCCTCCGCCAATAATTTTTTTTTTTTTTTTTTTGTGCTCAATTTCTCTTGACCCGTCTAACCTGTTGATATCTGGCATGAAAAATCAATGTGAAAGTTCTGTGATTTTTTCCTTTTTGAACATCAATGATAGAATGCTTTGGTTGACACAAGAGTGAAAGACTTACAAATATTGCTGTAAGATCATAACAATTATTCAGTTTCTTTTTTTATAATATGAATTTTATACCGTAAAGCTTACATGAGTTTATTTAGCATGTGCACTTGTAGTTTAATCAAAGCGACTGTCAGCTTTCAAGCAAATAGGAAGCAGAAACACACACATACATACACACACACGCACACACACACACGAACACACACATACACACACACACATACATGCATACACACACACACACACATACTACATACATACATACATACATACATACATACATACATACACACACATGCTCCCACGCACACATACACACACACACACACTCAAACACACACACCACCACGCCATGCACCACACAGCACATGCACACACCACACCACACACACACACACACACACACACACACACACACACACACACAAGCCAAAGTTCCCGCCATGGAGTTTGGATGAAGGGACTGACAAGCACATGACCTCATGAAACAGCTCTCGATTTCTGTGACGAAGAGAACCAGAGCCCTAAAGGCAATGGCAGAAGCAACTGAAAAGAGCTCAAGCAGGATCTGGTCGAGGAGGAACAAAAGTTAACTTCGTGACGTTTAAGATTTTCCTGTATGTTGCCTGTGTCCGGTAGCTAAATAGCAAAGACATTCGTCACAAAGATGACTTGACCTTGAAACGCTTACCCCCTGAATGTGCGGGTCCGTAAAGTCAACCGTCACAAGGGTGACATGGCCTTGAAACGACTTACTCCTTTGAATGCGCGGGTTCAAACCGATGTGAAGGACTAATTTCCAACAAAAAATGGCGACAACAGATACCCAGGTACCCAGAAATCATGATGACCTGGATGCAACCTGGCCACCATAGGGTGTGAGGAGTTAAAGGTGATACATTTGTCTTATAGGCTTCTCCTCTGAAGACCCTCTGCTATCCAGCTCTCCCTAAAGTTTCTTGCTTCTTCACAATGAAATTCACCCTAAAGAAAAGGCAAACGAAAAGTTTATGATAATGATACCCCCTGGCAGTTCTTCAATGAAACTTCCTGACATTGGCAGTGTTAACTCCGCCACTGCAGCCCTACTCTTTACAGAACCCCAACATTCCATAAACCCCAAACAAGTGTGACTGTCCGCATTCAAGCAAACAGGAACCAGGAAAAAAAAAACACGAAAAAAGAATAAGAACGCGTATTTAATACAACAAGACAAGACAGGCGCAAATTTTCGGCCAAGTGGCCTTTGTCAAGCGTAAGATCACAAACAAACAAACACCAGACACAAAAATTAGAAGAAAATTGAAACACTTGTTTTATAGGGCTTCTCCGTTTTGATTCCTTTTCTCACACTGGACGAAGCAGCAGGGAAGTTTCAGTCTTTTTCTCCTAATTTTTGTACCTGGCGTTTGTTTGTTTGTGATCTTACGCTTGACAAAGGCCAGTTGACCGAAACTTTGCGCCTGTCTTGTCTTGTTGTAATAAACACGCGTTCTTATTCTTTTTTCGTGTTTATTTTTCTGATTCCATTAATTGTTTTGAAACTCATGATTTCGATTTTCGAGCTTTGCACACATTAATTCAGAACAACTGAAATTAGAATTCGTAAGACAGCATTCATGATCACAGTGAGTGCCAAAGAAAATCTGACAGTGACTGTTCTTACCCCTTTGACTCCCACACCGTATCCACCAACTTCAAAAAAACTTAACCCTTTGACTGCCTCAGCATATCCACCAACTTCATGCAGGAAGCTGGTGAATAGGGTGAGGGAGTCAAAGAGTCAAGTTTTTGCTTCGCTAGCATGGTTGACAATGCAGGATGCCGGTGGACAGGGTGCGGGAATCAAACGATTAAACATTCTTCTGACAGGTCCACAAGGTTGAGTAATAAAGTGTGTTCAAGTTTCAAGTTTCAAGATATTTTCCGTTTTCTCAAAACATAGGCTACCTTAACCTTTTGACTCCCCGCACCCTACACATCAACTGAAAAAAAAACATAACCCTTTGACTCCTTCACCCTTTCCACCAGCTTCCTGCAGGAAGGGTGAGGGAATCAAATAGTTGCTTTTGCTTCGCTAGCTTGGTTGGCAATGCAGGACGCTGGTGGACAGGGAGCGGGAGTGAAAGGATTAAGATGACATTTCAGTAGGCCACAACTCTTGTAGTTTCTGTCCTTCACTTGTATTAATCCGGGTTCAATCCCAGCCCTCAACATTAGTTTTTTTTTAAAAAAACTGACGTGCTCGCATCCCATCTCAATGTTTCCAGTATTGTGTTGGTGTCAACTTAGTGTTTCATTCGTCCCTCTCGTCCCCTTCTTCGCATTTCAAGACCTTGCCAGCGTATAGGTTTCTGGGAGTCGGTCAGATAATTACTGGCTGATTGGATGAGCGCATATGGAATTGTCCGAGTACAATGAATGGATCCCTCTTAAACTTTCAGACTCCAAACTTCCATTGGAAAAGCAATTTCCTACCATATCCAGTGATACCACCAATGATAACTTGTTTTCTCCAAAAATCGACTTATCCCCTTATACCCTTCATTATGAAAACAGAACACAATCGCTTACATGAAGATAAGAAATATCAATATGGGCACTGAACATCAGAGTGATCAGTACGTTACCTTAGCCCAGACGAGCAGAAAAATAAAAATAATTCCATTATATTTATGTTTCCGTCTTGCTCTTGAACTCCAGACATCATCAGACCTTGGTTCCTCGGTGCTATCAACTGTTGTACTGATAACATTTCCAAAACTGATCGTAATGAAGAACCGGAAACGAAAATGATAGAAATTTAGACGAGTGATAAATGAGAAAAAGTGTGTGTGTGTGTGTGTGTGTGTTGTGTGTGTGTGTGTGTGTGTGTGTGTGTGTGTGTGTGTGTGTGTGTGTGTGTGTGTGTGTGTGTGTGAGTGTGTTCATTCTTTGATTTAACGTCTTTTTACTATAAGTGATATTAGACGGTGTGTGTGTATGTGCTAGTGTGTTTGTGCTAGCGTGCACATATGGGTGTGTAGGGGCGTCTGCATTGGTATGCGAGTGTATGTGTTTGTATGTGCACGCATGCATGTGTGTGTATTTCTGCATGTTTGTATGTGCGTGTGCGTGCGTGTGTGTGTGTGTGCGTGTGTGTGTATGTGTGTGTGTGTGTGTGTGTGTTTGTGTGTGTGTGTGTGTGTGTGTGTGTGTGTGTGTGTGTGCATATATTATGCATGTGTGTGTATTTCTGCATATTTGTATGTGCGTGTACGTGCGTGCGTGCGTGTGCGCGCGCGCGCGCTCGCGTGTTTGTGTGTGTGTGTGTGCGTGTGTGTGTGTGTGTGATTTGTGTGTAGGTGTGAAGGCGTGTGTATGTATGTGTGAAGAGGTGTGTGTATAGATATGTGAGAGTGTGTATTTAGTGTCTATGTGCGTATTTCTGTATTTCAGCATGTTTATATGTGCATGCAAGTGTGTGTGTTTATACATGTTTATATGTGCATGCAATGTGTGTGTGTTTATACACGTTTATATGTGCACGTGTGTGTAGGATGGGGGTGGAGTGCAAGTGTATGAGTGTATGTGTGTGTGTGCATGTCTGTGTTTGTACATGCTTTATGTGCAAGTGTGCATGTGTGTGCACGTGTGTATAGGTTTGTAAGAATATGTGTGAGTATGCGTGTGTGTGTCTGTGTGTGTGTGTGAGAAAGAAAGATACGAAGTGACACATACAGAAACATAAGTATACAGACAGACGTACAGAAAGTATAGCGCAACAAACACACACGTACACACACAGACCCACACACACACACACACACACACACACACACACACACACAACACACACACACACACACAGACACACAACACACACACACATACACACACACATACACACATACCTCACAGACACACAGACACACACATACACACACACACATACACACACATACACACACAGACACACAGACACACACATATATACACACACACATACACAGACACACACACACACACACACACATACACACACACACACACAGACGGACTGACAGACACATGGCCAGACAGACTCAGAGACAAACAGAAGTAGGCAGACAGCGACAATCAAACAGACAGAATGCAATAGAGAGACATAGACGGACAGATGGACATACAGAAAAGCGGGCAGACAGACGAGCAAGGAGACAGACAGACAGGCAGGCAGGCAGGCAGGCGAGCAAGGAGACAGACAGACAGAGAGGCAGAAACACAGACTGACAATCAGACAGACAGGCAGACAGACAGACAGACAGACAATCAGACAATCAGACAGGCAGGCAGATAGACAGGGGGACAGGTGGGGTTTACCCTTCACGTGACATAAAGTTCAAATAGCAGGAAATCCCCAATTCCCGAGGCGTCCTACTTACATTTACACCTTGAGGTGTCAGAAACGATAGCAAAATCATTTTTACTCTTCCCGACCTAAAAAAAAAACAAAAACACACTCAGACACGCTCACACACGCAGATGTATATACACATGCACACATTCATACACATACTCAAACCTACATTCAACAACTTAACATCATCATCACAAAGACAATTCACACACACACACACACACACACACACACACACACACACACACACACACACACACACACACAACACACACACACACACACACACACACACACACACACACACACACACACACACACACATTGATTACAGTTACAAGAAACCTAATGAGGTATGTGGTCGGCAACGACTTTGTCCCTAACAGCGGTTCCTTTCAACTCGCCAAGCCTGGGTGATCGGCGAGTCTATGTCGCCGCCATACATTTTATTATCGTCTTCTTTTGGTGTCTCGCCTTTTATCGTCAAACTGTGCTTTGGGGATACGCCACAATTGAGCATGAGCACACATACACACACACACACTCTCACATACACACATATACACACACTACAAACGCACACACACACACATACACATACATACACACACACACACACACACACACACACACACACACACACACACACACACACACACCACACACACACACACACACACACTACACATAGATGACACATACGCGTGCGCGCGCGCGTGCGCGGGCGGATATTTCTTTTGCACAGTTATCCCCCATATATGTACACATGTATTTTCTCTCTTTCTTCTTCCCCCACTCTCTCTCTCTCTCTCTCTCTCTCTCTCTCTCTCTCTCTCTCTCTCTCTCTCTCTCTCCTCGTTGGCCTGTTCTGTGTGTGTGTGTGTGTGTGTCTCTCTCTCTTTCTTTGTCTGTCTGTCTGTCTATCTGTCTGTCTCTCTCCTCTCTCTCTCTCTCTCTCTCTCTCTCTCTCTCTCTCTCTCTCTCTCTCTGTCTGAAAGTTATTTAGCATAGTTACGATTTAAAAAGTGTTTTATTCGTTGATTAAACCTTTAAATATTTTTGGTATACTAAATTAGACTTTGATTATTGTTAAGAAGAAATCCACTAACAAAAAGTAAATAAACACCATTGTCACAACAACCTTTCCTCTTCCTCTCTCTCTCTCTCTCCTCTCTCTCTCTCTCCTCTCTCTCCCTTCTCCTCTCTCTCCTTCTCTCTGTCTCTCTGTCTTTCTTTCTGTGTCTGTCTGTCTCTTTCTTTCTCTCTCTTTCTTTCTTTCTCTCTTTCTCTCTGTCTCTTTCTCTCTCTCACTCTATCTCTTTCTCTTTCTCTTTATCTCTCTCTCTCTCTCTCTCTCTCTCTCTCTCTCGCTCTCTCTTCTCTTTCTCTGTTTCTTTCTCTCTCTCTCTCTCTCTCTCCCTCTGTTTCTCTCTGTCTCTGTCTCTCCCTCTCTCTCTCTCTCTCTCTCTCTCTTTCTCTCTTTCTTTCTCTCTCTCTGTCTCTCTGTCTTTGTCTCTCTTTCTGTCTCTCTCTCTCTCTCCGGGTTTTATTCACACTCTGTCAGTACACAGCTAGGTGAACTATCTGCCATTTGAGCAAGCTACATATATGATGTGTTGTTGCGGTATTCGTGAAGTAGAATTTGACCTATTTAAATTGTCGGATTGAGTGTTTTTAATGAATGATTTGTTATTGCACATTGCAGTTAAATAATGTTGATTGATGCGTATGTGTGCCCGTTTTGATATTGTGATTGTGATTGTTGAGTAGTGTTGAAGGTGAATATCATATAATTGTGTGTATAGTTTGGTACTGGATTTTGTTCAGTTTTGTGCTGTAATTTGTATTTTGATGATTTTTTTGTGACGCGTAAATTTTAGCTTTTTTATACATGCCTACGGCTATTTTGATTAGGCGTCAATATACGACTACTACTATTACTACCACTACTACTACTACTATTACCACTACTATTACTACTAATATAACCACTACTACTACAACACTATATACTACTACTACTACTCCCCCCACTACACCACTACCACAGGTCAGAACATATGAGGCCAGAACATATGAGGCCTGAACACGTGATATGAGGCCAGAACAAGTATTATGAGGCCAGAACATGTGATACCAGGCCAGAACATGTGATACCAGGCCAGAACATGTGATTAGGCCAGAACATGATGAGGTCGAACTATAAGGATGTGATTGAGGCCTGAACAGTGATATCAGGCCAGAACAAGTGATATGAGGTCAGAGCACGTGTATTGTGATATATGGCCAGAACATGTGATATGCAGGCCAGAACAAGTGATATGAGGTCAGAGCACGTGATATGAGCCTGAATGATATGAGGCCAGAACATGTGATACCAGGCCAGAACAGTGATACAGGTCAGAACAGTGATATGAGGCCTGAAATATGAGGCCTGACACACGTATTCCAGGTCAGAACAAGTATATCAGGGCCAGAGCAGTGATACCGAGGCCTGACATGTATATCAGGCCAGAACTTGATAAACATGGCCAGAACAAGTAAGAGGCCAGAACACGTAAATGAGGCCGAAAATGAATAGGCCAGAACATGTGATACTAGCCAGAACAATGATAAGAGCAGAGCAAGTGATATGTCAGGCCGATGATATGAGCCTGAATTGATCAGGAGACATGTAGATACCAGGCCAGAACATGAGAACCAGCCAGAACATGTGATATGAGTGTAAAGAGCCTTGATACCACACGTCCTTTCTCACACTTAGGCCGTCCAGCCAATGCAGACCTTAGCCCTCAGCTCTTTCTGCTGCTACACTTATGATAATACATGAGACACATAAAGAAGAACCAGAAAAAAACACGAAAAAACAACAAGAAAGCGTATTTAATACAACAAGATCAATACATGCGCAAATTTTCGGCCAACTGGCCTTTGTCAGCGAAGATCACAAACAAAGAAACACCAGGTACAAAAATTAGGAGAAAAAGACTTTGATTCCTTTCTCACACTGGAAGAGCAGCAGGAAGTTTCAGTCTTTTCTCCCAATTTGTACCTGTGTTTGTATGTTTATGATCTTACGTTTGACAAGGCCAGTTGGCGGAAAATTTGCGCCTGTTTGTCTTATTGTATTAAATACGGGTTCTTATTCTTTTTTCGTGTTTTTTTTGTTCTGGTTCCTGTTTGCTTGAACGCGGCAGTCACACTTGTTTGGTTACATAAAAGAAGAAAAGCTGTCTCTAGACGGTGCTGGTTGTTAAGTAGATACAGGTGTGGGGTGTGTGTGCAGGTGTGTGTGTGCGTGTGTGGTGTGTGTAGTGTGTGTGTGTGGTATGTGTGTGTGTATTGTGGTGTGTGTGTGTGTTGTTGTGTTGTGTGGTGTGTGTATGTGTGGTGTGTGTCGTATGTGTGTGTGGTGTGTGTGTGTCTTGTGTGTGTGTATACGGTGTTGTGTATGTGTGTGTATGTGTGTTTGTGTGTGTAGTGTGTGTGTGTGTGTGGTATGTGTGTGTGTGTGTGTTGTGTTGTGTGTGTTTGGTTTGTGTGTGTTGTGTGATGTAATGGCAAAGGGAGCTGATGAAATGTGGATAACATCTTGACAGGGTCTATCGCATGCCTGCCCTAAGGTTATGTTCCTTTCTTCTGTTATGAGTGAATAGAATTAAATGGAGCATAAAATTTGAGTATGTCAGATGTGCTCTCTCGATCTCGCTCTCATTGTCTCTTCTGCCGTATATGTAATGTTCAGAACTATTCTTCAGTCCATTTATCACAGTGTTTTCCTTCCACAGCACCAAACTGTCGCAACGTCACTTTTGGGGCATACGATGAGGAGAGAGAGAGAGAGAGAGAGAGAGAGAGAGAGAGAGAGAGAGAGAGAGAAAAAGAGAAGAGAGAGAGAGAAAGATGAGAGAGAGAGAAAGAGAGAGAGATTGAGAGAGACAGACAGAAAGAGAGAGAGAGAGATAAAGAGAAAAAAAGAGAGACGGAGAGATTGAGAGAAATAGAAAGAGAGAGATAGGAAAGAGAAGAAGAGAGAGAAGAGAAAGACATAGAAAGATTGAGAGAGAAAGAGAGAAAGAAAGGAGAAGAGATTGAGAGAGAGAGAATGACACAGAGAGAGAGAATGAGAGAGAGAGATTGAGAGAGAGAAAGAGAGAAGAGAAAGAGAAGAGAGAGAGAAAGAGAGAGAGAAACAGAGAGAGAGAAAGAGAGAGCGAAAAAGAGAAAGAGAGAGAGAGAAAGAGAGAGAGAAAAGAGAGAGAGAAAGAGAGAGAGAGAGAAAGAGAGAGAGAAAGATACTGTGAACTGTTTTATTCAGAAGGCCATAGCCCCTTCTGAAGGGCTGTAAACAATAGCAGAAACAGTGACACACAAAACGAATTACAATAAAGTCACTGTCAAAATTAAAATTCACGAGAAGTGTTCCTTCATGAACACTTACCTGACACTTTCGCTGTTGCTTGTAACTGACCAAACTGTACATGCAATGTAGAATAAACCACGGAAATATCTTATATCATTTTGTTTCCAGAGCTGGGCATCTCGCTAGCATATCTCTCACCAAAGATATTAGAGACAAGAGAAATGCCTATTTCTTCATGTTGCAAAGCTGAGCATTAACCCCACCTTCATGGATTCGTTCTCATTTAGAAAATCAAATAAAACGGTAGTCTCTCTGAAGCAATGAGTGTGGTTTGGGGACATAGCAAGACGAACCCACATTTTCAAACTAGAGCAGACTAACTCCATTAAACAGCAGATGGATCGTACCGTGTTTATGATTCGAGCTAAGGCATGTCACACCATCAATAGTGAGTGGTAGGCCCGCCTATAAAATTATCAGAGGTACTCAAGAAGGGAAAATGGCACTCAGTGCTCTATCGCCAGTACATCTGCCCCATTTTCACATCTCAAATGGATGGAACATCTGCCCATTTCTGCCATTTTCCATGAGATGAAGGAGCAATAAAATGTCCTCGTTTTTCAGATAACGTATGAAGAAGATGGGCCAGTCTGTTGACATAGGTTCTGAACTCTGTGCTTAACTAGACGTGTCTTGCACGATGAAGATTTCGCTTCAGTAAATTGATGCCATACATTAGGTCATCAGGCTGTTCACATATAAAATGAGGGCGTACGATGTCATAAGGTGCTGTCACTGACTTTTGTAAAATACCGACAGAATACTAATAGGCTTCAAAGTTATAACAGTTTCAAATTTCAAAGGATTTAATCCTTTAACCCTATGCTGATGTATGCAGGCTAACAAAATCACTAACCATAACTCGGCTAACAAATAAAATATTGCAGAAGAAAGTACGATCAAGAAAGGTCAATTTCTTGAATATTTAGGCACTGATGTTGGTTATGTTCTCGATGTATGAGATTGGAGGTTTGCCTTTCTTCCTTTTTGCCACTGTTTTTCCTTTAAGATGGTTGCCATGAGGTCTGTGTTCTTGCTGCGTGACACATTGCCAATATATTTAATATTTTTGTTGATGTCTGCTGGTAGACTTCCGGTAACATCAAGCTCCTCCAGGACACTTTCATTAGTTCTTCTGTCTGTCTATTTGACACGTAGTGGTCTCCGATAAAAACGTATCTCTGCTGCCTCAATTCTTCTGCAATCAGTTTTTCTGAGTCAGGCTGCAGCATAATCAGACTTGCCCACAAACATTTTAAAAGTCTAACTTTCAGTTTATTTTGGTATGCCTCTGTCTTTCCAGATGTTGTTGAGTTGGACCATGTTTTGCTTTACCATTCCAGTTCTTATTTTGATTCTTTGGAGCAGGTTCAAAGCATGTGTGCCCTTTCAGAACAACGATGACTGCTTTGGCTTGGTCACGTCTGCTACATGCAGGACGACCTTGTCCAAATAGATATCATGTACAAATAGCTGGCCGCGGGATCCCATTCTCCAGGGCGCCCACTGCTACGACACAGGGACGTCTGTCAACGTGACACGAAATCCGCTGATATAATGTGTGGACACTTGCGAAGAGACGGCTACAAGCTGCAGTGCCTGGCAACACAGGCTGTGCGTTCAGACATTGCCATTGCACAGTAGAAACGAACTCGACTGTAGTCAGTCAGAAGGGAGGGTAGGAAAGCTGTCTCAGCGACCACTCAGCCACAGCCATCATCTTCATGTGAGGTGGCTGTGCCCAGGACTGCCACCCAAGACGCTGTTTCACATCCACCTGAGTCTTCAGCCGGATGCATCCATTGTCTATTAGACAGCGCCATCACATCAGGTTTGAAAGAGTTGTGTTTTGACAGTCTAAATTGATTACTTATTTTACTTTGACTTTTTTGTTTGTGTTCATTTTCTGCACCGTACAGTGATGGGCCAGAGGACTTATCGATTAAAACATTTAGAATTTGACTTTGAAACAGTGATTATAGAGTTTATTGTAGACAAGAACAAAGCGTTAAGTCTGGGCTAATAAACCAACCAGTTCAACAAAATAACACAGACACAGAAACTTCCCATCCACTACTCTCCTTCTCTTTCTACGAATAAACACACAGAGTTTAGAGTTTGGAGTTTGTTCAAAAAAATTCTTCGCTCTCAGTCATTTCCACACACGCCCCAACCAAACCTTCCAGTATTTATGTCGCGGACTCCTTGAGCCTTCGCAAAACACCTAGCGTTAGCAAGGTTTTGAAGTGGGGAGGAGGGGGTAAACGGGACCTATGAAACATTAGGCTGACACTCATCATCATCATGTGCCCTGCCGCATGGCGTAGGCGATCATGGCCCTACATACGAATCTATCCCTTGTCGCTGCAAGTACATCTCCCTCCCTCTCTGTCCTAAGCCACTGTGCAAGTCCGTCCAATATTTTCTCCCAGGGTCTACCTGGTGTTCTTTTTCACTCCAGCTTTCCTGTTGTGGCTAGGTGCTCTATTCCCATTTCCTCAAAAAATGGCCTATAAATGTTGCTTGTTTTTTCCTGATCTTCTTTATTAATGATCTTGTGTCTGCCTCCTTCAAGACTGTCTCGATTGTTTTCTTTGTTGTCCATGGAACTCTCAACATTCTTCTTAGAAACCACATTTCAGTTGCCTCAGTTTTGTTCTGACTTTGCGTGTTGACTGTCCACGCCTCACAACCAAACAACTGTATCTGTTCTATATAACATTCAAGAACTCTCTTCCTGATGTAAACTGATAGGCTTTTGTCAATAAGAACGCTTTTCATTTTCTTGAACGCTGTTTTGGCTTGGCCGACTCTACCAGAATGATTTCAACACTGAGATGGGCAGCGAACAGGCCAGTTGTTATCCTGCATAGTGGGACTGACATCGGACATCAAACCTTGAGTCCGCTACTGTGACCCGCTTGAGAATCGAACCCGTGACCTTGACATTATCGGCATGGCGCCCTGAGTAACTATTCTAAAGGGGCCTTACGCCTGTGGCCCCTCAGAGGGTCAAACCTACGACCTTTGAGTTCGCAGCATGGCGCTATAAACAAAATCAACTTAGCTAAGCCACACAAGTCGCATGGTGTAGTGGTTAGCACAACGGACTACAGACTGGAAGGCTGCGGGTTCGAATCCCCATCAGTCCCTTCAAAAATCATTGTGGGATTTTTCGACACCAACTGGTTCTTACCCAGAGCTGGGCGTGCTATGGACTCCTTCGGAAGACTGGGACCACACAGTCGAGTCTCATCCACTTCATGGATATGTCACTGAGGGTGTTGCTCAAATCTTCTCACCAGCACCGCAGGTGTTTATATCTGTCAGGTCTGGTTGACATCAGGATACATTATGATAGTAAGCGTAGAGTACAGCCCTTCACGCAGTCTCGGTCCTAGATAGAACTCCATAGCATCATGATTATCATCCTCATCGACATCATCATCATCGCATTGTAAAAACTGTGCCAGCTTCTATGGCCATTAAGGTGGCGTAGAAAATGGGACGTAAAAAAAAAAGGAAAAGAAAGGTGAGTACAAAGACAACCTCCCTGAGTGCAATTATCCTTAAACATTTTATTAGCTAAGCCACCTGCTAATGTGAGTAGTGTCAGTTCTTACACTTGCTAAAGAATTGTGTAAGTGGGTAAGATTTTGTCAGTGTAGGTGAAAGCGGGGTGGGGGTTGAGGGTTATGGAAGAAAACGTGTTGCGGCTGGGAGAACGAGAGGATTAGAGAAAGTAGCAGGGACCAAATGGTTTTTTTCAAACGGATGCAAACTCAAATTTACGACGGCAATACCCTACAAATCTATCGCTACACTATCTGCGTGCCGGTCCAGGCATCAAAGGTGCGATGCTAAATTGCATTTTAATCCTCATATGCCATTTTTTCCCTTTGGCTTTTATTTGAGCAGGTGTGGAGGGTAAACCTGCTAGTGTTTAAACGTCACCTATTTCTGTCTGGTATGTAGATTAGAACTCACTCTGCTCGCTTCAAAAGGAACACTTGAGTTAATTATGCCTTTGGGTTAGGGTACAAACAGTTTTTCGTCTTCTGCTGTGTCAGTGAGGAAGGGACGTTTGGGGCAGTTTGTGTGAAAATTATTTTGATCCATTCTGCATGCAAGTTTTTAAAGGACCTTTGTCTCTCCCTGTCTCTCTATCCCTTTGTCCTTGTCTTTGTCTGTCTGTCTGTCTGTCTCTGTCTGTCTGTCTCTCTCTCTCTCTTTCTCTCTCTTTCTCTCTCTCTCTCTGATTCTCTCTCTTTCTCTCTCTCTCCTCTGTCTTTCTGTCTGTCTGTCTGTGTCTGTCTCCTTCTCTCGTTTGTACAAAATGTGTTTCAACGGTGTGAATAGAAATGCATTATTTACAGTGCTTCGAAAGACTGGTGTACATTGAAAATATATAATGCTCTGGGAAGAATATACAGTTCAGTGCTTATTCGTGTTTGTGATAAATGCGATGCGTTCCTTTAATAATTTCTTCAACTGTCTACGTGGCGTCAAAAAGGATGTTTACCTAGCTCTTTGGTGTTTTCTTTCTTCATAAATGAGCTGCCGGTGGAGTTGATGAATCCTGGAAAGCACGGCATTCAGAAAGAAATATCTTTAGTGTTGTTTGCTGATGATGTGGTATTTCTTTCAGACGTTGTTACTGGGTTCCTTTCAGCAACCTCGGGTGTTTCTTGTTAACTTTCACTTGTGGTTTCAGGAAGTCAGACCTGATGACAGCAGGAAAAGACCAGCTGGCGGCTTGGAAAGACGGCAAACTTGGGATCCCTTTGGGAACAAGTCAGACCTAGCTGTACAGCAAATGGACTGTATATAGAACATCATGCCTGGCCGCTTTTGGCGGCCGTTCGAACGCCCCCTGTGGTTGTAATAAAGCAATGTTGGGAGCTTCCGACTGCCAAACATCGAGGCTATAGTAAGGGAAACAGAGCTGGCAACTATGTTAGCTGGCGGCTAAGTGGGCTGACCAACAGACAGATGATGACCCAGAATAAGGCAAGAGATAGCATTTCCATTCTCTCTTGATCCGTTTGCTAAACTGGACCTGGTTGGAGAGAGAGAGAGAGAGAGAGAGAGAGAGAGAGACAGAGAGAGAGAGAGAGAGAGAGACAGAGACAGAGAGACAGAGACAGGAGACAGAGAGAGAGAATATAACTGTTTTCCATTTTGATGTATCATCATGAAATGAATGTTTATCTTCAGTTTCCACCTACCACCCCAATCTTTTCCTGACATTGTGATATGTATATGTATATGTATATGTATATGTATATGTATATGTATATGTATAAGTATATGTATATGTGTATGTATATGTATATGTATATACAGTAATCAATATACGTTACATTATTGAAATTGTGAACAATAAACCTTGAAACAAATAAAAGCAGAAAGAAAAAAGCACTAAGACATGTACAGTCTCATCATCCTCACCCTCCTTCCTTCCCTCCCTCCCTGTCTCTCAGTCTTTGTCTTTGTCTCTCTGTCTGTCTCTGTCTCTCTGTCTCTGTCTCTCTCTGTCTCTCTCTGTCTCTGTCTCTCTCTGTCTCTCTCTGTCTCTGTCTCTCTCTGTCTCTCTGTCTCTGTCTCTCTCTGTCTCTCTGTCTCTGTCTCTGTCTCTCTCTCTCTTCTCTCTCTCTCTCAGAATAGATTCCAAAATCTTGGAACAGTATGTTTGGAATGAAAATTATGTTAATGTGTACACTGCTAAAGCAAGTTCAAAAGAATTTCAAGTGCCTATATATTTTGCAGTC
>CM060314.1:68582428-68589928 GCA_030674185.1 Monoplex corrugatus | reverse complement strand
GTGACTGAACTAAAAGGCGTTAAGTCAATGATTATGACTCGTATAGGTAAAAATAGAGGTGCTTCTCTCTCTCTCTCTCTTCTCTCTCTCTCTCTCTCTCTCTCTCTCTCTCTCTCTTCTCTCTCTCTCTCTATCTCTATCTATCTATCTATCGATCTATCTCGCTCTATCTATCTATCTATCTATCTGTCTGTCTGTCTCTCTCTCTCTCTGTCTCTGTCTGTCTGTCTGTCTGTCTCTCCCTTTCACTCTATCTGTGTGTGTGTGGGGTGTGTGTGGTGCGTGTGTGTGTATGTGTGTGTGTGTGTATGTAGTGTGTGTGTGTGTGTTTGCGTACGATGTAGGAGGGATGTATGTGGGTGTGGGTGTGGGTGTGGACGGGTGGGTGGATGGGTGATATGTGGGTGTTTGCGTGTGTATGTTGTAGGGGTAGGGGAAGGAGTAGTGTGTGAGCGCGTTTGTGTGTGCGTGTGTCTGTCTCTCTGTGTTGGCGTGTGCGTGTATGTGTGTCTGTGTGCGTGTGTGCGTGTGTGCGTGTGTGCGTGTGTGGCGTGTGTGCGTGTGTGCGTGTGTGCGTGTGTGCGTGTGTGCGTGTGTTCGTGCGCGCGCGCGCGCGTGTGTGTGTGTGTATAGGTACGTGCGTGCGTGTGTGTGTGTCTGTGTGTGTGTGTCTGTGTGTGTGTGTCTGTGTGGTGTGTGTTTGCATACGATGTAGGAGGGATGTATATGTGTGTATGTGTGTGTGTGTGTGTGTGTGTGTGTGTGTGCGTTCGTGTGTGTTTGTGAGTGTGTGTGTGTGCGTGCACGCGCGTGTGTGCGCGTGTGTGTAAGTGTGTGTGTAAGTGTGCGAGCGAGTTAGTGTGCTTGCGCTCATAAAAGAATTGATTGATGAAGCGTGGAACAGCGTTGTTGATCGCATTCTAAATATTTAGATCAATTAGTGTTTTGTTGAACAAAAAGATCTATTCATTCCTAAATTCACAGTCCATTAGCGCCTTTGTGGCTCTTATGTAAAACTTCATTTGTTGGACACGAATTATTTAGATGCAAAGCCTCACAACGCAGCATTCATCCGAGCTGTGAAAGCTTTAGAATTTTAAATCAACATCAGATAGGAGCCGAAACCCGGATTTTTAATGCTTACTTTATTTTCCTGTTGAAAGGAGATTCACTTTTAATGGCCACTGCTGATGGAATCACAGAACAAACGGATATTCTGGTTAACGGGTAGATGGGTTTTTGTTGTTGTTGTTGTTGTTGTTGTTGCTGTTTTTGTTATTGTTGTTGCTGCTGTTGTTGTTGTTGTTGTTTATATATATATATATATATATATATATATATATATATATATATATAAACATTTGTGTAATTTTGCCTATAACAAATAAGAAAATTATATCAAATTGTATTTGATTATAAAGATACAATACAAGTATACTCTTTACCTACCTACGTACCTACGTAATATATATATACATACATACATACATACAAACATACATCCATGCATGTATGCATGCATACATACATACTACATACATACATACATACATACATACATACATCTAAACATACATACATAAATACATACATCCAAACATACATACATACATACATACATACACACATACATACATCCATCCAAACATACATACATACATACATACATACATTCATACATACATACATACATACACACATCCATCCAAACATCCATACATACACAGAGAGAGGGGGGATGGGTTAGGAAGGGGGAGAGGCTTAAGGAGATGGAGACAGGCACCAAAACGAATGTACACCACAAGTACACAGAGAACGACTCATCTTTAAGCACATCAAATCCTGTCAATGCATTCACAGTCCTCCTCCCAATTCTTCCAAACAAGTGTTTTGTCGCTCGGAATGCTCCCCCTCCTCCCCCCCTCCCTCCTGCTGCACAGTAGGAGACAAAAGTTTGAAGGGGTTACTAAGTATCGGTACTTCGAGGTATGTGGTGACAGTCCAGGTGACTATTCAAACAGATACTGAAGACTACATGTTAGTTAAACCTCATCAACCATCGTCTCTTTTTCGACAGTGCTGTGTTGTTTTGTGTTGTCTTGTCTTGTCTTGTCTGTCTTGTCTTGTCTTGTATTTATTTATTGTATTGTATTGTCGTGAATTGTAGTGCAGTATTATTGTGCTGTGTTGTGTTGTCTTATCTTGTATTGTATTGTATTGTATTTATTTATTGTATTATATTGTCGTGCATTGTAGTGCAGTATTGTTTGTGTGTGTTGTGGTGTGTTGTCTTGTGTTGTGTTGTCTTGTGTTGTCTTGTGTTAACTTGAGTCGTGCAGTGTAGTGCAGTGTTGCTGTTTGTGCTGTGTTGTGCTGTGTTGTACTGTGTTGTGTTGTGTCGTGTTGTGTTGTGATGTGTTGCGCTGTGTTGTGCTGTGCTGTCTGCGTTGACTTGTCTTGTCTTGTCTGTCTTGTCTTGTCTTATGTCGTGCATGTAGTGCAGTGTTGCTGTGTTGTTTGTGTTATTGTGTTGTGTAGTGTTGTGTTGTGTTCTGTTCTATTCTGTTGTGCTGTGCTGTGCTGTCTTGTCTTGAGTCGTGCAGTGCAGTGCTGTTTTGCTGTGCTGTGCTGTGCTGTGTTGTGTTGCTGTGCTGTGCTGTGCTGTGCTGTGCTGTGCTGTGCTGTGTTGTGTTGTGTTGTGTTGTCCCGTCATGTCTTCTCTTGTTTTGAGTCGTGCAGTGTTGTGTTGTGCTGTGCTGTGCTGTCTTGTCTTGAATCGTGCAGTGCAGTGCTGTTTGCTGTGCTGTGCTGTGCTGTGTTGCTGTGTTGCTGTGCTGTGTTGGTTGTGTTGTGTTGTGTTGGTTGTGTGTGTGTGTTGTGTTGTGTTGTGTTGTGTTGTGTTGTGTTGTGTTGTCCCGTCATGTCTTCTCTTGTTTTGAGTCGTGCAGTGTTGTGTTGTGCTGTGCTGTGCTGTGCTGTGCTGTGCTGTGCTGTGCTGTGCTGTGTGTGTGTGTTGAGTTGGTTGGGTTGGGCTGGGTTGGGCTGGGTTGGCTGGGTTGTGTTGTATTGTGTTGTGTTGTGTTGTGTCGTGTCGTGTCGTGTCGTGTCGTGTCCCTGTCCTGTCGTGTCGTGTCGTGTCGTAGCTTATCGTTTCGCATTGCATCGCACTGTATTGTATCTTGTTGCATCATATCGTATCATATTGTATTGAGTCTTATCGTATCATATCATATTGCATTGTACTGTATCATATTGCATTGCATTGCATTCTGTACTTTTGTATCATAATGTGGCGGACTGTATTGTGTCTCCTATCATATTGTATTAATTTTATCATAATGAATTGTACTGTATTGTATTGTATCTCTTGGGATCATAAAGTATCGCATTGTATTGTGTCAGATTGAACTGTATTGTATTACATTGTATCCATTTGTATCATAACGTGTCGTATTGTGTTGTGTCATGTTGATTGTATTGTATCGATTGTATCCCTTTGTATCAAAATGTATCGTATCGTATCGAATCTTATCATAGCGTACATATCGTATCGTATCGTATCGTATCGTGTCGTGGCGTGTTGTGTTGTGTTGTGTTGTATCGTATTGCATTGTATTGTATTGTATTGTATTGCATTGCATTGCATTGTATTGTATTGTATTGTATTGTATTATATTGACTCCTTTTGGATAATAACATATCGTATTATGCTGTATTGTGTTGAATTAACTGTGCCAATTGAATCCTATGTATCATAATGCAGTATATTGTGCTATATCATCGTGAATTGTATTGCATGCTGTTGTACCCTGAAATATCGATTTGCATTGTATTATATTGTGTTGTATCGAATTGTATTGTGTTGTATTGTATCATATCGTATCGCATGACATTGCATTCCATTGCATTGCGTTGCATTACATTGTTTTGTATTGTGGTGTATCGTATTAGATTGCTCTGTGAGAAATACCTGCAACACCAGCAAGGCCTTTACCACGTCTTCGTGGACTTCAAGAAGGCATTCGACAGAGTTTGGCACGCAGCCTTGTGGGCAACCATGAGGCTGTACAACATCAATGCCAACCTGATCAGAACCATAGAATGCCTCTACGAAAAGGCGACCAGTGCAGTCTACCATGACAACAAAGGAGAATGGTTCCGAACCACAGTTGGAGTACGCCAAGGATGCCTGCTCTCCCCCACTCTCTTTAACGTCTTCTTAGAGAGAATAATGGCTGACGCACTTGAAGACCACGAGGGAACAGTCAGCATCGGAGGTAGAACAATCACAAATTTGCGTTTTGCTGACGGCATTGACGGACTAGCTGGGCAAGAGCGAGAGCTAGTTAGCTTGATAAAACATCTTGATGAGGCCTCCACAGCATATGGCATGCAGATCAGTGCAGAGAAAACCCAGTTGATGGCAAATAATACCAATGGCATCACCACTGACATTACATAGACAACAAGAAACTTGAGACCGTCCATAGATTTAAATATCTGGAAGCTATAGTATCAGATGAAGGATCAAAGCCCGAAGTACTTTCCAGGACTGCCCAGACCACAGCTGCAATGACCAAGCTAAAAGTCATCTGGAACGACAAGAATATCGCTATCGGCTCCAAGATCAGACTGATGCGTTCCCTGGTCATGTCAATATTTTTGTATGCATGCGAAACATGGACCATAACAGCAGACATTGAAAGAAGGATACAGGTAATGGAGATGAGATGCTTCCGCAAACTCCTTGGTATCTCGTACAAAGATCATATAACCAATAAGGAAGTGAAAACCCGAATCGAAAACGCCATCGGGCCTTATGAAGACCTCCTGACCTCAGTGAAAAGACGCAAACTGAGGTGGTACGGGCACGTCACACGATCATCTGGACTGGCCAAGACCGTCTTGCAGGGAACAGTACAGGGAGGGAGACGAAGAGGCAGACAGAGAAAAAGATGGGAAGACAATATCAGAGGGTGGACTGGCCTTGAATGGAATATCATTCTGCGGAAAGCTGAGGACCGTGAGGAGTGGAGGAAGTTGGTTGCAAAATCTTCAGTGGTGCCCCAACGGTCAACCAGACTACGAGACTGATGATGATGATGATGTATCGTATTGTACCATATCGTGTCGTATCGAATCGTATCACATCGTATCATATCTTACCGAATCGTATCGTATCGTATGGTATCGAATTGAATTGAATTATATTGTATTGTATTGCATTACATTGCATTGCATTGCATTGTATAGTACTGTACTGTACTGTACTGTACTGTACTGTACTGTACTGTGCTGTACTGTACTGTACTGTACTGTTCTTTGTCACTATGGAATTTTCCATATGAAAACATATTGGCTGCTTTTCCCAGGATAGGCAATTTGTAAAAATGTAGCTCTGACATCTCAATAAACACCACCTTGTTTTGTACACATACATACTTTCTTTGTCAACCCATAATGCCATTTGGTGGGAGAGGGGGTGGGAAGGGAGGCTGTTGTTTTGGTGAGTTTTTTTGTTTTTGTTTTTGTTTTGCTTTCGTATTTGTTTGGTTGGGTGGTTTGTTTTTGTTCGTTCGTTTGTTTGTTTGTTTGTTTGTTTCTTTGTTTGTCTCTTTGTTCGCTCGTTCGTTCATTTTCTTCGTTCGTTTGTCTGTTTGTTTGTTCGTTTGTTCGTTGTTCACTCGTTTGTTGTTTGTTTGATTTTTTGTTTGTTTGTTTGTTTGTTTGTTTGTTTGTATAGTGAAGTGGGAGAGAGGGCGATAAAAAAAAACCTATCCCAACCGTGAATCGAACCCGGGTGTTTAAATTCCTAGACAGGTGCTTTAACCATTAGGCCACATACTTCACTTTATTGTGTGCTGTTTTCGTTGATGAGGTTTAGCGTGATCCATCAGCTACCAGTCCTGTATGTGTGGTCATACAGACAGCAAGGGCACTAAAAGGAAACCACACACAGTGGTTCATCATAAAGAATTGAGCCACGGACACTTCTGTTGTTCTTGGAACACAGTTGTCCTTTGACCTCTGTTTGTCCTTTGACCTCTGTTTGTCCTTTGACCTCTGTTTGTCTTTTGATCTCTGTTTGTTTCGGACGCCTGTTGCCTATGATCTTTGACTTCTGTTTGTTCTTTTTCCTCTGTCGTTCTTTGATCCCTCTCCTTTGATTTCTACTTGTTCCTTGTCTTCTGATATTCTTTGACCTATGTCTGTCTTTTAACCTCTGTTTGTTCTTTGACTTTTCTTGTTCTTTGATTTTCTTTGTTCTTTGATTTTTATTTGTTCTTTGACCTCTGTGTGTTCTTTCAACTGTTTGTTCTTTGACCTCTGTTGTTTGTCTTTTTACTTGTGTGTGTCCTTTACCTTGTTTGTTCATTGACGCCTATTGTTCTTGGATGTATATCCTTTGATCTATGTTTGTTCTTTGAGACATGTTCTTCGTAGACTTCTGCTTTGCTTTGTTTTTTGTTTGTTTTGTTTTTTTAGTTTGACTCTCTGTTCTTCATTGACATCTGTTGTTCTCAGACCTCTGTTGTTCTTGGACTTCTGTTCTTGGACTTATGTTGTTCGAAGTATGTGCTGCATAAAGGACACCTGTTTACTGTCTAATATGACATATAAAAAAGTCTTCAGATTACCACTCATTGTTTAATAATGGTCAGGACAGAAAAATCTATCCACAATCTGCCTCTGTCCTGATTCAAACATGAGACCTGTCGCCTCCACCAGGGGTGTTAGGTCCACTCAGTCCCCTATACACGTACACACATTTCTCCTCCACCCCTCACACACAAAAACACACCACTACCACCAGTACACAGGCACATACACATGTGCACACACACCCCATACATACACACACACTCACTCACTCACTCACTCACTCACACACACACACGCAAACACACACACACTCACACACACACCACGCACGCACACACACATACACGCACAACACACAGCGCGCGCACACACACACATACACACATACACACACACATACACACAGCAGCCTCGCCTGAGCGCCTCGGGTTGATAACAATCAACGCCCTTTATTTTTTCAAGGCAGATTAAAGCCTCAGCCTACCACTTGAAAACGTAATCTGTCGGGTCAGAGCAACATCTCCCCATGGGGTCTCACGATTGTGAGCATGGTAGCACTTTCTTCAGGGTGGTATCACCATATCACCAGGCCTTTGAATAGAACACAGAGAGAGACAGACAGACAGAGAGACAGACAGACAGACAGACAGAGACAAAGAGACAGATAGCCGGCCAGACAGAGACAGAGAGAGAAAGAGACACAGTGAGTGAGTGAGAGAGAGAGAGAGAGCGAAGTAGACAGACAGGCAGAGAGACAGAGACAAAGAGACAGACAGACAGACAGAGACAGAGAGAGAAAGAGACACTGTGAGAGACAAAGAGAGAGAGAGCAAAGTAGACTCACAGTCAGCCAGACAGAGATAGAGACAAGGAGACAGCCAGCCAGACAGACAGAGA
>CM060314.1:68554928-68574928 GCA_030674185.1 Monoplex corrugatus | reverse complement strand
ACACACACACACACACAAGAAGCACACACACACACACACTCAGAAGCGCACACACACACACTCACAACACACACACACACACACAGAAGCACACACACACACTCCACACACACACACACACACACGAAGCACACACACACACACTCAGAAGCACACACACACACACACACACACACACACACACACACACACACACACACACATACACGCTTTGGTCCCCCTGTACAGAAGATCCCAGTGACAATACACAGAACTCTATATTCATACCACTGTTCCAAAGCTAACAGAAAAATTACCCATGAAGAAAATTCATGCAAACTTTTCTAAGCAAGTTTTTCGAGTGTATAGAAAATCTATGAATCTACCAGTACTAGACTGAACTAGGACTGAACGTCAAATATTAGGGTTCTGCATATACACATTACTGTCAAAAGTACATCTTATATCAAACAGATATACAATTAAATCTTACAAAACACACAAACGCATAAAAAAACACTGGTTTTTTTTTTATATATATAAAGCAAACCCCCACGATTTTCACGATATTGGAATGAATCGTTCATGGAACAAACAATCAACTTGGCATAAATATGAACCGAGATGAGCAATGAAAACGCAGCTAGAACACAATTGCAGCTATTTCTGGAATAAACCACCCCGCAACCCCCAACAAAAATACAAAAATATAAAACTGACTCTTCTGTAATATATTTATAACCAGCCACCGTCTGGAGCCATATTTTATGGATATTTTGAAAATTCTGCCCAGAGAAAATCATGATGCAAACTTCCAGTGAGTACATATGACATATACAGTGAAAGAGGCAGAAACGCACAACATGCCAAGTGAATATAGAAAATATACAATCTGCGGTGTGATTGAAGATGAACTTTATTACTTGGGTAAACTGTACTGGATACACAACAGCAAGACTAAAATTGATGGAGGAAAAAAGGTTCAAGAAAAAGTATGTTATGCCTTCAACAATCTGTTGCTCTGAATCCATGATATTGAATACATGTGTTTACGTAAGGAAAATTCAGATTCGGGTTCACATTGCTTATAGCTCGCTGACTACTACAGCCATATCAGGGCTAACACCACGTTAAAGACACCCAAGTTTAACCCTTTGACTCCCGCATCTTGTCCACCAGCATTCAGTATTGTCAACCATGCTAGCAAAGCAAAAACTTAACCCTTTAACTCCCTCGCCCTATCCACCAGCTTTCTGCAGTAAGCTGCTTGATAGGGTGAAGGAGTCAAAGAGTAAAGTTTTTGCATTTGGTGGTTAGGGTATGGTAATAAGTAAGTAGACACAAAAACGTAAGGAAGATGATTTGCATGTACTTGTTGCTGGAATATGTATGTGTTCGTTTGCATTTGGAAAACTGAAAGATTCTTGGTCTCTCATACTTTTACATTTCCATTGATGATAATGATGGTAATATGAAATGTTAAATTAATGACTGATGAAATCACTGACTGTCATGTCAACTTAGTACAACTGATCTGTGTCATATGGCAAATGAATGGCAAGACAAATGAGTTCTGAGTACGTTTCTATTTAACAATGTTGACAGAGCTTTTCCATATGTGTGACTAGTCCAGTATTATAACACCTTCACATAACCTTCAGTCAAATTTTAGACTTGCATCAAAAACATTAATTTTCTGTGACAACACTGAAATTTTGAAATCAAATGGTGTTAAAAGTTCTGAGAAAGTGCTGTTCACACATCTTCAAAAAGTGTAGATTTCAGCCATGTTTCTTTTCATCTGTGTGACCTTGACCTTGACATGTTGTTCTCCACGCTTGCACAATTGAGACTCCTCAATGGTCCACACCTTTGAAAATAAAATCGGTAAAAACACATCTGTAGAAAGGTGAGAAAATGTTACTAACGCGTTTTGTTCACATACACAACACACTTCACACACACATACGCGAACGCGCGCAAACACGCACACATACACAAACATAAACATACACTTCACACACACACACACACACACACATACACACATACACACACACACACACACACACTATACTACACAACACTACACTACACGCACACACACACACACACACACACACATACACTCTCTCTCTCTCTCTCTCTCTCTCTCTCTCTCTCCTCTCTCTCTCTTTAGACATATATATTTACACACACTCACGCAACCTCACACACACACTCGCACACGAAGTAGGATTAACTTCTGTTCCACAGTAATAACCAAATGGAGACATATAACTGATTCTCTCCCCCCCCCCCCACCCCTCCACTTTTTTTCAACTCTTTGACTCCCCCACCCTATCACTAACTCCAAAAGCTTAACCCTTTGACTCCTTCACCCTATCGACCAGCTTCTTGCAGGAAGTTGGTGGATAGGGTGAGGGAATCAAAGAGTTAAGCGTTTGCTTTACTAGCATGGTTGACAATGCAGGCTGCTGATGAATAGGGTTCGGGAGTCAAAGGATTAATTAATCTATTCGAATTGTACATATACTACATTTGGTATAGAGATCAAATAAAACAAGATTATTATGTTATTGTAGAAATGTGGCTAATTCGACGCCATAGTCATCAAGCAAATAGGAATAGTTCTTCATGGTAAACTGGAGGATTAGTTGTATGGCGTACCCATCTTTTTCTTCCTCGAGCTGATAAAATGAAGGTTTACACATGAGTGCCCCGCAGGATTAGTGGCCAGATCCTCTGTCCTTACGTTAAACAACGATTACACTATGATGTGCTCGCCTGATCCAAACCATAATAGCAGCTTTGTATTAGTGTTAACACGTGGATGAAAAAACACCACTAATCCTATAGGGCGTGTTCCTTACTCTGAGAGGTTGGAAAAACCGCACTGTCTTTAAACTGTCTTCCATTGTTCGTCACCTTGCCTGACTTCCCTGTCTTGTGGACTAGCGGGCGTTGTGTTTTGTTATCTTGTGACATACAATAGCCGTCCCCAAATCGGGTGTGGTCTTTAAGGCGCGCGAACATACGCACGCGTGAATGAACCTCAAATATACACACGAAGAGCCTTATATTTGAATAGATGGGTTTTCGTCTAAGTTCAATGCGTACGCCCAGAACGCGCTTACGCACACAAGCACACAAACTCAGCGTATCGTATGCATGCACACACATATACAGACAATTGCGCGCGCGCATGTACACACACACACAAACGCATATACATGCGTGTACAAGCACGCACATGTATACGAAAGAACCAACACACATACACGCACGAACACGTACACATACACATACATATACACATACACGTACATATGCACATACACATACACACATGCATACATATACACATACTCATATTCATACACACAAACATACACATACACGCGCGTAGGTAAGAACACATACACGCGCTCACGTACACATACACACACAATCACACACACACACAATCACACACACACACACACACACACACATGCCATTTTTCCCCGTCTAATATCACTTATAGTGAAAAGACGTTAAATCAAGCAACGAACGAACACACACACACACACACACACAATCACACACACACACACATACATACACACATAACACACACACACAATCACACACACACATACACATACACACACTCACGCACGCGCACACACACTCACACACACACACACACACACACACACACACACCACACACACACACACACACACACACACACACACACACACACAATTGATGAAGGATGAGCGATCCTTATGGCAGAGACAGATGGGTGGTTTGCAGTCCATGCTCTCTTAAATCAGAAAAAAATTCTTTGGCAAGGAAAACCAAGTGTATTTGTGTGTGAACGGGGGCGGGGTGGGGGTAGGGGTGGTGTCGCGTGTGTGGATAGATGGGTAGGTGACTGCGTGCGTCGTTTGTGGGTACTATATCTGCATGCGTGTGTGTGTATATGTGCATGTTCATGTTTACGTGCCCATGTGCACACATGAGTAGCCTTTATGTGGGGACATATATTATACATGTATGTATATGTATACATATGTAGACATATATGTATACATATTATATGTATACACATATACATATATACATACATGTATATATATGAGTGTGTGTGTGTGTAGATAGATTGATACATAGATAGATACACAGATACGTAGATAGATACATACACAGATAGACAGATAGATACATAGACATACAGATACATATATAGATAAATAGATAGATACATAGATAGACAGACAGATAGATATATAGATAGATAAATGGATAGATAGATAGATAGATAGATAGATAGATAGATAGATTGAGTGATAGATTGATAGATAGATAGATAGATAGATAGATAGATAGACTGATTGATTGATTGACTGATTGATAGATTGATAGATTGATAGATAGATAGATAGGTAGGTAGATAGATAGATAGATAGATAGATAGTTTAGATAGATAGATAGATAGATAGATAGATAGATAGATGGATAGATAGACAGACAGATAAATAGACAGACAGACAGATAGATAACAGACAGACAGACAGATACTCGTAGAAAGACATAAATTCGCTTTTGCGTCTGTGTCAGATTATGCTTATGTGTAAGTGTATATTTGCACGGGCGTGTCTGAAAATGAGCGTACGTGCATTCGAGTGTATATGTGTGTGTATGGAGATGGAAGCAGTTAACAATAGGGGTTTAAATTTACAACAGCAAAAAAAAAAAAAAAAAAAAAAAAAGGAACAAGTCCCCGCCACAAGCGGTGAAGAGCGTCGCAGGAAAGGAGATTACTGTTTGACATCAAGTGCTGCTTTATCGACTTTAACATGAAAGCAGCGTCATGTAGAGAAAGCAAACACTCAATACAGGCAGCTAGCTAGCTTAGAAAAGACCAACAACAGACATAAAACATGACACACACAAAAATAAAAATGCCTGCTCAAGCCATACAAACGATTGCAACATTGTGTTATTTCAAAAAACGATCATTTTAACCTGGGATGTTGGGTGGAGTGTGGGGAGAAGTGGTTGAAAACTGTGATAGATAGTCAAGACAGACAGACAGACAGACAGACAAACAGGCAGATAGATAGATAGATAGATAGATAGATAGATAGATAGATAGATAGATAGATAGATAGACAGATAGATAGGTAGATAGATAGATTGATTGATTGACTGATTGATTGGTGGCTAGATAGATAGATGGATAGATACATAGATACATATATACATACATACATACATACATACATAGACAGACAGACAGACAGACAGATAGATAGATAGACAGACAGACAGACAGACAGATAGATAGATAGATAGATAAACATATAGACAGATAGACAGATAAATGGACAGATAAATAGACAGACAGATAGATAGATAACAGACAGACAGACAGATAGAAAGACAGACTAATATGCTTTTGCGTCTGTGACAGTTAATGTATATATATATATAAGTGTATATACACACGGACTTGTATGTAAATGTTCGTCCGTACGTACAAGTGTTATATGCACGTATATGTGAGTGGAGATGAAGGTGGTTGACAATAGGGGTTTAACTAAAAATAAAAAAAATAAAAAGGAACAAGTCCCCGCCACAAGCGGTGAAGAGCGTCACAGGAAAGGAGATTACTGTTTGACATCAAGTGCTGCTTTATCGACTTTAACATAAAAGCAGCGTCATGTAGAGAAAGCAAACACTCACTACAGGCAGCTAGCTAGCTTAGAATGTCTATGGATGATACATTACGTTATGCTCTTCCAAGCAGTACCACGCCTTCTTCTCTCCGTTGTGAATAATCAACTATATTCACATCAAACATATTCACACACTCTCACCCGTCTCACCCGTCGGCGTCACCGGGAACAGTGTTGGCCGCTGCACATGATGTCCTCACAAGCTGCCTCCAGCACTCTCGATCTTGGCTAAGTCTGACCACCTCCTGGAGTTTCTTGCCACTGATGTTTGTGATGTTTCTAGCAAGTGATGCAGGTGGCCGTCCTCTGTTTCTCTTTCCTTCCACTTTACCTTGGAGGACAGTGGACATCAAGTCTGTTCTCTCATTGCGGATTGCGTGTCCAACATATTTCAGTTTCCTCCGTTGTATGAGTACTAGGAGCTTGCGTGTAGTACCCAACTCATTCAGTATGCTTTCATTTGAGCGCCTATCCGTCCATTTGACCCTCAGCAGTCTTCGGTAAAACCACAGCTCTGCTGCTTCCACTCGTCTTTCATCCTCTTTCTTCATTGTCCATGCCTCGCAGCCGTATAACATCACTGGCCAGACAAGACATTTTAAGAGTTTTATCTTAAGGTCTGCTGTTATGCTGTGGTCTTTCCAAATATTGTTCAATTGAACCATACTGTTCTTGGCCATTCCAATTCTCATCTTTATGTCTTTTGAGCTTTTCCATCGTGTGTCTTGACTGAATCTAAATATTTAAAGTCCTTGACATTTTCTAGAGGGACTTGGTTTAGCATGATCTGGTCCTGTCTAGTGTTATATTTGCCTGCAACATGCATAACCTTTGTCTTCTTTGAATTTAAGTCCAGCCCAGCTGCCTTTCCAACCCGGTCTACCCTGCTCAGGATCCTCCTAGAGCCTGTAATGTTGTCTGCCAGTAATCCTGTGTCATCTGCGTAGCGTAAATTTGACAGGTTTCTACCACCAATATTTACTCCCATGTCTTCTATGTCTGCTTCTCTCATGATATGTTCAGTGTATATGCTGAAGAGATGTGGAGACAGGATGCAACCTTGCCTTACCCCTTTAGTGATGTTAAAAAATTTGCAGTTTTGATTATTCCATCTGATTGTTGCATTTTGATCATTATATAATGAAGCTATGAGGGAAACCAGATGTCTTGGAAAACCCATTTTTATCATGAAGTGGAAAAGACTTTGGTGAATCACGCTATCAAACGCTTTGCTGTAGTCAATGAAAACGATGAACATCTCTTGGTCTGTGTTTCTAATCTTTTCTATCAATATCTGGAGTACAAACAGCATATCTATTGTTCCCCTGTTTTTCCTATAGCCTGCCTGACAGTCGGATAGCTCTTCCTCTACTTTTGGCTTTAACCTGTTTAAAATTATTATCAGCAGTATTTTACTGGCATGACTGATCAGTGCAATTGTTCTATAATTGTTGCAGTCTTTGACATTTCCACTCTTATGTAACATGACAAATTCTTGGAGCTTCCAGTCTGTAGGCCATTGACAAGTCTTCCATATCTTGCAGCATAAGTAATGCATTACTTTGAGTCCACCATCACCTGAGTGTTTCAACAACTCTCCAGGAATATTGTCAAGACCAGGAGACTTTCTGCATTTTAGATCTTTAATGGCAGATTCAACTTCGCTGATCAGAGGTTCAGGTTCCATATCTCCAGGGGTCAATTCCAAATTTGGCTCTAAATTATTTTCATGGCTGTCAGGCTTGCCAAAAAGTGATGTGCCATATTCGTTCCACCTATCCAAGACATCATCTGGTTCAGTCAGTGTGTGACCATCCTTGTTGTTGATGCATTGGTTTGTTGCTTTGAGATTTGTTTTTTTTCACTTTTTTTATTTGTTTGAAGAGCTCCCTCGACTTCCTGTTTTCGTTGTGTTCATTGATTTTACTGCATTCTTGTGCCAGCCAATTTGCTTTGTCTCTTCTGACTTTACTTTTTATTTCCCTTTTCAGTGCTGAGTATTTTTCCCGCTCTCCCTGCTTTCGAGCTTGACTTTTCTTTTCTGCCAGATCTATCACTTCCTGACTTATGTAGGGCTTAGCTTTTTTCCTTTTCTTTTCTTTTCCTAGTTTTTCTTCAGAGATTTTGGTCAGTGTGTTTTTTATGTCTGTCCAGATTTCATCAGGATATGAGTCATTTTCATCCCAAACTTCAAGTAACTTTAAGAAACGATTACTTGTTTCTATACTAAATTCTAACGCCAGCTCAGGGTTTTCTAATTTTGATATGTCGAACTTTGGCGTCGATTTGGTTTTAGGCTTCTTCAATATTTTCATTCTTAATTTGGTTGTCACAAGAATGTGATCCGTGTCGCAGTCTGTTCCAGGCTTTGTTTTTGCATTGAGGACAGTTGATTTCCAGGATCTGTCAATGATAATATAATCAATCTGATTACGACATCTGTCTCCTGGAGAGATCCATGTGTATCTTCTGCGCAGTGGTTGTTGGAAGAAAGTATTTGTGATGTTCATCTCATTTGCCTGACAAAACAGAGCCAGCATGTCACCTCTCTCATTTCGTTCTCCTAAACCATATGGTCCTATTCCACATTCTGTGTCAGCCCCCTCTCCAACTTTAGCGTTGAAGTCACCCATCACAATGCATATTTCCTTTTTGGGGATTTTGTCTCTGATAGTTTGGAGGTCATTGTAAAAATTTTCTATTTCTTCTTCTGAGCTAGTGGATGTTGGAGCATAGGCTTGAACTATGTTCAAAACAGCATATTTGGTATTTATTTTGACAGTGAGAAATCTGTCATTAATTGGATTGTAGCTTTTCAGAGCTCCAGCATGCTTTTTGTCCAGCACAATTGCTACTCCTCTTGAGCCACCTTTTTCATTTCCACTATATACAACTGTATGCTCTCCTACAGTAAAAAGTCCCTGCCCACTCCATCTAACCTCACAGAGCCCTGTTATGTTCATCTTGCTCCTTTCTAATTCTTTGACTAGTAGGTAGAGCTTTCCTAATTCTAACATAGTCTGTACATTCCATGTCCCTATATTCAAATCCTTTTTTTGCATTTTTTTCTTTTTGTGATTTTGCATTTTTGAGGAGTTTCTACATGTCCGCTTCCAATAACCTCCGTCGGGTAATCCATTACCGTCATCACAGCTACCTTTCACAGACACGGACTCTCCCTCCCCAGTAGCCATTGAGTTCAGGTCCCCCTGGGGGACTCAGAGGACACAGAACTATAACGTTTTCCATTTGTAAGTTCATCATATGCAATAATTAGCAAAAGTACAAGCAAGTAGTTTGCGGTGACTTCTTGCCGCGCAGTGCACTTACAGTGCTGAGATCCTGACCATTGTTCCTTCGAAGAAATCATCTGCTCACGACATTGAAAAAGAAGCCATATATGAAAAGTGTATCTTCTTTACCCTCTTTTTCACCCATCCCCTGCTGCCAGGACTTGTTTGTATGCACCCCTTAGTCTGGCCCCTCCCCCAGCGACCTGTCCGGCTTGCTTGAAGCTGCCAGGGCCCACGAAGTCCCCGCCGGCATAGCTCCTGGGATCGTAAGGACACACAAGCTCCCCCGCCACAACAATGCCGTGGTCTCCTTCATAATAAATAGTATCCCCACCTTATGGAAACACTGTGCTAGAAATGTCCTCTTTTTTGTCACTCTCTTTGTTTCTGCCTTGTTCCTTTGCTTTCTGTTGTTTCTTCCTATCATTTTCTGCCTTGCTTGTCCATTCACCAGTATGTGTTCCAGAAAGTCTTACGTCTTAGGATTGGTCATTGGGATTGGGTGCATGTACATATAATATGTAAGTGCATTTTTTGGCTCTAGGGAGATATGCAAAAGCAATTTTAGGTAATCATAATTATATATATATATGTGTGTGTGTGTGTGTGTTGTATATATATATATATATATATATATATATATATATATATATATATACTAAGTGTCCTTAGTTGTGTTTAACTTTGTATTCAGGTATGTTTTCTAAGTCGCCTGTGTGATAAATAGGATGGAGTGGTCAACGCCGGGGGCATTTCCATAAATCATGTGCGCGAATGCATTGATACATGTACTTAATTTTCTTTGTTGTTGTTGTTGTTGTTGTAGTTTGTTGTTGTCCGGTTCCCCCGTGGAGATGCCGGGGCTCTTTCAGTATTAATAGTATAACCATCTTCTGGAAATTCTGTGCTAGAAATTTCTCTTTTCTGTCACTCTCCTTGTTTCTTTCTTCCTCCTTTGCTTTCTGTCATTTTTTTCCCTCTCATTCTGCCTTGCTGGTGCATTCACTTGTATATATATCTTCGATAAAGTCTTCCGTACTTTTTCTTAGGATTGATGATTGGATGCATGTATGTAAGTGCATTTTTGGCTCTAAGGAGATATGTAGAAGCAATTTTAGGTAATTTCGGCCCGTTTGCATATCCAAACAAACGACAGATTGGACGGAGTGGTCAACGCCAGGGGCATTTCCTTAAATTATGTATGCGAATGCATTGATATGTGTACTTAATTTTCTTTCTTTTTTTTCTTCTTTTTTTTTCTTGCTGAAGTAGTGCATTTTGAAACGGTTGATAGCCCTGATGTGCTCTACGCAGTCGGCTGGGCTTTAAACAAAAATAGTAGTAACAGTGACAGCCATTACTTTCCCATCACATCAAGGTCGTTTTCTTTGAGGACTCGATGACCTTACTGCAAAAGGTAAAACTTGTTTCTGAGACATGTCACACTTTTTCCCTCCTCTATTTGAGTCATTAATCACAGGAATTAAAGTCACGTTTTATCGATCAGGCCACAGAGATCAAGCAGTTGTAGATTTTGCTGACATGTTCTCATGTCGGCACAAACTGAGCGCAGTTATATTTAGTGTTTCAGAGATCTTAAAATAAATGCAGGTTTGTTTATTGGTTGGTTGGTTGGTTGGTTGGTTGGTTGGTTGGTTGGTTGGTTGATTCGTTGGTTGGTTGGTTGGTTGGTTGGTTGGTGTTTTGTTTGTTGGTTTTGGTTGTTTGTTTGTGTTTGTGGTTGTGGTTGGTTGGTTGGCTGGTTGGCTGGTTGGTGTGGTTACTTGCTTGTTTTGCTTGCTTGCTTGGTTTTTTGTTTGTTTGTTTGTTTGTTTGTTCATTCGTTTGTTTGTTTGTTTGTGTTCGTTTGTTTATTTGTTTGATCATTCGTTTTTTACTTGTTTGTTTGCTTTTGTGTTTGTTTTGTTCATTCGTTTGTTTGTGTTTGTGTTTGTTTTGTTCATCGTTTGTTTGTTTGTTCGTTTGTTTGTTTGTTTGTTTGTTTGTTTGCCTGTTTGCCTGTTTGTTTGTTTCTTTCTTTGTTTCTTTCTTTTTAACGTTCCGATTTCTCTAGGATGACTGCATGTACATTGTTTTCCCACACTGTGCAGGCAGTATGTTGCTTCACAGTCTGCACACTGCGTCTTCAGTGGACGTGCTGCTTGTTTCCATGTGTCCACAAGCTACCTACTTACACGATGTCCAATGTGTATATCTGATATTCTGCATACGTTACACACAAAGGGTGTTCTGGCACTGTCAGGTCTGCACGCATGTTGACCTGGAAGATCAGGAAAAAAAGTCTCTATCCTTTATCCACCAGACTGAGGCGTCTGGGCGGATCGAATCCAGGACTATCCGATTGGAAGCCTGGCTGTTACCCACTAGATTACTGCAGAAATGTATTTCATTGACTATAAATGATACCAGAGTAAATAAAACGATTTATTTAGCGAACAGAAACAGCGAAGATTATTGTATTGAGAACATACTGATTCCTTTGTGTTACACTGTCAAGTTTGATATGTCAAGATCATCAAACCAGTTCATTTTGCTTATAGTCCAGCCGACTACTAGAGCCATATCAGGGCTAATCATCAAACCAAATAAGCGAACAAACTAACAAACAAACCAAACGCAGAATCATGTTATTGTATGTGCCTGAATTTCCTGGGTGAAGAGTGTAGAAAAATAAAAACAGAAAAAACTAGATATTGTCTGGATATGGTTTTGTCGATCGATAGCTGTCAACTTTATTATTTCAACGATTTAAAGGAAAAGAAAAAAACACCAGAACACAGGCACACTTTAGTGTGCTCGTTAAAACGACACAGACAAGCAATAAATAAATGATATAGTGCCGATTATTGTCGAGACAATGGATAACTGATGCCTGTTGTCGAATTTATACTGTTAGAATTTAAGAATAAAATGTGCAGATCCGTGTGCAAACAGTAATAAATATGGCATAAAACGCCTTTGCTCACCTGCACGCTTCCCCCACTCTCCTACACAGACATTCACACGCGCACGCACACACTGGCGCACGACAACTTACACATAAGAACATACATGTGAACACACGCACGCGCACGAACATACACATACATACACAGACATACACACACACATGTACACAAACACACATATATATATATATGGGCGAGCGGATGGTGGTGAGATATGTTGCAATAAAATGTCGCTAGCCCAAAGGAAAGTGACGGGTATGCTAGAGCCACACCTTTGCAGGTGTAGCGATCGCTGCGGGATCCTTGTCAGGCTTGCCAGGCAGGAGGTCACTTGCACATGGCCTGTCCCACATCACTACGTCTATAACAACACCTTCTTGTGGTATCCCGCGTTGTCACACATTTGTCATGGCATGGCATGACCAGGCACCTTATGGCAGCTATCTGTCAGCCATCGAAAGTCTGTTGTTGGACACAGTCAACAGAAACACCCGAAGGTGCTGGATGAGACCCAGAACAACAATGCCTCACCACAGATCGAACAATCACCTCCAGCTCCTAACACCACCACAGTCATTGTGCTAAGCAATGGGGGGCTGTCTATGCGCTGCATGACTCACTCGGACCCGGTCATCAGTTATCTTGTTTACAAACTGAATGGCTAGGTGAGGAAGTGTCGAACCCTGGGACAAAGCCACACAACGCGCACCAGCCAGGTCCATCCAAGCCATCGGATAGAAGGCTGATAAAATACCAGCATAAAATATAGACTAGGTAAAATAAAGTCTGGGTAGGGCCTCAGGACCTGACCAGCTCATGGGTTTATGTGCAGGCTAAAGGTTTGCGCCGCGATCACCACACACATGGCACCTGCGACGTTAGTGTATGTGGAATACGTTCCGAGCGCGGAGACGTCGTCTTGAGAAACTGAAACTGAAACTGGATGTAGGCCTTCCCCAGCTGCTTCCCATTCACTTCCTTCCAGCGCTTGTCCTCTCCAGTTCTTGTTAAATCTATCTAAGTCGTCTCTCCTCCATCTAGTTGTTTGTCTTCTTCTATTGCGAGTGCCTGGTGGTATAACTGTGTAAAAAAAAAATTTAAAAACAGGGAGGGGGGGGGGGGGAAGAGGTCTGGTCCCCCTGAACAAGCCGCGGGCATGATCCATCGTCGTTTGGGATATACTCTGACGCCCACGAACTAGCCCCCCCCCTCACCCCCACCCCATGTATGGGGTAACTACATGAACTGGTTATCCCGAATGGCGGACCAGGCGAATGATGATAGATTCTCAATAGCCGTGAAAGTGGAAGAGGACGAGACAAGGTTGGAAGTCCTTTTGTCTGGTAGGTGTCTTCGGGAGAAGAGAAGGCTGAGGAGTAAATTCTACACAGATGCACAGATCCCGAGTGAAGTCTCTAAGGAGTAGAATCAAGAAGCTTTCTGGCAATTCTTGCAGCCAAGTCAATGCCAAATATACTGCTGTACATTCCTTTGTACCCCGTCAGCGAGGCCAAAAGAGACGAACAGAATGACTGGGCAGCCACGACCTCCATACTCGTTCGTTATTTCTTTTAACGTCTATTCACATGTGCGCTTTTAGACGAATCTCTATACCCATCGCTCAGGCCTGTGCCCTAGAGAGATTCCTTCGGTGCTGCTGCGAAGCACCAAACTCAACTTGAGGCAGCGGTTCACCCATTGATTCCCCGCACCCTATGAACCAACTGCAAAAACTTAACCCTTTGACTCCCTCATTCTATCCACCAGCATCCTTGCAGGAAGCTGGTGACTAGGGTGAGGGAGTCCGAGGTTTAAGTTTTGGCTTTGCTGGAATGGTTGACAATGCAGGAGGCTGGTAGACAGGGTGCTAGACAGAATGTAACGAAAATGAGAATACATGGAACAAAGAACAAGAAAAAAAAAGAGAACACATAGATAAGTAAAATATCTGTAGGTGTTATTAAAGAAAACAAAAGCAAAACAAAAACAAAACCGACAAAAACATGCTGTGTGATTTATTTAACATTGTGAATTTCTGCAACGCTGAAAGCATTTTGTAAGTATACCAGATGGGTTTCCGGCAGATTCATTACTCAACCTTCCCTTTGCTGTAAAACTTGTATGTCCGCTTGCACCAAGTGCCGCAAGGCACCAGAACAACATATAACGACAGAGGGCGAGAGACTTTACCTTCTGATTATGAAGTGTGTTCAGGAGGGTTCCATCACACTCAGACAAGTCCATACGCGCTCCAATCTGCCAGCAGTAACCCGGCAGACTCCTTGAGCCTGCACGAGCTCCTGGCACCGTTGATGGAGCCGTGAACTCAAATTTGATGTCACGAGTTCAATCCTAGCTTGCGACATGAAAACTGGCCTGATAGCTGCCCTATCTTAACGCTCCACCCATTCTGGTGGTATCACTATCAGCTTAGTGTTTCAGAGATCCTGTTCCTTCCCTATCCCCTCTCACACCCCGTTTCAAGACCTTGCCAGCGCTTGTGGTTTTGATTATTTCATCATCATCATCATCATCATCATCATCATCATCATCATCATGTGTCCTGCCGCCTGGGGTTGGCTATCATGCCCTCCATATGTATCTGTCCCTTGCAGCCGCAAGCACATCTTCCACCCTGTCCGTCCTCAGCCACCCTGGAAGTCCGTCCAATGTTTTCTCCCTGGGTCTACCTGGTGCTCTCTTTCCCACCATCTTTCCCGTCGTGATCAAGTGCTCTAATTCCCCTTTCCTCATAAAATGGCCTATAACTGTTGCCTGTCGTTTCCTAATCTTCCTAATGAATGATGTTCTTGTGTCTGCCTCCATCAAGACTGTCTCGTTTGTTTTCTTTTCTGTCCATGGTACTCTCAACATTCTTCTTAGAAACCACATCTCGGTTGTCTCAATCTTGTTCTGGCTTTGCGTGTTGACTGTCCATGCCTTGCAACCGTATAACAGTATCGGTTCTATATAACATTCAAGAACTCTCTTCCTGGATGTCAATTGATAGGCATTTGTTGGTAAGAATGCCTTTCATCTTCTGGAATGCTGTTTTGGTTTATTGGGGTCATCACTCTGCCTGATAATTACTAGAGGATATGGTGGAGCGCATATGGAGCTGTCCGGATACAGTGAATTCTTCTTGAATGAAATACGAACTCCAACCTTCTGGGTTGAGAGTGCAGATTATTTGTTCTTGTCATAGTGTGAACTTTCCTTCGAAACAACTTTTTTGTTAAGATCAAAGAAGTTGATAGGAGTGGTGGTGTGCTATGATTGCCTGGCTGTTTGGATGGTTAGTACATATGGCCGACTATCATGGTCGATAAAGTTCAACCTAGTACTTTATTCGTTTGTGTACCCTCATGTGGGATGTCAGGCCAAAGTCTGATGCACACAGGCGGCCGCATACTGGACACTCAATGGAACGCTCTGCAGATTTGGATCTGGCCTTTATTGCTGCACGCTTTTTCCACTTGGCTGCTTCGTCTTTCATTTTCTTAAGCTTCTATTCCCTTGCAAATAGTTTGCCTGCATTCAGACCTAATTGTGGCTATGATTTCTCATTGTTCTTCATCAATGTCGCATTTCTGGAGGGATTTTTCAGGATGTCTTTGTAGCGAAGCTTTGGCCGTCCTCTTCGACGATGGCTCACTATCAGTTCACCATAGAAGAGCTGCTTTATAAGCCTGTTACCCTGCATGCGCACGAGATGTCCAGACTATCTCAGCTAAGACTGTGTTAGCTTGGCATCTGGGCTTGCAAAGTACATTCACGTTTCGAGACTCTGTTGTACCATTTGATGTTTAAGAAATGTCGGAGGCAGCGCTGGTGAAACTAATCTAGAAGCTTGACATGCCTGCAGCAGAGAGAATTCTTGAACAAAATAAAAACTCCAAACTTTTAGGTTGAGAGTGCAGATTATTTCTTCTTGTCATAATGTGAACTTTCCTTCAAAACACCATTTTTTTTAAAGTTCTAAGATGCTGTTAGGAGTGGTGGCTGTGCTCTGATTGGTTGGTTGTTTGGATGGTTACCCAATGGCAAATTGGCTAACTAGTTAGTTGCGAAACTTCACTATCTTGAACAAGACTCGTAATAGTCCGTGCAACGGCTAAAAGGCTTCATCAGGACGAAGGCATATCCTGTAGGAGATAATATATCGGTATTTCTTTGAAATCCCCAGCATAGGGCCCCCAGTGCTGTAACTCGTGCATCAAAGGCATTCCCATGCTCTTTCATTTGCTGATTCGGTTCACACTCTGTGTTTGGCATATGGCACATGTATGCTGCACAACGTTTGAATGGGTAATGTCTTCCTTTCTCAGGTGCAACTTCTAATGGTTCTGAACTGCTTACGGCTTGGAGGATGCTTTTTTGTTATTGTTATTGTTGTTGTTGTTTTCTTCTTCTTCTTCTTCTACTTACTACTACTACTACTACTACTACTACTACTACACTACTACTACACCACTACTACTACAGCTACTACTACTACACTACTACACTACTACTATCTACTACACTACTACTACTACTACTACTACTACTACACTCAACTTACTATACTAAACTCTAACTACTACTACTACTAACTACTCAACTACTACTACTACTACTCTACTACTACTAACTACACTACTACTACTACCAACTACTACTACTACTACACTACTACTCTACCACTACTACTACTACACTACTACTACTACCACTACTACTACTACCACTACTACACTACTACTACTATACCACTACTACTACTACACTACTACTACTACTACTACTACTTACTACTACACACTCTACTACTACACTACTAACTACTACTACTACTACTACTACTACTACCACTACTACTACTACACTTACTACTACTACTACTACACTACTACTACTACTACACTACTACTACTACCACTACTACTACTACCACTACTACTACTACCACTACTACTACTAACTACCACTACTACTACAAATACTATACTACTATACTACTACACTACTACTACTACACACTACTACTACTACCATACTACTACTACTACTACTACTACATACTACTACTACTACACTACTACTACTACAACTACTACTACTACTACTACCACTACTACTCATACTACTACTACACTACTACTACTACTACTACTACTACACTCTACTATACCCATCTACTACTACTAACTACTACTATACTTACTCTACTCATCTACTTACTCTATACTACTACTAGCTACTATTATACTACTATACTACTACTACTTCTCTCTTTTCTTACTTACTACTACTACTACTACTACTTACTTTTACTTACTTCTTCTTCTTCTTCTTTTCTTCTTCTTCTTTTCTTTCTTCTGTCTTCTCTGTCTTGTGTGGTGGTGGGTGGTGTGTGGTGGTGTGTGGTAGTAGTGGCGGCGGCGGCGTTGTGTGGTGGTGGTTGTAGTGGTGGTGGCGGTAGCGGCGGCGGTCGGTGGCGGTGGCGGTGGTGGTGGTGTAGTGGTGGTGGTGGTGGTGGTGGTGGTGGTGGCGGCGGCGGCGGTGGTGGTGTGTGGTAGTTGGTGAGATGAGAGTCATACATCTGTATTACAGGTGAGCTGGGTTTGAACTGATAAGGGCTTTGAGTTCTTAGTGTTGCTGATGGTGGTGGCAGTAGAGGTGGTGGTGGTGGTGGCGATAGATGAGGTAGTGATGGTGGTGGTGGTGGTGATGGTAGCAGTGATAGTAGAGATGGTGGTAGTGGTGGTGGGATGGTGGTGTAGTGGTGGTGATAGCAGTGATTGTGGAGATGGTAGTGGGAAGGTGGTGGTATTACTGATAGTATTGATGGATTGGGGATGGTACATGACTGTGTCTTACAAGTGCAACAGGTTTGTAGCGCGTGTGATCTTCGGTTTGGTGGTTGTGATGGTGGCGATGGTGACAGCGGAGGTAGTGGAGTTTATTGCCGTGTGTGTGTGTGTGTGTGTGTGTGTGTGTGTGTGTGTGTGTGTGTGTGTGTGTGTGTGTGTTGACCTCGGCTCGTGTGTGTGTGTTGCGCGCGCGCGTATTGTGTGCGTGATGTTGTTGTGTGGTGTGTGCGGTGTTGTGTGTGTGTGTATGTATGTATGTGATGTGTGTGTGTGCGTGCGTGCGGTGTGTGTGTGTTGACCTCGGTCCATACCTGTCACAGCATCCTGATTACAGCCAGCTACAAAGCAAAACTAACTTGATCCACCTATCACAGCTTCTCAGAGTGGTGGATAGGGTGAGGGAATCAAAGGGTTAAGTTTTTGCAGTTGTTGGAGAGGGCGCGGGAGTCAAAGGGTTAAGGCGGCGGGTTTGAAGTGCGAATGACCTCGTGGTTTAAATCCCTGGTTATTATCTTTCACGGAGGTGGTGATGATTACGATGGTGTTGTCTCTATCGGTGATGGATCGACGGGTATACTGTAAAAAAAAGACTTTGCCATCACACGGGTCTTTGTTTTCTTCGGGCTTTCCAACCTGCTCTGAACCGGTCAGCTCTTTCTGTCCAGCGACATTTATGATGGTAGAAGCGGACAGATAAAAAGAAAAGAAAACACAGCGAGAGGTGGTGATGATTGTTGTGATGGCGTTCTTGTGCTGTTCGTGAGGGGTGAGGGTGGCATGTTTTTTTTTTTTTTATTTCGTTGGCAGAATTTCTTCTCCTTCTTCTTCTTCTTCTTTTTTTTTTTTTTCTTTTCTTCTTTTTCTTCTTCCTCTCTTCTTCTTCTCTCTCTCTCTTCTGTCTCTCCTCTCTCTCTCTCTCTTTCTCTTTTCCCTCTTTCTCTCGCTCTCTCTCTCTGTCTTCTCTCCCTCTCCTCTCTCTCTCTCTCTCTTTCTCTCTCCCTCCTCTCTCTCTCTCTCTCTTCTTTCTTTCTTTCTTTCTCTCTCTCTCTTTTCTTTCTTTCTTTCTCTCTCTCTCTCTCTGTCTATCTCTCTTTGTCTCTCCCGCTCTCGCTCTCTCCCTCTCTCTCCCTCCCCCCCCCTCTCTCTCTCTCTCTCACTCTGTCTTGTTCTCCCCTTCTTTCTCCATCTCTTTTTTTTTATTTCAAAGGTGGTGCTGATTGCTACATTGGCGGGATGAAGACGGCACGTCAGTATTACATGTGTAACGTGTTTGACTTGATGACAGCTTTCGGTCTTCATTTCATGTTGTTGGTGATGGTGGTGATGGTGGTGATGATGGTAGTGGTAGTGGTGATAGTGGTAATGGTGGCTTTATATACCCAGTTGTTTGTGGCGTGATTTATCTTGTCCAAGAAGCAAGCTTCCGCTTTTCAATCTACCGGCACAGGTTTCCACCGGTTCAGTATTGGCCATGGAATAAAAAAAAAAATAGTTGTGTGTGCGGCCTCTGGTTCACCCAGCTGTGAATGAGTACCTCCCCTCTTTAGGGTCGAGGAAAATAAAACAACGAGTCAGAAGAAATGGGCACAGTCTTAGTAATGCTGGCTCCAGACTTAGTGTAGTCTATTCTACTTCATTCCCACTACGATATCAGGGCTATGGGACAGCTTTAACTTTTAGTTAGTTAGTTGGTTGTTGGTTGGTTAGTTGGTTGGTTGGTTGGTTGGTGTGGTTGTTGGTTGGTTAGTTAGTTAGTTAGTTAGTTAATTAGTTAGTTGGTTGTTAGGTGTTGGTTAGTTGGTTGGTTAGTGGTCATTGGTTGGTTAGTTGGTGGTTGGTTGGTTGGTTGGTTGGTTGGTTGGTTGGTTGGTTGGTTGGTTGGCTGGCTGGCTGGTTTGTTGGTTAGGTAGTCAGTCAGTCAGTCAGTCAGTCAGTCAGTCACTTGGTCGGTCGGTTGATTGGTCGGTTGGTCAGTCAGTCAGTCAATTAGTCAGTCAGTCAGTCAGTCAGTCAGTCAGTTAATCTGTTAGTTAAGTCAGTGTGTCTTTTTTAATTCACTTATATTTTTGCAGGTGTTTTTGTTTTGATTTGGGTTCTTGCTTGGGGTGATGGGGGGGGTATCAGTGTTATTTGTTTGTCATTGCATGTGCAAACCAAGTCTAACATTGATAATGG
>CM060314.1:68544928-68549928 GCA_030674185.1 Monoplex corrugatus | reverse complement strand
TCGTAAACTGCCCACAAGCACTCTCTTTATCTTGCTCACTTGGAATGTGGTCATCAGATAACTCGGGCCGGTTATGAAGGCAGGCAGTATGCCCATAGCTCAGATAGTGAAGAGGAAGGAGATGAGAGAGAGACCGAGAGAGACAGAGACAGAGACAGAGACAGAGATTAACAATGACACAACACAACAGTATTTGTCAACTTTCCCTGTCCGCCCTTGCTAAAAATCTATTTGTTAATATCAACATATTAACTTAATACAAAGAGAGAAGACAGACAGACAGACAGACAGACAGAGGGAGAGACATACAGCCAGACAGAGAGACATGCAGAAAGACAGACAGAGACAGAGCGAGTGGCAGAAAGACAGACAGACAGACAGAGACAGAGAGAACTGAAAATTCAATGTTTAGTGAATTTGTAGCCGTAGGCATATATTCATCTGGGGAGTGGGACAAGAAATGTCACGCATGCTGATTATCTGCAACAGACAGACAGACAGACAGAGAGAAAGAGACAGACAGAGACGGACAGACAGAGAGAGAGGGGGGGGGAGAGGCAGCCAAACAGACAGAGAGGCAGACAGACAGACAGATAGAGACAGACAGACAGACAAAGAGATGACGAGACAGAGACAGCGAAAACAGTCAGACGGACAGACAGAATTCAGAATGCGATGTTTAATGCATTTTTGACCAAAGGCGTATCTCCATCTGGGAATGTGGACTATGTGGACTATGTAATGTCACACATATGCTGATCATAATGAAGACAGAGAAAGATAAAGAGAGAGAGGGAGAGGAGAGAGAGAGAGAGAGAGAGAGAATGAGAGAGAGAGAGGCAGATAGAGACAGACAGACATGTGGACAGAGACAGAGAAAACAGTAAGACAGACAGACAGACAGAGAGACAGACAGGGAGAAAGAGAGAGAGAGACAGGGAGAGAGAGAGAGAGTTCAGAATGCAATGTTTAATGTATTTTTGGCCAAAGGCCCTATCTCCATCTGAGAGTGTGGACAATGTAATGTCACACACATGCTGATCATAATGCAGAGAGAGGGAGAGAGATTGAGAGAGAGAGGCAGATAGAGACAGACAGACAGACAGACAGGTGGACAGAGACAGACAGAGACAGAGAAAACAGTAAGACAGACAGACAGAAAGAAAGAGAGAGAGAGAGGCAGACAGACAGAATTCAGCATGCGATGTTTAATGCATTTTTGGCCATAGGCATATCTCCATTAGGGAGTGTGGACTATACTATGTAATGTCACACACATGCTGATCATAATGAACAGAGAGAAAGACAGAGAGAGAGAGAGGAGAGGGAGGGAGGAGAGAGAGACAGAGAAAGAGAGAGAATGAGAGAGAGAGAGAGAGAATGAGAGAGAGGCAGATAGAGACAGACAGACAGGTGGACAGAGACAACAGAGACAGAGAAAACAGTAAGACAGACAGACAGACAGACAGAGAAAGACAGACAGACAGAGAGGGGAGACAGGGAGACAGACAGAATTCAGAATGCGATGTTTAATGCAGTTTTGGCCATAGGCATATCTCCATCTGGGAGAGTAGACCATGTAATGTCACACACATGCTGATCATAATGAAGAGAGAGAAAGAGACAGACAAGAGAGAGAAAGAGAGAAGAGAGAGAGAGAGGAGAGAGAGAGAGAAGAAAGATAGATGGGACGAGAAAGCAAGAGAGAGAGAAACAGATTAATTGATTGATTTTTATGGACGATGACACAACACAACAGTATTCGGTCAATTCTCCTGTCCGCCCTTGCCAAAATCTCTTTATGAAAGTTAACTTTATACAAACACACACACACACACACACACACACACACACACACACACACACACACACACACACACACACACACACACATACACACACACACACAAACACACACACACACACACACACACAACACACACACACAACACACACATACACATACTGACACACACACACACACAATACACACATAGCGTAAGAGCGAAGAGAGAGAGAGCAAGAGAGAGAGAGGTGACAGATAGATGATCGAAAATTCAGTGTTCAATGAATTTTTGACCATAGGCATATATTCATCTGCAGAGTGAGGCAAGAAATGCCAAGCATGCTGATTATTAGGAACAGAGAGAGAGAGAGACAGACAGACAGACAGACAGCCAGACTGGCAGACAGAGACAGACAGACATTAACAGACAGAGATAGACAGAGAGACAGACAGACAAAGACAGAGGCAGAGAGACAGACAGAGGGGGAGAGAGGCAGACATACAGACAGAGAGAGATCGATGTCTTAGTGCTCCAATCCTTCCACTGGTGTCATCTTAGTGTTTCTTATGTCCCATTCTCTCTTATACCCCCCCCCCCTTCCCTCGCCCATCCCCATTTCCAGACCTTGCTAGTTCATAGGTTTACGCAGGCTCGAGGATTCTGCCCGGCAGTTTGGTGAAGCGGAATTGGAATTGTCCAAACCCCACGTATTTATCCATATCCAAAGTCACATCTGATTAGGAATCGTAACGCCATACCCGTTCTTTAGATAGCATCCCCAATTATTCATTCGGTATAGAACCCCTTATTTCTTTCCACATTTAACCCTTTGACTCCGGCACCCTATCCACCAATCAGCAAAAAAAATTTTTTTTTATTCTCTCACCCAATCCACCAGCTTCCTGCAGGAAGCTGGTGGATAGAGTGAGAGAATCAAAGGGTTAAGTTTTTTGCTATGCTAGCATGGTTGACAATGCAGGATGCTTGTGGACAGGGTGCGGTAAACAAAGGGTTCAAACAACTAAGCATAACCAATGACCAAATTGCGACAAAACAGAGAAGAACTCAAAGTCCTGGGGACCATACAGAGACTGACTCAGAACAGACAAGAGTAGGGGATCTGCGTTGCTGCACTACATACCAATCACATAATGAACTATAAGTATTGACGAAATGTCTGTTGAGTGGCGTCGGGAGTTTGGGAGGTGACTGTCCGGAGAGTGGCAAGGAATCGGTGCTCTAGGTCCCATCCGCACCCTCGTGTTGTTTCTTATTAACTCTAAAGTAACTAAAGACCTCCAGGACAAACCTGATCAATAATTGTAATACAATACCACACACAGCCTGAAAACTGCATCCCCCAAGCATTTGGTTCTCTCAGTCTGTACAACTCTTCCAGTTTAATTTCTTAATCCTTTCCCTTCTTCGCGGTGAAGATTGTGGATAAGATCAGAGCGTGAAAGAGCAAGCCAAGCATAAACTAAGAACAGACCTTGTTAGTAGTAAGCGCAAAAGTACACCTCGTTTTCAGGACTGCATCTCTCGATTTGTCACGCAGTTGGTCATCCGTTACCAAGGACGAACGTGGGTGGTCGTATTTTGTCCAATAAAGTCTTCATTTCACAGCACGTGAAGGTCGCGGCACGTGACGTGAGGACAGCTTTCAATCGGCAGTGTGTGAGTCCATCGACGCCTGTTAAGTGTTTCTTTCGTACTGGCCTTGATGTTACTTTATGGAGACAAATCTAGATCATGATTTGTGACCCGTTTTAACAAAATGAGTCCTAAGGTGAAAATAACAGATTTTAGGATATTATGATTTTCAAGATGTCCAGATTATTAACTTTCTTTTCATATGAAATCTATTATTCTGCTCCTAAAAATAAGGAAGTTATGGGTGTTTGAAGTGTGTAACATAGCAAACAGCATTTTGAGAAAATCAAGTTTTAAAAGTTTTACCTTAGCAACAGGTATTTCTACTTACCAATCTTTACCAAATTTTGTACCATGGTAAAACACATCATGCCACAATAGCACACAAAAATTAGTGTGAAAATCTACTGTAATTGTCTTGTTATTTGAGTTTATATATCCCTTTTTCTAACACAAAAAGCATGCCGTTATCTGGTTAAAACGCATTTTAAATACATTTTTCGATTGAATTATAAAATGCTGAGTGCACGTACATGTAATTTAAAGATTAAATATTCCATTTTTGATGAAAAGTAAAAATTGACAAAATCAACCCAACACATCTTTTCCGGGCCTCTACGCTTTTCGCTGCTTGCGAGTTAGGACTCATTTCGTGAAAACGGGTCACATTTAGATGATTCATTTTACTTGTAGGACATGATATAATTTTGAGCACGGCTTTATCATATTTTTTTTTGTATTTTATTTTATGTCATTTTTGGGGGTTCATTTTTGTTTTACTCTTTATTAACTAGTCCATGTATTTATTGATTTGGATCATGGGTGTGTTTATAAGGAATGGAAGACAATGACAGTGATGCTTCATTTTAGATAGCATCCCCGAATATTCATTCAGTATACAATCCCCCAATTGTTTCCACACTTTACCTTTGACTCCCACACCCTGTCCACCAACAGCAAAAACTTAACCCTTTGATTCTCTCACCCAATCCACCAGCTTCCTGCAGGAAACTGGTGGATAGAGTGAGGAAATCAAGGGGTTAAGTTTTTGCTATGCTAGCAGGGTTGACAATGCAGGATGCTTGTGGACAGGGTGCAGGAGACAAAGGGTTAAAACAACTAAGCATAACCAGTGACCAAATGGTGACAAAATAGAGAATGAGAACTGAAAGCCCTGGGGGTACCATACAGATACTGACTCAGAATGGACAAGAGTAGGGGATCTTCGTTGCTGCACTACATACCAATCGCTTAATGAACTATAAGTATGTGTTGACAAAATGACTATTGAAATGACGTTGGGAGTTTGGGAGGTGACTGTCTGGAGAGTGGCGAGAGATTGGTGCTCCAGGTCCCATATGCATCCTTGTGGTGTTTCTTTTTAACTATCAGTAAGTAAAAACCCCAGGACAAACCTGATCGATAATTGTAATACCATACTACACACAGCCTGAAGACTGCATCCCCCAAGTATATGGTTCTCATTCAGTACAACTCTTCCAAGTTCATTTTCTTAATCCTTTCCCATCTTCGCCTTGAAGATGGTGGATAAGATCAAAG
>CM060314.1:68532428-68539928 GCA_030674185.1 Monoplex corrugatus | reverse complement strand
ACCCGCTTCATGTTTATATGCACGGAGAACATCAAATACGTACTTTGAAGATCCTGTTACCCATGTCAGTGTTTGGTGGCGAAGGGAAACTCCAAAACACGCAGCACAAACGCTTACCGTAGACGAAGCATGTAGACTGTGCAGCAACTTTACAACTGCACAATTTGAACCAAACAACACGTATACCCGCATCAAACAAAACACTAAACGAAAGAGAGAGAGGCAGCGAGAGAGAGAGAGAGAGAGAGACAGACAGACAGACAGACAGACTGACAGACAGACAGACAGAGAGACAGAGACAGAGAGAGACAGAGAGAGACAAAGTGAGACAGAGACATAAAGAGAGACAGAAAGAAAGACAGAGAGACAGAAAGAGACAGAGAGAGACAGAGACAGAGAGACAAAAAGAGAGACAGAGAGACACAGAAAGAGAGACAGAGAGACACAGAAAGAGAGACAGAGAAAGAGAGAGAGACAGACAGACAGACAGAGACAGAGAGACAGAGAGAGAGAGAGAAGAGAGAGAGAGAGAGAGAGAGAGGAGACAGACAGACAGAGAGAGAGAGAAACAGAGAGTCAGAGAGACAGAGAAAGAGAGAGAGACAGAGAAAGAGACAGAGACAGAGAAAGAGAGAGACAGAGAGAGAGAGGAGAGAGACGAGAGAGAGAGAGACAGACAGACGAAGACAGACAGAGACAGAGACAGACAGACAGACAGAGACCCTCGCTCTTTCCTCCCTTTCCCTTATAGGAATTTGGAATATGTCTGTTCATGCTTACCTCAAACGCTTTGCACGCACAGTTGAAACTTGTTTGGAAATCCTGGAGCCTATTGGAAATATTCAAAACAAAGACTAATGCACAATTTACAAATGCCATTCTAAACACAAATAATGTATTTATCCAGGGCCGATGTTTGTCACACAGCAACGCAACGTTTATGCAACAAGCTTAGATGTGCTAAGAAACAATTTCAGATACGAACTAGGACTACATATCATATTGATAATGTTACGTACACACACATAGATACGTACATAACATGACAATGATAACAGGCTTACGAAATGCAAACTGATAACAAAGCAGTGGGGGGGGCAAAGTGTAATAAGTAGTATCACATATTATGTAGAGGAAAGCAGTAACAAAAACGAAGAACAAACACTGAGTACATATGAAAGACTTCAGTTCAGTCACATCCAGCAACATAAAAGCTGGCCTGTTCGCTGCCCATCTTAATGCTTTGATCATTCTGGTGATATCAGCTTAGTGTTTCATTGGTCCTGCTCCCGGCCTCCCCCTACTCTCCCCCACCTTTCCACATTTCAAAAACCTGCTAGCGCATATGTTTTGCGCAAGTTCAAAGAGTTTGCAGACTTGGATGCAGCGCATATGGAACTGTCTAAGAGCTATGAATCCTTCTTGAACAAATTCCAAACTTCGAGGCTTTGTTTCTGATATTCTGGTCCTTTGCTTCTAATGATAAGAAAGACGGCAAACCGAAAAAAAAACGTGCTTAAATTGATATACCAAACAAAACCAAGCACACTGAATTCTGAGCATTATTTCAAACTGAAATCTGTACTTGCTGATTGCTTCCCTTACTTTGCTCAGAAACTGGCCGATTTTTTGTTTTGTTTTGTGCTTGTTTTTAACCCCCCTACCCCCAGCCCCACCCCCACCCAAAAAAACAAAAAACAAAACACAACAACAACAACAACAACAACAACAAATCCCCACAGACACAGACTTCAAAAATTCATATCACTTTAATAAGTGATTAATGAAGCAGAGACAGTAAAATAAAGTCATTTGCCTAATTATTTGGTGGTACAGTGCGATTGAAAAACAAAACAAATCTTTATTCCGCGAGTCATGTGAAAAAACGGTCGTGTGTAAACCCTGTGAACACAATTTTCACACCAACTGGTTTTATATTTATGCTATGCACTGCAGTCATCTCCACGTATCAGAAACTGAAGACAGATTTGAAGAAAAAAGTCATTATGGTACAATACACAGTACTTTTCAGCGGATGACGTTTCTACCCACAATGTCAGTTTAAATAAAACTGATCAGATCACTTCCCTTATTTCTCACAGAAAATGGCGGATTATCCATCTAAGACAAAGTAACAGCATGATCATCTTCCAGCCATCAAAAGTCGTTGTTGGACTTAGGCCTTCCCCAGCTGTTTCCATTCACTTCGTTCCAGCGGTTTTCCTCTCTAGTTCTTGTCAACTTCATCTAGGTCGTCTCTCCATTTAGTTTTCTGTCGTCCTCTATCGCGAGTGCCATCTCTTGGCATCCAGAACGTGGTTTAACCCTTTGACTCCTGCACCTGTCCACAAGCATCCTGCATGGTCCTATGGTCCACGAGCCTTCTCTGTTTCTAGTCCACTTTCCTGGAACAAACTTCCTCTCTCAGTCCATCAGCAACCTACTTTTGTCTCCTTCAAGTCCGCTCTCAAAACTCACCTTTTCTCCTCTGCATAAAATCCTGACCTCACTCAATCCCCTCTGCAGCCTGTCTCCACTCGGAGGGGAATCGCATTGTAATATATAATTGTATATAATATGCTCTCTATAATTTTCCATTGCTTTTATTCTTTCTACCCATTTATAGCCGTGTGCGTGTGTGTGTGTGTGTGTGTGTGTGTGTGTGTGTGTGTGTGTGTGTGTGTGTGTGTGTGTGTGTGTGTGTGTGTGTGTGTGCGTGCGTGAGTGCGTATGTGTGCGTGCGTGCGTGTGTGTCTGTTTTAGCGCTTAGATTTGATTTTATCAAGATTTTGCGCTATATAAATAAAATATTGTATTGTATTGTCAACCACGCAAGCAAAGCAAAAACGTAACCCTTTGACTCCTTCACCTATCCACCAGCTTCATGCAGGAAGCTGGTGGATAGGGTTAGGGAGTCAAGGGGTTGTTTTTGCAGTTGGTGGATGGGCTGCAGGAGTTAAAGGGTTAAAGTAACAGTATGCCTGCGTTCTAATTAGAGAGCAGGAGCCAACCATGATAATTTTATTCAAGTTATTAGAGAGAGAGAAGGGGAGAACGAGAAAGAGAAAGAGAAAGAGCGAGCGAGAGAGAGAGAGAGAAGAGAGAGACAGAGAGAGACAGAGAGGAGAGAGAGAGAGAGAGAGAGAGAGAGGACAGGCAGACAGACAGACAGACAGACACACAGATAGACACACAGACAGACAGAGACAGAGAGAGAAACAGAGAGAGATGTTTGAACGAGTGGGAACCATCGTTACTCCGTCATTGATGTTGTTATTAATACAAAGATAATTTCCGTGAACACAACAAATATTATTGACACCAAGAAATATAATCTCCTACAAGAGATTATCATACGATACAACATTGGTTATTTAACAGTGTTGCAGATCGAGTGATTGAAGAATTCATACTGCCTCTTACATAACATATGATACTACGCAGATGTAACGTGTTATGGTTTTAGTGTATTTATGAGATGTAACGGAAGCTCTTTCTTCAGTGTTGCTGTATCGATGTGATCTTATACAAGATGGAAGAGTATTTCAGAGTAAGCTTGTTACAGAGTAGGAAAGATGTGATTTCAGCATGTCAGTCTTAAGCATTAGAACTTGCAGCTGATGGGATGTCGAGGATTTGTGGAGAATTTTCTCCTGGTACAGAATTTTGCATAAATAATATTTCTTTCTTAAAAGTAAACATATTTTTGATAGAAGCAGAGATAGATAGATAGATAGATATATAGATAGATAGATAGAGAGAGAGAGAGAGAGAGAGAGAGAGAGAGAGAGATACGAGACAGACAGAGAGAAGAGAGAGACAGGCAGAGAGAGAGAGAGAGAGAGAGAGAGAGAGAGAGAGAGAGAGACAGAGAGAGAGACGAGACAGACAGACAGAGAGAGAGAGAGAGGTAGAGTAAGAGACAGACGAGGAGAGAAGAGAGAGAGAGGAGAAGAGAGAGAGAGAGAGAGAGAGAGAGAGAGAGAGAGAGAGAGAAAGAGACGAGAGAGAGCAGAGGACAGAGAGAGAGAGACAGAGAGAGAGAGAGAGATTTTAGAGCGAGTAGGAACCATCGTTACTCTATCATGATATTGTTATCAATACAAAGATAATGTCAATGAACATAACAAATATTGACACCAAGGAATATAATCTCCTACATGCAAAATAGCAGCAAATGTCACAACCTTGACACAGGTTGATAAATTCAAATACCTGGGAACGATCATTTCATCAGACGGCAGATGCACATCAGAAATAGCCGGCAGAATCGGCCAAGCCAAAACAGCATTCGGGAAGATTTACAGGCATTCTTACCAACAAATGCCTATCAATTAACATCAGGAAGAGAGTTCTTGAATGTTATATAGAACCAATACTGTTGTACGGATGTGAGGCATGGACAGTCAACAAACAAAGCCAGAACAAGATTGAGGCAGCTGAGATGTGATTTCTAGGAAGAATATTGAGAGTTCCATGGACAGCAAAGAAAACAAATGAGACAGTCTTGATGGAGGCAGACACAAGTAGATCATTCATAAGGAAGATTAGGAAAAGACAGGCAACATTTATGGGCCATTTTATGAAGAAGGGGGATTTGGAGCACCTGGTCACAACGGGAAAGCTGGAGGGAAAGAGAGCACCGGGTAGACCCAGGGAGAAAATGCTGGACGGACTTGCAGGGTGGCTGGGGACGAGGGGGGTGGGAGAGATGCTAGGGGCAACGAGAGATAGAGACAGATGGAAGTCCATGATCGCCAACGCCATGCGGCAGGGCACCTGATGATGATGATGACAAGAGATTATCATACAATACAACATTTGTTATTTAACAGTATTTCATACTGCTTCTTACAAAACATATGATACTACACATATGTAAAGTGTTATGGTTTTAGTGTATTTATGAGATGTAACAGAAGCTCTTTCTTCAGCGTTGCTGTTTTGATATGATCTTATACAAGATGGAAGAGTGTTTCAGAGTAAGCTAACAGAGTAGGAAAGACGTGATTTCAATATGTCAGTCCTAAGCATTAGAACTTGCAGTTTAGTGTGATGTCTAGGGCTTGTGGGGGATTTTGTGACACTTCTCCTGGTACAGAATTTTGCATAAATAATAAGATTTCTTTCTTAAAAGTAACCAGTTTTTAATATAAGCACACACAGACACACACACACACAGACACACACACACACACACACAGACACACACACACACACACACACAGATAGAGAGACCAAGAGAGAGAGAGAGAGAGAGAAGAGAGAAAGAGAGAGAGAGAGAGAGAGAGAGAGAGAGAGAGAGAGAGAGAGAAAGAAAGAGAGAGCGGGAGGGAGAGAAAATGCTGATCCTTCAAAATACGTTTTATACTCTCTCGACACGCAAGAAGCATCTAATTTCCTCCAGAAAGTACATTTCTTTCGTTCAGTGAACCTAAAGATAATGAAGAATTGGACTAAGCTTTCCGACTGGGTAAGTCTGGATTAGTTTGGTGATACTTCACAGTGATAATAAGAATAATGACAGGAAGGATCAGGTTTCACGTGCTGTGTGTGTGTGTGTGTGTGTGTGTGTGTGTGTGTGTGTGTGTGTGTGTGTGTGTGTGTGTGTGTTGTGTGTGTGTGCGTGTGAGTGTGTGTGTGAGAGAGTGTGTGGGGGCGCGTGTGTGTTTGTGTGTGTGTGTTTGTGTGTGTGTGTGTGTGTGTATGTGTGTGTGTGTGTGCGTGTGTGTGTGTTTGTGTGTGTATGTGTGTGTGCGTGTGTGTATGTGTGCGTGTGTGTATGTGTGTGTGTTTGTATATTATGCGTGTGTATTGTGTGTGTGTGTGCGCACGTTTGTGTGTGTGTGTTTGTGTGTGTGTGTGTTTGTGTGTGTATGTGTGTGTGTGTGTGTGTGTGTGTGTGTGTGTGTGTGTGTGTGCGTGCATGCTGACTGTTTGATTAATTGAATCAGTAAATAAATATGCCTATATAAGAGAGCAGGAAAATTGTAAATAAGCTGGTATGAGTAGCGCTTGTTTGTTTGGTTGTTCATTCACTTTCATCCATCTATTCAACAGGTCGATGGTATGGTGCTGAATATGATCGGCCACGTAGCCTGTTTAAAAATCACATACCCTCCTTCCTTTGCCACAGAAAAAAGAGACATTGACATTAACAGTAATATTCTATTTTCCAACGATAGAAATTAATAACTAAATGCTCGTTTTCAAACTTGCTGTTACATATCTAAACACTGGGAATGATAAAATTCTAAGAAAATAATCAACAAAGAGAGAGAGAGAGAGAGAGAGAGAGAGAGAGGAGAGAGAGAGAGAGAGAGAGAGGAATTGATGGACGAAAAGAATTCTGTTCAGGGGAGCTTATACCGCAGACTCGTCAACTGTCGTCTGCTTCCCGATATCAGGAGGTACAAGAACGAAACGGCTCACAGCGCGTTCAAGTGATCAAAAGGCGAAGATATGCACAAGTAGTGGACAAATTTGCACAGAGCGCACCCACATTTGCACGGTAATTTATTTTGACCCAACACAAAGCAACAATTTTTTTTATAACCCACTCAAAGCCATTCACAACAAAAACCGTTCCTCGCGTGCAGGCGTGTGTCGTAGGCGGAGCTTGTCTTGATTGACACAGCAACTGTAAACAAATGCTGTAAACGAGTTTTCAACCATGTAAAGGTGGTTTACGACTACTTCTGTGGTGCTGATTATTTATCAGTGCATTTGAACTTGATAGAAATCTGCAAATTTACTTGCAGCGTGCTTTTATTCAAACTGAAAACGTTTACGAAATAGTTCCAGCGGCGGATGTAGACAAAGGTCGCGGGGTCAACCAATGAGTTGCGGGTGTTCGCTTGTGTCAGCGTTCAGTGTGTGTGTCAATGGCTGACAGGGAGTGCGGCTTCACTTGTTACGTCTGCTTCGTTACACGCTCGTTGGGATTATTCAGCTCTGGATTATTTGGTGAAGATTATGAACACATAATAGTAAGTACACCATATTTGTCTATTTTTCTTGAAATTTTGAAAGGTTAGTTTAGAGTTGATCATATTATTCATACAACTGAAATGTTGCCGCATAAACGAAGAGACATTTGATTGCACTGACTGAGGCAGTGGGGGTTTGACCGAGGCGCGTGTATATGAAGAGGAAAAATGCGTTTTGCTACCTTGGGTACACTTTTCGTTCAGGAATGTCGGTGTGTTTCCCAATTTGAAACATTTGCGACGTTTACAAAATGGGTTTTTAAACTCAAAGCTATACAAAAGCTGTCATTCGCGAAACCTGACGTAGATCTAGATCTAGACACAGGTCACAGGCAAGCGACAATAGCAGAAACGATATGAACGTATGATCATTGAACGGCTGAGGACGGCGTTATTTGCAGTGCAGGTCGGGAGAGGTGAGAAGGATGTCGTCTTCTAAAGTGTGTCCTTGGCTACTCGTTTAGTTACGTTAGTGACTGAAAAATGTTCCCCCATGTCAGAAGCTTGCTGT
>CM060314.1:68519928-68529928 GCA_030674185.1 Monoplex corrugatus | reverse complement strand
CTTGGATGGGCGTGCATGCTTGGTGTTTTCGTGTTTCCGTAAGTCACTGGACTTTTGACGAGACTTACTAGATCTTTAACGTGCATAACTGATGTTCGGCGTACAGAGGGGGGTTAGACATTAACAGGCCTGCACACATGTTGACTTGGGAGATCGGAAAAATCTCCACCCTTTTCACCCGGCAGGCGGAAGGTACCCCCGGCAGGATTGAATCCCACCGACCTTTCCGATTGCAAGTCCAACGTACCGTGGTACTACCGAAGATCGAGATTATTTTCTTCTGTACACACTCCCGCTTTTCCGTTCAGGTCGTTTCACCCACCGCTGGTACTTTGGTAATGGTGCGTACTGGTTGCGGTCGAGGTCTGTTTCTTTGCTGACATAGTTTGCGGTCACGTCAGTCGACAGGTGGCTTCTGTTTTTATCTTTTGTGTTGGCGGTGGTCAGTGGTTGGCGTACTACTGCTGTAGTTGACAGATCTATTATTTATTGTGTGCCACCAGGTTGAACAGAACGGCTGTAGGTAGAATAGATAGTAGCATAGCTAGTTGGGACATTGCGACGTTACTAAAAGAAGTGATTTTAGCGTTGGCATTTGTGTGGATTGTGTGTTGCGTTTTTAGTGCACAAATATGGGACTACACCTAGCTGTGAGCACGTATACGAACACACGGGCGCGGCATAGTCATTTGTATGCGCTCAAAGACAGACGCGTCATTACTCATGCGCAAACGCACGCATGCACCCACCAACGCAAGTTTTTACCCGCGCGCGCGTACTCCCACATTCGAGGTCATCCACTTGGAAGAGAGAGAGAGAGAGAGAGAGAGAGAGAGAGAGAGAGAGAGAGAGAGAGAGAGAGAGAGAGAGGCGAATTAAAAACAAAAACAACAAAACAGAACAAACAACACATAGTAAATACTACTACTACTACTGATGATGATGATGATGATGATGATAATAACAAAAATGATGATGATGATAATAATAATAATAATAATAATAATGATAATACTACTAGGCCTACTAATATAAAGCACTTTCCAATCTGTATTACTAAAAGTGAAATAAAATCACGTTGGAATACTAGAGGCTATAGCTAGCTAGAGGCAGTCAAGCTGACATTTAACGTAAATTTAAGCACGATATAATCTAGCAGATCTATGATTGATGCTGTTCTGATAACTTCTGAACACAGAAACATTAACAGAATCGTTCTTGACGTTGACGGCCTCAGCTTGGTTAGGTTACATATTAGGAAGAAACTGAAAATAACCGAGCTATGCCCGACAATTTAATGATAATTTTGACGCTCCATTATGAAACGACCCATCATTTCCGATTACAGACATTCCTTACTTTGTGCGCATCATATGTTCTTCCACGAATTATGGACGATGACTTCCTTTTTCAGACTTGATGGCTCCTGCCAAGAATTTGCGAGTCAGGAAACATAGAATTTGGGGAAATTGCTTGCTTGTAAAAATATGGTATTTTTTATATATGTCATCATCGTCATCATCATCATCATCATCATCAGGTGCCCTGCCGCATGGCGTTGGCGACCATGGACTTCCATCCATCTCTATCTCTCGTTGCCCCTAGCATCTCCCCCACTCTCCTCTCCCCAGCCACTGTGCAAGTCCGTCCAACATTCTCTCCCTGGGTCTACCTGGTGCTCTCTTTCCCTCCAGCTTTCCCGTTGTGACCAGGTGCTCCAAATCCCCCTTCCTCATAAAATGACATATAAATGTTGCCTGTCTAAGTGTCTTTTCCTAATCTTCCTTATGAGTGATCTACTTGTGTCTGCCTCCATCAAGACTGTATCGTTTGTTTTCTTTGCTGTCCATGGAACTCTCAACATATATGACAGACATATATGTGTATGTCTGTTTATTTGTTTTGTTTTAAAGAATAATAAAAAAAAAGATTGAATCGTGATACAAAGATTGAGGTAAAAAGAAATAGAATTTGAAATTTAATGTGCATTTTGGGTTAAGCATATACACTGTCATAACTCTTTTCCCATCGCGCTTAGTAAAATTGTGTAGCACATATACATGTGTATATGGAATCATGTACTCTCTGCTGTGGCATATTTAAATATAACGAAACCAGAAACATTCTTATTATTATCATCATTGTCATCGTCACCTTCATCATCATCATCTTCATCGTCGTCATCGTCCTCCTCCTCCTCGTCATCGTCATCATCATCACTAGTATTATTATTATTATTATTATTGTTGTTGTTGTTGTTGTTGTTATATATGTTCTTTTTGTATCTGTGCTGAAACCAAAAATCCTCCGAAGACGCTCTCTGCATGGTGGTGGTGGGGAGAACGTTGCTCCAGAAGTCTAGAAAAAAAAAAAAAAAGCAAAAAAACAAAAACAAAAACAACAAAAAAAACGCCTATCGACCTAAAGAGCGTTTCGATTCATTTCAAATAGCCGCAGCGTTGGCGACGGAGGGAGACTTAACTAAAGTGTTTTTAGCCATCACGTAAGCTCATACAGCACTCTGAAACAAGCGTTAACTGAGTGGACGAGAGATTATAGTTTTAATGTATGTATTAGTATGATATGTATGATGAATATGTATGTATGTATGTATGTATGTATGTATGTATGTATGTATGATATGTATATATATAATGAATGTACAACGATAATTGAAGAGAACTGGATTAAGTCTACGCACAGACTGACAAACATACAAGCAGAGGTAGATATATATACGAACAAACAGACAGATAGACAGGCAGACACACCTACTCACTCACTCACTGACACGCTCGCTCATTCACTTACCAACTCACACACACACACACACACACACACACACACACACACACACACACACACACACACACACACACACACACACACACACACACACACACACACACACTTTGTGTGTGTGTGTGCGAGAGAGAATCACACACAGAAGACACACACACACACACACACACACACACACACACACACACACACACACACACACACGCATTCACACACGGACGCACGCACACACACGCACACACGCACGCACGCACACACACACCGCTCTTCGTCTATGTATCTTCTCTCTCCTTCCCTCCCTCCCTCCTCCCCTCTCTCTGTGTGTCTGTGTCTCTGTCTCTATGGTAAACCTAAACTGACAAAATTTTATCATCGAAGATTGGCAGAGTACAACGCAGTCATCCAGTTTTGCGGAGTGGATTGGCCTGAAACATGGACAGCATAGATCAGACAGATACTGAACTTTTGAACCTTTGGCACCGAAGGATTGTTTCGGTGGTCCAGTTTATGGTCTATAAGCTGTTGGTGACAGCATGCCTGTCACCCGCATTATTAGCTACAGTGTATGATACTATTGATAAATATAATAAATACAGTAATAATAGTAATACATGTACATAAGCTTCTTGAAAGATATCTTTCTGTACTATCACTGTAGCAATTGCATGTGTTTTAGTCTTGTTGGATACATGCATACATCGATTTAACAAATCTGAAATCGTATCAGAATTTCAGTTTCTTAAAATCACTTTCCCTCAGTCGATGTCTGTACTGTTGTTGTTGTTATTGTTTTTGTACTGTTGGTGCATGTATTGCAATCAGTGTCACAACGATGTGAATCAGCTTTTCCATAATAAATTATTATATATGTACACATGTATATATGTATGTATGTATGTATGTATGTATACTGTATGTATGTATGTATGTATGTATGTATGTATGTATGTATGTATGTATGTATGTATATATATATATATATAATATATATATATAATACATATATGTAACACACACACACACACACAAACACACACACTCTCCGTCTTTGTCTCTGTTCCTCTTCTGTCTCTGTCTCTCTCTCTCGCGCTCACACTGTACAATGTTGTTGGTTAATATTACAAACTAGCCAGCTACCAAACTCAATCCCACGCAGACGTAGTGTGATCAGACGCTGCTAGTTAACAATGTTGACAGAGCTTTTCCGAATGTGTGACTACTCGAGTATTATAACACCTTCATATAACCTGTTATTTTACATCGAGAGGGAAGGGGGATTTGAGAGAGGGGAAGGATAGAAGTAGCCAGAACAGATTTGCTGAAAGAGGAATCCACTGGGGGAGGAAAACACCACACACACACACACACACACCACACACACACACACACAGCGAGAGAGAGAGAGAGAGAGAGAGAGAGAGAGAGAGAGAGAGAGAGAGAGAGAGAGAGAGAGAGAGAGAGATTGTGTGTCTCAGTTTTCGTTGGCAAATGAGCGGTGGGCTACAGGATTATACAAACTTTGTCGGCTCAAATTGTCTCTAGGCAAAGACCCTGTGCTCACAGTTTTGGAGATGTGTTGACGTGTCTGGCTAAATCGGTTCTGTTTGTTGTGTGTGTGTGTGTGTGTGTGTGTGTGTGTGTGTGTGTGTGTGTGTGTGTGTGTGTGTGTGTTTGTGTGTGTGTGTGTGTGTGTCACACTGTGTGTGTGTGTGTGTGTTGTGTGACACTGTGTGTGTGTGTGTGTGCGCGTGTGTGCGTGTTTGTTTGTTTGCGCACATATATGTGTTGTTGTTGTTGCTGTTGTGTGTGTGTGTGTGTGTGTGTGTGTTGTTGTGTGTGTGTGTGTGTGTGTGTGTGGTGTGTGTGTTGTGTGTGTGTGTGTGTGTGTGTGTGTTGTGTGTGTGTGGTAGACTGTAGTGGTCCACTGTGTGGCAAGTTTTATTGATAGTCGTTTAATTTTCTCTTAGTGCCCGTGTGTGTGTGTGTGTGTGTGTGTGTGTGTGTGTGTGTGTGTGTGTGGGTGCGCGCACGCGTGCGCGTTCGTTCGTGCGCGTTCGTGCGTGCGCGATGACGTTTCTGTGGCATATTGAATCTCTCTAGTTCAATCCCCGAGTTAGCCATTACAGATGGTAGTGTAATGTTGGCCGTGGCTGTAGTGGTGACGGTAATAATATTTAGATAGCCCATGAGCGAGATCGTTGCTTTGTGCTTGCCTGGGATTACTATGCGACCCCCCCCCCCCCCCCGACCTTCCTCCTTTACTGCGTTGGGGTGGGGGAGGGGGGTGTAGAGAAATCAGAAGGCTTAAAGTGTTTGGACTGGTCGTTTCAGTCAGAACGGTTCGATTTTCATGCTTTTTATTGACTTTATGTCTGTCTGTGGTTTGTTTTCAGAAGTGTGTGTGTGTGTCACTGTGTGTGTGTGTGGGGGGGGGGGGGGTGTGCGCGCGCGCGTACGTGTAGTGTGCGAGTGTACTGTGGGAGAGAGAATGTCTGCCTGTCTGTTCGTTTCTGTGATTTCTGAATGTTATACTTAATGTTTACTATTAAATACAGATTTATAAATGTGTAAATGGATAGAACGGAAAGAAAAGAACAGCTACAGTGATATCAACAACAACATTAATTGGAAGCGTGAAAGATAGCAGAGCATACAAAACAAGTGGACGTGTATGCATGCGCGCGTGCTCACAAGCAAACACTGTACACACTCAACAAAACACACGCGCGCACACATAGAGTCACTCACATGCACACACACCACGCGCGCGCGTGCAGGCACGCATACGTGTTACGGTGTACGCATATACGCACGCACATATGTGATCACACATGCACACACTCAGACAGACACACATATAAACACAAACACACTTCAATTATAACATCTCAGGTGTTATTTCCAAAGAGAGAAACACTCTTCGTAACTTTTAGGAGTAGTTGGGGTCGGGCTTACATAAAATAATACTGCACTGGGGTGTGGGGGAGAGAATGATGAATCCATCGGCACTGACTCCATCACGACTGGAAACGCACAACGGATCATGATTAATGACCAAATGGAATTTCCGTGTGCGTGTGGAAGGAGATTCACCACCAAACGCGGCATGAAGATCCACAGGACAAAAATGGGCTGTTTGAAGACACATACGAACAAGCAGCAGCGCACTGCGATAGCAGGTGAGACGTTGGATAACCAAGGCCAGGATTTAAACCATAGTGCCAAGGACATCCACGCTGACGGTTCTGATGCGGATTTTGCACAAGCTCTTAACGCCAAACGTGGAAAACTCAATTTGCCGCCTGCCGGTGCAAAAGAACAATGGGAGAAATTAGATGAGGAACTTGTCCTTAAGCTGAATGCGCTAATAGGGAACAGTACGCTGGAACACAAACTTGACACATACGGAGACATCATATACTCTATCTGCAGGGACACTTATGGAGTGAAGCAGCCAAAGACAAAAACGCCTCCCCAGAAATCCAGAAGACAGCAACAGATGGAGAGCATCCGGAGGGAGAAAAGGAAGCTTAAAAAGCGAATGAAAACTGCCTCAGAATTCGAGAAGCAAGGGCTCCTGGAACTCTGGAAAGATCTGAAGGCCAAACACAATGCTCTCAGCAAAGTGGAATCAGCAAGGCGAAGAAAGAGCAAAAAGAAGAAGACTCAAGATCGTTTCTTCAAAGATCCCTTTGACTTTGCAAGAAAGCTGTTTGAACAACCCAAATCAGGGACTCTCACAGTGGGCAAGGAAACCCTAGAGCAGCATCTCAGGGAAACATATTCCGATTCTCAGCGCGAGGCACCACTTGAAATCCAGAATCTGGTTTGGCCTGCAGCGCCAGAAGGAAAATTCAATAACAAACCACCAACACTGGATGAAGTGAAGAACGTAGTAAAGAAAGCCAGAACCAAGTCAGCACCTGGACCAAACGGAATACCATACCTGCTCTACAAGAAATGCCCAAAAGTGCTCGAGTGGCTCCACAAGATGATTCGATCAGCATGGAGGAACTAGAAGATCAGCGACCAATGGATGAGAGCTGAAGGAGTGTACATTCCGAAGGAGCAGAACTCCAGCAGCATCAATCAGTTCAGGCCAATATCACTTCTGAACGTCGAGGGGAAAATCTTCTTCTCTGTTATGGCAGCAAGATTGACAAAATACCTGACTGAAAACAAGTATCTGGATATGTCAGTCCAAAAGGGAGGCATACCAGGAATGCCTGGATGCTTGGAACATGCCACGTTGATTTGGGATGCCATCCAAAAAACAAGAACAGAGAAGAGAGACATTGACGTAGTTTGGCTTGATCTGGCGAATGCATATGGATCAGTTCCACACGATATGATCCAGCTGGCTCTTGAAATGTATCACATCCCAGAAAACATCCGAACAGTGCTGAGGAAGTATTTCCAAGGGTTCTCAATGCGGTTCTCTACCAAAGAATACACCACGGACTGGATAGACCTAGAGGTGGGCATTGCAATGGGCTGTGCAATCTCTCCCATACTGTTCGTGTTGGCAATGGAAGTCATCTTGAAAGCTGCAATGAAGAGTTCAGGTCCAGTGAATCTGGGAGATGGATACCAGATGCCTCCTCTGAAAGCTTTCATGGATGACACAACAGTCTTGTCCACGGATGAGGAAGAGACACACCAAATCTTAAAGCAGCTGGATGAGCTGGTGGCCTCTTCAAGAATGAGGTTCAAACCTAAGAAATCCCGAAGTCTCTCACTGCGAAAAGGAAAAGTGGCAGATTCAGTCAAATTCATGGTAGCCAACCAAGCCATCCCCACTGTCACAGAAGAGCCAGTAAAAAGTCTCGGAAGATGGTATGATGACTCCTGAAAGACACACAAAGGGGATGTGAAACAAGCAAACAGCAGAAGAAGGCCTGAAGAAAATAGATAACTGCGGACTGCCAGGCAAATACAAAGTCTGGTGTCTACAGTTCATGCTGATACCAAAGCTGCTGTGGCCACTGCTAATCTATGACATTTGCACCAGCACAGTCGAAGCAATGGAAGCCAAAATCAACAAATACACAAGAAAATGGCTCGGTGTCCCACCTGGTCTCACTGATGTTGCATTCTACTGTCGTCAAGCAATGCTGAAGCTACCTCTCAAATCCATAGTGGAGGAATACAAAGTTGGAAAAGCAAGACTGTTGAGCATGCTGGAGGAATCGGTAGACAATATCGTGAGATCAGTTCATCCAAAGCTGAGAACTGGCAGAAAGTGGAAAGTCCAAGAGGCTGTAAACAATGCCAAGAGAAACCTCAGCATCAAAGAAATAATTGGACACACGCAAACCAACAGACAGGGACTGGGAGCAACAAAAATGCAGTGGTGGTCCAAAGCCAAAGGGAAGGAAAAAAGAGACATGATCATACAGGAGTTGAAGGAAGAAGAAGATGTCAAAAGAGTGCAGAAGGCAGTCCAGCAAGGTCAACAGGGGCAATGGACAACATGGGACAGTGCACTCCAAAGAAGTCTCAGCTGGAACGATATGTGGCACATGGCTCCTCTAAGGATAAGCTTCTTCCTCAGATCTGTATATGACCTGCTCCCCTCGAATGCAAACTTAGTGAAATGGGGGAAATCAGACGACCCAGCATGTCCGCTCTGTCAGAAGAAACAAACAGTGGAACATGTCCTAAGCTCTTGCAAAGTAGCGCTAGCCCAAGGAAGGTATACATGGAGGCACAACCAAGTTCTGAAAGTGATCACAGACGTGGTTAGCGAAAAAACCATGACCCCAAACGCACCAATTGCTATGACAACGTTCTACAAAGCAGAAGGGAAACAGGTCTGGCCCGAAAGTGCTATGACAACCAGCACATTGCCAAAGGGTCTTCTGGATGGAGCAGTCGACTGGGAGTGTACAGCAGACCTCCCAGAGTGGAGAAATTACCCAGATGTCATCAGCAAGACAGGCATGAGACCAGACATCGCTCTCCACTCTGACTCCTCGAAACAAGTGATTCTGATAGAACTCACTGTGCCATACGAAAGCAGAATGGAAGAAGCACATATCTACAAGACCGAAAAATACGCCGGTCTTGCCAGCACCCTGAAGAAAGCAGGTCTGCGGGTCAAAATCTTCGCCATAGAGGTCGGGGCAAGAGGGTTTGTGGGCACCTCCGCTTATGATCTCATGAAACAACTCGCCATTTCTGGGAAGAAGAGGACTAGAGTCCTTAAAGCGATGGCAGAGGCAGCAAAAGGAGCTCAAGCTGGATCTGGGCAAGGAGGAACCAAAAGTGAACTTCATAAGGATTAAATTCCCTACAGATGATGTGTGCCCCGTTAGCACATTGGTAAAACCGCGTACCGCAGTTCTGAAGCGTAGAATCGCCCAGGTTCGCTCCCCGGCGTGGGAAAAAAAAAATAGACAACAGCAGAAGGGCATCCAGGAGTCATGACCTGGATGTGGCCCGGCCCCCCGAGAGTGTAAGGAATTCAGGGCCGAAACACTTGTCTAAAGGGGGTTACTTCTCTGAAGACCTTCTGTTGTCTAGCTCTCCCTAGAGTTTCTTTCTACCCAGCGTTGCGGCGACCTACAGTATCTGTGTATTAATTTTAACCCTTTGACTCCCGCACCACGTCCACCAGCGTCCTGCATTGTCAACCATGCTAGCAAAACAAAAGTTTAACCCGTTGACTCCCTCACCCTGTCCACCAGCTTCCTAAGGGCGTCAACGGGTTAAGTTTTGGCAGTTGGTGGATAGGGTGAGGAAGTCAAAGGGTTAAATTTTTGCAGTTGGTGGATAGGGTGCGGGAGACAAAGGGTTTTATGGTAGCCCACTTCGGAATAGAAGTTTAGAACTCGTAACCCTTGGTATGTGAGAGCCGTGCGGGTTGACCAACTGCGCTAACGAGGTCCGGCCTGGATCGGATTCGGGTGCTACATTCTACACATTGTTGCTGAATCCTTGAGATCGAACAAACAACACGGTGACACGAACATGAAACAGGCCAGGATTTATTTAGCGGGCTGATGATTGGCTTGGATTGTTCGATGGTTTGAGTGGAGAATGGGAACACAACAGCGAAATGTTTAGAAGCCTGAGGCATTTTGATCGGTACGATAGTTCTAGTCTACTAATGTTGGTCACTGAGAACCATGTCATGTCGTCTCGTGAACAGAACAGGTAAGGGGGCAGCGGCAGCAGTGGTAAATTCTTCGTAACA
>CM060314.1:68489928-68517428 GCA_030674185.1 Monoplex corrugatus | reverse complement strand
CCTCTCATCTCTCTTCCTCCACTTCCCTTTTCCAATTCTTTGTCTTTTTTTCTTTTTTCGAACCCAGAGGGCCTGTGTTTTGAGTGTTCAATTTTTCTTTTGTATGCAGTGGAAAGGGTCTGCAATACAATTATGTTCGTGCAGTCTTGTAACCTTCGTGTACTTTTCGAAATCCTAAGGGCCTGTAGTTTCTGTGTTAAATTTATTTTTTGACAACCGAGAGTAGCGAGTCTGTAATAAAACTAGTGACACTGAGATTGAGTCTTGAATATGAAATTTGTCGAGTCAGAAATATAACGTTTATTTAGAGCGTCGTTTAAATACTGCACAACGATACAATTTACATAGAAGTACAAAATCTACCATTCATTTCCAAACCGTAGGTTGGATATAGCTGGTCAGTCGTCCGGCTCAGAATAAAAACAGTCAAAATATCCTTTAAAGGTAGCATGACAGTACAGTAATATAAACTATTTCAACACATTCGTCAAATTTAACGCGATAACCACTTCTGTCTATATTAGGCGAGGGGAAAAAACCTCTTCATACCTACCATCCAGTTAAACAATACTTCTAGTATTTGACGCATGCTGGGTTTTCCTATGAACTGGAAAGTCTCGTTGTTCTGGGAAATTTAGAATCACGAAAACAATTGCCTTTTTATTCTTCGGTATTCGTAATGGTAATTGTGATATACCTACTTTCAACTCATGATTCATCTGTGTAGGCATAGTGTTTTCGGGATTTTTAATGATTGTGTTTGGGATATTTTAAACGCAGAGGGTGGGGGAGAAAGAGAGAGAGAGAGAGAGAGGAGAGAGAGAGAGAGAGAGAGAGAGAGAGAGAGAGAGAGAGAGAGAGATTCATCTGTTTATTGTTCGGGATTTTTAATGAATGTTTTTAGCATATTTTAAACGCAGAGAGAGAGAGGAGAGAGAGAGAGAGAGGAGAGAGAGGAGAGAGAGAGAGATGGGAGAGTGGGGTGGTGAGAGATTAACCTCTCTCACGCATGCTGTCTGTCTCTGACTGTCGTTTGTCGTGCTTGGGCGCGCATGCTTGTGTGTGTGTTCTGTTATTTGACGTTATTACTGCGGCAACTACACACGCATCAGAAAGCGATCCATTTCGTAGTCACCTTCAGAAAGGTTTACGAAAGGCCTGCGCTGGCTTATCTTATCAGACTGTAGGCCAGTGTTGTGGTGGTGAACTTGTGTGAGGTCAGGTCAGTGTTTGTACAGGTCATATATCGACTGCGATTCCACTATGTAGCTCGCTGGATTAGACTGTTGATGACATCAGCGGTTGAAAGTGATTGCCATCATAGTGTACAGCCAGCCAGAAGGTGAGTCTTGAGTTTGGAGTTTGTTTAAGAGGGATTCACCGCATTCGGACTAATCCATATACGCTCCACCCGAATCTGCCAGCAGTTGTCTGGCAGACTTCTTGAGCCTGCGCAAAACACTGTGCACTGGCAAGGCAAGAAACTGAAGAATGGAAGAAAGCTGGTTGCGGTTTGGCTATCGTTTATTTACAGTTAGCAGTTTTGTTCAAGAAAGATTCAGCGCACTCGGACAATATCCGTATGTGTTTCAAATTACTGGGACCATTCCATCTGCGCTCCACACAAATCTGTCAGCAGTTATCTGGCACATTCCTTAAACCTGCTCAAAACCCTGCACGCTGGCAAGATCTTAAAATGGGAAGGAAGGAGGTGGGGTGGAGTGAAAGGACCTGTGAAACACTAAGCTGACATCACCAGAAGGATTGAAGCATTAAGATGATCAGCGAACAGGCCAGGATGTTGGGGGATGGGATTAAACCTGGGATATGAGATCTGGAATCCACGGCTCTATCAAAAGACCCACCAGCCAGTCTGCGAAAATAGAAATGCGTAAATAAAGGAAAAACAGTTACATCTATCTATCTAATCTATCTATCTATCTATCTATCTATCTATCTATCTTCTATCTATCTATCTATCTATCTATCTGTCTGTCTGTCTGTCTATCTATCTGTCTGTCTATCTATCTATCTATCTATCTATCTATCTATCTATCTATCTACAAGTGTGTACGTGCGTGTGTGTACTGTCTAAAACTGATTTAAGCCAGAAAAACATGAAAATAGAATCAGTACGCTTATATGAAAATAATCCTCAAAACTAGATGGTTAGGCCGTTCTATAAGTTCCGTTTATATATAAAAACAAGGGAAATGTTTTGACGCAAGCATTTCTCACTGCAAATTTCCATTTACATATGTTTTCCCCTACTTCACCAAACAACTGGGAAGTTTTGTTGTTTTTCTCTTAATTTTTGTGTGATATTTATTGTTTATTGTCTTACGTTTACGCTTGACAAAGGCGGTTGGCCGAAAATTGGCGTCTGTTTTGTCTCTTTGTATTGAATACGCGTTCTGATCCCATTTTCATGTTTCATTTTTTTTCTGTTCCTGGTTGCTTGAACGTGGGTGGTCACAATTATTTTGGATATATTTTAGCCGCATTATGTGCCTTTGCCAGTGTCTAATGCAACCACACGAAAATGTAGTTTTTTAGTTCTAGAGCTGTTTTAGTTTCTCACGTCAACCTGGAGATTTGGCAGTGAGAAAAGCTTGCGTCAGAAACGAATAATTCTTTCGTTTCTATTACTTTTTGTATAAAAAGGAGATTATAGAAAGACCTAACCGTCATGTTTTCAAATTATGGTCTTGAAAAACCCTTTTAACTTGCATTTTAGTAATGTGTTTTGATTAAACATTTGACCCAAATTTGGCGAGGGGAAAAATCCTGCGAGTAGCCAACATATCGTTTCTGAAAGGATTTATTCGTACTTTTGATGCTATTGGGTGACTTATTGTTGAATAAAGCCAATGACGTCTGTCACTTTTAAGTGTTCATACTGCACAGAATGTATGGAAGGAGCGCAAAAAAGCAGTTGTTAGTGTGGCTTGGACATTTCTGTTGGTTGTTTCTAGATGTCTGTCTGTATATGGATAAACGTTCCAGATTTATTGCCTAGGTCATCAGTAGATAATAACCATCTTTTTTACGTTCATGCAAAATGGCGAATTCCTATTTATACCCCCGAAATAGGACTCTGATAAGATTGTTCATGACATTTCCATAAATTTGATGTCCTTGGTGGGTTAATAAAGCAATTTAAGAAAAAAAAATCCCAGGTGACGAAGGCAGGTGCGTCGTTCTCGTGTCCTATTGCTTTATGAAGTGTTGTTCGGTAGATTATGCTCTGCAGACGACTGATTTCATCTTAATAGCTAAACGGGTCGATGGCTATCGATAGCAAATTGTGTGGTCTCTATCAGTCTATGACTGTTTCTTTGTGTAGTTCCCGTTAAGGATACGATTGGTCGGTTTCTGTAAGTCCCAGGAAGAGATGTTTTGTTGCCGGGTCTGTTTGTTGTCCTTGGGTCCATGTGTTGTAAGATAACGATATGATTAGGTGGGAGAAAATCGGCCGTCTACGCGCGCACTCGTGCACAACCACTAGCACTCTCCTTTAGAAGGACATAATTTTATACAGTTGTACATTAATTTCGAGCCCTTGGAACTTGTTTTTGTCCAAGCCCTTTTCAGCATGTACATGTATATATAAATCTCTGATTATTTCAGTTGTAAATCTAAGCTGTCTAAAAACAAACAAACAAACGAACAATCAAACAAACGAAAAAACAAATCAAACAAACAAACAAACACAAACAAACAAACAAAAAACGGGCACATTCTAATAACATGATACATATTGCATTATAACTATGTTTACCCTAAAGTGGAGTTCATTCTACAGAACAGGATCGTTTTTATGCGGGATCAAACGTTGTTTCACGTGAGCTTATTAAGTGTAGTTGAGAGTGGTGTTTCGTTTAATAATAAATCTGGAGGCAGCGCTGAAAAATTTGGTATTTCAGTTTGTAAATATGTATGACCCTTGATGTGTCTCCAGTTTTATTCATGTCATTGTATCAAACTCCATCTGCTGTGGGTCTTTCAGTGCAAAGTTTTGTGTGTATGTCTTCTAGTGTAATGTTGCAATGTGATTAAATTAAGTTTGAATAGTAATAACAAGAAAAGTTTTGTGTGTGTTGCGTATTTTATTGACCTGCTAAAATGTTCCCTGAAACATTGAGATCTTTAACGTACAGAATATTGTATGATCTCACCATAAGATCTTTAACATGCAGAATATTATGGTATATACTATTACGGTATACTGCTGCTCTTACTGCTACAACTATTACTTCTTCTGCCATAATTAAACTATATCTGCTACTACTATCACCACTACTATAGGTGCAGCTGCTGTTGTTGCTGCTGCTGTTCCTGTCAGTTTAATTCTGCTATCAATGACAGTAGTAGTTGTTGTTTTGTAAGCAGACGTAGTGGTTGGCTGCCTAGCTTTTGCAGCAGCCACAGAAATAATATCGGCAATGTTTTTAGTTATAGCAATAACAATGGTGGAATCTGTTGACGCACACCACAGAAGCAGAATATTGTGTCCTTTCAGATGATAATGATGTATCGACGTTTTCTGTTTCAGACAGGACAATGAGGCGGCTGGGAGCCGTGCGGTGGCAGGTGTGGCTGCCCTGGCTTATGCTGATTCTGGTTGCTACGGGTTACTGCCAAACGAACGCCGCCAAGATGAAGGAGAACTTTCGTTTTACTCATCCTCTGTACAATGGGACGCTAGCGGAGAATGCGGTAGGCAAGGTGTATGTCAAAACTCCTGTCAAAATGGGGATTTTTCTGCCAGAGACTTCTTCACTGAAAATCGAAATGTCCATTGTTATGGGCGACAGAAGCGGCATTTTTCACGCCGAAAGCATCACAATGGAAGATTTTTGCTTCCTTCGTGTGCGAACTAAAACTGGTGCGTATGGAAGGCTGAACAGAGAACACCGTGAAAAATATTACCTCAGAATTCGAGCCAGAGGCAGCTTAGTTCCAGGGTCTGATATAGAAGCTTTCACTGATCTCAACATCACCTTACTGGACCAGAATGAATTCAGCCCCCTTTTCCCACCAAAACCCTTCAGCGTCAGCATTCCAGAAGACACCCCTCTCCATTCCAGTTTTGCACAGGTCAAAGCGTCTGACGCGGAAGTTGGAATCAATGGTCAGATCTACTACAGTTTGGTCGATCCCACTCCCATGTTTGCCATACACCCAACCAGTGGTGAAGTCATGCTCATGCGGCCGCTGGGGTCTGGCAGCAGGAAGTATAAATTGGGGATCCGGGCTGAAGACCGTGGGGTACAGTCTTCAGAGCGTCCCAGGTCGCCATTGAGTAACACGATGCTGGTGGTGAACGTGACGCCTGTCAACCACTACGCTCCAGTCATCCAGGTGCAGAAATTTCCCTCTGTGCTGGAGGACACCACCCCTGGAAATATTTTCGCCGTTCTCACCATCACTGACAAGGACAGTGGTGTTAACGGACATATTCTCAGTGTGACAGTTTTGAACAGCACCGCTTTCCGCGTTGTGTCAACCACCAGGCCTAAAGTGTTCAACGTCGTTGTCTCCTCACGTCTAGACAGAGAAGTGGAACCGGAAGACCTCAACATCACCGTCAGAGTTGTAGACCGAGGAAAACCACCCAAATCTGCTACTGTAGTCATTCCAGTTCATATTCAGGACATCAACGACAATCCACCCGTGTTTGAAAAAAGTCTGTATAAGACAGACCTGTTGGAAGTTGTGCCAGTTCACACGCCTGTCCTGTTTGTAAAAGCCACCGACGCAGATGAGGGACAAAACGGTGAAGTTCGCTACAGGCTTAAAGATGATGACGCCTCAGAGCAGTTCTCCATTGATGAGGAAACGGGTTTGATATCTACAGCAGCAAAGTTGGACGCAGAAACGGAAAAGCAGATCATTATAGTAGTTTATGCTGAAGACAGAACCAGCAGCGGAACTCGTCTAACGGGTGAAACCAAAGTTATCATCAACGTCCAAGATTTCAATGATAATGCCCCCAAATTCGATAGAGAGAACCTAGTTGATGTGTTTGTCAATGAAAACATGCCCGAGGGTACATCAGTTCTCACTGTAAAGGCCACTGACGCCGACTCTGGGGACAACGGTCGTGTCAGCTACTCTATCCAGAACACAGAGCAAGTACCGTTTGAGATTGACTCTTTCACGGGGGAAATCAAAACTAAAGACGTCTTTGACTTTGAAACCACGAGGAAGCAGTACTCACTTATCATCAGAGCTTCCGACTGGGGATCCCCATACAGACACTGGACCCAGGAGCGTGTGGTGATTAAAGTTCAAGACCTGAACGACAACAGCCCAGAGTTTGAAAAAACACGTTGCAAAGGATACCTCTCCAGAGAGGCTGCTCCGGGAACTGAAGTGGTTATTCTAACTGCCATCGACTTTGACGCAGGGAACATCATCACCTACCGTATTTCTGAAGGAAACGAAGATGGATGCTTCGCTATAGAGCCCTCCACTGGATCAATCCAGGTGGCATGTGACCTCACTGCTTACTCCATGGACACTCGTATGTTCACAGTGGTGGCCAGTGACGGAGAACACTTGTCTGTGCCAACGACAGTAACCCTGCAGCTGGTCAACAACAAACGGAGCCATATTTCGGCCACAGCAGAGGTCAGCGTGACCTGCCAGGACACAGACGTCGCTCGACGCCTTCAGGAACAGCTGACACTATCGGCACAAAACAACATGGAAATGATCATTCTGGCCGGGCAGGTAGAAGACAGCATCACTGTTGGGGAACATACGCCACAGTTTGACCAGAACCTCCCTGACTATATCACCGTGCCCGAAGATACGACTGTAGGGAATGGCATCTTCAAGGTGTCTGCTAGTGATCAGGATGAAGGCTACGCCAGCCAGATTCTGTTTGTCATCTCAGAGGGAAACGAAGGCGGTGCCTTTAACGTTGACACCTTCACTGGGAATCTGAAAATCATGGCGCCTCTTGACCACGAATTAAAGCCAGAATACAATCTCACCATCATAGCCCACGACCTTGCAGATAGTCGTAAATCAGCAACTAAAGTTCTGCAGGTGTTTGTCAGTGACGAAAACGACAACGCTCCTCAATTTGAGCATGAGTTATACCAGAAGAAAATATTTGAGGACGTTCAAGTCAATGCAACTGTCCTTCAGGTCTTTGCTGTTGACAAAGACACTGGCCTCAATGCCCGCATCAGGTATTCCCTCTTGTCTCACGCTGACGATTTCTTCGTCGAAGTCGACAGTGGTATTTTGAAGGTGAAGAGCCAACTAGACAGAGAGAAAAAACCGGTTTATAACATTCTGGTCCAGGCTGAAGATTCAGGAATGCATCATAAATTGTCGTCCACAGCATCTGTCGTCATCAATCTACTGGATGTCAACGACAACTTTCCCGAGTTCGTACCACGACTGCAGACAATTCGAGTACGAGAAGACTTACCAGTCGGAACAGTCATCACCACCTTAACGGCCCACGATCTGGACGAAGGAGAGAATGGACACGTCACATACACACTGGTGGATGGGGCCAAGAACAAGTTTCAGGTGGATCCACTTACAGGGGCTGTTCGAATCCGAGAGAAACTGGACTATGAGGTGACTCAGGTGTACAACCTCAGCGTGCGAGCTGAAGACGGCGGCGAACAGTCTCTGGTGTCCATGTGTCTGTTGAACATCGAGGTAGTGGACGTGAACGAGAATCACTACGCTCCAGAGTTTAACAATTTTCTCCAGCGTGGGTCAGTGGCAGAGAACTCCCCTGTGGGCACCTATGTCATGAGTGTTCGCGCTCACGACAGGGACGAGGCGGGGACGAACGGAGGAAGGATAACTTACTCGATCAGGGATGGCACTGGTCTGGGGCGATTTTCTATTGATGTTAATGGTAAGTAACTTGTAAAACGTGTGTGTGTGTGTGTGTGTGTGTGTGTGTGTGTGTGTGTGTGTGTGCGTGCGCGCGCGTGAGTATGTGTGTGTGTGTGTGTTTGTGTGTATGTATGTGTGTGTGTGTGTGTGTGTGTGTGTGTGTGTGTGGGTGAGGAGAGAGAGAGAGAGGAAGGTTGGTTTGTCTCTGTCTGTTTGCCTGTTTATCTATCTCTGTCTAGAGCTTGCGCATGCGCATGTATTTGCTGTCTATCTATCTATCTATCTATCTATGTATGTATCTATCACACACATAACACACACACACACACACACACACACACACACACACACACACACACACACACAAAACACACACACACACACACATATAATATATAATATATATATATGTATATGTATATATATATGTATATATAGTTAGCAAAAAGAAAAAAAACACACCTGAGGGTACTGAATGCGACCTAGAGTATCAATGCCTCACCACTCTCCGGACAACCACCCCCATGCTCGCACTGCTACCAGTTCTCACTTTACTGTAGTCTCCGCAGTTAGCAGTCGGAAGCTCCCAACGTTGCTTCACAACAACCACAAGGGTTCGTACGGCCGCAGAAGTGACCAGGCGTGATACTCCAAACACAGCCCATTTTGCTGTTCAGCTAGGTCTGACATGCCCCGAAAGGGATCCCAAGTTTGCCGAACAGCCAGCAGGTCTTTCCCTGCGGTCATCAGGCCTGATTCCCTGAAGTCTTCGGCTAAGCTTAAGCCCTAAGTCAAAGTTAACAAAAAACATTCGAGGATGCTGGATGGATCCCAGAGCAACATTCTTTGGACAGCCACCCTTTCTGTGCCGTGTATATGTGTTTGTTTTGTTCAAGATGTATGCGCGTTTTTACAACAACGACATCAACAACAAAAAGTCATACTTTCGTTTAAAAAAGTTTTTACTTCTTTTAAACTTTATCATCGCCAACCACGGCCACTCCCTCTCACCTACTGACTTTTTCTTGAATGAACGTGGAACATGAAACAGGCAGGCTGGTTTAACCTTGCCCGGAAATCACGATTGGACGTCATAGCTGTGTACACAATTGGCCTACAGGTGTGTTAGCGGTCAGAACTTAAGTACCACATTTACAACATACACGCGAGCACATATACACACACACAGAGTTACACACACACACACACACACACACACAGAGTTACACACACACACACACACACACACACACACACAGAGTTACACACACACACACAGAGTTACACACACACACACACACACAGAGTTACACACACACACACACACACACACACACACACACACACACACACACACACACACACCACATTGTCACACACAGAGTCACACCACACACACACACACACACACATACACATGACACAGACACAGACACACACACACACACACACACACACACACACACACACACACACACCACACACACACACACACACACACACACACAACACACACACAAACACACACACACAAACACAGTTTGCAGTGGCTTCGGCTCTTTACGACCAGACGGATCTTGGGAGGAAAATTGCCATTTCCCTGCAAATAGGTTTGGTAAACAAGGAAACGGCCCGTTCGTGTGTGGGTACCTGACATTTGCTGGAGTTCTCGTGTAATATATCGCCAGTGCAGCTTACAGTAGACTCAAACAAATTAAAGGTTCACTCATTGGAGAGCAGGCAATCACAGGGCATGCATGGGTACGCGTTCATAAAGTCCTCCTGATGAATTAAGTCGCCAGTGTACTTAAAATGGTGCTGTATGTTGCATCTGGAAATTGATTTTAACCGCAGTTAGAGGTTTAGTTGGGATTAATTAGCGCTTGAACTTGAAGCGTTTCTTACTTACAAAGAAAGTTAAATCATAATAACTTTTGAGTTTATTCTGAATTAATTATACACTATACTAAATAATCCAAGTGAATACAGAATAAGAATTATGCTTTGTATTGCGAATGGTTGGTCATAGAAACGAAATATGGATGGAGCTGTCATAATTTGAAACTTTAAAAAGATCTCACAGTGGGGTTTTAACTCTCAAAGTAATAATAGAACATTACAGTATAGCTCGTAGAGAGAACTCACACAGTAGAGCATAGTCTTTTTCTTCGACATTGACAAGGAGTCTCGTTGCGGTAAAGGATACAGTGGCTTGCTATGTTACTTTAATGATGAATGCAAACTGAAGATGAGATTGTTGATTATTGTTGATTATTGAGGATCATCACGCTTACGCAGTTTTATTTGTGCTCACCTCTTCATTTTCTGTCCATTTTCTACGCCACTTTAACGGACACACAAACTGAGAGAATTTTTCACAATGCTTCGATGATGATGACGACGATGGGGAATGATAATCGAAATGCAGTGGAATTCCGGTCTGGATTGAGACTGCATGACAGGGTGGAAATTTACGTTTACTTTCGTGATGTATCCTGACATCAACCAGGCCCGAGAGATACAGACACCCGCGGTGCTGATCAGGAAATTTGAACAGAGCCCCCAATGACGCGTCGGCGAAGTGGATTACACTGGACTGTGTGGTCCCAGTTCTCTCGACGAGCCCATAACACACATAACTTCGGGTAGGAGCCATTTGTGGCCAAAAAGTCTCACACTGATTATGCAAACTGAAGTTACCTAAAAATTGTGAACGGCCATTCTTAAGGACGGTCCTAGACGAAGTTCTCTTTATGTGTACATATATTATAATTCCAGTGCAGCTGTAAGGCGTTTTATCATCCTGTTTGCTGCTTGACTAGTATACTGGAAGGAATGGAGAATGTCGTTTCTTATATCATTGATTGGGGAAGAAGGGGTGGGGCTAGGGGAGCTCATGCTGCCATCAAATGCACCGCTTTGTGAATATTTTGTTAGATAATTTATTCTGATGCTTTGTTGGCGCCAGTCGGTCCCGTGACTGGCCGGTTCCACTGTCTTGATCGATTGTTAGCTTTTGGCGCGAAGCGTTATGTTATTTGCAAGCTTGCATTATAATAAATTCTCAGCTTTGCTTCAGACGAGAGAGAGAGAGAGAGAGAGAGAGAGAGAGAGAGAGAGAGAGAGAGAGAGAGAGAGAGAGAGAGAGAGAAGGGGGGGGGGGGGGGCGTGGGCGGAGATTGAACGAGCGAATAAACGAACAGATGACTAAATAATCTTTATTTTCCAACAGTCAAGATTGGTACAATACATTAATGCTTCATTAATTTTCGTAGTCTATTCAGAATTTAAAATTAAATAGGTACACACAAAGAGAATGGTATAAATGAATAGCTATAAATAGATAGGGAGGGGGAAGACAGCCAGAGAGAGAGGAGAGAGAGAGAGAGAGAGAGAGAGAGAGAGAGAGAGAGAGAGAGAGGCTCAGTTGACCTCGTTTGTGAGCATTTACGAATAAAATATTTAAATAACACTTGTTTTGGATTTCATAACTCTTTTTTAATTACAATTGGTGTAAACGAATTGCCAATGTATATATAATAGTATTTTAATTGTAGTGACAAGAACGAAGACTACATTTTCATGATGACTGTAAACGAAGTTGAAGGCATTGTCAACCAGTCTGTATGATTTGGATGAAAGCTATCACACTTGAACGAACATGTATACGTAAAAGCGCTGACAGCAGAACGGTGGCCGATAAAACCGCTTCGCTGTCAAAAGTTGTGCGAAAAATTGTCTGGCCCTACAAATACGACTTAGTTTATGGGTACTGCCCAACTGCTCACGGCTGCCCAGGACCATAAAGGGTTTTATGATGACCGTTAAAGACCGTGCATGGCAGGTGGGCTTACCTCTTCTGCCTTCCATGCTCTTTGCGGTCAGAATAGACTATATCACATTATATTAGAGAGTAGTGAAGAAAGTTTGTGGTTCGTTGTTCCTTTCTTGTTTTGTATTTTGTTTGTTTTCAGTTTTGGTTTTTGTTCTTTGGATTAAAGTCGAAGTGGGGAAAACAATCCAACTCGTCCAAAGGGGGGAGGGATAAAAAACAAGACAACAACAACAAAAACAAACAAACAAACAAACAAATCCCCCCCCCTCCCCCCAAACTTCTGAGCACAGAAGTACGGCGTATCTGAATTGTCGTTTGGGTGGTGGAGTCCACAGAAGTATGTACCCCGTATTTTGGTGTTTGTTGCTGTTTTTGTTGGAATCGTATAAGGCTGATCAGGAAGTATCTCTCTGTCGAAACAACTGCAAAACTCGTTCTCTCTTCATAATGTCTCGCATTGACTATTGCAATTCACTCCTGTCTGGTCTTCCTGCCTCCACCATTCACATCCTACAGCGCATTCAAAACAATGCTGCACGCCTTGTACTCAAAAAGAAAAAAGCTGACCACATATCTCCTCTCCTGGCACAACTTCACTGGCTCCCTGTATCAAAGCGCATACAGTACAAACTAGACACCATGTGCTACAAAAGCCTCAATAACGCAGCCCCCGATTACCTGTCAAGCTTACTTGAGATCTATGTTCCCTCACGTACCCTCCGCTCTGCCTCTGATCCTCTGACTTTTCGCTTTCCACGCACTAAGCTCAATACCTATGGTCCACGAGCCTTCTCTGTTTCTGGTCCACTCTCCTGGAACAAACTTCCTCTCTCAGTCCGTCAGCAACCTACTTTTGTCTCCTTCAAGTCCGCTCTCAAAACTCACCTTTTCTCCTCCGCATAAAATCCTAACCTCACTCAACCCCCCCCCCCCCTCTGCAGCCTGTCTCCGCTCGGAGGGAATCACATGGTTATAATATATAATTGTATATGCTATGCTCTCTATAATTTTCCATTCCTTTTATTCTTGCTTTTATTGCTTTTATTCTTTCTCCCCATTTATGTCCATGCGTGTGTGTGTGTGTGGTGTGTGTGTGTGTGTGGGGTGTGTGGTGTGTGTGTGTGTGGTGTGTGTGTGTGTGTGTGTGTGTGTGTGTGTCGTGCTTGCGTGTGTGTCTGCTTCAGCGCTTAGATTTGATTTTATCAAGATTTTGCGCTATATAAATATTGTAATTATAATTGGTTTTTGTTGTTGTTGTTGTTGGTTTTGATGTTGTTGTTATTGTTGACATTATCGTTCATTGTTGTTTTCAGACTGTCTGGCCAGTTTTCAGAAAAAGCGGAGATCAGTAGATCAGGCTTGTAACGTCTCCTTCTCTCTGCATGTGAAAAGAATGAAAAGAATGTGTCAAGAAAAATTTCTGTTATTTGAGGCCGGACATTTCCCAAATTTAGGTGTGAATCATGTTAAGCTGGAATGGGTTGTACCCAAATTTTGAGTGATTGTAGGTGGACAGTCAGTGAAGTCTCTTTACGTTGTTGTTGTTGGTGTTTGTTTTTTCCCCAAAAGTCATACTTTAATAATAGAATTTTTTTTAACTCAATGAAGGCATGGGTTTAACATTAAAGCATATAAATCAAAACCGGAAGAGTGTGATAAAAGTACGAAAGACCTGTGAAAAGTGTTTTGGATACGAAACGGAAACATTCCTAAAACACAATTTTACCAACATTATACAGCTTGTCAAAGTTTGATATTTTTGTGTGGATTCATTTGATATATTTTTCTTTCAGATGTGAACTAACAAAGATAATATTTCTTATTAATTAAACGAAGAATAATTTGCGAAGTAAAATTTTGGCCAGTTGTCACTGAATTTTTGACACCTTTAAAGGAAGTGAAACTTATCGTCTAAGATATTCTCATAATTTACAGTGTGCTTATTTCGTTTTCTCTATTCCTCTCTATGCTATTCTAGCAGAAATCTACAACAACCGATTCACATGAACACGAAACAAGTCAGTGTCAAGAAACCCATGATTATCATAACGTTCCTTTTTATAAGATCCAAAACAAGAGTGACTGCCCGCGCCCAAGCAAACACAAACCAGAAGAACAAGAAAACCAATGTAAGCGCGTCTCCAACAAGACAAAACAAAACAAGCGCAAATTTTCGGCCAACTAGCCTTTGTCAAGCGCGAACGCACGGTCACAGACAAATCACAGACACCAAACAATGGATAATAAAAACGGGACTAAAAACTTCCCTGCCGCCTCGTCCAGTGGGTAAGAGATGGAATGCCCATATCATCATGAGCAGTAGTAAGAAAAGGGGAGAGGGGAGGCAACTGTGATGTCAAAAGGGAAGTGAGATGAGTTCTGCAATTTTGAGAAGTGGCCATGCTATATCGGTATAGCCCTGTTCTGAAGAAGGCACAGGGCAAGAGCCAAGAGATAAGGGAGTAGATTGTGCCCGGTGCCAAGAATCTGGTAGGCGTGGGAACAGGAAGAGACATGAAACGGCATGTCTGAATTTTGTTACTCATGGTTTGTCGTTAAGACCATATGGTTTGCGTGTTCCAAGTTTATTTATGAGGTGGGATTCTCTGTCTTTCCTGTCTATGGTGCTGTTATTGTGTAGAAGCCACAGACCTTTCACTCGGATGTCATTGATTGAGTGGTCTGATTGGTTGAAGTGATTGGGGATAGTTTTATCCCTTTGGTGGCGGATATCAGCCAAGTGTTCTTTGAAACGTGTGTCAAGGGTGCGTCCAGTTTCACCAATATACAATTGGGAACATTTAGAGCAGCTGATCAAGTAGACAATGTTATAAGTTTGACAGTTGAAATGTTTTGTAATTCTCATATGAGATTTGGGGCCTTTGACTGTGGTGGCTGATTTATGTTTGACGTAATTGTCAGCAGTCGGTTCCTTTTTATGTTTGAAATAATTATCAGCAGCCGTCACAGCTGCTGGCAAGGGTGCCATACACGGGGGGGGGGGGGGGGGAAGGTGGAGGGGGGAGGGGGAGGAACAACAACAAGAAAACAAAAGAAGCGAAACACGCGCGCATACGCACGCACACGCACACACATACACACACACACATACACACAGCTGTATTTACATCTATCTATCTATCTATCTTTCTGTCTGTCTGAGAGAGAGAGAGAGAGAGAGAGAGAGAGAGAGAGAGAGAGAGAGAGAGGAGAGAGAGAGAGAGAGAGAGAGAATCCATTCACTCAGCAGCTCTACTATCGAGGGTTTAGCTTGTGTCTGGTTCAGTTTCAGAGTCAGTCCTTTACGACTCTTCTGTTTGTCTCATGTTTGTCTGTCCTCCTTTCCCTCTGTCTGTTTCTCTCACTCAGCGTTCTTCTGTGTACTTCTTTGTGTCTCGTGTCTCTTTCTTTCTTCTGCTCCTTTGTAGCTCTTTATCTTTCTCTACTCGTCTCTTCTTTTGATACAGCCGTGCACTGATAAATCTTATGTCTAGGGTTCAGTCCCAGCTTGCAGCATAAAATTTGGCCTTTTCGCTACACATCTTAATGTTCCGTAACTCTGGAGTCAGCTTAGTGTTTATTAGGTCCCTTTCCCATTTCAAGACTTTGCCAGCATATTCAGAGTCTACCAGGTGATAGCTGGCAGATCTAGTTGGGGCGCATTTAGAATTGTTAAGAGTGTTATGAATCTTCTCTCAAACAAACTCCTGGGTCCATCTCTGCATCCAATTTTCTTGCCCTGTTCCCTTTCTTAGCTATTTCTTAGCTGTTGTTCACATTCATACTCTCAGCCTGTCCTTTTATTTTTGTTTTCATTCCGAGTTTTCTTTCTCTCGCATTCTCTCCCTGGCGACTTTGTTTTTAAATGAAGTGTCCGTTTTCTTTCTTTTGTTTTCATTTGCTTATTTATTTATTTTTTTTTTTCTAGGGAGAGGAGGGGACGGGTGGTGTTGGTAGTGATGGCGGTGGTGTCCGTGCGTCACTGACTCAGTTCATGCTAGTTTTTTATGTTTGCATTTTATCGAGTTCGGGGGACAGATCAGTTCGGAACTGTTGTGGAAATACAGGCAATAACTGTCGGTGAACAGAAGCAGTGTCATGCTTTACAATGCAGCCCACCACTAAAACACACAGAGCTACATTTATTCCGGCTTTTTCGGACGATACTTCTGTTCTTTGTCAGGCTTCTGTCTGTCTGTATGTGTCTCTCTCGTTCGTTCACTCTTTCTTGTCTTCTTTCTCTGTGTAAGGTGTACACGTAATGCCAGAAATTGTAATTATTATTAGCTTCGCAGCATATTTGTTCGTATTCTTTGTGAAGCATGACTTATCATACACACTGTAATAAAACATATTCTGAATTCACTTTTGTATACGCTTTTAAACAAGACACAAAGTGTTCACATGGCACTCAGTTATATTTTTCAACAAATGAATGCACTTCAGTTCAGTGATATAGAGAAGTTTGACATTTGAAGTGCGTGTGTGTTGTGTGTGTGTGTTGTATACGCTCCACCCAGTGTGCCATCTGTTACCTGGCAGACTCCACGAGCCTGCGCAAAACTGTGCACTGGCAAGGTCTTGAAAGGGAAGGGGGAGGAGGGGGGGGGGTCAGGACCTATTAAACGCTAAGCTGACTATACCCGAATAATGGGTAGCGAACAGGTCAATTCTTATGTTGTGGGCTGGGATTGAACTCGAGACATCAGGTCTTGATTCTATGGCTCTGTTACAAGAATCAGGCTGCCGGCTAAACGAAAACTGATGTGGACAGTTATACATAACTCCCTGACAAGACGGGTTTTTTTGTATATTGCAAAACCATTGTAAAGGGCGCTGTGCCAATAGGGAAATAAGAGGTACGGGGGTAAAAACAGAAGAAACAAAAAAGAAGAAAGAAAGGAAGAAAGAAGAGATAGGAAGACTGTATAGAAAAAAAAAAAAAAAAAAAAAGAGAATAGAGGGGCCTGACCTTTGCAAGCCCTCAGTAGGTTACCCAAGATCGAGACAGATAGCGGGGGCTCTTCAAGAAATTATCAGTGATGATGCCACAACCCTTGCCGTCGAGTTAAAACTAAAGGGGAAAAAGAAAAAGCCCACAAAATGTATCCTCTTCCAACCATTCATGCTCACTGAGGAAGTCACTTCAGACATTCAGTATTAACGTATCTTTTAACATTGATCAAAACGGCTGTAACTGGCGTTTCGTCACCCTACTTCTCTTCAAAAGGCAAGACACTTTCCTCTGTTTTGTACAAAGAGATTTGCCAAGGTACTGGTTCCTTGCTGTCCTCTCTCTGACAAGATAAAGCTGATTCCTCAGAGAAAATAACCTGTTGTGATGTTCGAAATAGACTGCTACAGATAAGTCTATCTCATCTCAGATACAGTGTGTTGTGTGTGTGTGTGTGTGTGTGTGTGTGTGTGTGTGTGTGTGTGTGTGTGTGTGTGTGTGTGTGTGTGTGTATGTGTGTGTGTGTGTGTGTGTGTGTGTGTGTGTGTGGTGGAGAGAGAGATAGATAGATAGATAGATAGAGAGAGAGAGAGAGGAGAGAGAGAGAGAGACAGAGAAAGAGAGACAGAAGGGGGGGGGGGGGGGGGGAGATCGGCAGTGATACTTTTTATTTTCTAACGGTAGACTTTATTAGCTAAAACCATTTCTCAAACTTGCCATTACTGATCTACATATCCGCCTAAAACTAAAAAAATATTGAAAAGAAGTACATGAGTAAATCAAATAGATATATATATAGAGTAAAGCTTTAACATGTTACTCAGAAAGACTTGAAAAGAGATAAAAACTCGAAAAACACACACACACACACACACACACACACACACACACACACACACACACACACACACACACACACACACACACACACACACAGAAAGAGAGAGAGAGAGAGGGTGGAAATTTAGTACCACGGAATAATTTTCCCCCCAAAAACAGCTCTCTGTGTCTTTATCGCCATATAGACAGTTTATCTCTGAGTAGAAAACAGACTTCCATATGACTGATTTGTGGGGTTGGGGAGAGTAATAAATCACACCGACTTAGGATTAAAGCCACTTGACTGTCATTTACTTTTGATGGCACTGCCCTGCGGTTCTCTTGTCACTCACCCCTGAAAATGTGAGATGTTTCATGTGTGTGTGCGTATGTGTGTGACTGTGTGTGTGTGTGTGTGTGTGTGTGTGTGTGTGTGTTTGTGTGTGTGTGTGTGTGCAGTGTGTGTGTGTGTGTGTGTGTGTGTGTGTGTGTGTGTGTGTGTGTGTGTGTGTGTATGTGTGTTTTGGTGAGAGAGTAATTTTTTCTGCGTGCAAAGGTGCTGTAGTTAGTCTGTATAGTGCTCGTATGTGCGTCTGGGAGCACACTGTAATATGTCCATACTATGCGTGTGACAGCACACTATCATATCTCCCCATGATAATCATGCGGGGCTTGCTGATTTATAACCAATAATGCAATATTAATGCAGAGAGAGCATTCTCCGAAGAAGGCCACATCATCTCCATAAGTGCATAATGCATTATGTCTGCAACTCACGCACATATCTAGGAAGCTCCTGTCAACCTTGCTGTGATTCATGTATACATCTCCGAAATCGTTCAATAAACTGGGCGAAAAGGCTCCAGAAGGGTGGAAATGAAATGTAGAATTACTATCCTAACATTTCCGAGCCGGTGGGATAATAAGTCGTGTTTTTCTAACCTTTAACTGATCGAAGACAAAGGCCTGCAACCGAAAAGGGTAACCTTTTCCATTGGAGTTGGGATGTGGCTGAGAGAAAACAATCGAAGTGGACTGGAGATTTGTATGAATAATTAAGATGTAATCCTGATGACATATCTGAGCTAGTAGGGTATTAATTTTTTGGGATAACGAGCCTTATTGTTCTGATCTTTTAACGATTGACAACAAAGACTTGAAGTCACTGAAAGGATTTAGGATGTAGCAGGAAATTTGATTTTTGACATCAAAGTAGACCTGAATATAGGTTCAGAAAGCTGTATTCCACTCAGTTTTAAATCGTAACTTTATGTAATGCTTGTCATGTTGTTTCGACTATGGATTTTCACAATTTGGTGTGCGTGCTTCTTTCCGTCATTTAAATTGAATTGTTCTTCTTTTTCTTCTTCCTTTTCCCCGTGTGTGCTAGGATTGAATTGGTCAGTTCTAATTGCACAGAAAGGTTCCTGAGAATCAGCGAATGACTGAGGCAGTAACAGATTTAAAGTAGTTTTCTAGACTTCGCTGGAAACTCATTAAATTTTTTGAGAAGAAATCGCCCTGTGTCCTAAAAGTATTGTATTTTATGGAGCAGTCGCCTACTGTTTACTGTCTTTGAATTGAGTGTTCTGATTTACAATTTAAACAATTTCTTAAATACTCACAGCCCAAATCATTAGAATCCACTCATTTCAGAGTGTTTCGTTCGAATACGCCTTATGTCTTCCATCTCATCCCTTATGAGGAGTGGTTGGGTTGGGGTGTGTAGCCCTAATTGTGTCCTGATGTCCCTCTGTTTGTTGATTATTTTCTTTATTTGCATTTTGCGCCTGTCTGTCCAGACTTTACAGCAGCTGTATTTATATGGGTATTTATAACGATATATTTTGGATTAAAGGTTCGTAATAACGAAATGTCGGGAATGAAAAAGTTTCGAAATGAGATTCTCAGGGTCAAGTTCGTGCAGCCGAAAAAGTGCCCCAAATAGAAACTTAAGTTAGTGTCAAGGGGGACTGGTTTAATTCAGCTCTTTCTCTCTCCCTCTCTCTCTCTCCCCTCTCCCTCCCCCTCTGTCTCTCCCATCTTCTCTCCGTGCGTATGCGTGCACGATTAGATATGTGCCAGCTTGAGTTGTGCGTGAGCGTTTGCCCTCCTCATCAGTGTATCTTTGATGTGCACATACCCGGTCCCTTTCATTAGCTGAGTTAGTAGGGGTGAGGTGGTTAGTTGTAAAGCAGCTTTACACTGAACAGAGAGAATTCGCCATCTCGCTGGTCCCGATCCGCGAGTTAACACAGAGAGAGAGAGAGAGAGAGAGAGAGACTTCTGGACAGTCACTGGTTAATAGGACTGAAGTCGGCTGTGTCTCATTAACTCGGTTTGACCCCTACTGATGTCCTGCCGTCCTGCCGCTCCTGCCGTCCTGTGTTGTATGTCTAGTTTTGGTCCCCATGTCACTTCTGTCCCTGCTGTCTTTGTCTGGTCATACGAAGTTCAGGCTCTGGACTGTCTACTCTGTCTTTAGTTTGGTCATACGAAGTCCAGGCTCTGGACTGTCTACTCTGTCTTTAGTTTGGTCATACGAAGTCCAGGCTCTGGACTGTCCATTCTTTCTTTTGTCTGGTCATTTGAAGTTCTGGCTCTGGACTGTCCATTCTGTCTTTTGTCTGGTGAAACGAAGTCCAGGTTCTGAACTGTCCAGTCTGTCTTTTGTCTGGCCATACGAACTCTAGGCTCTGGACTGTCCATTCTGTCTTTTGTCTGGTCATATGAAGTTAAGACGGTTGACGGTTACAGAAGCAAACCTTTCATTGTTAGTATTTTACTTGCACTGACAGCTTCTGCAATATGTAGGCTCTATAATTTTCCAAACTGTACGTGTTTACACGAAATAAAGTAGGCATTTAGGCGCACAGCAAAAGTTTTCGAATTGGCTGTTAAGCAGACGTGAAAACTGGCAGGGTAAGATCTGTGGGGATAATGGTGAATAAACCGTTTGATTGAATGAGTTGCCGCCTGATCGATCTCCGCCGGCCACTCAAGATTGATCGTTCAGCTGCACTGTCTAGACATCAGGCTCTGTCAGTCCGGATACCGTCACTGTTTCTTTTTCTGTGGAATTATATCAAAGTGGACAGTACATGACCTGGAGGTGGTAATTTGAGCGAAAGTGCTGGCGCCTCCCGTGCACGTTGATTGAGCTCCCTTTGATAGAGTTTGGAGTTCGATTGCAGTTTGTTCTAGAGGGGTTCGTCGTACTCTTGACAGTTCCATATACGCTTCACCCAAGTCTGCAGATGTTGTCTGGCAGACTCTTTGAACCTACACAAAACTTTTGCCCTGGCTAGGTTTTGAGATGGGGGGGGGGGGGGGGAGAAGGGTTTCTGAAACACTAAGCTGATACCACCACTGTGCTGGCTAGGTTTTATGATAGGGTGGGGGGGGGGGGAGAAGGGTTTCTGAAATACTAAGCTGATACCACCACTGTGCTGGCTAGGTTTTATGATAGGGGGTGGGGGGGGGGGGGGGGGAGGAGAAGGGTTTCTGAAACACTAAGCTGATAGTCAGTGATACCACCACTGTGCTGGCTAGGTTTTATGATAGGGTGAGGGGGGGGTGGGTGGGGAAGAAGGGTTTCTGAAACACTAAGCTGATACCACCACTGTGCTGGCTAGGTTTTATGATAGGGTGGGGGGGGGGGGGAAGAAGGGTTTCTGAAACACTAAGCTGATACCACCACTGTGCTGGCTAGGTTTTATGATAGGGTCGGGGGGTGGGGGGGGGGGCGGAGAAGGGTTTCTGAAACACTAAGCTGATACCACCACTATGCTGGCTAGGTTTTATGATAGGGTGGGGGGGGGGGGGAGAAGGGTTTCTGAAACACTAAGCTGATAGTCAGTGATAACACCACTGTGCTGGCTAGGTTTTAAGATTGGGGGAGGGGGGGGGGGCTTGGCTTCTGAAACACTAAGCTGATACCACCACAACCATAATACATTATGATGGGCAGTGAAAAGGCCAGTTTTTAGTGTTCTGGCTGGCCTTGAACTTGAAGTATCAGATGTTGACTCCATGGCTCTATCTAATGAACCAACCAGCCCTCGTAGCCAGTTGGTAGAGGCCAACCAACCCTTTGGTACAGTGTTTAGTGAATTGTCTCAGGTACTAAATGTTGATTTTTCAGTACTTGTGTGAAGGGAATCAGTGTTCAAAGTTGACGAAAGACGAGTCTATTCAATTCTTCTGTATTTTTGTATGCCAGTCCTGAAATGGTCTTAAGTAAAGTAATATGGCCAAGGACTTACCTCATAAATGTTTCGTGACTACCGTCATTGAATATTGGTTTTGGGCGGTTCAACGCATCCTCATTGGCACTTCAGTTTTAAATAGCTCAACGCAGAGTTTTTAAATCAGTTTTTTGTGTGTCTGTGTTTCTGTATTTGTCAACTAGTCTCGATCTACATTTTTTTCTTTTTAAGCCTATATAGAAAAGGATGTGCTCACTACAAACACTACACTTAGGAAAAGGGCTGTCTGATTTGCTGCCTTGGCTCGGAGTTGCAAAAACGAAAACAGCTGCTTCCACTTAAGCAATTTAACGTGCGCTTACTGTTTTATGATACACTGTAGACAGGAAACTGTGAAAACATTTTACTGTAACCTAGCAGACAAGAGAAAGCCATTTTCAGAGCTCTTCCTGGACTTGGAAAGTGGACATGATAGTCGTTTGACTTGACCATCTCATAAAGTGTTTTCAGACGTTCGTTCAGTTAAGAATAAGCGACTTTTGAGCCGGCACAGAGCGCCATAACTGAACGAAGATGATAATTGTAAATACGTACTTAGATCCTTTTGCGAAAGACGGTTTTCTATGGACAGAGGGGTCCTGTTGGCAAAGTGGAATGGCCCATGGCCTTGATTTTTCGCTCTGACTGGCTGCGCTGCTTTTGCCAATTTCATTAATGTTGACCGTGCTGCCTTGGACATCGACGTCAGGGTGACCGTTCATGAAGAGGTAAGGTTGCCAGGGTTACCATTCTTGTGATAGGGTTTGCTTCTCGACACTTTCATTTGCCAGAACCTTTGTTTCCAGGCGTTCGTTTGACTGACGACCGCAGTCCTGAGTGTGAGAGATAAATTAGATTTCATGTCGGGGTGCATTTAAGTGCAGTTGTCTTTGTAAATTTGGTTTGCCATTACCCTGTCATTGACGGAATGATCGATTGCTGCTTTTTCTTTTATTGAGTTTTGATTCTTTTCATCGGTTGCTGCTTGGTTTCATGTTTATTTAGCCGTGTCTTATTTTGCTGGGAACTCATATTCAACGCGATAATTAATGAACACATAGAAATGAAATGAATATTGTTAGTCTTTGAGCAAACCCTATATTCTAACTTGAAATCTGCATTTTATTTGTCAGTATTAAAGCGTTTGAACAGTAAAACGTTGAGAGAACTGCATTTTAGAACGCGATGCATGTGCGACCTTAACGGTACACCGCTCGAAATAAAAAAGGAAGAGGAGGAGAAGAAGAAGAAAAAGAAAAAGAAGAAGAAAGAAGAAGAAGAAGAAAAAGAAGAAGAAGAAGAAGGGAAGAAGAAGAAGAAGAAGGAGGAGGAGGAGGAGGAGGAGGAGGAGAGGAGATCAGGTTTGTTTGCACTAGCAATTTTAAGGCAAACTTTCCCAAAGGCAGAGGGAAAAAAAAAAAAAAGAATGAAACGTTTACATACACGAGCATTTTATTTTCACTAGTATTTCAACATTCCCGATGTCATTTACCGGTGTGGCACATTAGCACTCCCACGCATAATATGAACAGGCTGGAAAGGAAAGGCACTCCGATCAAAGTTCTTAAAGTTCTTAAGTCGTACCTGTTGATTTTGCACATAACTCATGATACCTGTCTAAAGGCCATTGACTCGAAATGAAAGGAATCCACTTTTTCGCACTGGTGGACTTGTGATTTTGCTAACTGGTCTTGGCAACAAAACTCTGGGCATGTACATTCAGTTCTGATTTACATTGCTTTCGAGTGCCAAGATTAAATGAAAAAACGATGACTGTTAGGAAAAGAAGGAAGAAGTATAGAGAAAGAAGGTGTGGGCACGAGGAGAGAGAGAGAGAGAGAGAGAGAGAGAGAGAGAGAGAGAGAGAGGAGAGAGAGAGAGAGAGAGAGAGAGAGAGAGAGAGAGAGGAACTATGAATGTTTTAGTGTACAACAGCCTTAGGCCACAGTACACGTACAGTGCGTGTAGCATGGAAAGGATTGGGACAGTTGGAGGATGGTCCAATTTGGTGAAAGCTTTACAGCCAAACACACACACACACACACTTACACACACACACACACACACACACACACACACACACACATACACACACACACACACACACACACACACACACACACACACACACACACACACACACACACACACACACACACACACACATTTCACGAAATTACAGGAACTCGGAGATGTCATAGTATCAATATTATATTGATTCATACGGGGCTAAACTAATTTGGCCGATATAAACAGTACGTGTGTGTGTGTGTGTGTGTGGTGTGTGTGTGTGTGTGTGTGTGTGGATGGAGGATGTGGATGAGTGAGGTAGTGTGATGGGAGAGATGTGAGAGAGAGAGAGAGAGAGAGAGAGAGTTTTCATTTCTGAAGCTATAGAATACTAATTTCAGCAATACCATGCCATTAACAAAATCAAAGGAAACAATTATTTTTGCTTCATAACGAAATCCCCAATCTTGGTTTAATTGGCACTACGTCGTTTCAGTCAGCATTTTCCCTTATTTTCCAAGTTGTCTCCATTATTTCATTCAGCAGTATTTTTCCTCAGTTTGCTTTTTTCCTCTTTTTTTTAAAACGCTCTCCATTCAAAGTGCAATGTACATAAAAGACCTCTTTCCTATTGTTGCGAGACCCCCCCAAAATATAATTCCCATTTGGTAAAGGAAAACATGCTTTGACTTGGACTTATTCATTTCTCCCCTCCTCCAGCCCTGAGAGATCAAAGAGAGAACTGCCCTCATGTCTTCTGCCTGAGTGGCGCTTCTTTCCAATATTTATTGGGCGTCCTTGGATTGATCCTGGCTGGTCTCATGCCGACCTGGACAGAAATGCCAGAGGTTAAAACCCCAATGCAGGAATGGATTTGCCATAGAACCGTTAACCCTCTCACTCCTTGCACCATGCTGTCTACCAGTCCGTTCATGTAGGAAGCTGGTAGATAAGGATGAGGCCGACGGAATGAAAGGGTTAAGGAGCTGGTGAACGGGGTAATGAAGTGAGAAGCTTAAGAAGATGTTATATAGGTTGAGGGAGTGAAAAGATGAATGAGTTGGTGGACAGAGTGATGGGAAAGAAAGGAGAAAGGAGCTGGTGGCTTGGTGAGGGAGTTAAAGGGGTTATGATGGACTTTGCCAGTAGTAGTAGTTTTCGGCAGATGAACCCATGAAGGTGTTTTTTATGCCTGGTCGATTGCCAGGACCCATGTTGTTTTTGCAGCTATAAAAAGTGAAACTATCGATACATGTTGTTATGTGTGATCTTGCATTCTCTCCTCCTGTTCCTCCGTTTCAAGGAAGAGGGATTGAAATGAGGTGTTTTTTTTTGTGTGTGTTTTTTAAGAGAGGGGGCTGGGGAGAGAAGAGAGGATGACTTACGTCTGAAGGTTTACTGTCGTATGTCCTTACAGCAACGGGACAAAGGGGTTGTAACTATCATAATAACAGTAATAATAACTATCAATAATTGTATTAATAACTATACTATCAATAATTACAATAATACTTATCATAATACACCAGCGCAGAAAAGCACTTACATAAAACGCAGTGCCAAATCACACACACGCGCGCGCGCACACACACACACACACACACACACACACACACACACACAAACACACAAGAGGGAGAAAGAGAGAGAGAGAGGGAGAGAGAGAGATTGAGAGAGAGAGAGAGAGAGTCGTCTCTGTGTATAAAAATGAGAATGAAATCGAATCGTGATAGTTGTTTTTTCTTCTTAATTTTTCATTTGTATTGTAAAGATATCCCGGCAGTTAATGAACTTGTTGGTAATGTATTGGATCTAGAAGAAAATAACATCTGATACTTGCCTGAACAGGAAATCGCGAAGCAGAATTGTCTTTTTGAATTGTCTCAAGGTTAAAAAAACAACAACAAAAACCCCTGTGAAATGACTCACCGACTTGCGTGTGCGTGAGCTATGTGAGTGAGTGAGCGTGTGCGTGAGTACGTGTGTGGGCATCTGAAAGAGTGAGTGGGAAATGGAAAGGGAGGGGTGTAAAAATATTTAATCGACACAGCAGAGGCGGCCTTGGCCAGGAATATTTATTCAAGGGGAAAATCGAACCTCATTTTCAGTCTCCTGGGAAACATGGCGTCCGTCGAGTCTCAGTCCTGGCAAATAACACAGACCCTGGTCTGCCGACGGGAAGTTAATGTTATGGCCGACCTTATGTGTCAGTAGGAGAGTTTCTGGTTTTAAGAAGAAAGAAAAACGTGTAACTGTGTGTGTGTGTGTGTGTGTGTGTGTGTGTGTGTGTGTGAAGCGGTCTTGTTTTGTGGTGATCACATATTCAAAGTTCAGCTGCATAGGAATGGGCACGGCACATGAAAACCATCTTGTTATATATTGGGTGTGGGGGTATTCTGACCGTTAAATCAGGAAAAGCTTTTGTTTATCCATGAGATGTTTCCTGAATTATCGGCTGAAATCAGACCGGGTTAAGGGCTGGAAAATGGCAGATTAATTTTCATGTAATTAAAAGAAATAGTCGTAAAATTTCACACCGAAAGAGAAAATATCAATCTCACACAGGCTGAGAATTACAGCGACGTGTGATTGTCATCATCTATATGCCTTTGGCGGTAGTGAGCTTTATGAAACTCTCAGAGGGCAAAAATCCCTCTGCAAATGATAATTGTTTTTTTTTTTTTTGCCAGAAATAGTTTCAGTTGTAGAATTAGTGCCAGAAAGGTGAACTAAGAAAATTGCATTTATTTCATGAAAACTGCAATGTTCAGTGAAGTGGCTGTAGACTACCACCAAGTGTCTGTTATACCTCCACGGAGGATACGAGGAGAACCTAAGCTGATCAGTGTAATGGCACCAGACTTCTAGGCTCTGTGGGCATTTCTCCTTCCATGCAGACTTAGGTTAGATTTAATTGATACATTTTGTTTTAGGTCGAGCAACGATTTGCGAAGAGACTACTACTGCCTTCAATGTAGTCTATCGCACTGTTTTGTAGAAAGTTCAGTCTCTCGACGAAGCTTTCAATTTTTCCATGTGAATAGTAGCCCACCATACAATTACACCCATTCCCTTTCCTCAGTGTTCCGCCACCTCCCCCCTCTCTCCCCCCTCTCTGTCTGTCTGTCTGTCTGTCTGCTCCTGTCTTCTCTCTCTCTCTCTCTCTCTCTCTCTCACACACACACACACACACATCCCGAGTTTTCTTCGGCTTTCTTGGTCTAATGGTCTTATGTCTCGCAGTCTAGGTTCAGCAACGAAGCGTTAATCTGGAACTGTCTTTCGGGAAAGGATTCTTCTGTTCCTGTCTGCCTGCCTGTCTGCTTGCATATCTGTCCGTCTGTCTGTCTGTCTGTGTTTGTCTCTGTCTGTCTCTGTGTGTCCGTCTTTGTGTCTGTCTGTCTGTCTGTCTGTCTGTCTTCTCTCTCTCTCTCTCTCTCTCTCTCTCTCTCTCTCTCTTTCTCTCCCCGACAGTTATTACGTTTTCAGTGACGTTGAGATCTGTCCGCTTTCCCATAATGTAATTGTGAAGACGTTCAGAAAACATTGCTGAATAATATAACAAAATACTGATGACAAATGGCACTGATTAATGATGAATCCTGGTTTCTGATTTTGTTCATTTTCTGTCTCACATGCCTCTTTCTTTCTCTGCGTCTGTCTCTCTCTCTGAATATCTCTCTGTCTCTCTCTGTCTCTCTCTGTTTCTCTCTTTCACTCTCTCTCTTTTTCACTCTCTCTGTTTCTCTCTTTTTCACTC
>CM060314.1:68472428-68484928 GCA_030674185.1 Monoplex corrugatus | reverse complement strand
TACTCTGCCAATGTCCCAGTAAATACAGATATTCAAACGGCAGCCCGCTAAAACATGTCATTCGTGAAACCACAAGAAGGGAGAGTGGTGATGTTGGTTTGCGACTATACATAATATGGCTTGACTGTCTTAATATTTATCTTTCCTTAGTATCCTTTTCAGTCGCATTCGCTTTCTACTCAGTCAACTGCCATGTCACGCCGCTAGGCCTAGATCGACTGGTGGTTGGAGGGTTTTCATTCAGACTTTGTGGGTAGCTGGCTTTACCTGTGAATGGAGGCTTATACCTCGCCTCTCCTAGCGACCTCGAAGTAAAGGCCTGTTCAGTGTTTTTTGTTGTTGTTGTAGTTATAGTAGTGCTTTCAGTTCGTACCGCAGTGATCTTATTGTCGCCATTTCGAGGTTTCGGGGATAAATGATCTTCTGCGCGGATTTCTTCACTGGATCGTTGGTTTAATTTGTTTGGAGGAAGGAGAACGAGGCAGGGAAACATTGGGGGGGGGGGGGGGGGGGGGGGGGGGGGTGGTAGGGGGGCGGAGAGAAACGGAAACGACAGGAAACAGAATTTATTCACATTAGGCCACATTCCCTCCTGAAGGAAAAAGGATGGAGGAGGGGCACAATATCACAATGAATATATAATGCAAAATAGTAACTTGTAAGGAGCATTACATTATTGTCACACATACGTATATACATAGCGATAAGAGTAATAAATATCGAACATGAATACTATCATGAGAAAAAGGAGAGAGAGAGAGAGAGAGAGAGAGAGAGAGAGAGAGAGAGAGAGAGAGAGAGGAATATCAATTCTATCATAATGCTACAATGTCATAATCAGTTTACTAGAATGGCAGTCACATACTAAATGCACGCAAATAAAATTTCGCGTTGGTGTGTGTGTGTGTGTGTGTGTGTGTGTGTGTGTGTGTGTGTGTGTGTGTGTGTGTGTGTGTGTGTGTGTGTTCTTGCTCTCTTGCTTTCTTGCTTTTTTTCTTATTTACCTTATCTCCATCATCTAACGACACTTGAAACGGTCTTTTTATCCGTATAAATAACAGCATACTGTACATTTCAGTTACATTTTTTTAACTTTTGAGTCATGTCAAGGCAGAGTAGATATACATTTGATACCGGATACGACACGTGGCAAGTTCTATCAATAGTGCTGTGTACACACGACTTGCATGCACTGTACTGTACAGTGGATAACGAGACCACATGGGGATTGTGATTACGTCTCGTGTACACGGGTCTGAGTTTTTGAATCAATATTTTCTGTCTTGGCATGGTGGAGTAGCCAACTGTAGGACAGTGTGGAAATCTAGAAGGATTGTGTGTGTGTGTGTGTGTGTGTGTGTGTGTGTGTGTGTGTGTGTGTGTGTGTGTGAGAGAGAGAGAGAGAGAGAGAGAGAGAAAGAGTGTGTGTGTGTGTGTTTGTTTTGTTTTGTTTAAAGCCCAGCCGACTGCGTAGAGCCATATCAGGGGGAGAGAGAGAGGGGAAAGGAGGAGAGAGAGAGGGGAAGGAGGGAGGAGAGAGGAGAGAGAGAGAGAGAGAGAGAAGAGAGAGAGAGAGAGAGAGAGAGAGAGAGAGAGTTTATTATTCATGGTATATTGCCGATTTTTTAAATTTCTGTTCACGTCCTCATCTGTCTGCCTGCATGCATGCTGCCTGCCGTGTCCGTCTCTCTGTCTTTCTCTCACTCTAATCGTCTGACTGAGCACTTTGGCAACTGGAAGGTGTTTTATTGTGCGCTAGTTTGTTCATGTGTCTTCATGCTTCTTTATTCGCTTTTTTTCCAGTAGTTGAACGAAATTGCTTGGATGAGCGTTCCTGGTCTTCTTTTAAATCTTTCGTGCTCAATCATTCGAGGTTTTTGTTGCTGTTGTAGAACGAAATTGCTTGTCGATGAACGTTCTTGGTCTTCTTTTTAATCTTTCTTGCTCAATTATTCGTGCTTTTTGTTGCATATAGTGAAACGAAATTGTTTGGATGGACGTTCTTGGTCTTCTTTTTAATCTTTCGTGCTCAATTCAATTCAGTATCTATTTATTGTCAGATTAACTATTGTTGTACTGAAAACATGGTTGACTTAAAAAGAAAAAAAAAAAAAGAAAGCTTTCATGCTTATCATTTGTTAAGGACGTGGAAACGCACCAAAGGTTAGGTAAACACACAAACTTGAACCGAAACCACCTTTCCATCCGCAGGTCAGCTCAGTGCTCTTCGTTCCTAGTTTTTCTGCTTGTCGTCATTGTTTTACAGTTGACCAGCCACCTATGACAATGAGACAGTAGACCACGGTCAGTCTTCACAGTCACGCCAGAGTTTGTTGTTTTTGGGGAATAAGCTGGCCAGAATTAGACCTGCCTGTGATCAGGTTCGGAGGCCACACAGGGAGCCCTGTTTGGTGCAGTTGAGTGGGTCTGGTCTGCTTCAGTGTAATTTGTCTGTATTTGGGTATTCAGTCGTTGGTGAAATGTCTTGTTACTGCGGGTATGTGCTTGTGGCTTGTGCCTGCTGTGCGTGTGAGCGTCGCGTGTGCATTCCTTTGTGTGTGTGTGTGTGTGTGTGTGTGTGTGTGTGTGTGTGTGTGTGTGTGTGTGTGTGTCGTGCGTGCTGTGTACGGGTGTGTGTGTGTGTGTGTGTGTGTGTGTGTGTGTGTGTGTGTGATGAGAGAGAGAGAGAGAGAGAGAGAGAGAGAGAGAGAGAGGGCCGGCCATACAGCTTGTTGATGTTAGTTAAGACCACACACACAACACACACACACACACACACACAATCGATTGATTGGTTTTCTTAATTTTAATGCTTGTTGTTTGTCTGCGCCCAATTTCCCTCTTTGTACGTAGCACTAACTCTTTCTTCTTTGTCCTTAGAAAAACCAAATACACCCCACTTCTTCCATCGAAATAGTTCTGTACATTCGATTCATCAGCCAGTAATCTTGCAAGAATTTTCGTTTAGCAATTCCAAGTTCGTTTAAGATGTATGGTGCACGAACTCTGGTACGCTTCTATAAACTTCAAATGTGTCTGTCCGCTTAGATTGTTTCGCTATTGTTGCTTTTGAAGTTGGTCTGTTCGTTTAACTTTGTTTTTTGTTTAGTGATATGCGCGCGCGCACGCGCGTGTGTGTATAGTGGTTGTGTGTGTGTGTGTGTGTGTGTGTGTGTGTGTGTAGATGTACGTGTGGTATGTTGCGTTGTGTGTGTGTGTGTGTGTGTGTGTGTGTGTGTGTGTGTGTGCGTGTGTGTGTGTGTATAGAATGATGTGCGTGTGTTTGCGTGCGTGCGTGCGTTCTTTCGTGTGTGTGTGCGTGTGTGTATGTATGTATACGTTTATGAAAGAGAGAGAGAGAGAGAGAGAGAGAGGAGAGAGAGAGAGAGAGGGGGGGGAGGAGGAGTTTCTTGTTTTATGTTTTAACTTGCTTTCAGCTGCACGAAAACACGGAGGCTGATTTCAAGTAGATCACGGACATTGAAAAAAAAAGCAATTACAAACATGTAGATTAATACTGATAAGTCAGTCATACAACAAGACATTTCAAACAATAGCAGGAGAGATGAGAGAGACACAACGGGAGTGATGATAGATAGAAAGATAGATAGATAGATAGATAGATAGATAGATAGATAGATAGATAAAAATAGATAGATAAGAGAGAGAGAGAGAGAGAGAGAGAGAGAGAGAGAGAGAGAGAGAGAGAGAGAGAGAGAGGGAGGTTGTTTTGGAGTGATCCAACCACCTGTTCGTCGACACTGTCACGTGACGAGGTGTTTTCTTTTTCTTTAATTTCCTTTTCTCTTCTTGTTCTTCTTCACTCGCTGTTTGTTAAGGTGCGGTTTTTAAATTTTTTTTTATCTGCTTTAAAATCGCAGACAGCCGTCAGAGTTTCACGGTGAAGAGAGCACTATTAATACAGCACAGTTATTGCCTTGAATGCGTCAGCCCCGTTTTTCAAACACCTTTTGTGGGGAAAAAAAAAAGATTAAACCAATTGATATGGACCAGAGGGTGGCTCTCTGTGTGTTTTCTCTTCTTCTCTGTGTCTCTCTGTGTCTCTCTGTCTCTGTCTCTCTGTCTGTCTTTCTCTGTCACTCTGTCCTCTGTCTCTGTCTCTCTGGGCTCTGTCTCTCTCTCTCTCTTGTTTATGTGTGCGTATGTACAGATGTGTTGACAGAATATGTCGAGAACATTTTTTCTGTTTTATTGCCTTCGAAAGAGTAAAAGAAACAAACCAGCTGAAGACAAATTAAAAACAAAAACAACAAACCAACAAACAAAGGATCACAAGCCCTCTTAAATTTGATGTGATCGCATACGTCTGCATGGGTATGGTCCATATTTCAGTATTTCAGTCTCCCTTGAGAGAGAGAGAGAGAGAGAGAGAGAGGAGAGAGAGAGAGAGAGAGAGAGAGAGAGAGAGAGAGGGGGGGGGGGGGCGGCGATTGTTTCACATCAACCGGAGAGAGATGTGTATCTGTGTGTCAGCATTTTCTTTGTTTGGGGAAACTGTGTGAACAGCGCTTTCGCAGGAGATTCTGAAAAATATGTACGTTCTGTTTGGACTGTGACCGTTGTCTTCGCTTCACGTAAGATTTTAATTCATCTGATACTTTTGATGGTCACAGTGACCTCGAAGAGTACAAAATCTAGTCTTTTGTTGGGAGATTGTTAATACACCATAACGGTTTCTTCCTCTTCTCCTTCTTCTTTTCGTTTTTTGTTTTTAACCCTTTGACTCACGTCCCCTGTCCATCAGCGTTCTGCATTGTCAAGAACGCTAGCAAAGCAAAAACTTAACCGTTTGATTCCTCACCCTATCCGCCAGCTTCCTTGTCACAGAAGCTGTCACATTTTTTTTACGATGCGATGATGATGATGTCGATGAGGATGATAATCACGATGCTATGGAGTTCCATTTAGGATTCAGACTGCGTGACAGGGCTGTACTCTACGCTTACTATCATAGCATATCCTGGCGTCAACCAGGCCCGAGAGATACGGACACCTGCGGTGCTGGTCAGAAGATTTGAGCAGCACCCTCAATGAAGTGATGAGACTCGACTGTGTGGTCCCAGTCTTCCCAATATGCCCACAGCACGCCCAACAATCCCACACCGATTTTTTGAAAGGACTGATCGCCTGGGGATTCGAACCCACAACCTTCCAGTCGATAGTCCGTTGTGCTAACCACTACGCCACGGCGACTGGTTCAGGTGCACATTGTTTGTTTAACGTAAATTGTACGTCAAGATTGTGTAATCCTTTGACTCGTGCGCCATGTCTACCAGCATCCTGCATTGTCAACCAATCTAGCAAAGCAAAAACTTAATCTTTTGATTCCCTCACTTTATCAACCAGCTCCTTGTCGGAAGCTAGTGGATAGGGTGAGGGAATCAAGGGATTAAGTTTTTGCAGTTGGTGGATAGGGTGCGGGAGTCAAAGGTTTAAGGTTGATTGAAATCTAACTGCAACTAACTAACATGGCGAAGGGTTAGCCCGAAGAACTTCTGATTGGGAAGTCGTGAGTTCGAATCCCCATCAGAAAAAAATATTGTGGATTTTAGCCACACAGGAGAGGTGTAGAACATGGGGCAGCTGTTTAATTTAACTCTTTGACTCCCGCTCCCTGTGTATCAGCGTCTTGCTCTGCCAACCATGCAAGCAAAGACTTAAACCCTTTGATTCCCCCACCCTTTCCACCAGCTTCCTGCAGAGAGCTGGTGGATAGGGTGAGGGAGTCAAAGGGTTAAGTTTTAGCAGTTGGTGGATAGGGTGCGGAAGTCAAAATGTTAAACAAAAATGTGAAACGTTGTAAGGTTCCAGTACTATCAAACATACGGCAAGGAACTTAAAGTCAACACTAATGGGCATGATTGCCTGTATCGATAACTTTCTTTTTTTCAAAACTGCGCTTATTCTATAGCTGTGTTCTGGTTTCGTTTTGTATCAGAAACAGGGAGATTGTGTGTGTAGTTTGACCATCTATTATTCGCCTTTCTTTCCAGTCTTTTCTTGCATTTATTCGTCTGTCGTTCTTGCCTATCTGTAGTCGCGGGTTTCCACACAGAGGGAATGGAAGTCCGGCCTTTATCGACAGTGTGAATCTCTCAACACGCCCACGCTTCTTTATTGTGAATACACCCCCCCCCCCCCCCTATCTTGTCGCGACAACAGCGTCAGCACGGCAAACAGGGCGGAAAAGAAAAAAAAGGAAAGACATTGGTTTAAAAGGGGGGAAAAAAAAAGCTTCAGGTAAACAGATTGCAACCCGCTGTGCTTTTTTTTTATTTTCACCGGATGAATCAGGATTACTTGCTCCTTTATAAATTAGTTGATTGATTTATTTGTTTAATATTGATTGATTTATTTGTTTCATTTTAGCGCCTTTGGTTGAGTGTCAGTGAATTGGGAAGATTGAACTGGAAAGGGCGAGGGAAGGGGATGGTTAGGAAAGAGGGGAGTGGAACGTGAAAAGGTCGGGGAATGGAGGGAAAGAGTAGACAAACATTTCCATTGAAACATTTCCTCCAAACAGATGCATTCATATTAAGATGCAGACGTATTGTATACAATTTTGTATGCATTCTCTTTAGGCTCATAGACTCATTTTATTCCAATACCTTCTATTATAGTCAATCATTCTTATGTAACATCTCTTCGACTCATAGACAGACGTAAAGCAATTGGAATGCATACACAGACAGACAGACACACTTATGCATACGCATGCAAGAATGCACTCACCCAAACGCACGCATATTGTCCCGCTCACATGTAATAATCGTCAATAAGTTATTCTGTCTTTAATTAAAACAAACAAACAAACAAACAAACAAACAAACAAAAACAACGAACCATAATGATAACGACAGCGACTAATAACATTCTGAAACAAGCAAAGAAAGAAATAAACATATAGATAATATATAACGACAGCGACTAATAAATTAATGAAACAAGCAAAGAAAGAAACAAATACATAGATAATATATAACGACAGCGACTAATAACATTCTGAAAACAAGCAAAGAAAGAAGAACAAACATATAGATAATATATAACGACAGCGACTAATAAATTAATGAAACAAGCAAAGAAAGAAAAAACATATAGATAATACATAACGACAGCGACTAATAACTTTTTGAAACAAGTAAAGAAAGAAACAAACACGTAGATAAATAAACGAACGGCTGTACTTGATCAGATATTAGATAAATGAATGGCTGTACATGATTAGACAAATCAGTTAATCAATCACTCAGAAAGCCGATTAATCAGTCAATCAGTCAGCTGATCAACCAGTTCATGTTGCCCAGACTTAATGTCAGACTATAAATAGCCAGTAATCTGCACAACAACACGCACGTGACGTGCACAGAGAGGAAGGGAGGGTGTGTGTGTGTGGGGGGGGGGGGGAGGATGTCAGGAAGGAGAAAGGTGACAGGCACATCAAGCATGGCGGCCATCAGAGAGGCGGGCAACTAGCTTGCTCGATGGATTGGAAAGTTGCCTGATTACACGCCATGTGTCTTCTCTCTCTCTCTTCTCTGATCGTTCGGCTACCTCATGCCTGACTCTCTGCCTGCCAGCTTGCCAGCAGGTTAACTCTTTCCCTCCCTCACCCTATCCATCCCATCAGCTTCCATCAGTTTCTGCCTCTTGGAGGAAGCTGACGGAAACTGGTGGATAGGGTGAGAATGAAAAGATAAAGAAGCTGGTGGAAGCTGCTGGATAAGATGAGAATGAAAGGATAAGGAAGCTGGTGGAAGCTAGTGGATTGGATGAGGTAGTGAAAAGATAGGAAAGCTGGTGGAAACTAGTGGATTGGATGAGGTAGTGAAAAGATAAAGCTGGTGGAAGCTAGTGGATTGGATGAGGTAGTGAGTAATGTAGTGAAAGGGTAAGGAAACTAGTGGATAGTGAGGTAGTGAAAGGATAAGGAAGCTGATGGAAGCTAGTGGATTGGATGAGGTAGTGAAAAGATAGGAAAGCTGGTGGAAACTGGTGGATTGGATGAGGTAGTGAAAAGATAAAGCTGATGGAAGCTAGTGGATTGGATGAGGTAGTGAAAAGATAAAGCTGGTGGAAGCTAGTGGATTGGATGAGGTAGAGAAAAGATAAGAAAGCTGGTGGAAGGTAGAGGATTGGATTAGGTAGTGGAAGGGTAAGAAAGCTGGAGGATTGGGTGAGGTAGTGAAAGGATAGAAAAGCAGGTGGATATAGTGAAGGCGTGAAAGGATAAGGAAACTGGCGGGAACTGGCGGATAGGATGAGTAGTGAAGCTGATGGGGGAGAAAGTCAGAGGATAAGGAAGCTGATGGAAGCTGGTGGATAAAAATGAAAATGAAAGTGTAAAGAATTTGGTGGATGGAATAAGAAAGTCAGAGGGTAAGGAATCTGGATGAAGCTGGCGGATAGGATGAGGTGCTGAAAGGGTAAGAAAGCTGGAGGAAGCTTGTGGATAGGGTAAGGTAGTGAAAGGGTTAAACTGATGCCACACCTGACTCAGTTTGTCGGCTTTGGGGATTTATCAGGCTGGCTGATCGCAAGTTCCCCAGTTTTTGTCTTCTTCCTGCTCTTAAATAGCCCTGCAAAAAAGTTTTAGTGCCGAAGAACAGTTCGTTGTTATTTTTCTCTGTTCCAGATCGTATTAATCAAAACGATGATGCGGTTATATGACATCATGTATTGCTGTTGTTTTTTTCCCCACTTTTGGCGTGGCAGGTTATGTAATAAACTTTGATAAAGAATTGGTTATTAATAAACGTTGTCGCAGGGATGGGATCGCACGCAAGTTTACGAGGGTTAACTGCCCACCCCACCGCGCATTACAAATTGTTTTTGTTGTTTATTTCGTTTTTGTCTTTAGTAAACGATTGAAAGGCCCACAGCAGTCACAAAGAGACAGAAATAAGTTTAGTAAAGGAGAAGAACTGTGTGGAACAACGCTTTAATTCTGAGTTTGAACCACTGTTAATGATCATTAAACTCGACACGACAACTCTAGAAAGGCTGTGCCTGAACTTCCGGAATAAGCTTACTTTTTCGTTTCGCCACTATTATAAAGACGTGATGATGACGTTGTTGATAGAATAGAAAGTCGTGTAGTGATTAAATATGTGTACAAGTAAGATAGTTGAAAAGCAAGCAAACAAGTAGTCGAATTGAAGTAAGAAACGTGACCAAATGCCTGCATGCCCAGGTAATGGCAGAGTATTGGCAGTGATGGGCACAACACGCACGCACATGACGTGTCCAGGGAGGGGGAGAGGGAGAGAGGGAGAAAGGTGACGGGAGCATGGAGCGTGGTGGCCGTCAGAGAGATTTGATGGATTGGAAAGTTGCCTGATTACACGCCATGTGTCTTCTCTCTCTTCTGATCCTTACCTCCTGCCTGACTTTTTCCCTGCCTGCCTGCCTACCTGTCTGATGCCAGATCAGCTTCAATTTGTCGGCTCTGGGAATTTATCAGTTTGGCTGGTCGGAGCTTCCTTAGTTTTTGTCCACTTCCTGCTCTTAAATAACACTGCGAAAAGTTTTAATGCCTGCGAACATTTCCTCTTTTTGTGTGTGTGTATGTTCTAAATCGTATTAAGCTGAGCGATGATGTGTTTTTCATCTTATGTTGTGTTGTGCTCAACTTTCTTCTCCTCCATTGTGAAGAAGATTATGTAGTAAATTTAATGAAGACTAGGGCATTGATGATCATTATGGCGGTAATGAGATTGCACGTAGATTTTCGGGGGTTAAATTTATTTTTAACCTCAGATTTTTCACCTTGTTTACTTCCCTCTTCCCTCTTTCATGATGAGGCTTTATTGTACGAGCGTTCCTTCTCAGTTTGTTTCAGAGTCCTTGAAGACTTAACAGAAGGACTATGTCAGGTAACGTTGGTGATTGTAATAGAGTCAGTTTGCTATTCCAGCATGAAGTTCCAGTGATAATCTCGCGGAACATTATTGTACACGTCACATCGTCTATGACGTAAACCCTCGCCAACAGTTTTATGAACAGACGTAACTCATTGGTCTCTTTACGTCACTGATGAGATTGGAAAAAAAAAGTGCTACCACCAATGATTATTTGTCGAGAGTTAAAAATTGAGAAACATACAGAATTAAAATGAGAACGCTCATTTAATGAAAGGAACAAGACATTGAAGATTTTTGTCCGACTGGCCTGTTTCATGCGAATTCAAAAGACAACAAAGAAACAAATTTACTCGATGTAGGACAGAAACAACAGATCAGCTAACGTCCTTGATGTTTAATTGAACGTTTATCTAAGTTCTAAGTCAAGAGGAAAAAAAAGTGGTCTGATCTGAACAGTCCAATCAGTTTGATATCATCATACCTTATGAAGAGTAGGTAGGTATAAAAGAAATGATATTTTTGATGATGGTAATCGGAATCTGTTATCAAACGCGTAAAAACCAAGGGGGAAGTAACTGTGAGTGTTTTTAAAAACTTAAGTTAATAGTTAATCGTAATGATAATGATTAAAATCGTGTTGTTTACGAGAATCGGAATTTTGAAAAACTGAGTTGATAGTTAATCATAATGATAACAATTATAAAAATCGTGTTGTTTACGGGTGTGGGAGATTTTAAAACTGAGTTGATAGTTAATCCTGACGATGATAATAATAAACACCGTGCTGTTTAAGAGGTGCATTTAAGCCTTTTCAACACATAGGTTCGATAGACTGGCTATGCAGGACGTGCATCAAACTCACATCAGCGCTGATGGAAGAAGAGAAAAAAAGTTGACAGGCCCGTCAAAACAGACGTATGACAAAACGGTCGTTGCGTAAGTTATTAATGATGACAGGGTGTCGTGTTCACTGAGATGTTCGCGTGACCCACTCCCATCCAACTGGCGCCGTGCCGTCTCCCTGACATCTGTCTCATCGCCTGTAATGATGGCTCCTGATGACGTATGTCTTGTTGCCTTCTTCCGAGTCTGACAGCAAACGTTTCCGATTGCATACTTCGACGGTTATTGACAGAATGATGTATCTTGCTTCTGTACTCCGTTGGTGATATCCGTTTTGGTTGGTGATCCTTGAAAAGTGTCCATAACCTGTCAATAAATCAAGTTTGTGCAATTCAAAAAAAAAAAAATTGATATAGGAGACATGTGTAGATTGATGTAATCGTGGTATTTAAGAGGTGGGGATGGAGATGATGGAGGAGGAGGAGGAGGAGAAGACGAAGAAGCAGAAGCAGAAGCAGAAGAAGAAGAAGAAGGAGAAGGAGAAGGAGAAGGAGGAGAAGGAGAAGAAGGGAGGAGGAGGAGGAGAGAGAGAGAGTCAACCAACAAATCTTCAGTGCCAGAAGATCGGCATGATATACTGCCTGTTACTGTTAGCTTGTAATTTTTCTTCTTCTTCTTTTTTTTTTTTTTGGTAGAGGTATCGTGTATCTGCGTCTGACCTTTTTGATAATGGTCGTTTCAGCCATGTGTGTTCGCCTTCACTTTTCGTAAAGGTCGTTGTGACATGTATCTCTTAGCTGTTGATTTTTGTATGTGTCGTTTTAGTCTTACGTGTTCGCCTTATTTATTTATGTTTTTTTTTGTAAGGAAGATTATGGCGTTTGCCTGTTTGCCTGTAACTTGAAAACATTCCTTTGAGCTATATGTCTGCTTCATTTATGTGTGTGTGTAAGAATTTGAAATGAAGAGAAATAACTCTAAAAATCATCATTGTGAGAGGAGATAGTGCCATAGGTCTTGGCGACAGCGACGTATCTTACAGATACAGATACAGAGATAGGAAAGAGACTGCATGGTTTCTATCTGATGGACTGTAACAGATGTTTTGTGTGATTTCACGACGTATTCATTGCTCGTTCAGTGATCCCAAAAGATGGAAGTACAGGTTCAGAGTCACGTTTCATCTCCGTACGTATGCAATAGTCGGTTGTGTCGTATTTCTGCTCCTTAGTGATGGGTTCAAAAGTTACAATTACCCACAGTAGGGTCTAGGGCCCACGTGTAAAACACATTTTAATCTCTAAGAAGCATTATGAATGTAAAAACCGTTTACAGTACTTACACGAAAACGTATGTAAAATTGGGGGGAAAAAACCCACAAAGAAAGAAAGAAACAAACAAACAAAACAGCCCCAACTAAACGTTCAGAATGCATTTAAGAGATCAAAACGTGTTGTGCAATTGGGTCTTGGTCACGCACTTGTGGCAGTTTTCCATCGTATATCATTGTCACAGTTTTCCATCATATATCAGTATATCAGATTTTACGTTTTAGACATATGACCAGTACAACCAGCAATGATAGATTTTCGTGGAGGAGGGAGGGGGAAGGGGGAGGGGATGGAGCGGATAGACAGAGAGATAAATAGAGAAGTGAGACAGGACACAACAACGAACACAGGAAGAGCACTAGTCCAACAGGTGACATGACAAGGACGACCTCAATTGTCAAGACATACGACGTCAGAGACACAATGAATGAAGGCCTCCCAC
>CM060314.1:68464928-68467428 GCA_030674185.1 Monoplex corrugatus | reverse complement strand
TTCTGTTTGCTGCATCCTGAGCTTTCTCAATGCGGTGATTGAAGTGGTTTTAACTGAATAGATGTGAAGTGAGTGAAATCATATATTGTAATCAGTATTTTATTGCTCTGTTCGTTGAGACATAACTGCATACGAGCATTGTAGTGTTGGAAAAATTCTTTAGTTTCCTGATTGGACAGAAGCGACTAATATCATGTTGCAGGAAAACCATGTACAAGTTGTAATCTTTCTTTTTGTATATAAGCCACAACACACAATTTTCAAAGTCGTATTTCATTTTGTATGTTCGTTTATGAAGGAACATGGGGTTGTAAAGCATGTTTAATTTCAGTTTCTTCGTTCACGCAGAAGTTAATGTGTATTTTAAATCAATTTTTTTAGTTCTTCTGCTTAAAAAAATTGCATGATGTTTCAATCATATTTGGTTGTATATGATATCATATTGTTAATCAAACGAAATTGTTTCATTGTTTAACCCTTTGACACCCGCACCCTATCCACCAACGGCAAAAACGTAACTCCTTGACTCCCTCACCCTATCCAGCAGCTTCCTACAGGAAGCTGCTGGATAGGGTGAGGAAGTCAGAGGGTTAAGTTTTTGCTTTGCTAGCATGGTTAACTATGCCAGATGCTGAAGGACGTGGTGCGGGAGTCAAAGGGTTAAAAACAAAGTTGCTTGCAATGTTCTGCCAAAATCGTGTATAGTTTCTCTTGTCAACTCAAAAGTGGTTCCAGATCATATCGTAAATGAAGCAGAATTGTTGTATTTGTGAATAAAAAAAAAAAAGTCGCATGGTGATGTGGTTGTAAATCATGTTTAAGATGAAAGTGATGGATGGTCGATGTCCAGGAACTTCGTTAGCCTCTCCCCAGGACACAACCATCGTCAGCCATAGAGCTGTATATCATCAAGTGGGTAGGGGTTATGGCGCGGTCCCTTCCCTGGAACGAGCTATTCATTTTGCCACATAAAACAAGATTGGATTCGATTATTATGAGAGAGAGAGAGAGAGAGAGAAGAGAGAGAGAGAGAGAGAGAGAGAGGAGAGAGAGAGAGAGAGAGAGAGAGAGAGAGAGAGAGAGAGAGACTGTGTGTGTGTTTATGTGTGTATGTGAGCGCGCGCAATTTATGCATGTATGTATGTATGTATGTATGTGTGTGTATGTGTATGTGTGTGCGTGTGTGTTTGTGTGTGTGTGTGTGTGTGTGTGTGTGTGTGTGTGTGAGAGAGAGAGAGAGAGAGAGAGAGAGAGAAGATGCGCTTGTTTTGTGCAAGCTTTATCTTTTGCTGTCTCTGCCTGTCTCCCCTCCTCCCCCCCCCCCCCCCTGTCAGTCTGTCTGTCCCCAGTCTGTCTGTCTCTTATTCTGTCTGCCTCTCATTCTCAACGCACAGTGTGCTCGCAGGCATGATTATATATGTCAGTAAGCGTGACCGTGCGAGCGCGCGCGTTCCTTTGTGGAGGTGCAACAGAGAGGAATCGCTTGTTTTTTGTGTTCCATTCACATCGTGTGCGGGTTTCACGACTATCATGTATCCCTTCCTGACACCCTTTCACTCCCTTACCCTATCCACCAGCTTCCTGCGTATTCAGCCATGATAGAAGTGCAAACATTTCGACTTCTTCACCCTACGTCCCATCTTCTGCATGGCATCAGTGCAACAACTTAATCCTTTAAATCTCTTACCCTACCCACCAACTTTCTGCATTAACGGGCATGAACGCAAAACAGAAACGTAAACCCTTTGACTTCGTACTGTATCCACCAGCTTCTGCATCATCAGTCATAATATCACACACACACACACACACACACACACACACACACACACACACACACACACACAACACACACACACACACACACACACACACACACACACACACACACACACACACACACACACACACACACACACACACACACACCACACACACACACACACACACACACACTCTCTCTCTCTCCAACTCTTTGAGACCGCTTCACCTTGTCCACCAATTTCCGGCATTATTAAGCAAAAACTTAACCCGTTGACTGACTCACTCTCCACCAGCTTCCTGCAAATAGTTAACCCTTTCATCTTTCACTCTCCCTCCCTCTGCAGGAAATTGGTGGGTCAGGTGAGGGGATCAAAGGGTTAAAATTTTGCAGCTGGAGGATAAGACGAGGGAGTCAAAGGATAAAGTTTTTGGAGCTGGCGGATAAAGTGAGGCAGTGAAAGGGTTAAATGAACTTGGAGGCCATTAAGTGTCCATTGATCTGTGTTGTTGAGAACCGGCAGACAGCCTATCCGTCTTCATTACCAGCGGGGGGTTAAAAAACGAAAAACAAAAAAACAAAAACAGAGGATGGCGTCATTTTTTCTCTCTCTCTCCCAACAATGCCGTTTATTTCCGATCAGTCTGACACGTTGATCTGTCTGGTTGAAGGGCACGATTGTTGACTGGTTAGGACACTGGCCGTTCAATTTAACCTTTTGACTCCTGCACGCTATCC
>CM060314.1:68429928-68452428 GCA_030674185.1 Monoplex corrugatus | reverse complement strand
ATGTGCATTTGCAGTGTAGTCTGTATGCAGAGAGAGAGAGAGAGCGAGAGAGAGAGAGAGAGAGAGAGAGAGAGAGGGAGGGGGAAAGAGAGAGAGAGAGAGAAAGGGAGGGGGAAAGAGAGAGAGAGAGAGAGAGAGAGAGAGAGGTGATGAGTGGTGTGTGTGTGTTTGCGTGCGTGCGTGTGCGTGCTTGCGTGTGTGTGTGTGTGTGTGTGCGCGCGCACGCACGCGGGCGCACATTATGATATTATCCACGCCACCTGAAAAACCTCGAAGAAACCGGAGCAGTAAAGTGCCCCAAAGCTGATCCAGCGAGAATGCAGGCCTACATTGATTATCGCATTTTGCTTCCCGACGCTGTCGCTTCAGTTGACACTAAATTACAATATCAGGTCTTCTGCCAGACGCCACCACCGACCCTCCTGCCAAACTGTTGGTTCAGCTCTCCTACCTGTACCGTCCTCCTTGGCCACAAGTCACCCCCCCCCATCCGCCAAACCAAACTACCATAGAGATCTTTGAGGAATGATCGTTGTAACGTTAGGCGTGGCTGTTTGTTTTTGTTTTTATTTGTGGTGGTGGTGATGGTGGTGGTGGTGTGCGTTCTTTTTTTTCTGTCTTCCTTTTAGGTAAAGTAGTTAGTATCATAACCCCGAGGTGGTAGGTGAGTGTTATGGTAGGCACCTCAGCTTTTTTTTCTTTTCTTTTTTTTTAATAGAATCTCGCACTTAAGGAGGCAGTGCCCATCTCCTTCCCTTTGCTGCTTTATCTTTCCCAACCTCGAACAGAAGCAGGTACCCATATCACGTATTTATAGTTTTGTTGTAAATCATGATAAAAGCAAAGATATAAAATTGTCCCGTTATTCTGTGGTGGTTGAGGAGTGAGTTGGTGTGTATCTCGGTGATCTCTGGTTGCTGTTTTTGGGGGCTGGTCCCACTCCTTGTTTTTTTTTTGTTTTGATTTGCTACGTCATGTTCCTAAGTGCTGAACAGAAGTCAGTTACCGAATCGCAGGTGGGTGAACGGCCGCGCGCTCAAATTTGCGAGTCAGACTCTGACCTAGGACGAGTCAGACTCTGACCTCTCTGACCTAGGATGAGCCAGACTGACGTAGAATGAGTCAGACTCTGACCTATCTGACCTAGGATGAGTCGGACTCTGACCTAGGATGAGTCAGACTGACCTAGTACGAATCAGACTCTGACCTAAGATGAGTCAGACTCTGACCTATGATCAGTCAGACTCTGACCTAGGACGAGTCAGACTGACCTAGGATGAGTCAAACTATGAACTAGAATGAATCAGACTCTGATCTAGGATGAGTAGACTCTGACCTAGGATGAGTCAGACTCTGACCTTGGATGAGTCAGACTCTGACCTTGGCAGCTGGATTGGAAAGCAGGAGCTGTGCATACCGTCAATTTATCAGTACAGCACATTACCGTGCTGTTACAACCCGCAAAGCCGGAACAGGTTGAGGCAGCTGAAATGTGGTTTCTAAGAAGAATGTTGGTTTCGTGGACAACAAAGAAAAAAACGAGACATCATGAAGGAGATGGACACAAAAAGGACATTAATGATGAAGATTGGGAAATGACAAGCAACTTTTATAGGACATGCTGTAAGGCAAGAGAAATTAGAGCACCTAGTCACAACAAGAACGCTGGAGGGAAAAAGCACCAGGTAGACCCAGGGAGAAGATATTGGACGGACTTGCGTAGTGGATGAAGACGGAGAGGGTGGGGATGTTCTTGCAGCGACAGGGGATAGATTCGTATGGAGGATGATGATGGATGATGATCGCCAACGCCATGCGGCAGGGCACATGATGATGATGATAATGACGATAATGAGGACACTACACAATACAGTACACGACACGACACTACATGTACTGCCCTGGTCTGCATTACGTTATGTTACCACACCACACCACACCGCACCATACCATGCCACACGCCACACCACACCACACCGCACCGCACCACACCATATCACACCGCACCGCACACCACCATCCCACATCACACCACACCACATCACACCACACCACGCCACGCCAAACCACATCACACCAGACCACATCACCACATCACACCACACCACGCCACGCCAAACCACATCACAGCCAGACCACATCACACCAAACCAAACCACACCACACCACACCACATCACGCCGAACCACACCACACCACATCACGCCAAACCACACTGCACAGAACTGCACTGAAAGACAAGAGAACGCTACTGAAGACAACAATACTCGTATTGTAGCAGTCTATCATTGGAAAGTCTTGGTTACATGTAAATGATATGCATATCTGTGTATCTTACCTTCAAAGAAGAAAAGAACCCAGAGAAATTGAATTTGAAACAAAGATAACGACAGGATTGAATCAGAACTCAGCTAGCCATTAAGTATGAACTTGTCTCACATCACAGAAAGCCCCCCCCCCCCCCCCCCCCCCCCCCAGTCAGTGCACAAAGCCTCCGCTGCCTATCAACAAGATGAAAACAATATTTTCTTAATCATAGCCCCGCCGGTCTGTCCTCCGCTTCCGAGGAAAGGAAAAAAAAGTAAACAAACAAATAGAGACAAACAAACAAATAAACAAATGAATGAATAAAGAAATAAATAGGTAAATATATAAATAGATAAATAAATAAATAAATAAATAAATAAATAAATGTGTAGACAAACACAAAAGTAAAAAAAAAATGAAACGGAAAACAAAGCAAGCGAAGACAACACGAGACAGAACAGTCCACTCACACGCTACAGCTCTTCACAGAGCCGGAAGGAACAGTTCAGTATCAAGTTTAATGATGGCGTCAGCTAGACTGGCAATTGGAAACGTCAGAGCTCGTTTAACTTTTTGATTGGCGATGATGGTCCTCTCTGTCATGCCTGATTATTTCCCCCAAATATTTCCCGTTTGCTATTGTTTTGTTGTCAACGCTTGATTATATCCAATCATAATTTACCGTTTGTCGCTGATTATTAACGCTTAGCTGTTCCTTGTCACCATCTTTTTCCGGCTCTCGGCTTAGTCATGGGTATTTGTTTTCTCTCGAAATGTTTTCTGGTTTCTACTGCTTTTTGTTGTCGTAGTTGTCGTTTTTAATTTTGGTTATTTCCAGTCAAAACATCCCTGTTGTTTCGGTCATTAAGAGGTTAATTGTTCCTTATCATCGTTTGTTGTTGTCGTTTCTAATATTAGATATTTCCAATCAAAACATCCCCGTTGTTTCGGTCATTAAGAGGTTAATTATTCCTTATCATTATGTTGTAGTTGTCGTTTTTAACATTGGTTATTTCCAGTCAAAACATCACTGTTGTTGCAGACATTAAGAGATTAATTGTTCCTTGTCATCGTGTTGTTGTTGTCGTTTCTAATATTGGATATTTCCAGTTAAAACATCCCCGTTGTTGTGGACATTAAGATGCTAATTGTTCCTTATCTTGATATTGTAGTTGTCATTTTTATCATTGGTTATTTCCAGTTAAAACATCCCCGTTGTGTTGCGGACATTCAGATGTTAATTGTTCCTTATCATCATCATTTTCCAGTTGTCGATTTTTTTTTATCTCGTGAATGTTGTGTTGTTCGATGTATCTTCTGGTTATCAGTCATTGTGTGTTTATCTCATTGTGTAGTTTTTCTTTTCTCTCTGTCTGTTCGTCTGTCAGTTTCTGTGCCTCTGAGAAGGAAAGAAAGGAGGAGGTGTTTTTATCACTGTGAGTGAATGTTTTGAGTCAATGATTGAGTAAATGACAAGAGTGTGGGCTTTGATTTGATGTCTACGTCAAGATATAGCGCCCTACGTATATCATCAGCGTCATCATCATCATCATCATCATCATCATCATCATCATCGTCATCATGAAAAAGAGTGTATGTTTGTGTGTGTGTGGTGTGTGTGTGTGTGTGTGTGTATGTGTGCGTGCGTGCGTGTGTGTGCGTGCGTGTGTGTGTGTGTGTGTGTGTGTGTGTGTGTGTGTGTGTGTGTGTGGAGGAGGAGGGGGAGAGCTGGGAGAAATGTAATTGTCAGTGAATGAGCAAACGAAACAGACAGACAGACAGACAGACAGACAGACAGATAGACAGACACACAGACAGACACACACAGACAGACACACACAGACACAGACAGACACACACATACAGACACACAGACAGACACACAGACACACTAGACACACAGACACACAGACAGACCAGAATAACAGCCATTCATCACACCAGCTTACCTTGCCGAATTTCAATGCAACCAGGATGCTGCGCCCTATCATTTTCCGTTTGGATGAAAACTAACTGCCATTTATCTCGCTCGCCCTCTACGTCCTACACAACCTCCAGGGACAGACGGGTTCACGACAAAATGTTGAAATAAGCGCGGAATAAAGAGCTCTAAAGATAGTTTTGTGTAACATATGCAAACAAGTGCAGCATTCCTAATGCCTACTTGCTTGGCTATGCGGGTGCACGCAAATTTTTTTTTTCTTTTCCGGATATTCGCTCGTTTGCATCGCACGCACGCCCATCAGTCTGCACCGCACCCACCTCCTTTCCAGAGAGAGAGAGAGAGAGAGAGAGAGAGAGAGAGAGAGAGAGAGAGAGAGGAAAAGAGAGAGAGAGAGGGAGAGAGAAGGTGGAAATGAGAAATATATTTTTTTCGGTGTAACTGAACCTACAGGACAAAATACTAAACAAACATATTACTTGTGGGGTAGCAGTTTTAGAACATGTGTAGGATTCATAGGTGAGGTGTATACGTAAAGATTAGGCGACCCCAAAAACTGGAGAGAGAGAGAGAGAGAGAGAGAGAGAGAGAGAGAGAGAGAGAAGAGAGAGAGAGAGAGAGAGTTATGTGGATTCAGAGCACACACACACATCACACACACACACACACACACACACACACACACACACACACACACACACACACACACACACACACACACACATTTACACAAATACACACACATACATTCACACACACACAGCGATTATTGTTATTTTAATCAGTGTATACCTCTTCAAGGGCCAGTAATTGGCTTTTTGAACAGTAGGGGAAAAATACAAACATTATAGCCACTTCAGTCAGTGTCTCCTCTCCAAGGGAGCGGTCATTGAGGAACACTGTCTGTGGGGGGTAGCATTGTGGTTTCAAAAACATGGCATAGAATTAAGAGTGGAAATGACTGTTAGTTAACTAGTTTCGATTGAAAGGAGAAGGGACAGGAAGGCACAAAGAAGAGTCATTAAAAACTACTGTCTCTGTCAAGAGACCGATTGGAATCGCTGTGTCGGCGTCTGCCGCTGTGTGTGCCCAGGGGTCTTAACCCGGATAAGCCCGGGTGTGAAGTGAAGTCTGGTTCACGCTGGGGTGGCCTGGTGCTGTTACCTGAACTGTCAAAAGTTTTTTTTTTAAAAATGTCGAGGGGGGTGGGGGTGAGGGGGTAGGGGAGAAGGTGACGGTTCGATGGGTGTGAAACGTCAAACTGAGCCTCTCTGTCTGTATCTCTATCTGTTTCTTTCTGTCTCTGTCTGTCGTTTGTCTGTCTTTCTGTCTCTTTGTGTGTCTCCCTGTCTCTGTTTCTGTCTGTCGGTTTGTCTCTCCTATTTCCTGTCTGTGTATTCCTTCTTTGTATACAATTATATCTTGTCACTAAGTTGATGAATCTAGGTATAGGAATGAACAGTATTTGAGCATGTTTAGATCTTTCTGTAAATTTTTTACAATGTGTAGGTTAGTTCCACTTTGTACAAGGGCTAGATGTGGAAAACAAAAAACAAAACCAGCAAAAAGATCATCATCATCATCATCATCATCAACAACAACAACTGTTGCTGCTGCTACTACTGCTGCTGCTGCTACTACTACTACTACTACTGCTACTACTACTACTACTACTACTACTACTACTACTACTACTACGACAACGACGACGACGACTACGTCTATGACTACGACTACTACTCCAGTAGCAAACAAACTCACCAGACACAACTGCTCATCTCTTATCCTCGTCTCTTATTTGTCTGTTTGCTAGTTGTTTTATGTTATGTCTCTTATTCATCGATGACAATGTGTAGTTTATTCTCATCCTGGGCGAGGGCTGGACTTTAAATAACAAAACACACAGAAAATCTGCAACTGTTTATCTGTTAACTTCTTAAATACTCTTCTCCTCCCTGTCTCTCTGTGTCCGTCTTTATCTCTGTACCTGCCCATTTGTATGTATGTGTGTGTGTGTCTGTCCCTCTCTCTGACAGTCCAAAAGGATTTGTTGTTGCGTTAAAATTCTCTTTAACAGAGTTAAGCCGACAAGAAGTCACAAAATGACAAACCTAAAGGGCATGACAAGTTCATCACGATTTTGCCCACCAAAGAACTTGGTAATCTGGTCCAGAGTGACAGCCAAGAACTGTATAGAGATGTGTATCAAAGAACAGTACTAAAAGATATGAAAATCTGCCGCGTGGAAAAGGAACAACACACGTGTTGATCCATCTTGATTTGAAGGTTGAGGTAGTGATGGTGATGACCACATCGTGTATTCACAGCATTGTTTTAGAATTCTTCTTGACATGGCGTCCCTCAAAAGATCTACAACCTAAGCAGACAAGTACCTTTTCTTATTGTCTTTCGTAGTTTTCATTTCTTTTGAAAACTGGTCTTAGGGGTGACACAAAAAGATTACAGTATTGTTCTTGCCTGCCTAAAGTAGATAAATGAATGATAAACAAATGAATAAATAAAAAGGTAAAGATAGATAAATAAGAATGAATAAATGAAAAAAAGGACAAGCAGGACAAATACAAACGAATGAAATGCCTAATATCTTGTATTTCAGGTGTCCAAGGTTACACGCTACACACACACACACACACACACACACACACACACACACACACACACACACACACACACACACACACACACACACACACACACACACACACACACACACACTGCGTAGTTACCTACAAAAGCACAGAGGATGTATTTTTTTGCCTGGGCAGTTTGGAGCTATTTTTGGCCACTTGAGACTTGACGTTGGAAGCCTTTGATCTTCCGGCTGACCGTGTTTGCCTTGTTGGTGTGGACAAACTGAGAACTCGTGCTTAGGCAGGTGTTCAGGAGTTGCTCTATGTGTGTCTGTGTCTGTCTGTCTGTCTGTCTGTCCTCTGTCGCTGTCTCTGTCTCTCTGTCTCTCTGCTCTCTCTCTCTCTCTGTCTCTCTCTCTATGTCTCTGTCTCCGTCTTTCTTCTTTTGTATGTCTCTCTCTTCCCCCTCTTTTCTCCCTGTCTTTTACACACACACACACACACACACACACACACACACACACACACACACACACACACACAACACACACACACACACCACTCTGTCCCTCTTTCTGTCCCTCCCCCCTCTCTTTTTTCTCCCTGTCTTTTACATACACACACACACACACACACACACACACACACACACACACACACACACACACACACACACACACACACACACACACACACACACACACACAGAGCGCGCCGCGCGGAGATTAATTGATTATAAAGACAGTGTCTGTCTGTCTTTCTATCTTCGTCTATTTCTTGTCTCTCTTTTCTCTCTCTTCTCTCTCCTCTTTCTCTCTCTCTCTCTCTCTCTCTCATACAAACTCATATACATAGAATAATTAATTGATTTATTATAAAGACAATTGCACAATAGAATAATGTTCGATCAGTTCTCCATGTCATGTCTGCCGTTGCTGAAATCTAAAGTAAAATGAATGTGAGAATGTTCAACAGTAATGATCATAAAACCACCTAGCCACTGGCTTGAGGCTTTTTAAACGAAAGCACACGAATACATAAAAAGGAAATATAACATGAAAACAGCAAGTAGAAATATAGAAGTTTGCATAATAATCGTTACCTTCTAGCCACAGAGAGAGAGAGAGAGAGAGAGAGAGAGAGAGAGAGAGAGAGAGAGAGAGAGAGAGAGAGAGAGAGAGGATGTCTGAATAAACTTTATGTTAAAGAGTCATAGTTTTCATTCGGCCTTTCAGAATTTCAAGCGTTTTTTTTTTCTTTTTTAAAGAAATTGTGTAATGACTTTCATTACGAGGACAAAGGCAGGAGATCGGAAAATAATTGTGTGTGTGTGTGTGGTGTGTGTGTGTGTGTGTGTGTGTGTGTGTGTGTGTGTGAAAGAGAGAGAGAGAGAGAGAGAGAGAGAGAGAGAGAGAGAGAGAGAGAGAGAAGAGAGAGAGAGAGAGAGAGAGAGAGAGCTGTAAAGATTAAAAACGAAGAGCCAACGAAATAGCATTCATGCAAGCGCACGAGCGCACACACACACATACACACGCACACGCACACGCACACCACACACACACAACACACACACACACACACACACACAACACAAACACACACACACACACACACACACACACACACACACACACACACACACACACACACACACACGGACAAATACATGTGAATGTTAGCAGTGAATGTTAGATCTTACCTGGTAATCATTCTGTTAATTAAAAGCAAGCAACATCCTTGTTTTATCAAGACTCCTACTGTTAAATAATTACAATGGCAAAGCTGGCAAGTGTCCAACTCCGATTGCGTGTCTGACTTTACAAGGAAAACTGTGTGCACTTACAAAAACAAAACAAAACGACAATACAGTATACGTAATCACATTTGCTGTGAATCACATAAAAAAGATTCCACGGAACATAGGGGGTATGGAGTGTAGATCTTTCGACCCATGTAGTCAGATCAGTTTTTGCCACGGAAGAGAACAAGTACGAGAGCGACAGTCAAGTGGGTCAGACATTGGTTTTCTATTCAGAAGGTCTGGGTTTTATCCCGTCTGGGTACATCCCGCCTGGTGGGTAAAGGGTGGAGAGTTTTCGGATCTCCCAGTCCACCTAGCTGTAAATGGTACTTGTCCCTCTTCTTGGGGATGGGGAAGATGAAGCAGCGAGGGTTAGGAGAAGGTCACTGCGTTCTTCATACTCCCCCTATGTGCAGATTTGTTTGTGCCTGAACCCACTTCATGTGTATATATGCATGCAGAACATGGAACGTGCACGTTAAAGATTCTGTAAGTCATGTCAGTGTTCGGAGGTTTACGGAAACACGAAAACACCCCAGCACTTATGCCAACCAAAGATGGTATATATGCAGACTGTGCAGCAAGATACCGTCTGTACAGTGTGAGCAAAAACAACTTGCAAACTCATAATCCGAGAAATTCTGAATGCTTAAAAATCAGAATGCTTAGAAATAAAAATGCCCTTTTCTCCCACTGGACAAAGCAGCAGGGAAGTTTCAGTCTTTTTCTCCTAAATTTTGTATTTGGTGTTTGTTCGTTTGTGATCTTACGTCTACGCTCGACAAAGGCCATTTGGTCGAAAATTTGCGCCTGTCTTGTCTGGTTGTATTAAATATGCGTTTCGATTCTTTCTTCGTTTTTTTTTCTGGTTGCAACATACGTTGTGGTTAAAATAGTCGCTCCCCCAAACACGAGTTTAAACACTGATGGAGCGTTCCATGCCCTCGCTCGAACACATTATCCCAATCCACCCAGCTGTAAATGGGTACTTGTCCCTCTTCTTGGGGACGGGGAAGGTGAAGCAGCGGGCGTTTGGAGAAGGTCAATGCGTTCATAAATTTTGTTCCCAGAGTATTGTTTTTTTTTTTAACCTCCTCCTCTCTCCTCAACGACTTAAAGGTTGCTGGGCGACCTTTTGCTTTTTAGCTTAACTTTGTTCGCCAAAGAATGCGTGATCTTCAGCAACTGCAACTACGTATATCTCATCACATCCTCTTGTTTTACAAGTTGCGGTTCTCCAAAGGGCATCCCATTTCCCTTCACGGGGGGAAGAAATGTTGGGGGCGGTGTGTGCGTGTGCATTGAGGGTTGAATTGAAAATTGTGCGCTGCCTTATGTTTTATTCATTCGCTGTTTTTATTTTTAGAGGGTGGGGAATGAATATGGAAATGGTTGGGATTGAGTTGGATGAGTTTTGTGGGAATCGCGAGAATTAGATTACACAAAGAAGGACAGTGTGTGTGTGTGTGTGTGTGTGTGTGTGTGTGTGTGTGTGTGTGTGTGTGTGTGTGTGTGTGTGACTCTGTGTGTTTGTGTGTGTGTGTGTGTGTGTGTGTGTGTGTGTGAGAGAGAGAGAAAGAGAGAGAGAGAGAGGAGAGAGAGAGAGAGAGAGAGAGAGAGAGAGAGAGAGAGAGAGAGAGAGCAGTTGAATGTTGAGGAAACATCGGAGAGAAAGAAAGAAAGAAACAGACAAACAAACACAAGAAGCAAATGAGTAAATGAGGTCAAGGCTGGCTACAATTTTTATGATTAAGTTTCACTGCTACGAGATTTTTGAGATCAGATTACTGATGCGACGTATAATGAGCGTCGTTTTCATCATGAGAAAGGAAGAGGGAAGAAGAGGGAGAGGATTAAGGTGTAAGCTGTAGGAGTAGTGATAGTTTTGAGCTAAGATGAAAATACAGAAGTAAATCTGATAGCTTTTGAAGAACAAAACAAAACAAACATTCCAAAATCGTACAACCATGGTGTCAATCTGATTGTTACCAGCGTTTTCATACGTCTTGTAAATTTTGATCAGAAACACACATGACTAGAATGAGAACGTGTATTTATATGTAATAATAATAAAAAACAACAACAACAACAACAGCAAAAACAGGGCGCAAATGTTTGGCCAACTTGCATTTGTCGAGCGTATGTCAAGCGTTTTTTTTTTGTTTTTTTTGGTGGGTGAGTAGGTGGGGGTTAACATTGGTCGCCAAATAAACGTGATAAACGTGTCTCTTTTGTTAGAATGGAAGCATGTTAACACTCAGACAAAAGACGCGATTTGTCTATCTGTGATGTCAAAAGTAATCACCTATGGTTTTTCTCTTTGTGTGTGTGTGTGTGTGTGTGTGTGTGTGTGCGCGCGCGCGTGTGCGTGTGTGTGTGTGTGTATGTGTGTGTGTGTGTGTGTGTGTGTGTGTGTGTGTGTGTGTGTGTGTGTGTGTTTCTGGGCAGCAACTCCCACACGCACTCAAACATGCGAATGTATTTTTTGTGTGTGCGTATTATGGTCTTTTCTTCCATTCTCTTTTACCCCGCCATTCAAGCAGTAATGCTCCGTTGTCGGTAAGTGCATGCCAGGTGTTTCCGCTTTTCTATAAATCGTCGAACTCTGCCGTAGTTTACAGGATCTTAAACGTGCGTATTTGTTGTTATGCGTGCTTACTTTGATGGGAAAAGGGGAGGGGGTTTGCAAGTCGCCATGTACGTTGACATGGGAGAACGGAACAATAGCTACATTTTACCTATCAGGCGGTACCCAGGTAGGTTCGAACCCTGTCCTTCCAGTTGGAAGACCAGTTTCCTAACTTTTCGACCGTGGCGTCCTTCACGATCTGCGAATGATAAGTCGGACAATTTCTGCTTACGTGTTTTTGCCTCTTAGGACATGGGAACATCAAACGTGCACCGTATTCATTTGAGATTTTTGGATTCTGGCTTGCTGACTGAGAATTATTAACGTTGACACGTGCACCGTATTCATTTGAGATTTTTGGATTCTGGCTTGCTGACTAAGAATTATTAACGTTGACACACGAGTTCGAGATAAATGCACCCACACCCATCGCCACTGCCACCCATCCTCCATCATTCAATTAAAAGCACTTATGTGGATAGACACCAAAAGACTGTGCAACAACATAGTGTTATGTTGTCAGATCCCCCCTAACAGCTTGAGTTTGTGCTCAGTAAATGTCTGATCATGTGTAGTGTGCAGTTCTTCCAGTTGAGCTTGGAGAATCGTGTTTCAGAAAAACAAACAACTTGTAATGATAAATCGGTTCTGTTTTACTTTCAGACAGTAAATATATGCAGTTTTCCTGGGCCTCTCTAGCACCTATTTGCGAACACTGTGATCATTAAACTTGCACACAGACGCGAACACGCTAGCACGCATGCACATACACACTCACACAGAACTTCGCGCGCTCAACTTTTATTTCTTTCTCTTTCCTTTGCAACTGAGAACAGGATGTCACCCAGCGGGCATATGTCAAAGCAATGAAAAGCTAATAAGCTTTCCAGAAAAGAAATAAAGTACACAAAATAAATGGATAAACTACAAACAACAGTGGGATTTTCCAAACACGCCTCCGCGCGTATGAAAATAGAGACAGCTCATCTCCCGTTCAACTGTGGTGGACTTTTGAAACTTCTTTTCAAGGGAGCCACAAGAGACCGTTTACAGGTGGGCTTGTATCAACTTAAAAGGGCGCAGCAGGAATATGTGTATGAAGAAAAGCAGCAGGGGTGGCAAGCTGAAATAAATCAATTGTGTTTTACCTGCCCGTAGTGAGATACGTGGTTTGCCGGGTCCCCACTTGCACTCACCTGCACACTCTAGACACATTCACGTACACGTTCACACATACAGACGGATGGGAACACACACTCACATTCATGCACAGACAAACAGATAGACAGAGAAACAAATAGACAGAGAGACAAATAGACAGACAGACGGACCACACACACACACACACACACACACACACACACCACACAGCACGCACCACACACGCACGCACGCACACCACGACCACCACCACACACACACACACACACACACACACACAATTCCATATCTCTTCTTTTTGATTCGTTTATTCTTGTTTATGACTCTTCGAAACTGGAGAAGAGAATGTCACCCACAAGTAATGTCAAAGCAAAGCAAAGTTAAAAAAGTATCCAAAATATAAAACAAACAAAAACAACTGACCAATCGACCAACCGACCAACCAACCAACCAAACAACCAACCAACCACAACCAAACTTCAAACAAGAATGGAATTTTCAAAGTGTGCACCGCTACGTTTACAAATAGTGCGAGAACTCACTTTTGTTTATCAGCGGTGGACTGTTAAAGCTGTTTCAAGTATGCCATACGGGACTGACATGGTTTTGGTGGGTTTACATCAACTTTAGTAACAGGCGTGGGCTGGATGTGGGGTAAGGTAAATTAGTCCCTTTTAAGTGGTAAATATAAGCGCTTTGCCGTATGGGCACCCGTCGCCACTCATGCAGCATGATTGCACATCAAACAGCCTGGTAGTCTGGGCGAAGGATTTGGTTTTCACTAAGAAGTAAAACATTTAAATGAACTTCATTAATAGATAGGGAGCAGACAGACAAGACAGACAGACAGAAAGACAGCAATATCAAAGCCACAACGACAAAAGATCTTGTTATCCCAATGGCTTTAATGAGTAGGATGCAATAAGCTGGCAGCCATAGTCCCCCTTGACTTCATTTCCTGCAGATACTGATCTATAGCCACCATGGCGGAAATTAACGGTGAACAGCGGAGGTAGCACACATAATGGAAAGCTGACACAGACGGTCCAGTGTTCTGCAGGTAAGGTAGAACACAAGGATTACGAATACGGAAAGTAAAGATGGTATACGTATGTAAAGTACACGTGATGTTAGCTGTAAAACATAGGGGGCAGCAAGACACTATGGGGAGAGAAGGACAGCAGAAGGTCTTCAGAGAAGAAAGCCCTCCATCATACAAATGTTTCGGCCCTAAATTCCTGACAAGGAGAGGAACACATAACACTAAGCTGACATGTGTGATCCAGTGTCACACTGGTAAGGTAAAAACACAAGTGATAAGAGGACGGGAAAATAAAGGTGGTATGAGAATGTAACGTAGACATGATGTTAGACGCAAAATGTAGTGATATTAAGTGTACAGCACAGGTGATGTTAAAAGGAAATCGGTGTGACAGTGAACATAAAGCACAATCCATGGTTACCATCAAAGTAATATTAGGTGGAAGCATTAGTGAGATTAATTTAAAAGAGGTAACAGTGAACATGTGTAAAAGACAGATGGTGTTAGAATAGATGTCGAATTCAGGTCATAAGGAACCTAAGACACGGGTTTTATGTAAAACAGTTTCAGTTTTAGTTTCAGTTACTCAAGACGACATCTTCTTGCTAGAAATGAGTTCCGTGTGCACGGATGCCATTGATGCCATGTAATGGAGAATATACCAGGCGTTTTAATCTGCTAGAAAAAATATATTTTTGTTTTGATGCAAGATTTCGATCAGAACATTCCTGTCGATAATGAAATCATTGGTTTTCTAACTATAGCTATACCTTGCATCATTCAATCAGAAGATTAAATGGTCTTGCATAATTGTAAGCTTGCTTTTCGCTTCGGTATTCGATGGTAACATTCCAGATGATAATGAAATCATTGGCGTGGTTTTTCGCTTCTGTATCCGAGTGTGCACGTCATGGGATACGCTGTGTACAGTATGCTTCTCATTACTGTAGATTTAACTTTTCTAGTGTACCGGTCACAGTGTAGTTATGGGATGCACTATGTACAGTACACTTCTCCTTACCGTACATTTAACTTTTCTAGTTAAGTGTATCACAGTTACAGTATAGTACTATGTTACATACTTCGATGATTGGTGTGTACAGTGTACGTCTAGTTATTGTAAATTGAACTTTTTTAGTTATGTGCACCACTGTCACAATGTAGTTATGGGATGCGCTATGTACAGTATACGTCTCGGTACTGTAAATTAAACTTTTCTAGTTAAGTGTATCACAGTTACAGTGTAGTACTGTGTTACATACTTTCGAAGATAGGTGCTGTAAATAAAGTAAAATGACGAAACGTATGACTTCAAGAATTTGTGGATTCAGCTTCAGAACAAATCATCATAGCTCTGTCGAGGTACATAGATACGACAACACGGGTTCTAAATGTAATACAATATTATTCAAGTATTTGGAAAGACCGATATATATAGCTATAGATGGCAGAGGTTGTCAGATGAAGTAAAACTTGACTGTGACAAAATGCCAGGCTTTTTGGTCAGAGAAAAACAAACTGTACTTAAGTCGTCTGTTAGCAGCATCAGAAATAAAATGCGCAACAGCAACAGATTGTGACATCAATCCCAGACAATAATGGACATCAAACTCCGAAGGTACGAAAACGTTGAAAAACTTGAACAGATAATCGCGTGTAGAGACCGAATCCCTCTGAAAGCATAGCAGGGTACACAGGTAAACTGATACTGCAGACAAGAGAAGGGCAGGGCAAAGGTGGAGTGGGTCTTCTGGGGACACTTGCCAACTATTCCGTTCACATGTCACACACCTTGGTATGAATGAACAAGCTGAGGCTGTGTGCAGGCATTCTTCCTTCTCTTCTTACTTACTTATGTGTTGGTGAATACAACAAGCCCTCTGTAGTATGTATTGGAATGGTCACGAGTCTGGGTTCACGTTGTTCCTATGTATCATGCAACAGGTCTTCAGTGTTGCAGCTATTGTTTGTAGGGTTTATTACGTGGTTGGTTGACCGGTTAGTTAATGGGTTGTGTCTGTCTCTGTGTGGCAAGACGTCCTCTTGTTCTTTTTCTGCAAGAGTTACATTTTATTACTTGTTTGACGACCCGCGCAAAGGATCACAGGATCGGGAAGTCTACCGAACCATTACTAGCAGATTGGGAAAGAGTACAGTGTTGTCCTATCCGAATTTGATGAATTCTTTTGAAGAAGTTTAGTATAACAATTTTTGTTGCAACTTATTTTTATTTTATAATCTCTGATATGGGATTCGCATATGTCCCTTTTTTGGTTCAGTCTTTTCGCATTATCGTATTCATGGTGAATGTCCTCATATGTCTTGGTCGATAGTAGAGTTACTGGTGTTTTGAGACCTGCTCTGGACATTTGATACCCATTATTCGTTGCAGGCATTGCTCGCGTGTATCGATTTTTCAGGAGCAGAATTGAATCCATGGATATAATCTAAGATTTCCGAAGGACTCCCTCCCTTCTGTCTGTCTGTTTGTCTGCCTTTTGTCTGTCTCTCTCTGTCTCTCTGTCTCCCTTTCCGTAACCTTCCACCACATCTATGCTTCTCGCTTAGTCTTTATCTGACTGTGTCTCTGTCTCTCTCTGTGACAGACAGACGCAGACAGACACAGACACACAGACAGATAGACAGACAGACAGATACACCCTGTCACACACACACACCCACACACACACACACCCTGTGCACACACATACACATACACACACAACGCACACACACACACCCCACAACACACACACACACTCTCCCTCTCGCACACACACACACACACACACCGCACACACACGCGCGCGCGCACACACACACACACACACACACACACACACACACACACACACACACACACACACACACACAATGTTCAGAGTTCACATTCATGTAGGCCATTGCTCCAAATTAAATGATTGACATACAGAGACAATTTTCAGCCATATATTTGGTGAAATCTCGTAAATATTATTTATCAAGCAAACTGAGGAACTCAGGAAGTCACTCCACAAATAACGTACCCATGCAGGGGGGGGGGGGGGGGGAGAGAAGAGAGAGAGAGAGAAGAGAGAGAGAGAGAGAGAGAGAGGCAGGCAGGCAGGCAGGCAGGCTGACAGGCAGACAGGCAGCAGACAGACAGACAGACAAAGACGGAGAGAGAGGCGGGTAATGCTGGACCCGGGAAAAAAGTAAAGTTTTCTGCCACCTAATCTCCCCACTACGACCTGAGCGATACGGGACAACACCTTTACCTTCACCTTACCCATTAAATCCGGACAGACTGCCCGGGGAAAACGATACCGCTGTAGCTGGAGGAGGTAGGGAGACCATGGTGGTGTGCTGGTGACAGTTGCCAAAACGTGTTGTCTTTCTGGTTTCTTTCACACTTCGCCCCCTCGGCTTGAATGAATAGTATGGTAGTGTCTTTTCATTGGCAGGTATGTCTAGTGTGGAGACAATTATGCAGCTGCATTTCCACCCACACCTGAGTCATCCCTTTTCAAGTCTCCCCCCCCCCACCTCTCTCTCTTTATCTGTCTGTCTGTCTGTCTCTCTGTCTGTCTCTCTGTCTCTGTCTCTGTTTCTCTCTGTCTCCCTCCCCCCCCCCACCCGTCTCTCTGTGTCACGCTGTGTCATCCTCTCTGTGTATCACACTGTGTCTTTCTAGTTGTCTGTCTCGTATGGTACACCCACAAACACAAGATACCATAGAGAGGAAAAAACAGAAGACAAAAGTCGATCGAGTCTTTGCCTGTGTATAATGCAGCCGGCTTTCCTCGGAGAAAAATAATATATGATACTGTGACAAGTTCGTAGTTGACATTTTGATACTGTGACAAGTTCGTAGTTGACATTTATTATGCTCCGACTTACTTGTTTGTATAGTGCATGAAACTTTGACAAATATACATTTCAAAATTGTTATACTCCAGCGATTTGTTCGAAGTTTGCTTGGCGCAGAGGTAGAACATGCATGCGATTGCGAATCAAGCCTGGGAAAGTTTATATGTGCGTGCTGTCCCCGGTCTGCCCAGATTGTTAATGGGTATCTGATTTTCGTCAGAATTAGGGAGGCTATACAGTGAGGTAGAGGTGATAGTCACCGCATTCATGGTGCTATTGGCCCCGAGAAGATAGGTATGTCTTTACCAGCCTCACTCACCCATGATTTCAGGCTTAGGGGACAAGGTTTCTTTTTTTGTTGTCGTTCTTGTTACTCAGTATTGGTACCCTTTCTTAACCCTTTGACTCCCGCACCCTGCCCATCAGCATCCGGTATTGCAAACATGCTAGCAAGAAACTTTAACCCTTTGACTCCCTCACCCTATCCACTCTGTCCATCAGCATCCGGTATTGCAAACCTGCTGGCGAAGCAAAAACAACGTTTTGATTCCCTCACCCTATAGGAAGCTGGTGGATAGGGTGAGGAAATCAAAGGGTTAAGTTTTTGCAGATGGTGGATAGGATGCGGGAGTCAAAGGGTTTAAAAAGGAGCTTATTAGTAATATTACAATAAGAGAAGGGACGCGTACGACTGTTTCTCTTGTTCAGTGCACAGGTAAGAGCGATAATTGTGCTGAGGGGAGAAAGAGCTGGGTCGTAGGGCTGGGTGTGGGATCACGTCTGGTGACGTCTGCCGGAGTCTTGTATTTCAGTCTTCACAGCTTGGTCTCAATGAACATGTTAGAAGTTGACGTGGGCGGGCACGTCAGACAATTAATGGATTTCTTGTTTTCACGCCACTGCTTTCATTTACACCACCTCTGTCTGTATCTGTCTTGTTTTCTGTCTGGTTTTATGTGTGTGTGTGTGTGTGTGTGTGTGTGTGTGTGTGTGTGTGTGTGTGTGTGTGTGTGTGTGTGTGTGTGTGTGTGTGTGTGTTGCATCTTTCTGGCTGACTGGCTGGCTGGTTGGCTGTGGGTCTGTCATTGAATAAACCAGTGCATCGGTTTTTTGGGGGGAATCGAAATTAGTAATAATCAGTAATTTTTGATATTAATTTGTGGATAAAAAATCCTGATCACAGTTAAACAGTTTAGTCACAGTGTGTCAGAGAGGCTATATCCAGCCTTTTGGTTCTGTAAAAATAAAAGTGTTCTAACATTTTTGAAAGCGATATATGGGCTGATATATATATATATATATATATATATATATATATATATATATATATATATATATATATATATATCCATCCGTATCTATATCATTATAAATATATATATCTACTATCTATCTATCTATCTATCTATCTATCTATCTATCTATCTATCTATCTATCTATCTATCTATCTCTATCTATCTTATCTTATCTATCTATCTATCTGTTTGTCTGTCTGTCTGTCTCTGTGTGTGTTTATAATTTAACACTCTTTTTGTGTGCCAAATTTTAACTAAGGCAGACAAACAATCATCATCCATGCTTGGATTAGCACAACGTTAGTCTGAATATGCCATTTAATGTTTTCCACTCCTAAACATAAACGAACGAACGATTGATTGATTAATAGTTAATCGATCGATTGATTAATTGCGCCTTAAACCCACCCAAATCCGAAAAGCGAATCAACGTGCGAAAGACTGAATGAATGTCACGGGCCACACAACAGACCAAGCCGTCGAGGAATATTATTAAAGCTTGATTCATAATTTGAATTTTCAGTAGCTGGGTTTCAAAGGAACCGAAGGGTTATGAACGAGCCCCTTGAAGCAAGGAGAGTGACATGAATAACAGACATTATAAACCAACACTTTATCAACGGCCACAGTGACACACTCCCACACACAGATAGAGGGCACATGACGCGAAAAGGCGACAGGAACGTGTTTTGTGTGTGTGTGTGTGTGGTGTGTGTGTGTGTGTGTGTGTGTGTGTGTGTGTGTGTGTGTGTGTGTATGTGTGTGTGTGTGTGTGTGTGTGTGTATGTGTGTGTGTGTTGTGTGTGTGTGTGTTGAAGATTGTCATGTGAGATAAGGCCACGTGTGTGTGGTGTTTGTTTGTTGTGTGTGTGTGTGTGTGTGTGTGTGTGTGTGTGTGTGTGTGTGTGTGTGTGTGTGTGTGTGTGTGTGAGAGAGAGAGAGAGAGAGAGAGAGAGAGAGATTAATCTACCTTTAGAAGTTTTCAAGTGTAGAAAAAAGCCGGTTTGGTCACAATCCTCCCCCACAAGCGCCCCCTGTCTGTCTTTTGTCGTATCAGATATTTTTTGTAATTATTATCTTGGCAAGAAGCTGTGTGCAGGTGTGTTGTCACAAAATATTCATTTCCGCTGAGAGAGAGAAGAGAGAGAGAGAGAGAGAGAGAGAGAGAGAGAGAGAGAGAGAGAGAGAGAGAGGAGAGAGAGAGAGAGGAGTGCTGTTCAGTTTAGTTTGTGATTTTCTTCTTTCTATTGACGAATCAGCATCGATCATTCTCTCTGTTGAGAATGATTGGGCGTGAAGCCAGTCGCTGAGACGTGCCTGTATGTAGGCGAGCATGGATCGCTGAGACGTACCTGTGTGTAGACGTACATGAATGTCCGTCCCAGACACTCTCTTATGCACATTGGATCGCTGAGACGTACCAACCTGTATGTAGGCGTACATGAATGCACGTCCCTGACATTCTCTTATGCACATTGGATCGCAGAGACGTACCTGTATGTAGGCGTACATGAATGTACGTCCCTGACACTCTCTTATGCACGTTATTATCTTTCTATCCTTCAGCGGCCAGACATGAAAAATTGACCAAACACTGTTGTGCGAGTATTTTGGCATTGTCCATTCCGTTGGGAAAAAAACCCTTTCTTTCTCTCTGTCTGTCTTGTCTATCTGTCTGTCTGTCTGCCTGTCTCTCCTCCCTCTCTCTCTCTCTCTCCTCACTTCCCCCTCCCTCACTCCACATAGATGAGGACCGTACTGACTGGTTATCATTGCACTAATTGTTGTCATAGTGCAGTGATATTTTTTTCCAAGAAGGGAACTGGCAGATTTGGCCAAGCTGAAACAGCATTCAAGAAATGAAAATCGCTGTTACCAATAAGCGCCTGTCAGCTGATATCAGGAAGAGAATTTTTCGATGTTGTATGGAAGCAATACTGTTATATGGATGTGAAACCTGGACAGAAATCAGAACAAGATTGATAAGATAGTTGAAATGTGGTTTCTACGAGGAATGTTAAGAGTTCCATGGACAGCAACGAAAACGAGCGAGACAGTCTTGAAAGATCCACGAAGAAGAATACGAAAAGACAAGCAACATTTATGGAACATTTTATGAGACAAGGTAAATTTGAGCACCTAGTCACAAAAGCTAGAGGGAAAAAGAGCAGCAGATAGGCCTAGGGAGAAAATATTGCATAGTCTTGTGGAGTGGGTGGGGACAGTAAGGATAGGAGATATGCTTGCGACGACAAAAGATAGATTCGTATGGAGGGCCATAATCACCAACATTATACGGCAAGGCACACTGATGATGATGATGTTATATCGATTTCTTCCTTCTTGATTGCTGATTAGTTTTTTCTCCTCCATCAGATGATTGCTTTGCTGTTCTGTTTAATGGTCTCCTTTCTTCGCTGTGAGGAGGCAACATCGATCATTTTTAACTGTGGCACGCAATGGTGTAGTTTAGACCACTGCTGAGACATCTGAATGTAGGCGCAACGTATGCATGTTTGTAGTCTGTCCCTTTGTCTGTCTCCGTCTGTCTCGTTCTATTTGTCTTTCTGTCTCCTTCTGTTTACCTTTGTCTGTCTCCCCGTCTTCTCGTTCTTTTTCTGTCATTCTGTCTCCCTCTGTCTCGCTCTCTGTCTGTCCTTCTATCTCTCTCTCTCCCCCTGTCATGTTCTATTCCTGTCCTTCTATCTCCCTTTGTCTCGCTCTTTTTCTATCCTTCTCTCTCCCTTTGTCTCGTTTCTTATTTCTGTCTTTCTGGCTGTCTCTCTCTGTCTCGTTCCCTTTCTGTTCTTCTATCTCTCTCTCCCTCTGTCTTGTTCTCTTTCTGTCCTTCTGTCTCCCTTTGTCTCGCTTTCTTTCTATCCTTCTCTCTCCTTCTGTCTCGTTCTTTTTTTGTACGTGTCCATCTCGTGTCTGTCTCTTTTTTCTGTGCATGTCTTTATTCCTTTTTCTCGCTCTCTTTCTGTCCTTCTGTCTGTCTTTATCCGTCTCGCAGTCTTTGTCTGTTTCTTATTTCAAACGAAGCCAATACTGGCTAGAGGTGATTTGTTAGTGTCAGACATGAGTTACTTGATCAGTTTTGCTAGGAGGGAGATTGAACACTTCTTCATTCCCCGCTCCCACCCTCCACACCCCGAACATTAACGAGTGAAAGGGAAACGTAAATCTCAGTTTCCAGGCAAGATTGTACAGAAAGACAGAAAGAGGAGGAAAATACACCCTCACCACAGAAGGACAGAAATAGGAAGAAAATTCACCCTCACACTACAGAAGGACAGAAATAGGAAGAACATACACCCCACCAGAATAATCTTCCTAACCGTATGTCCGTTAAATCCCCCCCCCCCCCCCCAAAAAAAAAAGAAGCAAAAAAAAAAAAAAAAAAAAAACAAAAAAACAACGCATATTTAATACAACTAGACAAGACAGGCGCAAAATTTTCGGCCAACTGGTCTCTGTCAAACGTAGACGGGAGAACCACAAACGAACAAACTCCAAATACAAAAGTTAGGAGAAAAAGATTGAAACGTCTCTGCTGCTTCGTCCAGTGGGAGAAAAGACGTCCGTCACGTCGGTTTGTCTTCTGTCAGTATCTACCAGCCACGGGTCATTTGACCTGTCTCTGTTCATCGATTTTCTCTCGCTTTCCAGACTGATTTCTTATCATCCTCCTTCAGGTGATTGCACCAGTAGTCAGTCAGTTTACGGCACACTGCCACCAAGACTTGGTTGCTTTTCAGTCGGGAGACTGTAGACTGCAGCACAAACTGTGAGATGCGCTTCAGTCATAGCAACATTTCATGACTGCGTCTCGCTTGTCACACGTTCCATTGCTGCTTTTGTGTCAACTTCATGCCGGCTTGT
>CM060314.1:68407428-68412428 GCA_030674185.1 Monoplex corrugatus | reverse complement strand
TCGAGAAGATGTTGGCCCTTGGCCAAATTGTGTAAAATTATAAAAAAAAAAATTCTTCGGTGGTTAGATATGAATAAATGTACAATCCCCGACGAGAACAGCCCATGCTTCATGTGGGAAAAAAAACCTTTGTGGCAAAGCTTGACATAAAGACAGCACAGCACACCACACAACACCACACTACAACACGACACGACACCACACTACAACACGACACAACAAGATTTGACACACAGCAGTAGGCAAGGTAGTTCGTAAGAACATGAAACTAATCGCGACTGTCATCTTGGCAAAGTGCAATATAGTGGTTATTGGAATTCATTGGTAATAATGGTTGAGGTGATTGATAATAAATGGTTGACATATCTAGAAGGGACAGGAGGGTACAAATTGATTATTTCTGTAGAAATAATTCGGGAGAGAGGATACTACAGGGATTGATTCACCCAAAAGAAGAGGGGAGATATAAATTGATCAATACTTTTTTTTCTGAAAGAAAGGAAGAAGCGTGGGAGATATGGGATAAGTGACACAAGCTGGAGGATACCGACCGACAGTAACTCTCATCTGTACATGAGAATTGTACGGAAATAACGTGGGCACTGAAACAGTGAGTGTCTGCCAAGTGACCTCTCATATAACGTGTATGTGTCTGAGATATCTGAGATCCGCAAGGAAATGAACTGGACCTGAGACTCCGTGATACTCAGAGTCAGTGACCTTTTTCCATTTATCTGATAATGACGAAGAGAAATCAACGGAACACAAAAACTGGTAAAGGGGACTCAATCTTCCAATGGTTAGTTGCCGGCGGATTCCTTTCTCTGCAGTCTGAGGCTGTGCAAAGGAAGATCCCTTCCTGATCGATTTATCTTGGGAGGGGAGAGACAGAGTGTGGGATGGGGGTAAGGAGACGGGTGGGAGGTGGGGGGTGGGGGTGGGGATGGTGAAACGATGGATATGGGGGTAGTGGGGGTGGTGGAGTGTGTGGGCCATGGACGTGACTGTCCTTGAGTCTGGGGAATTTGAAAGACGTGGTAGGACGGGCGAGCCTGGCCTTTCCCTTGCTCGGTTCCAGCAAGGTTCGTATGGACGTGGAGACTGTTTTCTTTTTAGTCTTATACGGAGCTCTGTGTGTGTGTGTGTGTGTGTGTGTGTGTGTGTGTGTGTGTGTGTCCCCTTTGACTTTCTCTCTCTCTCTGTCTTTGTGTGTGTGTGTGTGTGTTGTGTGTGTGTGTGTTGTGTGTGTGTGTGTGTGTGTGTGTGTGTGTGTGTGTGTGTGTGTGTGTGTGTGTGTGTGTGTGTGTGTGTGTGTGTGTGTCCCTCTGACTCTCTCTCTCTCTCTTTCTCTGTCTGTGTACGCTCGTGCAGTATTCGTTCATACAGGAGACGGTTGGAATTAATTTAAAGAATGTGGAGAAGAGATTCAGAGAATAGAGAATGGAAGGGAATCGATGGCCGTTCCTCTCTGTGTGTACGTACGTGTCACTATTTGTTCAGTTAGAGTTGATGTGTGCAGATATGCGTGCGAGTGTGCTCGAACGGTTGCATATCGGTTTTTATAAGGGAACAAACAGGAGATTAAGGGGGGAGAAAGGCTAGGGTTGAAAAGAGTACAGAATATGGGTAAAGAAAAGAAAAGGAAAGCAAAGGAGTCGATGACCTTTCCTGGCATAACCGACACTCATTACTGCCAGAAAAAATGTGAAGACGAAAGAGGGCGTGAAGAGGCCGGCCATCGACCGACCTTTTGTGTAGGTCTATAGCAACTCCCAGTTGAATAGACTGCAAGAAAAGAAGGAGGACTACAATTCTTTGCTTCATGATCAACTCTAAAGAAGTGTCTCTGATCAGGGGGCCTGGCTTGCTCTTTTGATAGAGCCGTGGATTATCCCCCTCCCCCCCTCCTGTGGGGATGCCGGGGATTCTTTCAGTATAAATAGTATCCCCACCTTCTGGACATTCTGTGCTAGAAATTACCTCTTTTCTGTCACTCTCTTTGTTTTCTGCCTTGTTTCTTTGCTTTCTGTCAGTTTTCCCCTATCATTTTCTGCCTTGCTGGTCCATTCATTTGTATGTGTTCGATAAAGTCTTACGTACTTTTCTCGTAGGATTGATAATTGGTTACACGTATCACGTGCATTTTTGGCTCACGGGAAGTGAAATATGCTGAAGCAATTTAAGGTAATTTACGCCAGTTTTTATATATGTTTTGTTGTCCTTGGGTACGCTTAAATTTGTAATCAGGTGTGTTTTTCAAATCTCCTGTGCGATGAGTTGTCAACGCCGGGGGCATGTCCTTAGATTATGTGCGCGACTGCGTTGATATGTGCACTAAATTTTCTTTTCTTTTTTATTTCTGTTGAAGTTTTGTATGTTTTAAAGCCGTTATAGCTCTGATATGGCTCTACGCAGTCGGCTTGGCTTTAAACAACAATAACAATAGCAATAGCCGTGGATTCAAAATCTCATGTCTTGAGTTCAGTTCCATCCCTTTACATAAACATTGGTGTCTTCACTGCCCATATAATGCTCCAGTCGTTCTTGTGGTGCTTACAATTATAGAGATTCTGTCGCCCCATCTACTTCAAGATCTTGCCAGCGCTTAGGGTTTTGCGCAATCTTAGGGGGTCTATCGGAAAACTGCTGGCAGATTTGGGTGGCACGCGTATGGGATTGTTCGGGCACGACGAATTCCTCCTATGAACCCTTCGACTCCCGCACCCTGTCCACCAGCATCCTGCATTGTCAACCATGCTAGGAAAGCAAAAACTTGACTCTTTGACTCCGTCATCCTGTCCACCAGCTTCCTGTTAGAAGTTGGTGGATGGGGTGAGGGAGTCGAAGAATTAAGTTTCTGCAGTTGGTGGGTAGGGTGCGGGAGTCAAAAGGTTAATAACAAAGCCGAAAACTGTATGCTCTAGGGAAGGGAAGGAAAGGGAAGGGAAGGGAAGGGAAGAGAAGGGAAGGGAAGGAAAGGGGATGGCGAGGAATAGAAGAATCATGGACTGTTCTTGGCCTGACCCACCATTCATTACTAACAGAAAGATGTGAGAGGCTGTTAACAGGCCACTGAAGGATCTTGCAGAGATCTTGCAAGATAGGGGATATGATTATGAGGTGTCTGTTTCTGTGGTCCGGAAGCTCCCAGTTGGATGGACCGGATGTAGAAGACAAGTTTTCGAATCTGTGTGACGACCAACTGTCAAATATAGCTTCATGCACAGTGATCGTTTCTTATTCGTGCTGTCCTAGCTAGCTCAGTTCCCTGTCTTGGCCAGAATGTAGGTCACTGACGACCCTGAGCCTCGTTTTGGTACAGCCAATCAGTGCCCATCCTACCTTACGAGGTAATGTTTATTGTAATCGATTTATCTTTGAAAGCACAGGTTGGGATCTTGATGTTAAAGAGGAAAGGGATGAGGGGAGAGAGATGATGGGGGGGGGGGGGGGGGGGAGGGAGAGAGCGCGAGAGAGCGTAGATTGAAATGGAAAGTATGTCCATATGTGAGTGTACATACATGCGTTTCAATGAAGGAAATAGAACGCGAGGAGGCAGAACAATGGATGAAGTTTGAGTGAAAAAGAAAGAAGAAGAAGAAGAACAACAACAAAAAACAGTAAAGAAAGGAAAGGAAAAAGAATGAGAATCGATGAACTTTCCTGGTCTAAATTACCATTAACCCTTACACTCTCTCAGCTGCAAGTTTTTGCAGCTGGCAGACAGGGCGTGAAAGTGAAAGGGTTAATTTAAGTCCCACCAGACAGAAGTGAAGAAAACGAGGACGTGAACAGGCCACTGAACGACCTTGTGTAGTTCTGGAACACAGAAGACATGATTCTTAACTGTTTTTCTGTATCTGTAGTCTGGGAGTTCCCAGTCGGATGGACTGGAAGGCAGAATAATAGGAACCCAATTTTCTCGCCATGGACCAAATCTAAGAAAGTGTCTCTGATCGATTTATCTTGGAAGAAGGAGTGGTGGGTGACAAGCGCTTTTGGTGCTTGAGAGGGAAGTGCCGGTGCAGATATTGGAGAGGGGGGAGGGGAGGAGGGGAGAATAGGGAGGGAGGGGGAAAGGATGGGGAAAGGAGTTCAAGGTACTTGGTGTGCTTGCTTGCTTGCTTGCTTGTGTGTGTGTGTGTGTGTGTGTGTGTGTGTGTGTGTGTGTGTGTGTGTGTGTGTGTGTGTGTGTGCGCGTGTGCGTGTGGGGAGAGCATGCGCACGCGCGTAGGTACGTGTGTGTTCCGGTATCTACGAGAGAAAGTGGAGACGATGGGGCTTGAAAGAGAGCATAAAACGGCGAAGGAAATGTATTCCTTTGACTCTCGTCAGCCATTCGTAAGTTTCCTGCAGCAAGTTGCTGGAAGCTGGTGGATGGCCTCTGGGAGTGAAAGGGTTAATGCAGGAAGCTGGTGGATAGCCTGTGGGAGTGAAAGGGTTAATGCAGGAAGCTGGTGGATAGCCTGTGGGAGTGAAAGGGTTAATGCAGGAAGCTGGTGGATAGCCTGTGGGAGTGAAAGGCTTAATGCAGGAAGCTGATGGAGAATGCCTGAGGGAGTGAAAGGGTTAATACAGGAAGCTGATGGAGATAGCCTGAGGGAGTGAAAGGGTTAATGCAGGAAGCTGGTGAATGGCCTGTGGGAGTGAAAGGGTTAATGCAGGAAGCTGATGGAGATAGCCTGAGGGAGTGAAAGAATCAATGCAGGAAGCTGATGGAGATAGCCTGAGAGAGTGAAAGGGTTAATGCAGGAAGCTGGTGGAGATAGCCTGAGGGAGTCCAAGAATTAAGGAAAAACAGTAAGAGAGCAGATGACCATTCTAGGTTTACACTCGGAACTAACCAAAAAGTGAACCAGAAGAGTCTGTGTATTGGCCACTGATGACCGTGTAGAGAATATTATGATCATTGTCTGTTGTACTACGAGATGTGGGTTGGAAGCTTCCCGTTTGATCTACATGAAGACAGGAGGCAAGATTCCAGTTTCTGGCCTCACCAA